>CAJQZP010000160.1:4330000-4960000 GCA_907164705.1 Parnassius apollo | reverse complement strand
CCGGCAGCCGCCAATCCCAGAACTTGACCGTTGAACACACAAGGCTCTTGTATAAGGGCGAGGTCAATATTGTCCTCTGCAAAGCAAACCTCCAGCACGGCAGAAGCAGCTGCTGCATAGTGAAGATTTGCTTGGAGGACCCTCGTCTTACCCTTGGGTTTTGCCATTTATGGGCGTGGAGGGGCAGGAGTCTTTTCCGCCTGTTGAGGACGAGGACGTCCTTCTCCTGCGAACTTGACTCCCGCCTTATCTTTCTTCGAACCGCTCCCACCTCCCCTCCCCCCCCGGCCTGGACGACACCAGCGGAGGCCGTCGGACCGAGGCGAAATCTGCGCCTTGGGTCTCCGTCCCTCTCCCCGGTGGCGTTCCAGCCTCACCCCGAGAGGTGGAGGGCTGGGGGGATTGGGGTTGGGGCTGGGGCGGTTCGGGCTCCATTGCCGCGTCAGAGCCTCCCCGACCTTAAAAGGTATCATCTTAAAGCCAAGGATGACTCTGCCGCCTGCCTTCCTAAGAGCCTCCGCCGATGGGTCGTCCAGAGAAAAGGTTACTAGGAACCCATTCTCCTCGTCCCTACGGTGGAGGATTCTCCAGAGCTCAGTATGGAGCCCTTGATTCTGTGCCCTCAACAGCACAGCCGCCTCCTCTGGAGAGTCGGCTTCGCTGCGGGGCAAGTAGGTAATTCCCAGCGTAGGCTTAGGCAGTTCGCCCTCGGGTATTACCGAGAGCTCTGCCTCCGGCCAGAGCTTTAGTTTTCCGATTTCACCCACAATCCAGTCCTGGCTTGCCTTATTCAGGCACGTTACCAGAATCCAACCTGGCTTGTGTGTGAAACCGGAAAATTTTGGACCCATTCCCGGTTGCGACTCACAGGCCGTCTTAGCGATGGCCTGTGTTAGTGCCCGGTGGACCAGCCGCATCTGCTCTACACTCATAGGATTCGAATTGCGAATTCCTATACGCGTGGAGCCAGCTACGGCACTGAAGCTGAGCTTTTTCTCCTCCGTTGCCAGCTTCACAGTCTTCCTGGGCTGGTCTTTGGGGGACTCTTCCTCAGACCGACTGCGTTTTTTTCGCCTTCGGAACTGCGGGAGGCTTGGGCAGAGGAATTTCGTCCCAAGGCTTCTGGCAGAGAGAGAGGGCCTCTTCGGCTCCAATCTCAGCTGCTATCAGCCTTCGGTATCTTTTCCTCGCAGCCCCACTAAGCTTATAAGGCCTAGCGAACTTTTTCTTTTCCCCTCCCTGGTTCGTTTCCTATTGTGGTTCGGCTGCAAACGTGCCCTCCACTTCACGGCTCGTCCCAGGTCGGGGCGCACTGTTGCAGGGTGTTGGTGAGGCTAAAAGAGCCTCTTCCAAACCTGCAGATAGTTCCATTAAAGGAGATTTAATATCTTTTGCAAAATGTCGGTTTTCGTCCATTTTGTTCCCACGAGTATCTAGGGAAATACTTGGTCACCTCCGGCAGAGCCCTGCATGCCGAGGGAAGGGCTAAAATACTACCCGAATCGCCCTGGTCTCGGGTAGGCACCGTTTGCGACTGGACTCCCTCCAGCCACGCATCCATCGGCACGGTGCGCTTGACACCTTGGATTGGGTTGGGATGGGAAAAGGGGGAGGGATAAAAGAAAAGAAAAAGAGGATCGTCCGAGTGTTTCTGTTCTGTCTGTTTCCTATTGAACCAGACCAAATAACAGGCGGCAACCACGTGAAGGAGAACTCCTCAGACTTGCCCTTGGGATCAACACGACCTGCGCTCTCCCCCAGAGCCATACAGGCAGCGAAACCTGGGTATGCCAGAAGAAGCATAAAAGCAAGTTGAATGCAGTGGAGATGCGATATCTTCGTAAAATGTGTGGCGTTACCATAGCCGACCGAAAGCGAAACGAAGAGATTCGAAATATGGCAGGATTGAAAGATGACCTTATCACAAAAATTGATAGGGGCGTACTCCGATGGTTTGGGCACGTTGAGCGAATGAGTGAAGACCGAATGGTGACCGACCGAAGGTAAATATTAAAAATAACCCTGTATAATATTATTTCCACACAGTTGTAGCGATACGTTAGAAGATTTGCTTTTTTTTATAAAGTAAGAACCTGTAATTGGCAGTAGAAAATGTAAATACTTACTAATTTTATAATGTTACAAAATGCTTTTGGTTCTGTTACAATAAATAAAAAAAAAAACTATGACAGCAATTTCCCATTGCGGCAAAGTAAGAGGGAGGCTTATTCAGTAGTGGACTTTAATAGGATGTAACTATACGATATGGGGCACACTTTAGATACGGAACCCTAATAACGGACAACGATTGAAAAAACGAATATTTAATAGCAAATTACAATATTTTTATTTATTATTTAATGGTACATAGTCTGTTCAAATCATTAATTATATATAAACGGATAGCTACTAGATAAATGAGATGGCCAAAATACGCCCCAAGCTGTACAAAAATAAGACTATTGCTATTAATTTAAATATAATGAAAAAAGAGTTTTGAATAACTATTAACATTTCATAGCAGCTGTTGAAAAATAATCAAGTTTAAAAGTATTTAAAGTTATTTTTTTCTTTGAAGTCACTCTATAGCACCTTTAATGTGAACATATAGTACGAAAAAAGATCAGAGTAGGGAAAAACAATAGGTAAACTCATAAAAATACTTTATTTATGATATGTTATGTTGATTTTATTTATTCTTTTAAAGCAACAGCTTAAACATGGAGCGTTAAATTATATAATAGGGTTATTTTACTATAGTACTTGTAACAAAGAATCCGTCCGTCAAGCATCAAAACATTCAAAGAGTCAATGTCAGACTCGATCTGATTCACGTTTACCGTATATGATGGTATATGATATATGTACGCTTTTCCTTCGTATTTGTTTTATCCTATTTTACTTCTATTTAAGCGCTGCACTAATTATAAACGGTGTAATACGTAAGTTTAATTATTTTTTGTCTAATATACTTCGATCAATAACAGTTATGTTACAAAAACTAGTATTCTGGCGGTAAGAATGATAAGAATGAAAGAAAAAAGGCAGAGTTTAAACGTTTAAATAAGAGAGTAAAAGAATTAGTTGAAAGGAAAAAGCAAGAAAGAACGGATAAGAATGATAGAAGAATATCGGATAACTTCCAGGTAAATATTAAAATGTTCGGAAACTCGTAAGAAATACCAGAGGACTTTCAAAACAGCCTAGACTGAATGCGATACGAGACGAGAATGGCTGTATCCTGAATGATGAAGTGTTGAGTCTAAACAGATGGAAGGAATATTTTGAAAGCGTATTTATGAGTGAGGAGAAGTGTGAACTAAATGAAGTAGAAATTCCGAAAGAAGATGAAAGAGATAGGGAGATAAGTATAGATGAAATAATGAAAGCAATGAAAAGCATGAAAGTAGGTAAGGTAGCCGGATATGATAGAGTTTCACTCGAAATGCTAAGGGCTGGAGAGGACGTGGTAGCAGACCTGCTGTACACCTTGTTTAATTTATGTTGGGAACTAAAGCGGGTACCGGGAGACTGGTGCAAAGCCGTGATAGTCCCAATATATAAGGGAGAAACGTCACAGCAGGACTGTAAAAACTACCGTGGTATCAGCCTTCTTAGCATTGTGGGAAAACTGTATGATAAGGTACTAATTGAAAGAGTTATGAAAGAAACTGATGAAAAAATTTGGGATGTGCAAGCGGGATTTAGAAAGGGAATGGGGTGTACAGATCAAGTCTTTTCCATGCGCATGATCGCGGAGAAGTTTTTGGCGAAAAACCAAAAAGTTTTTTGTGCGTTCATGGACTTGGAAAAGGCTTATGAAAGAGTGGTCAGGGATGTGTTATAGCAAACGCTGAACGCATTTAGGTTGAGCGCTGGTTTGATACAGGCATTAAAGTCTCTGTATAGGGACTCGAGTGCTTGTGTTGGAATCAACGGGGTCTACTCGGACTGGTTTGGCATCCATAAAGGTGTCAGACAGGGCTGTGTAGCTTCCCCGTGGCTGTTCAACCTATTTATGGACAGCTGTTTGGAAAATTTGAAAGTTGAAGAATGCGGGTTAAGAATCGGTGAGTTAACCATCAAATGCCTTTTGTACGCCGATAATCAAGTCATACTTGAGTCGTCGGCGGCCGAGTTTTCAAATGATGGTTACATTAATGAACAGGTCATTAAAAAAAAGGGGAGTGAAAGTGAACGCAAGTAAGACGAAAGTGATGGTTTTTGAAAGAGATGAAAGCAAAACGGTATGTGAAATAAGAATAGAAGGAGAGTTAATTGAGCAAGTGGATGAGTTCGTATATTTGGGATGTGTATAGGTGGGAGATAAGATAATTGAACGACGAGTGAATGCAGGAAATAAAGTAAATGGGGCTCTACACTCTATTATGAAAAGTCAGAATGTGTCAAAAAAGGCACGTATGGCAATTCACAGTGCTGTATTAGTCCCTACTTTAACGTGTAGTAGTGAAAGTTGGGTGTGGCAGAAGAAGCACGAGAGTAGAACAAATGTAGTAGAAATGCGGTCGCTAAGGAGTATGTTAGGGCTGAATCTGAGTGACAGGTTGAGAAACTGTGTAATAAAAGAAGAGTGTGGTTTGCAAGATGATGCGGTGACCAGGATTAAGAAAGGAATGCTTCGGTGGTTTGGTCATGTAGAAAGAATGAATGCGGAAAGACTGACAAAGCAAATATATGTTGCAGAAGTGAATGGAAGAGTCGGAAATGGACGTCCTAGGCGGAAGTTTGTCCACCAAATTGGCGATATACTAAAAATGGGCCAAATTAAGGGTACCCTTAACCGACGAGTATGTATGCGTAGGTATATTGATGTGGAAGAGGCGAGAAAGGTATGTCAGGATCGTGCTAAATGGAAGTCTGTAGTCTCTGCCTACCCCTCTGGGTGACATGCGTGAGTGTTTATGTATTTATGTATGTACAAAAACTAGTAACAAATAATAATTTCAAAGACTGAAAAAAACTGCTGTCCTTGTTTATTTTAGCTAAACCAGTTAGGATACATCCTAATCATCATGCATGTACATTAACCTTTATAACACTCATGAATTGAAATTTTATTAATATCTACATTATGTAATAATCAACTACTTTTTAAACTTGTGTCTGAAGTCGAGTTTTTGCTGAACAGAGTCTCGGATTGGGGGCGACTAAATCTAGTCCAGTTTAACCCCCAGAAGACACAAGTTTGCGCGTTAACCGCTAAAAAGAACCCCTTTGTCGTATCTCCTCAGTTTCAAGGCTTTAAAATCGCCCTTGTTGCCTCAGCCAGTATCGGAATCCTCGGCGTTGACATATCAAGTGACGTACAGTTTCGTGGTCACTTGGAAGAGATGGCCAAATTGGCCTTTAAAAAGCTTGGCGTGCTCAGCAGAGCGGGACAGTATTTCATGCCGGCACACCGCCTGCAACTTTACAAGGCGCAACTTCGACCGCACATGGAATACTGTTCCCATCTCTGGACTGGGGTTCTCCAGTACCAGCCTCTTCCACTTGACTGCATCCAGCACAGAGCAGCTCGAATCGTCGACGACCGAGTACTTTCCGATCGGCTCGATTCACTGGCGCTGCGAAGAGATGTTGCATCTCTTTGCATTTTCTTTCGCATATACCATGGGGAGTGCTTTGAGAAATTGTGCGGATTAATCCCAGCCGCCAAATTTCGTGAACGCACTACGCGGCAAACCTCCCGATACCATCCACACCATCTGGTTGCTTGGCGGTCCACCACTGTACGTTTCAAAAGGAGTTTTCTTCCGTGTACAACCTCTCTGTGGAATAGTTTACCACCGGCGATTTTTCCGGATCGATACGACCTGGGGACCTTCAAGAAAAGAGCTTACTTCTTTCTAAAGGGCCGGCAACGCACCTGCAGTTCCCCTGGTGTTGCGGTTGACCATGGGCGGCGGTAGTCATTTAACATCAGATGAGCCGCATGCTCGTTTGCCCCCTCTTCTATAAAAAAATTATATTGTTTATACACACACGACGTTACAAAACTACTATTACTACGTTGGATGTTAAAAATAAAGATGAAATGAAAAATATCTCAATAATATCGATATCAAGTAAATAATGTTTGCATACTCGTAACGTGAATTGGTTATCAGATAATCTATCGCTACACGCCCTACATTTCAAGGCATCATATAATTCGTGTAGACAATAGATCGACCAATAAAATATTATGATTGAGCGACACCAGGTACTGTTCGTAGCAATCGATACGTCGGCCCGGGGAGTGGTGTTATATAAATAATGTTCGACTATCATTTCATTTTCTTTTATTACAAGAAAGTTACCTACTGTGTCATATCCATTCATATCCCTTCTTTTGATTGGCACCGATACGACCTGGGGACCTTCTAGAAAAGAGCTTACTCCTTTCTAAAGGGCCGGCAACACACCTGCAATTCCCCTGGTGTTGCGGTTGATCATGGGCGCGATAGTTACTTAACATCAGGTGAGCCGCATGCTCGTTTGCCCCCTCTTCTATATATTTTTTTAAATCGTCATAACTTTTGTCCCCTACTGTATAGCTACACGCACTTTTCTAATTCTTTATATAGAAGATCTGTACTTTAAATGACATAGATTTCATCTCTGTACAGTCTGGGGAACAGGTTCATAAAATTTTTGGTCATCTCCTTTGGTACTCACTATCTTTTTTAATTCAAGTGACAATCCTCCGAATTGCGGTACTTGCACTACTATATTGCAATGGGCGATAAATGATAACGGTCCAGATTTTTCTCTTCCTCAAAATACTTTATTACGTTATATACAAATTTATGAGTAGTACTATGTAGTAATTTCATGCGTTTATGCTCCATTGTTAACAGAATGTAGATATAAATAATAGAAGAAAGACACTAAATAACGTAATTGTTAAAAAAAAACGAAATAACTAAGAACGCTTTACTAAAAGTAGTAAACAAAAATAATAACTGACTTAACAAAATTATGAACAAGATCAACAAAAATTACGTTGTATGTTAACAGTGGTAGAGCCACGCGGCAGCTTTGCTGTTGCACGTATGGGCCGGCCCAAACCGGGGTGGTTACACGACCTCACAGAATACCGGCGTGAAGTGGAAGCTCTGCTTCCGCGTTTCGTCTGGTGAGTGCAGGTGCCGGAGGCCTAAATACCCCCCCCCCCAACAACATGGTAGCGGAATTAAATAATGATGGACTACCCCAAAAGGGTACCAGCACCCCTGGAGAATCCCTCGCTGAGCATCCACGAACATGTTTCTCCACTTCTGAGCGTGGGTGCTCGGGCTGCCCCGCGTATTCTGGGGGGGGGGGGGCAAAATTCCGCTCAGGACTACAACTGCTCGGGGCAAACGGAGGAACCAAGGTGACTCCTGCCACGCTGTCCGTGAATTTCTGCAATATCAGGGGATTTCACTCTAACTTAAACGCCGTCCACTATCATCTCGAGACGGCGAGGCCGGCTCTGCTCTTCCTGACCGAGACGCAGGTGTCCTCTCCGGCTGATGTCTCGTATCTCTCCTACCCGGGGTACAAACTGGAACACTCCTTTGTGCCTCGGGCTGGAGTTTGCGTTTACGTCAGAGAGGACATCTGTTCTCGACGCCTCGGCAGACTTGAAGGTTCGGACCTGTCCATCCTTTGGCTATGCGTAGACAGCAATGACAATTCACGCGTCTACGGGTGCCTCTATACGTCCCATAGCGGTAATGCCGAAACAGACCGACTCTTCGACCACGTTCAAATGGCTACAGATTCGTTGCTACAGGAGATCCCCTCCACAGAGATCGTGGTCCTCGGCGACTTTAACGCCCATCACGCCGAATGGCTTGGATCACGTTTAACCAATCATGCGGGGAGATCTGTTCATGACTTTGCCTTGGCATATGTTCTGACACATGCACCTTCCCTGTTGGACCTTCTGCTGACCTTTCACCCGGACGGTTATCAGATTTCCGTCGAAGCCCAATTTAGGCTCCTCGGACCATTGTCTTCTCCGGAGTGTGGTGCCACTCACGCTGAAATCGCGGTTGCATTATGCAGGCTGCCGCCTTGTTTGGCACTATAGGTCAGCCGATTGGGATGGGATGCGGTCTTTCTTTGCATCCTACCCGGGGCTTCGCGGACGATCCCAAAGTTGTTGCGGTTTCTGTGCTGGGTGGGTATGGAACTTTTTATTCCTTCCTCTGTGGTGCCCGTTGGAGGCAAATCTCAGCCATGGTTTGGTCGCTCCTGTAAAATAGCATCATGCTATAAGCAGGAGTGCTACCAGGCCTGGGCTGACGCATCAGCGTCCCGGGATGTAAACACCAGCGCTCTAAAAAAGAAGTATAATTCCGCCTCTAGGTCCTTCAAAAGAGTCATTGCCAAGGCAAAGTCAGAGCACATAGGCAGCTTTCTTGCAGATCGGAGCATCAAGGTCGTTGTTGACCGTGCAAGCTCCGATTGCAAGCCTATTAATGCTGGTGTTCCACAGGGCTGCGTGCTATCGCCAACGCTGTTTCTTCTGCATATCAATGATATGTTGCTAACCCGTAACATTCATTGCTATGCAGATGACAGCACTGGTGATGCTCTTTACACCGGTCGAGCCAATATTTCTCGGAAAACGTCTCCGAGTGCCGGAATAAACTTGTGTCTGAAGTCGAGTCTTTGCTGAACAGAGTCTCGGATTGGGGGCGACTAAATCTAGTCCAGTTTAACCCCCAGAAGACACAAGTTTGCGCGTTAACCGCTAAAAAGAACCCCTTTGTCGTATCCCCTCAGTTTCAAGGCACTCCCCTTGTTGCCTCAGCCAGTATTGGAATCCTCGGCGTCGACATATCGAGTGACGTGCAGTTTCGTGGTCACTTGGAAGAGAAGGCCAAATTGGCCTCTAAAAAGCTTGGCGTGCTCAGCAGAGCGGGACAGTATTTCATGCCGGCACACCGCCTGCAACTTTATAAGGCGCAGGTTCGGCCGCACATGGA
Source organism: Parnassius apollo (assembly GCA_907164705.1). NCBI lineage: Eukaryota > Metazoa > Arthropoda > Insecta > Lepidoptera > Papilionidae > Parnassius > Parnassius apollo. Next base: position 4,951,019 of record CAJQZP010000160.1, on the reverse strand, counting down.
ATACTGTTCCCATCTCTGGGCTGGGGCTCCCCAGTACCAGCTCCTTCCATTTTCTCAAGGAGTTCTTCGGGTCCACACGTTTCAAAAGGAGTTTTCTTCCGCGTACAACCTTTCTGTGGAATAGTTTTCCACCGGCGATTTTTCCGGACCGACACGACCTGGGGACCTTCAAGAAAAGAGCTTACTCCTTTCTAAAGGGCCGGCAACGCACCTGCAATTCCCCTGGTGTTGCGGTTGATCATGGGCGGTGGTAATCACTTAACATCAGGTGAGCCGCATGCTCGTTTGCCCCCTCTTCTATAAAAAAAAACATCCACACCATCTGGATCCTTGGCGGTCCACCACTGTACGTTTCAAAAGGAGTTTTCTTCCGCGTACAACCTCTCTGTGGAATAGTTTACCACCGGCGATTTTTCTGGACCGATACGACCTGGGGACCTTCAAGAAAAGAGCTTACTCCTTTCTAAAGGGCCGGCAACGCACCTGCAATTCCCCTGGTGTTGCGGTTGATCATGGGCGGCGGTAGTCACTTAATATCAGGTGAGCCGCATGCTCATTTGCCCCCTCTTCTATAAAAAAAAAATGTAAAAAATCTCTCATAATGCGTCTAGCTCACAAACTTGCGAAACGGGGTATTTTTTTAATTTATGTCATTTTGTTACCATTTATGCCAGTGATAAGACGGACTGAAGTTATAGCATGTACGAAAAACGCAAATCGCAACGTATTTTATTTGTAGTCTCTACCACCGGGTGTAAGTAAAGATGGCGACAGTGTGCGAGCGAGAGGTAAATAGAAGCGACGCCATTTTCAGTCCCATTCATTATTTTCAATATTCTTACAATGAATTTCTTCTGTATCGGATATGGAGTTAATTTTGATTAACTATTTTAAATTGGCGATAGACACTGAATTTTTCCCACAAGCATTTACCTCTTACCATACAATATTTTTACATAATATTTTTTTTTTAAAATAAGCTATTATCGTAGTTAATACTTTTTTCACAGGATTTTTTTTTTGTATTAAACAAATTCATCCCTTTTACAAATTACTGTCATTACACTTTTTGTTTAACAGTTAGTTATATTATAATTCATTTAAATATACAGAATATCACAACGTCACTTAACGTTTTAAAAATCAAACTATTACGCAGCCATTAATGTTCGCGTGTGGTAAAAAGGTGTTCCTGTAATTTTAGTTCTTAAAGTTAATAATTTATTCTTTATTTATGGAAAAAATTAAAGTATACGCTTAATTTGTCTAATTTAAGATAATATCACATAGTCATATTTCGAACTGCCAGGAACTAAGATTGGAGCTATTACGGCTGAGTAAACAGCTTTTGTACGTGGTACAGCCACGCTTTAGATAAATTATGTTTGTTGCATTGACTTATATATTACTAGCGTAAGGACCGGGCCGACCGAAAAACTAAAACGGAGTTTAGGGCCAACGCGAATCGGTCGACAGTACAGATTTGTCTGTCATAAATATGTTTAGTTGCGTGGTAAAAGGATGCAAAAATTACGATACAAAGATTAAAAAGGAACATGGGATATCGTATCATCGGTTAATAACCTTATATTAATTTTGTTGCAATTAAAGTTAGTTTAGTTACATTACCAAGATTAGGCCAAGGTTGAATTCAGACCCTCAAAAATATTGTACATGGAAAATAAATATATACTATTTTTTAAAAATTATATCACGTTTGACGTTTCATGTTTCTTTTTTCCCCATGTGCCGGGATTTTGGCGTCACGCGTCTAGTTTATCTATACGTTTCGTTTTTTTACGGTTTTATTTTTATTTCTGTTTTATTTTTGTCTAAAAAACTTCGTGTAAGTTAAATTTTGAATATTTGTACCTAATATATTTTATATTCTATAAGGGTAAAACGAAAATAGTAGAAAAGAAACCATATCTGCTTAACTGAATCTGAAAATCAGATTCATAAAATATTCCGAAATTTGTTTTCAAACCGATTGCTTCTGGAGCATAGAGTTTTTCTCGTGGTAGCTCCTCATTATAGTTGTATCAAGGATTCAACATAAATGCATCGATCGAGCACCGATTGACCAGAAAGTGAGCTAATTTCAATTTTATTAAAAAAAGGGTTAATATTAAAAATTAAAATGACCCAATAATAATACAAGTCATCCTTTAGGTAAAATTATGGTATTTTCGCTTAGTATTATTACGATAATATATAGTACAAACTATGAAATAATGGTGCAATTAGGATAATTATACTACGAAATCCGACCCTGGTTACGTCGTGTTATGATATGACGTTTGTATTATGTTATGACAGATGCCTGCAAATTTCTTGTACGAAAAAGCTATGAGTAAAATATTTAGATGGGCCTATCCTTCCTTTTGAAATCATTGATTTGTTGTCCTTTAGATTTTTAGATGTTTGTAATGTCGTCTAAGAATCGTACTACATTCTTCATTACATGCTTAAAGTTAATTCTAATAAATAGTCAATCATCATTATTTTCTAAGACGTGTAGTTAGAGGCGGGGTTATTATTAGATTTATATAAATTATCTTAATGTCACTTTGCAAAATCACTTATTAATATGGATAGCTATATGGGAAAAGAATAAATACACCAACATTCAGTGATGAAAACTCTTTAGTGCACACATACATACATAAAATAATTGTATTTTGGAATAGTTGATAAATACATCATAAACAGAAATAAGCTAGCATTTACAAACAGTTTTACACATTTGAAATCTTGTACGGGTATTCTTATACAATGCAATGTTAAAATAATAATAAACGATCAATAAGCCATTGGAATTTGCCGTGGGTCGAATAAGTTAGAAAGAGATCTTCTGGATAGAGATTTCTGTAAGAAATTTGCCTTCAAAAATGAATTATGATTATTAAAATTTGAATTATGCCTTCAAAAGATTAGATAACTTGAAATTCCGATGAAAACGTATTGTTCATTTTTACAAAGTCTTGTGTAGTAAGATTGTGTTGATCTATAGAATCATTTTAATTTCTGGACGCCATTTGCAAGTATGAATTAAAAATTTAGTTTTTAAGACGTAGGTACCTTAAGGGCACGGGCTAGAACAGTATGGACAAGAACATGGATCTGGACACGGAACAGAGCAAGGTTCAGGTATAACTGGATACCTTATACTAGGTTCGCCTTTGAAAATAGCTGACGTGGGAATGCATATTGTTGGCGGTTGGACTGTCGGCGGTGTAGGTTGTCGGACGACAATTGGGGGTGGATTTATTGGAGAAGGCTGTGGCTGCGTTACAGTGATTGGTGACGGTTGAATTGGTGCTGGTTTCGGTGGCCTTACAATAACGGGTTTCGGTTGGATTGGAGCAGGCCGAGGTGGACGTACGCAGATAGGAGGGGGTGTTATAGGGGGCAAAGGTGCAGGCCTTATAACTATACGTGGTGGCACTATAGGTGGTTGTTGCGGGGGTTGCACAGTAATAGCGGCAGGAGTGATCGGACGAAGTGGAGCTGGTCTAACTAATATGGAAGGTGGCTGAATGAGTACTGGAGGCGAATGGGTAATATAAAATGTTCCACCTGGTACTTGAACAGCTTGGAAACCTGCTGAGCGTAATTTTTCAGGAATGCTTGACTTCGATATCATGACTCTAATCGGTCCATTGCCACCAGGAGCTGCAAAAGTATTAAACTATTTTATAAAATTCCTGAGGAACAGTTTTAAAAGATCACTTTTATACTTACTTGGTGGTGGCAGATTAGGGTCTGCGGGTTGCGAAGGACGTGGTAATGGGCAAGGTGGGTTATTTGTTTCTAAACAAGGTGGTTCAGATAAAGGTTCTGGGCATGGTGGAATAAAGGTTTGGGCAGGTGGATAGCAGGGGCTTGGTTCTGGGTCGTAACATGGCTCAGCATATGGTGGTAATGTAAACGGTGCTGGTGCCGCCGCCGTTGATGCAACTAACACTGTTAATAAATAAAAAATAATTTTCTGTTTTTTAAAAAAAAATATTATAAGAAAGATAAACTAAGTTGAATAATTATTTTAAAAACGCACCTAAAATCCCCAGAGCCGTCTGTCGTCCCATCGCTTTAGCGGAATTTGACTGATAATCTAGATCTTCTACGTTTTTATATACAAAAGTAACAGAATTAGGTAAGTTATGCGTGGCGAGCAGTGATAATTTTGTTTGATTCGCAACCACTTGAGCGTTCATCAGCAATGATTTGTTGATTTCTAAATTTTAAATATTTCGATTGAATGACACGAAGCGTAAATTGTTTTTCACAATGTGTAATATACTTTATGACATTATGCTGCGATATCAAAAAATTATGCGTGCTAAATTCTGTCATAAGACTATAACGTGGTTGGTGCAGAATAATTTAAATATAACGATATGAATTTGCGAGCATATTAGTATAGTGATATGATTTTTTACGCGGTAGAGCCACGCTGCAGCTATATATTATGATTGTAGCACAAATGGTTCGGCTCGGCCGGGGAAGTACCACGCTCTCACAAAATACCAGCGTAAAATAGCAGTTTAATGCTGCTGTGTTTCCTATGGTGAGTGTAGAGAACCGAATACCCTGTTTTACTGTAAGCGAGGCGTTAACTCTTAGTCCTCAGGGGTGACAACGCATCTGCGTTTTGTTTCTTAATCGAAGATAAATGTAGATATCTATGGACCACATCATCCATTTACCATCAGTTGGACTCTGTGCTCGTTTGTCAACCTAATTCTTTAAAAAATATGACTTATGTTACCGTTTACGGTGAGTTCACTGCCACTTAGTGGTGGAACTAGAGAATAGGAAGTTACTTACCCATGCGAACTCCTGAGCAGAGATGGAGTCCTTCCATCAAGTGAGGCTGTCTAATTAATAGAAATTTGTTACAAAACACCGTTACAGCATGCAATAAAACTGAGAGGAAAAAGTCTTAAGCTTTGTAAACAAGCTTTAATAATGCTTTACAGACTATCCTCCAGCACGATCAACGCATCTGATACCGTATCCTAGCTCTACAGATGGCAGTGGATATAACATTTTCTCAACGCTCTTCAGTTTCCTTGGCACTGTTGCCAACTCCCTGTTGAACGGGGAAATCTCTGTTTATACTAATAACGGACTTGTCGACATAATCTAAGTACTCAGAATTGAGTCTACGACTTGGGGCGGGCCTTCTTCGTTGAAAGTTAGTCAAATGTGTTCATAGCCCTCATACATTCACTGCTAATTGGCCTCTTATAAAGCGATTATAGCATTTACGCTGCTTATGCGATGATGATAACATGACGATAAATACACTAGTCCGCAACACTTTTAAATTTTACAATGAACATCGTACTTGTACATAACATTTGAAATCTTATAGACATTAAAAACGTAAACGGATCTTTATTGTTTACCTTCTAAAAACCGTTACAGCGGCGAAGTAACAACCCATGCCGTCCCACGGGTATCCTAAGAGGCAACAGAGGGAAACATACCAGGACAAACCAGGAACGTGGCAATTGTTATTGTTCTATGAGGTAATCTATGGGGAAGGCTTTTGTTCAGAATTAGAATTTTGACAGGCTATAGGGTAACTTTTGCGAGACTTCGAACTTCGTTTTTATGTTAAATTTTCTCAAACAAGTTCGCTAATGTAAAAATAATATCGAGAGATTGAACATTTTGGTAATTACAATCAGGCGCTTCATTTTTAATTAACTGCTATCGAAAAATAACGCTTTTTGAGTAATATTAGTTAGCATTAAAAGTTAGACCATTTCTAAACAGTTTTATTAGTGTGTATACTCGTAATTAGACCTTATTTAATTTATTTATCGGTTTAAAATAAGTTAACTCAGCAGCGTTTGACTCAGTGGAGAGGCGTCTAAAGCTCATTGGTAATCATACATGCTTTAGTTCTTCCCTCTCCATTCTAACATCGGACAACCAAGTGGTCGGTGGGTATTCGCCTTTTGTCGATATTCCACGCATTAAAACCAGAAACTGCTTTGTTTTTTGTAGCGCGTACAGCAAGGAAGTGAAATAATTTGCTGGCGTGCAAATAATTTGCTGGGGATCTATAAGGCAAGAGTGAATAGGATTTTGTTATGCTGAGATAGTGCGACTTACCTTCTAGGGTTTCTTCACCATTCACCACCAGGTACTACTGCGATTAGCACTAGCTTGTAATAAGCAAAATGGCTTTATACTAGCTAAACCGGAACAAGTGGTGAATAGTAGAGAAGGTCGTGTTCACCTCTCTCTCTCTCTCTTATTTAGACCATCTCTTTAATAATGCTGTAGTCGTACTATGTCCTGGCCTAAATCCGGATTGATATGTGTTAAGGATGTCATTTCTTGTGAAAATGAGTTTAAATGTTGTTGGACAAGACGTTCTAGGACTTTGGACAGAAAAGGAAGAATTGAAATAGGACGATACTCGGAATAACTCGAAGGATTATCTTTTCTTTGGGCAAAGGAATGATTTGAGCATCTTTTCATTGAGAAGGAAAGGAGGATGTTGATATAAAAAAAAAATAGGATTAAATAGGTGTTACTATATAAAGTAAGGGCATAATCATTTTACGACTGATATCATCACTTCGTCAGACATACGACAGCGTCGGAATGGATACAGAATATGTTTCTCCTAACATCACAATCTGCAAATTGCCTAAACACAAATGGAGGATAGTCAGGATTGGGTAATGTTGAAAGTTGAGTTGTAGTTGACTTTGCAATATTATCAATGCAAGAAGCACAGGAAAAGTGCTGATTAAGTAAATTTAAATCTATATTATTTTGAATCGAGCTTGAACGTAATTCCAAGAGACCTTAGGAATTTCCAAACATGGCTTGGATTTTCGTTTTGAACAGATTTATGGATATAGCGTCGTCGTAAGTCTCTACACAGCTTGCTGCAATGGTTGCTTAGGATCCTGTATTTCTCCCGAATCATTTCATTTGTAGGATCTGACTTGTGCCTGGTCTTTGCAGCATTCTTTTTTTGCTATAATTTTTAAGGTGTTCGGTTAACCATGGGGCTGGAGGATGACGTACACGAACTGGACGAACAGGAACATGTACATCGCAAATCTTAATAAGGACAGGGTTAAATACTGCTACCTGCTGGTCAACAGTATAAGCGTTTGTAATAGCCCTTCAATCCGTATTCACAGCATCTTCTCGCAATTTTTCCGAATCCATTTCCACAAAAATATGCTGCAGAAGTATTGTTGCTTTGGCTTTGGGTTGTCTTATTTTATAACAAAGAAGTAAAAGATCGTGATATGAGAAGGCATTATCAGCACAATGACCATATTTTTCAAAGTGGTCGATAGTAGAAACCATAACCAAATCAAGGAGAGAGGGAATGCAGTTAGGAAAAAATGAGTTTCAGAAAGGGAAAGAATATTTAAATTGGATGCTTCAACTAGAAATTTAAGTCGACGGGAGCAGGCATCATCTTTAAGTAGGCAGGTATCAAAGTCACCCATTAGCACAGTGTTGTATCCAAAGTTGTAAAATAGTCAACTAAAGAACTAGGGCTGTAAAAAACACCAAGAAGTAATTTTGTGTGTGACAGGTGAACTTCAAAGACATACACAAATAAGTATTCCGCTTCGTTCTCATTTTAAGATTAAGGTGATATAAGAACGAAGGTAAACAGCAACACCACCACCGCCCCGAACAGTCCAGTCATTGCGTATTAAGTGGAATCCTGAAAGGGAATAGGAAATACGTAGGACACTAAATAAGTTTTGAGATATACAAAAAATATTCTAGATACTATTAATATTTATTTTACATCTTTTCAAAATATTTTTCAACATGCACTATACAAAGTTCCATTCGCCTAAACTAACTCTAAAAACACTTTTGCCAGTCTTGATCTGACAGGTCGGAAATTGCTTCTTCGTAGGTAGCCACGGCTTCTTCGGAGCTTGAAAAAAATTTGCCTTTTATTTTTGCTTTCACTCTTAGGAACGAAAAGAAATCACAAGGAGCTAAGTCAGGGCTGTAGGTTGGGTAACTTAGAGTTTTAACACCAGATTCCTCAATAAATGTTTTTGTTCTAAGGCAGGTATGTGAAGAAGCATTATCGTGATGTAGCATGATTAACCGAAGCCCGGTCTTTGGTCTTCTCTCCCGTACAGGTTAAAAAGCTTTGGGTAATGCAACTATAGTTTACCATTTAGAGTTGACTGACCTACAATTTTCCAGCATTGACGTCGACAAAAATGTCCGCTTCGCGAAAAAACCTAGCCACCATTTTTCTATCGACGTTGCGAGGTCTTTGTAGTTTTGTCGGTAACTGTCCTTCTGAGTAGACCCATACCTATGATTACCTTTTATTTTCCGGATCATATTGATAGATCCAGGCCTCGTCACCTGTAAAGATTTCTGAAACACGCCTAGATGCCCCGTTTTCAAAACGTAGACGCATTTCATGGCACCAATCCACACGAGTCTGTTTTTCGCTTTCGGAGAGCAAACGAGGGATCCATCGACAACAAAGCTTTTTCACTCTAAGATGTTGATGTAGGATGGTATAAATGCTCCCCGAACAAAACACAAAAAATGCCTACAATCTTTTCAGTGTCCGTATATGTGATTCGTGGTTCTTCTCGCACCAACATTTCAGTAGTCCATACATTTTCTGCCGTTACTGCTGTTTGCGGGGCCCGGGTTTTTTGGTCATCTTTAAGGTTAAATTGACCCCTTTTGAATTATGCAAACCACCTAAAAATGTTTGTTGCACGTGATGAAGCTGAGTCTCCTAATGCTGATTGTAACCGCTGTAAACTTATTTGTTCGGTCAAACCAAGCGCGCAAATGTTCACGGTTAAGATCCATCGTTTTAAATGAAAAGCGTGGGAAGCGTTGCAGAAAGATTAATAGAACCTCGTTTTTTTAATATTGTGCAATTGGCTTATGAAGTTCTATTTTTCAATAAATTTGCTTTTTAGAAACATATAACACGGGTGCGTTCCATCTTTAAATTTCGAACATCTCAAAACTTATTGAGTGACCTACGTAGATGGCAGACGTGGTTTTAACCACGATTCTGAAACTAAAATTGCATGAATGTTTTTACCATCACAGCTGGCCAGCATATCAGGATGATGAGCAGAAATACTCTGTGCATTTATATGCACAATATTGAAATTTTTGAAAAATTGTATAAAATGGGAGTCAAGTTTCTTTTAAAGATGGTACGCTTACAAAACTGTCGTTACTACTCAGTACATCGGACGTTGAAGAGAAGGATAAGGAACTTCGATTATGATCACTGTCACCTAAAAACATGCTATATTTACAAAGAATAAATTAATTAAATAATAAAAAAAGAAAATAAAAACTTAAACTAAAAGCACAAAAACAAAATTTATTAATTTATACAAAAAGGATATGATAACACAAGTAATTTAGTAAATAAAAACGAACCAAAGAATAATAAGTATACCAGTAGAAAAATTTTATAACTTATAGCTCTTGAAATTCTGAAGTTTAGATAATGCTATACCTGCAACTCTAATACACAACATTTAAAATACTGTTCTGTGAACAAAAAAGTATAAACATTTACGACGTTTACTGTGGGCCCGAGGGCTCAGAAGGGCCAGAACCCACAGCCGTAAAGCCAGGTAATAAAAAAAAGTTATTTTTAGGGTACGTTCCAAAATAGAGTTCCATCGAATGTTCGAACGAGGCCAATTTACATAACATATTGCTTTACATTCAATGGCCACACGTGGCGGTAATCAGAAAATAGTCCTCTGAACATCGTAATCGAATATTCATTTGGTTATTTAATTTTTACTTTAATTAAATTCCACCTTTTAATATTTCTTGCTAAATAACAAACTCAGCAAATTTCAGTAAACCTACGCAATCATCTCGATGTCTCTCTATCTGCCAAAGAGCCTATCTCATGAGAGTTATTTTACATTAATTGAAATAATTAAATTTGGCATAGCGTTTGGCGTAATTTGAGCTTAAAATTTCAATTTTTAGACATTAGATTTAAGTCTTAGGGAGGAAAAAGGAAATTGAAGTATGCTGCCTATCATTGCTATGAAAATAATGTAATCTAATAAAGAAACTATTTAGGAAAAAAGTCGAGTGCACTACTTGTGTTCAATTTTATTGAAGTGCCGGGTGACATAATCTAATGTAACCTTCTCTTACATAAGAGTACCAGATGTACGTAAATTAGTGAATATTTATACACCGCAACTATACGGTCTAGTTTACTTTACTTTATCTTGATTACTTATTATTGCAGCAAATTGCACAAATCAACCTGCTATAAAAACGGGATAATTATACGATCTGGCAGACTTGGCGTAATACAATAACGGACTAATAGACATTATATGAGTACTCAGGAGTGGAGGAGCGACTATGGGCCTTCCTTGTTGAAAGTTAGTCAAATGTGTTCATGAACCTCATACTTTCACTGCCGACTGGCCTCTTATAAAGCAATTATAGCATTTGCACTACTTATAGGATACTGAAAACATGAGGAGAAATACACTAGTCTGCAACACTTTAAAATTTTAAAAAGTACATAAAATTTTAAAATAAACATTTCTTAATTGTTTGGCTACTAAATTCAGTTACGGGAGCGAAATATTAACCCATGCCGTCCCGTGGGTGTCCTTAAACACACAGTCCTAAGACAGGCAGAGGGAACAAACCAGGAAAAGTGGCAATTGTTATCATTCTATGAGGCAATCTATAGGAAGGCTTTTGTTCAACAGTGGAATTTTGACAGGCTGTAGGGGTAAACTTTGCGAGAATTCTAACCTCGCTTTTATATTGAATTTCTTTCGTAAGTCTGCTTATGTAAAAATGATATCGAAAGATTAAAAATTTTGATAATTATAAGCGGGCGCTTATTTTATAAGATAGGGTGAAAACGAGCACACAGTTCTCTGATGGTAAGTGGTTGATGTGGCCCATAGACATCTACATCTATCCTTGATTACGAATCAGAATGCAGATGCGTTGTCACCCGTGAGGACTAAGATGGAATGCTTCGTTTCCAGTAAAAAGTTTCGTTCCAGTAAAAATCTTCGGTTCTCTATTCTTACCATACGAAATACAGCAACATTAAGCTACTATTTTACGCTGGTATTCTGTGAGAGCCTGGTCCTTCCCCAGTCGAGCTACCCATTCATGATACAACTACAATATAGTTCCAGTGTGGCTCTACCAAGTAAAGCTCTTCCGCGCTTCATTTTTAATGAACTTAATCAAAACATAACGCTCTTTGAGTAATATTTGTTGGCATTAAAAGTAAGAATATTTCTGAACAGTTTTAGTAGTTTGTATAGTAAGATTTTGTTTTTTTCTGTACAAAATAAGTTGGCTCCAGTGGCAGCTGCGACCCAGCAGCGTTTGACTCAGTGGAGAGGCATCTGAGGCTCATTGGAAACATACATGCTTTAGTTCCTCCCTCTCTTTTCTACCTTCGGACAACCAGGTGGTTGTTGGGTTTTCACCCTTTTGTTGTTGATATAACGTATAAGAGGTAGAACGTAACGCATTAGAGAACCAAACACTGCTTTGTCTTTTGTAATGCGTACAGCAAGGGAGCAAAATAACTTACCGGCGTGCTAATAATTTGCTGGGCGTCTTTGAGGCATGAGTAAATAGGCTTTTGATACGCTAAGACAGTGCAATTTATCATCTATAGGCTTCTGTTACGCTAAGACAGTTTAATTTACCATCTATAGGCTTTTGTTACGCTAAGACAGTGCAATTTACCATCTATGTTTCCACCACCAGTTTGTTGTTGTTTATTGGCTTGTAGTAAGCAAAAAGGCTCTATACCAGTTAAATTGGAATAACTGGTAAAGGCGAGAAAAGATCGTGCTCACCAATTTTCAATTCAGACCGTCTCTTTATAAGAGAATTATCTTTATCGCCTGTTAAAATGAATTTAAAAAAATTCATAGAAAGTTCACTGGCTATTTTCAACCGCACGTGATAATGTCGGTTGCAATGTTACCTCTTTCACAACACGTCTCCAAAACAGCAATTAATTAATCAAACATACAGCTGTCATCTGTGGCCCTACTTTTTAATTTTTTTATGTTTTTTTCAACTCGTTTTTGTATTTTTTGTTAAGGATAGAACTTTTTTTATTTTTCTTCAATTAATTTGTTTAAGATTTTTTTATTCATTACAGCCCACCAAAAGCCCACTGCTGAACATTGGTTGACCTCATAGATTAACCTATAAGGGGAGATTTAACCAAAGCTGCCACGCTTGGCGAGTGGGCTGGTGATCACAGTTTATATTACTTTGAGTTTTTATCCAGAAGATACTCATGTTTTATTTTCTCTCTGTCCCATCTTACGACACCCACAGTAGGATACGGGGTAGTAGATATTCTTGTGACGAAACGAAAAAGAATGTTTATAATGCTGTGTCACTTAAACATCCTTTTTTAAGGACGCTTATGAGTTTTTCCTACGCTTCATGTTACATGATTTACTATACCTCATTTTGTAGAACATGCCGTGCAGTAGTTCTTATGTAAGTCCAAATCGCGTCTTTTTACATTATTCAAAACTCCTTTTTTGTACAGGAGGAGTCCGTGTAGGAAATGCTTGTACAGCTGTGTTCTAGTCTGAAGGAAATCAGAGGTTTCTAGTCTGAAGGAAATTTAGAGAGTTAGTACAATAACATATTGTAAGGGATGCCATCGTAGTCTTCAGAAGTGATAACGTAGCGTAACGTAGCTATATATTCTATTACGCGGGTTCTAATTGATCTTTTTGTTTACCCTATGATTGAGAGACCACTTCTTTGTTTGAAATTGGCTACAGTATATATAGACTGCAGTGGCAATTTCCCATCAGGTGGACTGTAAGTTCCTTTGTCACTTGTTTAAAAAAATTGAAGGGAATCAAATCACCTTTAAAACAAATTCTTGTAAACGTGATATAATATACGTTGAGGCGAAAGGCATCGTTAACACGTGTTAAGGCGTTTAAACTCACGTAAATTGTTCTCCAATTTACGTAGCTTTTAGCGTTCAATAATTCATACAATATTCAGGCTCATTTTCTTTTCTAATTTAATGAAAACACTTTATATATTTCTCACTGGAATTCATTCTAATAATTTCATAGGTATTTCTGCATACTCTTTTTCATCATCAGCTCCGATCAGATATTCCGTCAAAATTCAAGCGGTCAAATATGACCGCACCCACCCACAGCACTTTAACCCATAAAAACTTATATTTAGAGACCACTTTTCTATGAAGAAATTTGGCATTTTAAAATCAATATGAAATTTTCTATCCTCTAGTGGAATAACAAAACAGTTTGTATGGATATTAATTTATATTCTACGTTCATTACGTACGCCATTTTCATTTGGATGTTGCGTTGATTTTTGGATGTTTTTAGTGTTTTACTGTAGTGTTTTATTACAAAATTGTTACAAAAGTTTTTGTGTGAATATAATTTATCTTTTTACGTCAATAATTTCGAGTCATAAATAGAAATAATTGTGATTATCACTTTGCCGACATCTCTTTGCCGACAAATCTTTTTGTAATGAAATAAAACCTGACTTTTGCTTAGACCACAGGATATAGAATTATGTATAAATTTTATAATACCCAATTTCTTCCCAGAAAAGTAGTCAATAAATATAAGTTTTAATGGTTTTAAGTGCTGTGGGTGGGTGCGGTCGCATGTTGCAGCCAACATCAAACAAAAAAGGCTATAGCTGCTTGTTCAGCTCTGAGCACTAAGATGGAATGCCGTACTGCGTAATTGTACTGGCTCTCCAGTAAGAGTATACTTCAGACCACAACGCAGCAGTGCAATCACTGATATCTGGTGGCAGGAATTGGAAAACAGTTATACCTACCTAGACGCACTTCTTAGGCAGAAAAAAAGGTTGGTACTTACCTAGACGGGCTCCTAGGTAGAAAAGGAAAGAGGTTGGTACCTACTTAGACGACCTGCTAGGTAGAAAAGGAAAGAGGTTGGTAACTACCTAGACGGGCACCTCGGTAGAAAAGGAAAGAGGTTGGTACCTAACTAGACGGGCTCCTAGATAGAAAAGGAAATAGGTTGGTACCTACCGAGACGGGCTCCTAGGTAGAAAAGGCAAGAGGTTGGTACCCACCTAGACGGGCGCCTAGGTAGAAAAGAAATCCTCCCATCAGTAAATAGAATGTTAGCGATTTAAAAAAAAATCATCTCATGTAGCTGTAGTTTCTGCGGAGAACCTCCATGACAGACACATAGACGGACAAACAACTACATACATTGGCAATTCTCAAATTGAACCCAAGTACTGTAATCAATATCAAGACTGTGCCATAAGTGATTCGTTAAGCTTAATTTTTCAAATGAATTTCCAAAATGACTGCCTTGTTGGTTTAGTGGTTGTAGAAGTGCGACTGCTGATCATGAGGTCCTGGGTTTGAATCCCGGTTCAGGCCGAAAAAGCAATTATTGTATTTTTCCTTAAAAAAATACTCAGTAGCTGCCCGAAGTCAGGAAGTTGACGGTGTGTCATCCCTGTGCCTCGAAAAGCACGTAAAGTCGTTTATCCTGCGCCTGATCTCTCTCCGATCGTGTCGATTTAGCATCCCATCGGATTATGAGAGTGGGGGAATAGAGAGTGCATCTGTACTTGAGAAAACACTTGGGTCCTATTATTCTATCCTGCGCCGATGGCTAGTCTCCGTTGAGGCTGGTCCCCGTGACCGAAATTCGGTCCAGAGGACATTAATATTAATTTTCCAAGAAACGCATCAAAATGAAAAGAAGGGATATGAATAGATATGACACAGTAGGTAACATTCTTGTAATAAAAGAAAATGAGTCGAACATTAACTTCCTCAGGGCCGACGTATCGATTGCTACGAACAGTACCTGGCAGTGTTTAACGTCGCTCAATCATAATATTTTATTGGTCGATCTATTGTCTACACGAATTATATGATGCCTTGAAATTTAGGGCGTGTAGCGATAGATTATCTGATCACCAATCACGTTACGAGTATGCAAACATTATTTACTTGATATCGATATTATTGAGATATTTTTCATTTCATCTTTATTTTTAACATCCAACGTAGTAGTAGTAGTTTTGTAACGTCGTGTGTGTATAAACAATATAATTTTTTTATAGAAGAGGGGGCAAAAGTGCATGCGGCTCACCTGATGTTAAGTGACTAACGCCGCCCATAGTCAACCGCAACACCAGGGGAATTGCAGGTGCGTTGCCAGCCCTTTAGAAAAGAGTAAGCTCTTTTCTTGAAGGTCCCCAGGTCGTATCGATCCGGAAAAATCGCCGGTGGTAAACTATTCCACAGAGAGGTTGTACGCGGAAGAAAACTCCTTTTGAAACGTATAGTGGTGGACCGCCAAGCAACCAGATGGTGTGGACGGTATCGGGACGTTTGCCGCGTAGTGCGCTTACGAAATTTGGCGACTGGGATTAATCCGCACAATTTCTCAGAGCACTCCCCATGGTATATGCGAAAGAAAATGCAAAGAGATGCAACATCTCTTCGCACCGCCAGTGAATCGAGCCGATCGGAAAGTACTCGGTCGTCGACGATTCGAGCTGCTCTGCGCTGGATGCGGTCAAGTGGAAGGAGCTGGTACTGGAGAATCCCAGCCCAGAGATGGGAACAGTATTCCATGTGCGGCCGAACCTGCGCCTTATAAAGTTGCAGGCGGTGTGCCAGCATGAAATACTGTCCCGCTCTGCTGAGCACGCCAAGCCTTTTAGAGGCAACTTTTAGAGGCAATTTGGCCTTCTCTTTCAAGTGTTCACAAAACTGCACGTCACTAGATATGTCGACGCCGAGGATTCCGATACTGGCTGAGGCAACAAGGGGAGTGCCTTGAAACTGAGGGGATACGACAAAGGGGCTTTTTTAGCGGTTAACGCGCAAACTTATGTCTTCTGGGGGTTAAACTGGACTAGATTTAGTCGCCCCCAATCCAAGACTCTGTTCAGCAAAGACTCGACTTCAGACAGAAATTTGTCCCGGTACTCGGAGACGTTTTCCCGAGAAATATTGGCAGGGCCGATGTAAAGAGTATCACCAGTACTTTCATCTGCATAGCAATGAATGTTACGGGTTTGGAACATATCATTGATATGCAGAAGAAACAGCGTTGGCGATAGCACGCAGCCTTGTGGAACACCAGCATTAATAGGCTTGTAATCGGAGCTTGCACCGTCTATAACGACCTTGATGCTCCGATCTGCAAGAAAGCTGGTGATCCAATTGCACAATTTCTCGGAAAGCCCATAGGAAGGGAGATTCGAAAGAAGCGCTTTGAGCCAAACCCGATCGAAGGCCTTCGTAATGTCCAAACTAACAACCAAAGCTTCCCCCTTGGACTATACGGCCTCCGCTCATCTGTGAGTTAGGTAGATCAGAAGATCACCAGCTGACCGACCACGGCGAAAACCGTATTGGCGATTACTAATCGGCTGGTGATCCTCAAGGTATCTCATGAGCTGGCAGTTAACAATAGACTCCATTGTTTTGGAGGACAAGGAGGTGATGGCGATAGGCCGGTAGTTGAACGGGTCTGAGCGGTCACCTTTTTTGGGGTCCGAGTGGACGAAAGCCGTCTAACATGAATTTTGGGACTACGCCTAGAGAGTAGGCGTACCGGAAAAGACGCGTTAAAACTGGTGCCAACTCACACTCTGCTAAGGATGTGTGCTCACACTGGAGCACACGTCCTCAGCACAACTGGGGAGATTCCGTCAGGCAAACTCGACTTGTGGATGACCAGGGAGAGGAGTGCTTTGCGAACCGAGCGCTGTCTGAACTGCACTTCCGGCATGGACCTACTCACAGCGCAGGATGGTCGGCGGCGTACTCCCCCGTCATCGAGAGTCGAGTTGAATGCAAAGAAAGAGTCTAGCAGATCGGCTTTCTCCTTTGCCGTATGGGCCGGTGACTCATCCTCCTTGTGCAGAGATGGAAGAGATGGCTTACAGAAATTCCCCTGGACAGCCTTGGCGAGAAACCAGAATGCACGGGTTCCAGAAGGAAGGCGAACTAGTTTCTCGCCAATTCCGCCTATGTGCTCTGACTTTGCCTTGGCAATGACTCTTTTTAAGGACCTACAGGCGGAATTATACTTCTTTTTTAGAGCGCTGGTGTTTACATCCCGGGACGTTGAGAGCCCAGGCTTGGTAGCACTCCTGCTTATAGCATGATGCTATTTTACAGGAGCGACCAAACCATGGCTGAGATTTGCCTCCAATGGGCACCACAGAAGAAGGAATAATAATTTTTTTTTGATTTTTGCCACATCAGCGACAGAATCCCCAACAACGGCTGGCGAGAAGCAAATCCGTCCTCAAACGTAGGATGCAAAGAAAGAACGATTCTCATCCCAATCGGTTAACCTATAGTGCCAAACACGGCGGCAGCCTGCAGAATGCAACTGCGATTTCAGCGTGAGTGGCACCACAATCCGGACAAGACAATGGTCCGAGGAGCCTAAAGGAGCGTCGACGGAAATCTGATATCCGTCCCGGTAAGAGGTCAGCAGAAGGTCTAACAGGGAAGGTATATGAAGGTAGGCGGTATGTAACTTCAAATTATATACAACAAAAATATACAGCAAAAATACGAATATTAAAAAATATAAGCTGAATTTAACATGGCTAGTGATTGTAGGTAGTTAATGACGTGAGACAAAAAATCCTATACCTTTAAACGGGCAATTCTTGTATATATATATATATATATATATTTTTTATATATATATATATATATATATATATATATATATATATATAATCGGAAACGGCCCCAATGATTTTCATAAAATTTAGTGTCCAGGGCGGTTTCGGCGGCAATAAATCGATCTAGCAAGGATTTGTTTTTAGGAAATGTCTCTTTGTCCGTGTTTTCAGGGAATGAAAAACTCTTACAATATAAGAAGGTAAAACGCTGTGTTAATGATCGTAATAGCTCAAGTGGATATCGAGCGGTCGCGAATCGTAATACCTTGGTTCGCGTCCTGTCTTCGGTCCGATTTTTTCCTTTTATTTCAAGTTCCCTTCTTTTATGAGAAAATCTATTATTTCGAGCCCTTTTTTAGTATTTTTAAAAATACAAAAATATAAATTAAACTAATTGCACTCATGATTTTTTTTATTCAAATAACCAGTTCAGTTTTTTCTATTATGTCAATAAGATCAAAAAATATTATTTTTCTTTCATCAGTATGTAATTTGTATCTAAATGTAATTTCAAAAAAAAAAACCGGTCATCCGGTTACTAAAATTAAAACACGCAGTTATCTAGTGGTAAGATTAAAAATTTTGTAAAACCTACTTCAATATGACTCAAAAAATACTTGTCAGATCTTGATCAAATTTATATGGGACCACTCAAAAAGCACCAGCAAAATTTTTTCAAATCGGTTCAGGTGCCTTCGTGTAATCGGTTAACATGCAGTCATTTAAAAACTGAAAATTGGCAAAAAAAGGTATTATTGTATTACTGCGTGCGCAGTGTGTTCCATATATATATATATATATATATATATATATATATATATATATATATATATATATGGAACACACTGAAAAAGTGTGACAAACGATCACACAGTCGACCATATGGTAATTGGAAGTTAAGAACAAGGACACTTCTACATCTATCATCGATTAAGGATCAAAATTTACTTCAAGATTCAAAATGTGCTTGGATTCTTAATCATCAGCCTGATTGAGGACTAAAATATTTTCCTATGCGAAACACAGCAAAAATAAGCTTTTTTTATAAGACAATTACATCATGTGTCAATTTTCCTCTCATTTCTGAGGTGTTAGAGCATATGTACCGTCTGCTTGGGATTGATTTTAATAAACCTACAGCTTTTATACGTATAAGAGAAAGGCTTTCTCTCATTTTTGAGAGGAGGCTAATATTATGTTAATAAAATTAAATTCCGGCGATTCCATATTGATAAAATCCAAACCCAAGCATAACATTGCAAGATTTCAAGGAACTACTACCATATTCATTAAAAATATAAATATAAGAAAATTTTACGCGATATAATCCGCGTATATCGGCATCCAGTAAAAAAAACATTAGAAAAATATATTATGCCATCAAAAATATAACTTGTAAAAAAAAACAAGTCTCGCAACTCAGTTCTTCTACCGTAAAAAGTTGTGACATCCATACAATTTCAAGTCGGTTAATTTATTCAGTCCCTATACAAGTTTCTCAGGTCCTCCTGTTTTAAGTTATTTCGTAATTAGCCCCTAATTGCAACCTTTGCAAAGCTGTTCATAAATAAAAAAGCAAATCAATTTTTATTCAAAAAATCTTATTGAGAACATACACAGTAATAAAATAATTTAAAAGATACCTATTGTAGTACAAAAACATGCTATTACGAGTACAAGGGTTTAAACTTACCAAACGTTTAGGCGGCGCTCAGCCTAAATATGGTTAAACTTAAGATCTATTTACATCATTAATAAAAACTCAAATATTCTCAAATAATTGAAGCTAATAAAAAGTTATTTCATCCTTAACCGAATTGATAAAAATTGTAGCTGTATCTGTTATCAATATTGAAAAACATTAGGATTGGTGAATATACTCTCATATATAAAGAAAATCAACTGCCGCTTTTCCGAATTTTTATACCAAGTACATATGTATCAGTTATTTCGGATATCAGTTTCCGACACCTCGGCGGATCTGTTCATTGTGCGCGTACGTAGAAAGTGATGACCATAATTGAGTCAACGGTTGTCGTTACAGGGTCCCACAGTGGTAAAGCCGATACAGACCGAATGACTACGGATTCCGTGCTAAATCCGATCCGCAGAAGTAGTGATTTTTGACGATTACGACATTCACTACTCTGAATGGTTTGGTTTATGTTCAACCGATTATGTGGGGAACACTGTTTACAACTTCACCTGGAGGTTCTGTAGCAACTCTAGTGTATTTTGATGTTCAGAAAACACGTGTATTTGCCTTTGCGTGTACACGTTTTTCGTATCTCCTCAATTTCAGAGCACTCTACTTTTTGCTGTAGCCAGTGTCGAAATTTTCTGCTTCAAAACCTCCAGTGACGTTCAGTTCTAAGGTCACTTTAAAGGCAAGGCCTCTTAAAAGCTTGGTGAGTTGAGTACATTCCTTGCAGCTTTACAAGGCGTAAATTGGGCCACATGGAATACAGTTGTTTTCTCTGAGGTGGGGTACCCCAGTGTCAGTTCCATATTGAACTACTTTACCGTTTCCAGCAAAGAGTGGCCAGGATTGTCGACAATTGAGTTATTTCCGATCAGTTTGACTTACTTACTTCGATGCGAACTGTGGCTTCATTTATTTTACCACAGGAAGTGCTCAGAGGAATTGTTCGGAATAATTGCACTCACCAAGTTTCACCAACACACATCGCGACATATTTTGCGATAGCATCCACACCATCTGTATGCTTAATGTTCCACCACTGTGCGATTTACTGGAAGTTTTCACCAGCGATTTTTCTTGAGCAGTACGACTTAGGAACCTTAGGCCTTTTAAAATAATGCACCCATTTTTTTAAATAGACCATTTATTTACTGGTATATAATATATAATATTCGTTTGAGAATAAAAATGCAGGTAACGCACCTGCATTTTGATTCTCAAACGAATATTTCTGGAGCTCTGAGTAATCTGTTATCGCGTTTATAAAGATGCTGTCAAGAAAGTTACTTTAAATTTATATCATTTTAATGTTGCTATTTTAATATAAAATAAAATAAAATATGATACTCTTTGTCAAGTCAATCTCTTACGCGCCAATGATACAAAAATATAATCAGGATTAAATTTTCACCACAAAGACTTTCATAAGGCAACCCATTAAAATTTCATATTATTTACAAACAGTACGTAATTTAATTTCCTTGGATCTAAAGACTGTGTGCTGATTTACATAAAACGAAACAAATTCTCTCTAGTTAAGTGTTTTAAGAAGAAGCGCGTAACTTTTCTGATAAACGGCCAAAATTGTGTTAGATCTCCTGTTGTTAAACTAAATATTTTTCATGTATTTTTTTCATTAAGGTAATTTAGTTCTTTGTCTAAAACAAAGAATTAAATTAGTTAAATATAACATAGCAGATCAATTGCTCCTAGAAGAACAGGTGACAGCTGTTACAAAAGCCTTGATCGATAGCTACTAAGAATCATGCCCAGTAATCACTCCACCACGACATGTTGAGGTAAAGCAACCGTGGTGGGGTAAAGAGCTAGATAGGAAACGTAAGAAGGTAAAAAAGCCCTAAATAGGGCCATGAATACCTAAATTGAATGGATGGCTACTATACAAGAAAGCTAAGTCTGAATACAAAAATTGTATCAGGTATCTACGCTCAACAGGCTGGCGTAAATTCCGTGGTAACATAGAAACCTGTGAACTAGAGAATCGGATAAGGAAAGTCCTAGCTAAAAAAAATGCCAGGATCCATCTCTTTAAAGAAACCCGACGGAAGCTACTCAATATCACCGGATGAAATCCAACGCATCCTAATTGAAACTCACTTCCCAAATTGATGTGTAGTTGAAAGGGTAAACCGGCATGGAGATGCACTGACACCAACAGAAGAAGACTGGAATTTAGCACAAAGAGTGGTGACGATGGATAAAATCCATTGGGCCATTCATAGTTTCCTCCCTGTAAGGCCGCAGGACCTGACGACACATTCCCGGCACTTCTACAGTATGGGCGTAAAGTCCTAATAGTCAGACTTGTTGCCATAATGAGAGCATGTCTGGCTCTTAAATATGTTCCTAGGGGATGGAGGGAAGTGAAAGTCACGTTCATACCTAAACTAGGTATAAGCGACTATACAGATCCCAAAATCCTACAGACCCGTTAGCCTCACATCCTTTCCCCTAAAGACGATGGAGAGGATGTGTGAACGGGATTTGAGGGAGTCGGCGCTAATTAACTTACCGCTACACGATAAAACAACACACCTATTAGCTTAGGTAAATCGACAGAATCGGCACTTCAGCACGTAATAACAAAGATTGAAGAGGCCATCCAAAACAATGTAATATGTCTGGGCTCCTTCATAGACATAGAAGGTGATTTTGACAGAACAAACTTCTTCAACATAAAAAGTGCACTAAGTAGACATAAAGTTCAAACGGCACTGATTAACTGTATAGTAAACATGCCCAGTACACGAACAATAAAGATTGCTGGTGAATCTCAAACAATTCAGATCAAGAAAAGATGCCCGAAGGGTGGGGTTCTTTCACCTCTCCTGTAGAATATGGTCATTAATGAACTCATCAACAAATTATATGCTTATAATTTCTACACAGTATTACAGGTTATGCAGATGATCTGACAATACTGGTCTCTGGAAAGTCAGCAAGCTTGGTGTGCGACCCGACCCGAGCGGTCGTTCAATCTCGATGCGATGGTGCAGGGAATATGAGCTAAACGTTAATCCAAACAAAACGGTTTTAGTAATGGTCACACAAAAACGAATGCACAAAATTCCAGTTATCCTGTTAGGTAGAGTATTTAGGCCTTACCTTGGACAGTAAACTCAACTGGAATGAACACACAGAAAACAAAATCAACAAAGCTAGTATAACTTTCTGGCAATGCAGAAACATGATTGGCAAATGATAGTTCACAAGGGTTTGATGCCAAAAATTATACTGTGGCTGTACAAAACTGTAATTCGAGCCATGATCACATACGCTGCTCTGGTACGGTGGACCAAACTAATGTATCCACATACATATATATATGTATATATTATATAATATCTATATATATATATATATATATATATATATATATATATATATATATATATATATATATATAATCGGAACATCGGAAACGGCTCCAACGATTTTCATAAAATTTTGTGTACAGGGAGTTTCGGGGGTAATAAATCGATCCTGCTAGGATTTATTTTTAGAAAATGTCTTTTTGTCCGTGTTTTTAGGCAATGAAAAACTGCTACAATATCGTTAGAATAAGAAGGTAAATTTTGACAGTTTATTAGTGATTATAAATAGCCTAATTGGTATATTTTGCGGTCACAAAATCGTAATACCATGCTTCGAGCCCAGACCGACCGAACGTTTTTTTTAAATTTTTTTTCCACTTCCTTTCTTTTTTGAGAAAATCTATTTTTTCGAGCCCTTTTTTAGTATTTTTAACAACACGACAATTTAAATTAAACTAATTGCACTCATGATTTTTTATTCAAATAACCAGTTCAGTTTTTTTTATTATGTCGCTAAGATCAAAAAATATTATTCGTATTTCATCAGTATGTAATTTGTATCTAAATATAATTTCCAAAACACACGAATTAAAAAAACAAAGCGAAAAATACCGAGCAAAGCTCGGTCAACCGGGATACTATTAATAATAATAACTACAATTGTTCCCTGTGAACAGTTACAAGAAATAATTGCATACTTAGTTATTAGGAAGACACTGCTGCCCATCTGAATTGCACGGCTAATTCGTATAATAATAAGTAAACAATTAATAATTTCTCTTGTTACGTGAATCATCATCGTCATCTTGATGATGATGATGATGAGACTTGTTAATTTAGCAGGATTTTAAGACATAATATCGCAATCTCTACAGGTTTGTACATTTATAATCATAATTCGGTTCAGTAGGTAACGGTTATAACCCCGCCTGGGTGGGTGCCCGCCTTGTCGTGACGAGGGAGCTTAGTAGCCGTGGCTTGGTCGCCCATAATGAATATAGAAGAATTCATTTCACTGGTCTAAGGTTTGGGGCCGGTCCGAGGTAGTCGCTCGGAGTGGACTTGCCTAGCCACTGTGTCGTCGTGTCGTTAGTGGACTATGGCGGGAGGGGTCCTCTCCCCTTCTGCGCCGCAGCCAAGGTATAGTCGCGAAGGAAGAGAGGTGTTGGTATGGAAATGCACGAATCACCTTATTCTCCGCGAGTCTATTAGGGTAAGACCGTTAACGAGATGGTGGTTGGACCGCGATAGGAGAAGTCACTCTTCCTACCCCCTGCGAACGAAACGTGGTTGGTTGTAGCCATAGACTGGATTCACCAATTAAATCAGGAAGGCTGGTGCTTCAGAGTAGTTGATTTTCCTGACTCTATGGCCTACGCGTATTGGGTCGAGAAGAAAGGCGTGCCTAGTGCGCCTTACCTGAGAAGGAGAAGGGAAGAAGTTGTCCTTTACTGCGGGGGTGTACGAAAGTGTTCCCATGGCCGTGCTAATAAGCGGTTAAGGTGAATTTCTACGGGGTTTTAGTCGGTGCGAGTTCGACATGCTCCTTGAGCCGAGTATGTGTAGGCATTTCTACATGTATATAAAACGTTTACCATCACTCTTACCGCATCAAGCTAATGTAAAAAGTTGGCAAGTATTACGACAACGCTTTCTAGTGGACTCTTTAGTAGAGTTTATTAATTAAAGCACTTTAGGCACAAATATTATTTATTCATGTACTTAAGCTGGGTACAAGATACGGTATGAAGATACTCGTATAGGCTATAGCGTATTTCTAATACTTCTTAAATAAATTTTTACTGTCGCTTTTAATATTTTAGAATGTTTCATAACCCTACTTAGACGTGACGGACAATAAAAATGGAATGCAAAAGGTATAAAATACTGTCGTAGTACAAAAAGAAAAACTCAACATAAACTATATTTTAATAAAGAAACGTTTTGTACAACGAAAATCTGACTCGGGTACCATGCGTACTTTGAAATTTTGTAAAGCGCTTCACCTGAGATTAGCACATTGGCACCAATGAAATGTTTACTTACTTGATTTTTCCTAATACTCTACACGGTACATAATTAGAAAATAATATTAAAGGTTAAGTAGTAGTAACGATACGAATTTAGAAGTCTATTATTACAACGACAGAAGGTTCATTTTTCAAGCGTCTTTACTTCAGGATGTAGGTATTCTTTGTATCTCAGCTTAACAGTAGCACGTTTTGGCACTTATATCTTCTCTACATTGTATATGATGTTCATAATAAAGTTCTATGTAAGAAACTCGCGTGTTTTATTATTGAAAAACAGAAACCTACAAGAATTGTAATAATATAACGGGCTTCAGGCGAAATGGGTGTATAAAATATTAAAAATCGCTAAAAAAGATAAATTGCTTAGTTTTTTATAAAACTTAAGTATGAAATGAACTAACAACTTATCTGTGTGCTAGTGGCTACTGGAGAGAGAGAGAGAGAGAGAGAGAGAGAGAGAGAGATGATAATATTCCAGTTAAAAAGAAATTAAACAATAAGCAATTCTTTAAGAGTTGTGCTGACTAATAAAGAACACTAGGTCATATTCATAATATTATTGTATTGTCATCTGTTCTACGACTGCAAAATTTCAGATTATACAGACGTCCGGAATTGGATGAAAATTTAGACAATCCATTACATTCATACATACATATAAAAAGTTCCAGCCTATATACGTCCCACTGCTAGCACAGGTCTCTTCTTGTTTCCGAGAGGGTTTTTTTTTAGGGAAAGGAAATGCCCGCCACGCTGCCCCAATGTGTGTTTGCGAACTTCACGTCTTCGAAATATATTTCTTATTTCTCAGGTTTCCTCACAAAAGGTTTCTTCATCGCCAAGCACGTGGTAAATAAGCACTTAAAATTGAGTTAACAATATCATTGGTGCTGGAGAGGATCGAACCTGAATTGTTAGCGTACTGTGAAATTTATAGCGAGCGCTTAGCCCTGAGGTACCACGGCTCTTCTTTAAATACATATAGGTCCAAATTAAAGCGATAAAGAAAAAAGTTTGGTCGTATAGTTTGGGAAAATATTATACTATTTAAAAAAATATACAAGTATATCAACTAAAATACAAGGCAATGGCGCCAAATTGCGAATAAAATGATCAAAAATTTTTCTCCTTAAATACACGACCTTTAATCTACCAATATTGTTCCACAGAGGCCGCCGTCGATCCTTAAATGTCAATGGTTATTCTCATAAGATGTACGATATGACCAGAAACTGACTTGAAATACTCATGCATGACATGACAGATGAGTAAGCAATCTATTATCTATTTCCACGGGTATTCATTGGGTTCTATATGAGTTAATATATTTTATAATAGCTTGTCATACTTGATTAGGTATGTATTTCCAGAGGTTACTAGAATCTTCACAGATCTGTCTATCTAATATAATGAGGACAATGTGGTTTTGTGATTGTGACTCTACTTAAAAATATCAGGAAAAATCATACAACCTTTTCTAAATCAATGTTGGGGCAAATAGCTTAAAAAAACACCGTGATTTTTGACAATACCCGCACTTTATTTCAATCACTCACAAGCATTGTAAATGTAGCTTATAAAGTAGATTCTATACATATATATTTTACTTAATTAAAATATATTCATTTGGATAGTTATGCATAGGACGGAATTCATCGAGAAGGACATGGTGGGATACAAGGTGTCATGGGAGAATGTTCTGTTGAACACGGTGGTTGGTACAAGGAAACGACCGCGCAGCCTGAAGTCCTAAAACGAGACGGAGGGTTTGGTTGGAAGCAGATGATAGGTGGACTCGGTACTGTAATGCTGGGAGGTTTCACAACTAGCAATCCCGGTGCTGGTGGCTGTATTGGAGGTGGTTGTACCTGAAATTTTTTCATAAAATAATTTGTCTCTAAAGAAGAACATAATAAAAATTCACATTGTATTAAGCAAATTCATTTGAAACAATTAATATTATTTAAAAAAAATGATATTCAAGAAGTATCAAAAATTCGTACTTTAATTGGAGCAGGCTTTGGTGGTTGAACCGGCGCAGGTTTAACAACAATCGGAGCAGGCCGAGGTGGATACACAGGCTTAGGCCTGACTTCAATTGGTGCTGGGGTAGGCGGTTGCACTGGGTCTGGCTTCACGTATATTGGAGCTGGGGCAGCTGGTTGAACTGGTGGTGGTTTCACCCATATTGCAGGCGGTGTGGGCAGACGGATAGTTCCTGGTCGGACAACTATTGGAAGAGGTGCCCGAAACCGAATTTGACCAGGTCTTAAGATCACTGAACCTATTGTTATTAAATTTGAATATATTACTTCATATTGTTTGATTTTAATATGGTTGTTTTCAAATAATTTAGTTTGCATAAAACACTTTTAACCTCACCTTGGGGTGCTTGACCATACAAATAGTTAACAGTTGGCTCACAAGGATTGCAAGGTCCAATCTTGATGACGTCATGGTCATCAAAACACGGAGGTGAGCATGGATCACAAGGAGCACTTGGAGGTTCTTGCTCACAGGGTTCACAAGGGGGATTCTCCGTGTAAGAAATTTGAGGATCTGGATCAGGTATCGGTTGACTTAAAGTCGTACCCAAAATAAGAACTGCAAAGTACAAAATATAAAAATAAATAAGTAGTTATATCCTATTAAGATACGCGGTAACTTTACTAAAGTCTGTGATTAAAGGTCATTTAATCTGGCATAGGTACGCAACATTAAAAATCAATTGGAAATTGGGAATTTTGATAGTAATTTTAAAGTTTAAAAACTTTGCATTTTTACACATTTCGTTAAAAAGTCGAGGATTGATGAAATATGCTACTATATATGCTCTACATGGGAGCAGCGGACTCTTATCTGCTCCATAATCTTCTAGACATCAGAATTTGATACTAGCGGTATTTTTGATCTAAAGAAAAGACAACAGAAAGACTTTTAATATAAAGAAATAAATGTCTTTCCTGCATAAAATGAACATTATAATTTGCCGTATTAAAATAAAATTGAAATAACAGTAATTATAATTACCTGATAACCAAACTACTTTACCCCACGCCATCTTGCGGTCGTCTGATTATACAAGCAAAATTTTCAATATTTATACATAGTACGAATAAAATGTTTATATATTTGAATGTAATCAAACTTTATCAAAAATGATGATTTTAAAACAAATGATGTAACGCTTTAATTACCATAAGCTTCAGGTTTAGAAAATATTGTGAATATTTTTTTCTTTGAATTTGATGTCTCAAAATGGTTTGTGAATATAACATAAAATATTTTCATATTACCTTAATCAATTCATCACATTTAAATAGCATTTCATACAAAGTTTATAGTTTGAATAAGTATCAAAAACATACGATTACCCTATCCTTGAAATGATGAATGATGATCGCCATTAATTTAGATTTGTAATTAAAATTTTTTTCATCTTTTCTCTATCCGTCTCCGTGCTTTAAAAAATTGTCACCCCACATTATAAATTTCTTCTGTACCACGGAGGAGTTTTTGAGTATTTACACATGTAGAGAAACATCTAGGTCCGAGACAATTATTTTGTGGACAACACAAATATATGCTCTGGGCGGGAACAAAACACACGACGCCATAACGTCGCAACTAAGTGATTAGCATTGGTCCTTCCGCAGTGAAGCCGAAACCTTCGCTATAATAGTGAGTGGCTTAGTTTCACCGGTGAAGGACCAATGCTATAACTATAATATAGCTGTAGCACGGTTCTACCACGTAAAGTAATTCCGTAAAATAAATGTATTTAATCTAATTTAGCATTAAAATAAAACAACGTCTGACCTTGTTCAGCGATAAGTTACGCATGATGGAGCATCAAACGTATATCAACATTTTTATCAAAGAACGCATATAAAAGGACAGTAAAAAACGGTAAAGCAACAGTTGGCAGGCATGGGGTTCTCAACGCTCTTTGTATTTGGTAAGCATAGCAATCGATTAATTTTTAATTAACAATTATTCTATTTAGATAGTGGGACTTCTTTTCTACCTAGGAGTCCTCTGAGTAGACACAGGAACAGACAGGGTGTCAGCTATTTCTACTACCAAGCAGAATTGCGTGCTCTGCCTTGCTCCGGTCTAAAGGGTATAGAGAGCCAGTAAATCACAGGCTGTAAGACATTAATTACATCTTAGTCCTAAGCGATGAAAACGCATCTATAGACTTCTTGGTTTGAAGTTTGTTGCCAGTGTATATATGCTGCATTAGCCACTTACTAACTGGTGGACTATAAGCTAGTTTTATTTTTCTTTTATTTAATAACAGCCTATTAAAAGTTAACTGCTGAAAAATAGGCCTCCCACGTTTGTCATAAGTAGTTGAAGATAGTACGAAATTCAACGTCAGAGAATGATTTGTTACAATAACACTCAAATGCATTTTGTACTGATATTTTAACTCCGTATAAACATACGCACCAATGTTAGTACGAAAGTAAACTGAATATGTAGAGGTTTCATGACCTTATGAGAAATATTTAATTATCAATTCATTGTTTCGTGTAATAGTAAGACAATTTTAGCAAATTTTTAATTAATTCAATTTTAGCTCTCCTCGGATATGTATCAGCGGCACCGTGGCGATGCTACCGTACCGCCTGTGGGGCCACCGTATGCATTGGAAAGCAAGGAGAGCCCTGCATCTCTCCACCGTCGATATGCATTCCGCGGCTAGTCCCACCTTGCGTCGGACCTGCCCTCGTGTACACACCACCACCACCGTGCCCCGAACCCTGCCCGCCGTGCCCCGAACCCTGCCCACCGTGCCCCGATCCTTGTCCACCGTGCCCTGAACCTTGTCCACCGTGCCCTGAACCTTGTCCTCCGTGCCCTGAACCTTGTCCTCCGTGCTCTGAACCTTGTTTCGAACCAAGCCCACCGTGTTATACTCCGTCGCCTTGTTATTAACCATCCGCTGCACCATGACGGCACCATGCATTCCGCCGCGTTTCTGATTTATTCTTAGATATTGAAATAAAAAACGATATTAAACAACATCGGAAGTTCCGAAATTTCTTCCAAAATATTTATTCTTCTTCACATGCTATTTGTAATCAAAAAGTATTTACAATATTATTATATAAAATTGGCTAAGTAAAAATTAAATTAATAAATGTTTTTGCAATTCCTTGGCGTGTTTTAGTAGATGTAATTACCCTAAACCTACCCTTTTCATTTACATTTAAAAAGAGTAACCTCTTACGGATAAAGAATGGGATTATATATGGCGACTCATCGAGCCCGTATCGTTAACATGCACAGTACAAAGAACGAAAACCCCCTAATAACGGTATATCGTTATTATGTTAATTTGAGCGTTAGTTATATTATTAGATTAGTGGTAAATTTTCTATTAATAGGAATATATTTTATTAGAATTGTATACACAAGTAGACACATTATTATTTCTTAAATTTACGCGAAAACTACACATTGAATAAAACTATTATTTACGGATTTTATCGCGTTTAATTACTTTAATTTATTTTTATTATTATCCCGACGTTTCGGGTGCTTTACAGCGCCCATGGTCACGGGGGGACTGAGATGTTTGACGTCCCAATGTCATAGTTAGTCCGGCTACCTTCAGCTTTTTAATATTAATTTTTGGTCCGATTTACGCAACGAACGATTTACGAAAAATTAATAGGTATTAAAAAGCTGAAGGTAGCCGGACTAACTATGACATTGGGACGTCAAACATCTCAGTCCCCCCCGTGACCATGGGCGCTGTAAAGCACCCGAAACGTCGGGATAATAATAAAAATAAATTAAAGTAATTAAACGCGATAAAATCCGTAAATAATAGTTTTATTCAACAAGTAGACACATTATTATAAAATTTATATCCAGTGACCAGTGCTGGCTTCGTTTAGATAGAATTGATTTATTTAGTAGTATATATTAGTTAATTATTCACGAAGATTCAGATAAAACAACGTATTTCTTAAATTCGGTTTATATTAATTTAAATAATATTCAATAAACATGTATTTCAAATGGGACAGACAGGCAAGAAACTCTATAGACATTTATTTTTTACATATAGTTATCTTTGAAAATTAAATTCTGCTACTTGAACCTTGACCAGAATCGTCTGAGAACACTTTAATTCCCGCCATCCCATCGTTATCTTCCATTTTTAGAATCGGAGCAGCTATCGCTTTCACAATCACTGTTCATCCACGATGATTTTTGGAGGTGTGTTTAGAATTAATTTTTCCTCAATATATTTATTAATTTATTTAATCTTTATTGTTTTACACCTTAATCTGAGGGTTACAATGGCGGACTTAATGCCTTATGGCATTCTCTACCAGTCAACCCTGGGAGAATTTGACATGTAATGGTTGTAGGTGCTAAAAATATTAAAATGTATAGACGTATATTGTAAATAAATATACATGCATTCATACTAATATACATAAAGAAAATAAAATAATAAATTATGAATTTAGGTATAGAAACACAAATACACAGTTTTCCTCAAGATACCTAGGCTGCACTAAAAGTATCGGGAATGGAATATTTCCATTGTTCCTGTCATATTAAAATCTTTTTAATTGAAAACTCCTTGGTTTTAAAAAATCGAATACCATTTATTTATTTAAAAAAAGATTCTCGGTCTTGTCACAAGGTTTTGTCAAAATTGTTTAGTCGTTGAGAAAATGGAATTGACTCGAGAAAATTCAAGAGCAATGATTTATTATGACTTTCGAAGTGGTTTAACACAAAAACAGTGTGTTGACCGGATGATTTCTGCATTTGTTGATAAAACCCCATCCAAAAAACACAATTTATCGCTGGTTTGCTGAATTTCAACGTGGACGTGTCAAGCTCAGTGATGATCCCCGTCAAAGTCGTCCAAAAACTGCAGTCATCGAAGAAAACGTTGATGCTGTGCGTAAGCTGATTGAGGAAGATAAACATGTGACGCACCGCAAAATTCAAGCAACTTTAGACAGTGGCATGAGTCAAATACAAATAATCTTGCATGAACAATTAGGTGTAAAAAAGTTGTTTTCCCGATGGATACCGCATTCGCTCTGTGAAGAGCAAAAAGCGGCTCGCGTTACTTGGTGCGTCAGAACTCTCGAAAGATTCCACGCAGGATCCTCAAAAATGCTGTATACAACATCGTATCAGGTGACGAATCCTGAATATATGCGTATGAACTCGAAACAAAAAACCAGTCACGAGTTTGGGTGTTCGATAATGAGTTAAAGCCAACAAAAATTGTTCGTTCACGGAGTGTTGCAAAAAAAATGGTGGCCACTTTTGTCTCCAATACCGGCCATGTTACGACTATTCCTCTTGAGGGACAAAGAACGGTTAATGCAGAATGGTATGCTAGCGTTTGTTTGCCACAGGTCGTTTCTGAACTCCGTAAAGAGAACTGCAACCGCCGCATCATCCTCTATCACGACAATGCGAGTTCTCACACCGCACACAGAACAAAAGAGTTTTTAGAGCAAGAAAACATAGAATTATTAGACCATCCGCCGTACAGCTCCGACATAAGCCCTAATGATTTCTATGCTTTCCCTAAAATAAAGAATAAATTGCGTGGACAGAGATTTTCATCACCTGAAGAAGCTGTGGACGCGTACAAAACGGCCGAATCTCCATTTTGGAGACCCCAACTTCCGAATGGAATGGTTGCTTCAATGATTGGTTCCATCGTATAGACAAATGTGTCATATTTCGCGGAGAATACTTCGAAAAGTAATAAATACATTTTTAAATAGTAATGTTGCGTCACTTCCTTGATTCCCGAAATAGTGTTGCCGGACTAGTTTTTTAAACGCGTACTTATTCGATACTTTTCTTATATTAACGGGCAAGGCGTTCCAGAGAATTATTGTCTGAATTGTCAAAGAAAACTAAAGGAAACAGTACTATGCTGAGGTAAATCAATCTTAAGGACGTAAGAGGAACGAGGTTCACGGTCGAAAGTTGAACACCGAAAGTGGAATTTATCTTTAAGATAAGAACGAGAAGTCGGATCATTTTGTGAAATTTTGCCTATTCAATTCATCATGGTAAACGCTGTTATTGGTTTCGGCCTTAAAATCAACTCAGCATCCTTTAAAAATACATTTTCTGAACCTGCATGCACAATAATCCATCTCCTTGGGTTCCGTGCCACCAAGTCTACCACTGTTTAGTATTTATTAAATAATATACTATTATTATCTTGTTTTCATTATTTGTTAATTAAGTATAGAATACGTAGTATCATTGTAGTGCTAATTAGAAAAAATTGATAGATTCAATGATGGTATTACCACTTTTAAGATACAAGAAGAAACACAAAAATTGTTGGAAAATTAAATTTTTCGAAATTTCTTATATAAATACCCCTTGGGCTTAAACATTCTATTCACTTAATTATTTGCCAATAAAGTGACCATTATAGTAACTAATAAGTAAAAAGTTACAGCCCTGCGACAGAGACAGATAGACTTAGTAATAGCGTTCCTTAGGGCACTCCACCTGGTAGTGGCGGTACGAAATAATCCACTACCCCATATCATCACGTGGGTGTCGTAAGAGGCGACGGAGGGAAACAAAGCAGGAGATAGGCAACAGCATCTTACTAATAACGAATAAAAACGAAAAAAAAACAATTGGTTGCCAACCTGCTTGCGAAGCGTGGCAACTATGGCAGAATTTCCCCATTGCGGCAAACTACGAGGGAGGCTTATTCAGTAGCATACTTTAGTAGGATGTAACGGTACGATAAAAAGCACACTTTAGGTACGAAACCTTAAGGACGCGTTTGCAAATCAACCAAAATTAGGGTGTTTTTCGGTAGATTTTGTGACAAAACTAAACCAAATCAAATATAAGTAAAAACTACCATGTATAGATTGGTTCTTCATCTGCAAATGTCTGTAACTCTTTTGTTGAAAATAGTAGTTTTTTATATTGTAAAAACGAACTTTCGTTGCCATTTTCTACAAAATTAACGATACCGGCTTGTGTTTCGGTAAATGTTTTGGTCTATTATCAACATATTTAAAAAATTTAAAAAATACTATAAGATGACAGACATATTCAATTAAAAAACCCTGGGTTTATTTTTTTAACAAAATGTCACTAATAGTCGTAAAAAAAATAAAAACTGATGCACATTTTTTCGCATATTTTGGTAATATGGATGAATCATAATGTATTGCAATAAGGGCTATTTTATTGTTGGTGCCTGCTTTGATTTATTGTACAAAGATTTCGATGAAACCACAGTCCGCGCTCGGCCGCCGTCGTGAGTGGACACTGTATCGCCTGTTTGCAGCGGCTCATTCTGAAAAGATCGCTGTACATACACAAAATATTAGAAAAAAACAAATTGGAAACATAGGTACTTGACAAGTGATAAAATTATTATTTTTATACTCACAGTTTTTATTTAGCTAAAAATAAGTAGGATATATAAACTTACCTACTACTGCAACTCGTGGACGAGCGGAACTAGGTGTGCCGAGTTTGGGCTCGTTTTGTTGGTTATGATGAGACCTTACCTCTGGACTTGATGGCATGACCTGAAGGTGTACTTTCGTGACCGCTATTTGAACTTCTTGCAGAGTAAAACTAGGGGTGACGAATTTGGGCTCCGTTTTGTTAGTTATGACGAGTCTATACCTCTGGACTTGATGGAGTGACCTGAAGGTCTAAATCGGTGATTGCAACTGGAACTCCTAGACTGGTAGAACTAGGTGTGCCGAGTTTGGGTTCGTTTTGTTAGTTACGATGAGACCTTACCACCGGACTTGATAGAGTGACCTGAAGGGGTAATTCAGTAACTACTGCTGGAATTTCTGAACGAGTAGAACTAGGTGTGCCGAATTTGGGCTTCGTTTTGTTAGTTATGACGAGTCCATACCTCCGGACTTATGGAGTGACCTGAAGGTGTAAATCGGTGATTGCAACTGGAACTCCTAGACTGGTGGAACTAGGTGTGCCGAGTTTGGGTTCGTTTTGTAGGTTATGATGAGACCTTACCACCGGACATGATGGAGTGACCTGAAGGTATAGTTCGGTGATTACAAGTGGAACTTCTAGACTTGTAGGACTAGGTGTGCCGAGTTTGGGTTCGTTTTGTTGGTTATGATGAGACCTTACCACCGGACTTGATGGAGTGACCTGAAGGTGTAATTCGGTGATTACAAGTGGAACTCCTAGACTAGTAGAACTAGGTGTGCCGAGTTTGGGTTCGTTTTGTTAGTTATGATGAGACCTTACCACCAGACTTGATGGAGTGACCTGAAGGGGGTAATTCAGTAACTACTGCTGGAATTTCTGAACGAGTAGAACTAGATGTGCCGAATTTGGGCTCCGTTTTGTTAGTTATGACGAGTCCATACCTCCGGACTTGATGGAGTGACCTGAAGGTGTAAATCGGTGATTGCAACTGGAACTCCTAGACTGGTGGAACTAGGTGTGCCGAGTTTGGGTTCGTTTTGTAGGTTATGATGAGACCTTACCACCGGACATGATGGAGTGACCTGAAGGTATAGTTCGGTGATTACAAGTGGAACTTCTAGACTTGTAGGACTAGGTGTGCCGAGTTTGGGTTCGTTTTGTTAGTTATGATGAGACCTTACCACCAGACTTGATGGAGTGACCTGAAGGGGTAATTCAGTAACTACTGCTGGAATTTCTGAACCAGTAGAACTAGGTGTGCCGAATTTCACTCCATCAAGTCCGGTGGTAAGGTCTTATCGTAACTAACAAAACGAAACCAAACTCGTCACACCTAGTTCTACTAGTCTAGGAATTCCATTTGTAACCACCTGATTACACCTTCAGGTCACTCAATCAAGTCCGGTGGTAAGGTCTCATCGTAACTAACAAAACGAACCCAAACTCGGCATACCTAGTTCTACAAGTCTAGGAGTTCCACTTGTAATCACTGAACTACACCTTCAGGTCACTCCATCAAGTCCGGAGGTATGGACTCGTTATAACTAACAAAACGAAGCCCAAATTCGGCACACCTAGTTCTACTCGTTCAGAAATTCCAGCAGTAGTTACTGAATTACCCCTTCAGGTCACTCTATCAAGTCCGGTGGTAAGGTCTCATCGTAACTAACAAAACGAACCCAAACTCGGCACACCTAGTTCTACCAGTCTAGGAGTTCCAGTTGCAATCACCGATTTAGACCTTCAGGTCACTCCATCAAGTCCAGAGGTATAGACTCGTCATAACTAACAAAACGGAGCCCAAATTCGTCACCCCTAGTTTTACTCTGCAAGAAGTTCAAATAGCGGTCACGAAAGTACACCTTCAGGTCATGCCATCAAGTCCAGAGGTAAGGTCTCATCATAACCAACAAAACGAGCCCAAACTCGGCACACCTAGTTCCGCTCGTCCACGAGTTGCAGTAGTAGGTAAGTTTATATATC
Source organism: Parnassius apollo (assembly GCA_907164705.1). Lineage (NCBI taxonomy): Eukaryota > Metazoa > Arthropoda > Insecta > Lepidoptera > Papilionidae > Parnassius > Parnassius apollo. The sequence goes on along the minus strand of CAJQZP010000160.1, from coordinate 4,914,735 downwards.
CTACTTATTTTTAGCTAAATAAAAACTGTGAGTATAAAAATAATAATTTTATCACTTGTCAAGTACTTATGTTTCCAATTTGTTTTTTTCTAATATTTTGTGTATGTACAGCGATCTTTTCAGAATGAGCCGCTGCAAACAGGCGATACAGTGTCCACTCACGACGGCCGCCGAGCGCGGACTGTGGTTTCATCGAAATCTTTGTACAATAAATCAAAGCAGGCACCAACAATAAAATAGCCCTTATTGCAATACATTATGATTCATCCATATTACCAAAATATGTGAAAAAATGTGCATCAGTTTTTATTTTTTTTACGACTATTTGTGACATTTTGTTAAAAAAATAAACCCAGGGTTTTTTTAATTGAATATGTCTGTCATCTTATAGTATTTTTTAAATTTTTAAATATGTTGATAATAGACCAAAACATCTACCGAAACACAAGCCGGTATCGTTAATTTTGTAGAAAATGGCAACGAAAGTTCGTTTTTACAATATAAAAAACTACTATTTTCAACAAAAGAGTTACAGACATTTGCAGATGAAGAACCAATCTATACATGGTAGTTTTTACTTATATTTGATTTGGTTTAGTTTTGTCACAAAATCTACCGAAAAAGCACCCTAATTTTGGTTGATTTGCAAACGCGTCCTTAAGAACGGACAACAATTGTAAAAACGAATATTTGATAGCAAATACAATATTTTTGATTTACTATTTTATGGTACATAGTCTGTTCAAATCATTAATTATAAACAAATTGATAGCTACTAGATAAATTTGGTACTCACTATCTTTTTAATTCAAGTGACAATCCTGTTGCCTTACTTGCACTACTATATTGCAATGGGCGATAAATGATAACGGTCCAGCTTTTTTCTCTTCCTCAAAATACTTAATTACGTTATATACAATTTTATGATTAGCACTATTTAGTAATTTCCTGCGCTTATGTTCCATTGTTAACAGAATGTAGATAAAAATATTAGAAGAAAAGCACCAAATAAAGTATTTAGTTAACAAAAACAAAATAACTAAGAACGCTTTACCATAAATAGTAAACAAAACCAATAACAGGGACTTAACAAAATTATAAACAAAATCAACTGTAAAAAACAAATGTAAAAAATCTCTCAGAATGCGTCTAGCTCACAAATTTGCGAAACGGGGTATTTTTTTAATTTATGTCATTTTGTTACCATTTATGCCAATGATAAGACAGACTGAAGTTATAGAACGTACGAAAAACGCATATCGAAACATATTTATTTGTAGTCTCTACCGCCGGGTGTGAGTAAAGATGGCGACAGTGTGCGAGCGAGAGGTAAATAGAGGCGACGCCATTTTCAGTCCCATTCCTTATTTTCAATATTCATACAATGAATTTCTTCTGTATCAGATATGGAGTTTATTTTGATGAACTATTTTAAATTGGTGGTTGACACTGAATTTTTTCCACAATCATTTGCCACTTACAATACAATATTTTTAAATAATATTTTTTTAAACAACAAGCTATTATCGTAGTATCATTTTTTTGTATTAAACAAAGTCATCCCTTTTACAAATTACTGTCATTACACTTTTCGTTTAACAGTTTGTTATTTTATAATTCATTTAAATATACAGAATATCCCAATGTCACCTAACGTTTAAGCTCCCCTTTTTAAAAATCAAACTATTACGGAGCTATTATTGTTCGCGTGTTTTGAAAAGGTGTTTCTGTAATTTTCGTTCTTAAAGTTATTAATTTATGCTTTATTTATGGAAATAAAATTAAAGGAAACGCCAAATTTATCTAATTTAAGATAATATCACATAGTCATAGTTCGAACTGCCTGGAGCTAAGATTGGAGCTATTTCGGCTGAGTAAACAGCTTTTGTACGTGGTAGAGCCATGATTTAGATAAATTATGTTTGTTGTCCTTTAGATTTCTAAATGTTTGTAATTTAATTTAAATTTAAATTCAATTCTAATAAATAGTCAATCATTATTATTTTCTAAGACGTGTAGTTAGAGGCGGGGTTATTATTACATTTATATAAATTATCTTAATGTCACTTTGCAAAATCACTTATTAATATAGATAGCTATTTGGGAAAAGAATAAATACACCAACATTCAGCGATGAAAACTTTTTAGTGCACACATACATACATAAAATAATTGTATTTTGGAATAGTTGATAAATACATCATAAACAGAAATAAGCTAGCATTTACAAACAGTTTTACACATTTGAAATCTTGTACGGGTATTCTTATACAATGCAATGTTAAAAAAATAATAAACGATCAAGAATCCTTTGGAATTTGCCGTGGGTCGAGTAAGTTAGAAAGAGATCTTCTGGGTAGAGATTGTGTAAGAAATTTGCCTTTAAAAATGAATTATGATTATTAAAATTTGAATTATGTCTTCAAAAGATTAGATGCCTTAAAATTCCGATAAAACACATTGGTCATTTTTACAACGTCTTGTGTGATAAGATTATGATGATCTATAGAATCGTTTTAATTTGTGGACACCATTTGCAAGTACGAATTAAAAATTTCGTTTTAAGACGTAGGTATCTTAAGCGCACGGGCTAGAACAGTATGGACAGGAACATGGCCCTGGACACGGAACAGAGCAAGGTTCAGGTATACCTGGATACCTTATACTAGGTTCGCCTTTGAAAATAGCTGACGTGGGAATGCATATTGTTGGTGGTTGAACTGTCGGCGGTGTAGGTTGTCGGACGATAATTGGAGGTGGATTTATTGGAGAAGGCTGTGGCTGCGTTACAGTGATTGGTGACGGTTGAATTGGCGCTGGTTTCGGTGGCCTTACAACAACGGGTTTCGGTTGGATTGGAGCAGGCCGAGGTGGACGTACGCAGATAGGAGGGGGTGTTATAGGGGGCAACGGTGCAGGCCTTACAACTATACGTGGTGGCACTATAGGTGGTTGTTGCGGGGGTTGCACAATAATAGCGGCAGGAGTGATTGGACGAAGTGGAGCTGGTCTAACTAAAATGGAGGGTGGCTGAATGAGTACTGGAGGGGAATGGGTAATATAAAATGTTCCACCTGGTACTTGTACAGATTGGAAACGTGCTGAGCGTAATTTTTCAGGAATGCTTGTCTTCGATATCATGGCTCTAATCGGTCCATTGCCACCAGGAGCTGCAAAAGTATTTAATTACTTAATAAAATTCCTGAAGAACAGTTTCAAAAGATCACTTTTATACTTACTTGGTGGTGGCAGGTTAGGGTCTGCGGGTTGCGAAGGACGTGGTAATGGGCAAGGTGGGTTATTTGTTTCTAAACAAGGCGGTTCAGATAAGGGTTCAGGACATGGTGGAATAAAAGGTTCTGGGCATGGTGGATAGCAGGGGCTTGGTTCTGGATCGTAACATGGCTCAGCATATGGTGGTAATGTAAACGGTGCTGGTGCGGCTGCCGTTGATGCCACGAGCACTGTAAATAAATAAAAAAATAATTTTATGTTTTTTTTTAAAAATAATATAAGAAAGATTAACTAAATTGAGTAATTATTTTAAAAACGCACCCAAAATACCCAGTGCCGTCTGTCGTCCCATCGCTTTAGCGGAATTTGTCTGATAATCCAGATCTTCTACGTTTTTATATAGAAAAATAGTAGTTATGTATGTTATGCATGGCGAGCAGTGATAATTTTGTTTGATTCGCAATCACTTGAGCGTTCATCAGCAATGTCGCGATTGATTTCTAAATTTTAAATATTTTGATTGAATGACATGAAGCGAAAATTGTTTTTCTCGATGGACTTTATGACATTTTTCGGCGATATCAAAATATGATGCATTTTATATGCGTGTTAAATTCTGACATAAGACTATAATGAGGTTGGTGCTCAAAATCAATAATATGATTTTGTGAGCATATTATAATAATAATATGAGGCTATACGTGGTAGAGCCATGCTGCAGCTATATATTATGGCTGTAGCACGAATGGGTCGGCTCGATCGAGGAAGTAACATATTCTCACAGAATATCAGCGTAATATAGCAGCTTAATGCTGCTATGTTTCATATGCAGAATGTAGAGAATTGGAGACCCTTTTTTACTAGAAACGATGCATTTCGGTTTTCGGTATTCATTTAAGGGTACTCCTAATTTGGCCCGCTTTCAATATATCGCCAATTTGGTCGATAAAATTTCACTTTGAACGTCCCTTTCCAACTTTGCCGTTAATTTCAGCAAAATAAATTCGCTTTGTCACTCTTTCCTCATTAATTCTTTCCACATGACCAAACCAACGAAGCATTCCTTTCTTCATCCTGGTCACAACATCATCTTGCAAACCACACTCGTCTATTTTCACACAATTTCTCACCCTGTCATTCAGATTCAGCCCAAACATACTCCTTGAAGTCCGCATTTCTACTGCATTTGTTCTAGTTAAAGTAGTTAAATTACGGACCAACACAGCATTTTGAATTGCCATACCTGCATATTTTGACACATTCTGACTTTTCACAATAGCGTGTCAGCCATTTACTCTATTTCCTGCGTTCACTCGTCGTTCTATATCTTTATCATATCTCCCATCCTTGCTAAATACGCATCCCAAATATACAAACTCATCTACTTTCTCGATCAACTTCCCTTCTATTCTTATTTCACATATCGTTACTATACATCCTAAAGGTGCCATCCTTTAGGATGTATCTTCGATAGTTGTTGGTCTTAATAACCCGATCCTATATCGCATAGACAAAACCCTCGGTTTCCCCGAAGAGGTCACCGAAACATAGCTAGTTGAGGGAAGCGACTGAATCTACGAAAGGTTCATGTAGAGCCTTATAGAACCTCCCGTGGAGCTCCTTCTCCTCCTATACAGTCTCCCGGTCGGAAATGCTCTGTACTGCCGGTTCTTGCCATTGCTCGTTGTCCAAGGGATAGGAAGCCCTTTATCACAACAAATAGTCCCTATAGAATGGATCATCCGATCTCGTCAGAAAGTAATTACGGAGGCTGCACACTTCACGATTATGCATGGTAAGCGCGCTTAATAAGCTACGCCCACACACAGTCCACCTGATGGTAAGTAGTAACTGCGGCCCATAGACACCTACATCTATCCTCCATTACGAATCAAAATGCAGATGCGTTGTCACCCATGAGGACTAAGATGGTATGCCTCGTTTCCAGTAAAAAGGGTCTCCGGTCTCTACACTCACTTTCACTTCACTCGTTACTGGCCAAAGTAGCGCTATCCCAGCATGGATAAGAAGAATTGAGGAACGTATCGCAAAAGCTAGAGCTCTCATCGGCAGACTGATATGCTTCAGATCAGGCAATAACATGCCAAGAATTGTGCGCACCGTCAGGATGGCGTTTGCTGGGACAAATGTCAGTTTGTCCCAGCCGGATATAACGCAATAACTGACAGAGCGCATAAATGACCTGAAGCAGAGAATCGCTGCTTGGGGAAAGCGGATTCGGCGATATACCGAGAGATCGACATGGTTCAACCACATCCGTCTCTTCTAGAGTGATCAGAAGAGGCTCTATGAATCATTAGAGTGACCAATGGTAAGTGGAACAGGCTCAACACCGAATCAGGCCGACACTTCTGGCACGGCCTGTGGTCAGAGCCCATAAACCACAGCGAGGGCCCTTGGACGTAAGTTGTGGCGAGTCAGTGTGTGAGTATAACGCCCATGGACCCCGTCATTATAACACCGGATGACGTAGCTGAGGCGGTCCGTAGGGCCCCGAACTGGAAAAGTCCAGAACTCGACGGGCTGCATCACTACTGGCTGAAGGGGTTCGTGGTGTGTCACACTGTGCTCGCCCGACAGTTTCAAGAGGCTCTACCAGAAGTCGCTCCCGAGCCTCTTCACTACTGGAATCACCCATTTGGTTCCTAAAGACCAGGGTACCACAGACCCGAGCAAATACCGCCCCATCACGTGTCTACCGACCATATACAAGACACTAACATCCATTTCGAGCGCGAAAATCACTCGTCACCTGGACTCAAATCAGGTGATGTCGCGCGCTCAAAAAGGATGTCGGGGCGGTGGTCGTGGAACCAAGGAACCACTCCTCATTGGCAAAGTAGTGAAACGCAACCGTCGGAATTTCTCCGCCGCCTGGATAGACTACAGAAAAGCATTCGACTCGGTGCCCCATACATGGCTAAAGAGAGTCCTCGATCTGTACAAGATACACATAAGGATAAGATTTTTTTTGCCGGTAGGCGTGAAATAAAGTCCACATTGCTGTAAGTAACAAAAATATTTTTTATTGATATTTTAAGTAATTTACAGTTTCCTAGTTTACATTTTTTACTATTTTTGTGTATTTGAATACATACATTGTGGGTTTAACTCCCCTTAATGGTTAAACTGTGATAAAGTTACATCACCCTACCACCGGTCACTTTCAACTCTCACATTACCCCCGAAGACAAGTTTTCCAGAAAATGTCCACTATTGCCGAGTTAGCAAATATCCAAAAGGCTGCGTTAACTTCTCTCAATCAACGTATGGCGGAATTTGAAGCACTTATGAAAAAATATGCCATCACGGCTCCTGACATGAAATCTCTCTCAAGCGACTTTCAGGCGTTTAAGGATAATGGTTGGCAAATCGTGTCACTACTACACCAGAAGATCAATGAGGTTAGTCAAACTGTTGATAATATTGAGATGCGGCATCGGAGAAAATATTTGCTGTTAAATGGAGTTCCGGAATCATCTGATGAAAACATCTTAAATAAAGTTGTAACTGTCCTGCAGGATAAGCTTTAACAACAGGAGTTTTCTTCAAGCTCCATTACGGCTTGCCATCGTCTAGGTGCAGTATCTGAAGCTCGTGTAAGACCAGTTCTGATTCAGTTTAGTTATCAGTCCATTAAGTCAACCATTTGGGCCAAAAAGACTCTGTTAAAAGGCACTTCATATGTGCTGTCCGAGTTTCTTACTCGTCAGCTTCAAGATTTATTCATTGCTGCACGTAAGCACTTTGTTATTAGACAAATTTGGTCACTCGATGGTAATATACACGTCAAGTTGCCTTGTAGTAAGCGCCATCGGCTGACGGACACCAAGGACCTCGATGAGCTCATTACACAATACGCGCAGCCTGCTGCATCGAATCGACCATCTGATTCTACGACGAAGAAAGTGTCACCAAATGTTAACAGTGGTAGTGCACCAAAGTCGACGGTGAGGTCCAAGCGCATATCCGCAACAAATAACTCTCATCGACTTCGCTTTATTCTCATGTTGGATTTAATTTGTAAGCTGTCATCTGTATTTGTTATTTGTCTTAATATTATTGATAACAACTGGGCATATTTGTTATGATACTGTAGTAATGGTAGCATAATAACTTTTATTTACCTACATATTAAATAATATTTTCTTTTTATTAACTGGCTTTACGGCTCTGGGTTCTAGCCTTTCTGAGCCTAAGTAATATTTTGCTGAACTAAGACCATAGATAACATATTTTAACTATAGTTCATAAAAGATAGCTTGATCTCTGCGACAGCTGTCAGTAAAATCACCTGCGTCTTAGTTTGAGCGACTAATTAGTATAAAGTATGACATTGTACTTTTACTACTAAGAAAGACTTCATAGGCGTGATTTTTACTAACAGCTGTCGCAGATATCAAGCTATCTTTTATGAACTATAAGACATAATATTCACAGATGTCAGATGACATAGACAGATGGTTATGTTGTTGGCTTCGGTTACATGGCATTGGCATTTGTTTTCTTTTATTTTTCTGGTGTTATTTTAAGATTGTAAACAGTTAGCCGGAGGGTGATGTATGGAGATACATATATATTTAGTTATTTTTTGTAATATTCAGTTATATTTATTTGATATAATTTTATCATTTATATATATTTACTATTATTATATAATTATAATATAATAATACTAAATATATATAAATATTTATATATATTTAGTATTATTATATTATAATTATTATTTTATTATTTTAAATATTTTTATTTAATGTCAGATGATGAATCTTTTTATTCCACTTGCAACAGCTCCTCTTCCCTTTCACATGTTGATGCTTCGGATGAGCCTGCCACGCTACGTACGCTAATATACGAAGAATTTGAAAAATTGTTAAACTGTTTTCATATTTGTCATTTAAATGCACAAAGTATTCCTCAACATCATACGGAGCTCCTGGATACTTTATCTTCTAATGCAGTTCATGCTATACTCATATCCGAAAAGCTGGCTCAAACCAGAACTCTCTTCCACGTCTTATAGTCTTCCAGGTTATACTTTACTCCGTAACGACCGCACTGGTAAAACTTATAGCCGTCTCCTCCGTTGATCACGTTGTCAATTATAGACAATTTCCTGCTTCTGGATATTCACGGCATGACCTGCTTTATCTGTCATATAAATTAAAGTCTCCCAAGCCTTTATCTGTGTCCATCTCCATTCGTAGTCTTGCTAGAATAGATATGTAGAAGCTTAAATGCGATGCAGATGCTATTAACTGGTCATCTGTATATACTGCTTCCACAGTTGATAAAAAAGTCGACTTCTTTAACAGCAACATGATAGAACTGTATAATAAACATGCTCCTAAACGTGTTGTTCGACTGAAGCGTCCTCCTGTTCCATGGATCACGATTGGGGTAAGAATGGTTATGGCTAAACGCGATAGAGCTTTCCGTGCTTTCAAGAAGAATCGCACTGATGTAAAGTGGCAAGCATATAAAGCTGCAAGAAATCGATGCAATTAGATGGTGAGAGCTGCTAAACGCCGATATATCCACGAACAACTACTTAATTCATCTTCGGCTGATATATGGAAGTTTCTGAATACGCTTGGATATGGAAAATCGCAATTTGACTATAATAGCGACACCTTTTCTCCTGAAGATTTTAATCGTAATTTTCTGTCTTCTCAAATAGTTTCTGATAATTCTAGAGTTAATGCTATCTCTTTTATATCTTCCATGCCTTCTTATTCTCATGAAACTTTCACTTTTACTCCAGTAGACGAAGACGAGGTACGCAAAGCACTTTCCTCTATTAAATCGCAAGCCGTTGGATGTGATGATGTGAGTAGGGTAATGGTTTTGCACGCGCTGGATTCTGTTTTACCCGTGATAACTCAAATAATTAACTTTTCTCTGACGAATGGTGCTTTTCCAACTCTCTGGCGTAAAGCCTTTATTATTCCCATCCCGAAATCTACTGAATGCAGCGCTTTATCTAATTTCAGACCAATTTATATCCTGCCTTTTCTTTCTAAGGTTCTGGAAGCTGTTGCTCATAAACAGATTTCTTCTTTTGTTTTCTCTAAGAATATTCTTTCCCCTTATCAGTCTGGTTTCCGCCCGGGTCATTCTACTACTACTGCTCTTCTCACGGTTACGGAAGATATTCGTGATGGGATGGAAAAATCAAAACTGACCGTTCTCATCTTAATTGATTTTTCTAATGCATTTAATTCTGTCGAACATGATATCTTGTTAGCTCTTCTCTCTCATTTGAATATCTCGTCTTCAGCTCAGGAATGGTTCTCAACATATCTTCGAGGGCGCCAATAGGCTGTGCATACTGGTCATATACTATTTGACTGGCGTGATGTGTCAATTGGCGTCCCTCAAGGCGGTATTATCTCTCCTCTTCTGTTTTCCATTTTTATAAATCTCATTACACTAAATCTCAAGAGCTCTTACCATTTGTATGCTGATGACCTACAGTTATATGCGCAAGTGGAACCTTCAAATATCCTAAGTGCTATTTCACTGTTAAATGATGATTTGAAATATATCTCAGAATGGTCTACTGTGTATGGTATAAAAGTGAACCCGTCTAAATGCCAAACGATGATCTTAGGTAGCTCAAGATTATTATCTAAACTAGATATTCTCACCCTACCATCAATTATGTTTAATAATAATGTCATACCATTCTCTACTAATGTAAAGAACCTTGTTCTTTACATCGATGGTTGCTTAACATGGAACAAACATATACAGGAGGTGAGTCGCAAAACTACTGGAACTTCGCGATCTCTATATCGATTTAAAAACTTTCTTCCCACCAATACCAAGATTTTACTTGTCCAATCAATTATTGTACTGATTATTGATTATGTCGATGTGTGTTGCTCGGACCTGTCTCAACTTCATCTTAATACATTGGATCGTCTGCTTAACAACTGCATCAGATACATTTATGATCTTCGTAAATACGACCATATATCTTCCTTTCGTACACAGCTAAACTGGGTGCCTATCCGTCAGCGAAGATATGTTAGAATACTCTGCACCCTTTTTTCAATTTTGAACGATCCATGTGCTCCCGAGTATCTGAAATCTAAATTTCAATACCTGGGAGATTCTCATAATTTTTCTCTCCGTTCCTCGGCCAATCTTAAGTTGCTCACTCCTTTACACCGTACTGGTTATTTATCTCACTCTTTCGCCCTCATGGCCATCAGACTGTGGAACGACATCCCTCTTGACATTAAAAAAGCTTCCAACAAATTTGTCTTTAAAAATCAACTCCGTAAGTATATGATTAAATCATTGCAAGTTTGAATTAACTCAGCTCTTTTTTCGTATATATTTCATATTTGTTCTGACATAGATAATATTTATACGAACCTATTGTGTATGTATATACATATATATATTGTATATATATACGTATATATATATATATATATATATATATATATATATATATATATATATATATATATATATATATATCCTCTCTATTTGATTATTGCTGCACCGCCTCCATAATGTCTATCTCTGTTTAGCTATCGCATTAAGTCCGCCATATGTACTTTTTTGTAAATGAAAGCACAAATAAATAAATAAGCAGGGGTATCTTCCGGGGCGATTGTCTGAGTCCAATCTGGTTCTGCCTGTCTCGAAATTGCTAAACATCAGTTGTAAATTTAGCAATTCCATTGGAATGGAGCTGGGGACGGATAAGTGTGTGGTCCTCCATGTTGAAAGGGGAATAGTTACTAACTCTGAGGGAATAGACTTATCTATGCCCGACAACTTAAGGACCCTTTCCGAGGCTGAAACATACCGATACCTGGGTATGTCACAGAAAATCGGTATCGATGAGGCTGTTATGAAACAGTCAGTTTGCGACGTGTTTTATGCACGCTTGACCAAAGTGCTTAACAGCCTTTTGTACGGTGTGAATAAGATACACGCTTGAGATTTAGTGTAATGAGATTTATAAAAATGGAAAACAGAAGAGGAGAGATAATACCGCCTTGAGGGAATATAACGGTTGGGTCATGCCTGTCCTCATGTATACCTTTGGCATACTCAGGTGGACTCAGACTGAACTCAATGCCCTGGATAGAAAAGTCCGCACTACCATGACGTCCCAAAAGATGCATCGTCCGAGATCGTCGGTAATGAGGCTGTACTTGCCGCGAAAGCATGGTGGGCGTGGCTTCTTGAGCGCACTCACCATGCATAATCGTGAAGTGTGCAGCCTCCGTAATTACTTTCTGGCGAGATCAGATGATCAATTCCATAAGGACGTCATTTCTTGTGATAAAGAACTTACCCCTCTATCCTTAGCCAACGAGCAACGGCAAGACCCGGCAGTGCAGAGCATTTCTGACCGGGAGACCATATGGAAGGAGAAGGAGTTCCACGGGAGGTTCTACAAGGCTCTACATGAGCCTTTCGTAGATGCAGTAGCCTCCCTCCACTGGCTACGCTTTGGTGACCTCTTCGGGGAAACCGAGGGTTTTGTCTGTGCAATATAGGATCAGGTTATTAAGACCAACAACTATCGGTGATACATCCTAAAGATAGCACGATCGACATCTGTCGAGCTTGTCGCCATCCCGGTGAGTCACTTAGGCATGTCATCTCCGGTTGTTCGGCGCTTTCTAACTATGAGTGAAATTATTCCTGTAGTCGTCTCTGCAAACGGGATAATTCCAGTCAGCCTCTAGGGTCATCTGAGGCGGCTGGGAATACGTGGCGGACCGCTCCAGGCTCAAAAGCAGAAAGTGGTGCTCCTCGATACCGCCCGCATCGTCCGCCGGTTTCTTTTCCTTTCCCCCTAACCCTCGGCCGTTTGGTCTCCCCTGCCGAAGGCCTCCATCTAGTTGGGCTTTTATATATTTGTTTATTTTTATATTTATTTAATTTTATTGATATTTATGTATATTTATCTTTTTATTTCCATTTATAACTATATATTTATAGAACCTAACCAGATGAGAAAACTATATTGATACCCCCCAATAATAATTATAAGTAATAGCTGTAACGTGTAGTACCCTCCTCTTATATCTAAGAGAGTTAACAGGACTTCTACTCTATAAGGCAGAGAAATGTTCTCCCAGTTACTTCAGTACGAAGCAGCGGCCATTAACATCGCACATTTATTTACTCATAATATAAACATATTCTACGGTCAATATGACGCTACTGGAAGACATGCATTAAAAACAATAGTTGAAGTATTTTTATAAATTTTTAAGACTTGGACAATTTTGTCAAATTTTACTAAAAATATCTTTTAAATATTCTGTGCAACGTTTGAATATGCTCTTAAACCACTGCCGGAAGTATTTCTTTTAACCATCATCTTGACACGGAAATTAGTGATTCATATCGTTGTTGTGTATAGCGTTATACCATAATTAAGTGAAAATTGAAATAAAAATATTTAATATTGTTCATAACAATACAAATTCACACAGCTTATTTATAGTACAGCACGACCCTAACTAAATTAATCAAATTAAGTTTACCAAACCTAACATAACACTAGTCACATCTGGATACACAAGAATTAAATCGGACATATACAAGATGATTATGCCACCATTTATACGAAGCAATAATATCTGTTATTTCCCATACTACTCTCTACAGTATTTGCAGGATGATTCGGGCGATTCGATACATTCTTTTTCGCCATTACCACACGATCATAAATAAAAAATATATAACTAAAAGTAATTCTTTCTTTCTTTTTGCTGACCTAAGTGAATGCAGTAATATTTCCAGAGGTTACTAGAAGCTTCGCAGGTCCGTCTATCTAATTTAATGGGAAAGTGACGCTACTTTAAAATATCAAGAAAAAATCATACAACCGTTTCTAAATCAATGTTGGGGTAAATAGTTTAACAAAACTCCGTTATTTTTCACAATACCCGCACTTTATTTCAATCGCTCACACGCATTGTAAATGTAGCTAATAAAGTAGATTATATACATAAATATTATATATTATAATTAATTAAAATATAATCATGTGAATATCTATGCATAGGACGGAATTCATCGAGAAGGACATGGTGGGATACAAGGTGTCATGGGAGAATGTTCTGTTGGGCACGGTGGTTGAGACTGGTATAAGGAAACGACCGCGCAGCCTGAAGTCCTAAAGCGAGACGGAGGGTTTGGTTGGAAGCAGATGATAGGTGGACTCGGTGCTGTAATGCTGGGAGGTTTCACAACTAGCAATTCCGGTGCTGGTGGCTGTATTGGAGGTGGCTGTACCTGAAATTTGTTCATAAAATATTTTGTCTCTAAAGAGGAACATAATAAAAATTCACATTGTAATAAGCAAATTCATCTGAAACAATTAATATTATAAAAAATAATATGATATTCAAGAAATATTAAAAATTCATACTTTAATTGGAGCAGGCTTTGGTGGTTGAACTGGCGCAGGTTTAACAACAATAGGAGCAGGCCGAGGTGGATACACAGGCTTAGGCCTGACTTCAATCGGTGCTGGGGTAGGCGGTTGCACTGGGTCTGGCTTCACGTATATTGGAGCTGGGGCAGCTGGTTGAACTGGTGGTGGTTTCACCCATATTGCAGGCGGTGTGGGCAGACGGATAGTTCCTGGTCGGACAACTATTGGAGGAGGTGGCCGAAACCGAATTTGACCAGGTCTTAAGATCACTGAACCTATTGTTATTAAATTTGAATATATTAATTCATATTGTTTGATTTTATTTTGGTTGTTTTTAAATAATTTAGTTTGAATGAAACACTTTTAACCTCACCTTGGGGTGCTTGACCATACAAATAGTTAACAGTTGGCTCACAAGGATTGCAAGGTCCAATCTTGATGACGTCATTGTCATCAAAACCCGGAGGTGAGCATGGATCACAAGGAGCACATGGAGGTTCTGGCTCACAGGGTTCACAAGGGGGATTTTCCGTGTAAGTAATTTGAGGATCTGGATCAGGTATCGGTTGACTTAAAGTCGTGCCCAAAATAAGAGCTGCAAAGTACAACATATAAAATTAAATAAGTAGTTATATCCTATTAAAGATACGCTGCGACTCAACTAAAGTCTTTGATTAAAGGTAATTTAATCTGGCATAAGTATGCAACATTAAAAATCTATTGGGAATTTTGATCGTAATTTTAAAGTTTAAAAACTTTATATTTTTACGCATTTCGTTAAAAAGTCGAGGATTGATGAAATCTGCTATCTACATTGGAGCAGCGGACTCTTATCTGCTCCATAATCTTCTAGACATCAGAATTTGATAGTAGCGGTATTTTTGATCTAAAGAAAAGATGACAAAAAGACTTTTAATATAAAGAAATAAATATCTTTCCTGCATAAGACGAACATTAAAATTGATCGTATTAAAATAAATTTGAAAAAACAGTAATTATAATTACCTGATAACCAAACTACTTTACCCCACGCCATGTTGCGGTCGTCTGATTATAAAAGTAAAATTTTCAATATTTATACATAGTACTAATAAAATGTTTATATATCTAAATGTAATCAAACTTTATCAAAAATGAAGATTTGAAAACAAATGATGTAACGCTTTAATTAGCATAAGCTTCAAGGCTTTGAAAATATTGTGAATATTTTTTTCTTTGAGTTTAATGTCCCGAAATGGTTTGTGAATATAAGATAAAATATTTTCATATTACCCTAATCAATTCATCACATTTAAATAGCTTTTCATGCAAAGTTTATAGTTTGAATAAATATCAAAAATATACGATAACGCTATCCTTGAAATCAGCTACGATCTCCATAGTTTTATAGTTAAACATTTTTTTCATCTTTTCTCTATTCGTCTCCCTGCTTTATAAAATTGTCACCCCAGATTATAAATTTCTTCGGTACCACAGAAGCATTTTTGAGTATATAAATGCATGTAGGGAAATATTTAGGCTCGAGACAATTATTTGTAGACAATACAAATATATGCTCTGGGCGGTAACAAAACTCGCGACGTCACAGCGTCGGAACTACGAGTAAGTGATTAGCATTGTCTTTTCCCCAGTCAAGCCGAAATCTTCTCTATAATATTGAATGGCATAGCTTCACCGGGGACGGAGCAATGCTATAACTATAATATAGCTGTAGCGTGGCTCTATCACGTGAAATAATTCAGTAAAATAAATGTATTTAATCCAATTTAGCAAAACATAAAACAAAGTCTGACCTTGTCCAGCGATAAGTTACGCATGATGGAGCATCAGTCGTATATCAACATTTTTATCAAAGAACGCATATAAAAGGACAGTAAAAAACTATAAAGTAACAGTTGGCAGGCATGGGGTTCTCAACGCTCTTTGTATTTGGTAAGCATTGCAATCAATTCATTTTTAGTAAACAATTATTCTATTTAAAAGTATGACTTCTTTCTATCTAGAAGTTCTCTGAGTAGACACGGGTACAGAAAAGGTGTCAACTATTTCTACGATCAAGCAGAATTGCGTGTTCTGCCTTGTTTCGGTCTAAAGGGTATAGAGAGCCAGTATAAGATATAGACATTATGGAATTTCTATATCTTATACTGATGGCGATGGCTCAGTCCTAAGAGATGAAAAGGCACCTATAGACTTTTTTGTTTGATGTTTGTTGCCAGTGTCTATATGCTGCATTAGCCACTTACTAACTGGTGGACTGTAAGCTAGTTTTATTTTTCTTTTATTAATAACAGCCTATTAAAAGTCAACTGCTGAAAAATAGGTGTCCCATATTTGTCAGAAAACAGTTGAAGATAAGACGAAATTAAATGTCACAGAATGGTTTGTTACAATAAAACCCAAATGCATTTTGTACAGATGTTTTAACTCAAGATGCGCGTATGTTTACACGCACCAATGTTAGTACGAAAGTAAACAGAAAATGTGGATATTTCATGACCCTATGTGAAATATTTAATAATCAATTCAATGTTTCGTGTAATATAGTAAGATAATTTTAGCAAATTTTAAATTAATTTAATTTTAGCTCTCCTCGGATATGTATCAGCGGCACCGTGGCGATGCTACCGTACCGCCTGTGGGGCCACCGTATGCATTGGAAAGCAAGGAGAGCCCTGCATCTCTCCACCGTCGATATGCATTCCGCGGCTAATCCCACCTTGCGTCGGACCTGGCCTCGTGTACACACCACCATGTATACCACCCTGCCCCTCACCCTGTCCACCGTGCCCCGAACCTTGCCCACCGTGCCCCGAACCTTGTCCACCGTGCCCTGAACCCTGTCCTCCATGCCCTGAACCTTGTCCTCCATGCTCTGAACCTCGTTTCGAACCAAGCCCACCGTGTTATACTCCGTCGCCTTGCTATTAACCATCCGCTGCACCATGTCAGCACCATGCATTCCGCCACGGTACTGATTTATTCTTAGAATATTGAAATAGAAAAACGATATAAAACAACATCGTAGGTTCCGAAATTTCTTCCAAAATATATTATTCTTCTTTACATGCTGTTTGTAATCAAAAAGTATTTACAATATTATTATATAAAATGGGCTAAGTAAAAATTAAATTAATAAATTTTACTGTAATTCCTTGGCGTGTTTTATTAGGTGTAATTACACTAAACCTAACCTTTTTTATTTATATTTAAAAAAGGTAAACCCTTACGGATAAAGAATGGGATTATATGTGGCGACTCATCGAGCCCGTATCGTTAACATGCACAGTACAAAAAACGAAAACCCACTAATAACGGTATATCGTTATTATGTTAATTTAAGCTTAAGGTATATTATTCGATTGGTTGTAAATTTTCTATTAATAGGAAAATATTTGATTAGAATTGTATACACAAGTATATACATTAATTTTAATAGAAAATTTATATCGAGCGACCGGCACTGGCTTCGTTTAGATAAAATAAAATAATTTATTAGTATAGATTAGTTAACTATTCACGAAGACTCAGATAACGTATTTCTTAAATTAGGGTTATATTAATTTAAATCACATTCAATAAAGATAACTATATGTATTTCAAATGGGACAGACAGACAAGAAACTCCATAGACATTTATTTTTTACATATAGTTATCTTTGAAAATTAAATTCTGCTACTTGAACCATGACCAGAATCGTCTGAGAACACTTTAATTCTCGACATCCCATCGTTATCTTCATAATCATTTTTAGAATCGGAGCAGCTATCGCTTTCACAATCACTGTTCAGCTACAAGGATATTTGGAGGTATGTTTAGGATTAATTTTTCCTTAATATATTTAGTGAAATTTTGCCTATTCAATTCATCTTGGTAAACGCTGTTATTGGTTTCGGCCTTAAAATCAACTCAGCATCCTTCAAAAATACATTTTCTGAACCTGCATGCACACTAATCCGTCTCCTTGGGTTCTGTGCCACCAAGTCCACCACTGTTTAGTATTTAATAAATAATATACTAATATTATCTTGTTTTTATTATTTGTTTATTAAGTATAGAACATGTAATATTATTATAGTGATAATTACAAAAAATAGATAGATTCAATGGTGGTATTACCATTTTTACGATACAAGAATAAGAAACACAAAAAATTCTGAAAAATTATTTTTTTCGAGATTTCTTATATAAAGACCCCCTTGGGCTTTAACATTTTATTCATTTAATTATTTTTCAATAAAGTGACCATTATAGAGCTAACAATTAAAAAGTTACAGCCCTGCGACAAAGAGACAGATAGACTAAGTAATAAGGTTCCTTAGGGCACTCCGCCTGGTAGTGGCGGTACGAAATAATCCACTACCCCATATCATCACGTGGGTGTCGTAAGAGGCGACGGAGGGAAACAAAGCAGGAGATAGGCAACAGCATCTTACTAATAACGAATAAAAACGAAAAAAAAACTATTGGTTGCCAACCCGCTTGCGAAGTGTGGCAACTATGGCAAAATTTCTCCATTGCGGCAAACTACGAGGGAGGCTTATTCAGTAGCATACTTTAGTAGGATGTAACGGTACGATAAAAAGCACACTTTAGGTACGAAACCTTAAGAACGAACAACAATTGTAAAAACGAATATTTGATAGCAAATACAATATTTTTGATTTACTATTTTATGGTACATAGTCTGTTCAAATCATTAATTATAAACAAATTGATAGCTACTAGATAAATTTGGTACTCACTATCTTTTTAATTCAAGTGACAATCCTGTTGCCTTTCTTGCACTACTATATTGCATTGGGCGATAAATGATAACGGTCCAGCTTTTTTCTCTTCCTCAAAACACTTTATTACGTTATATACAGTTTTATGAGTAGCACTATGTAGTAATTTCCTGCGCTTATGCTCCGTAACAGAATGTAGATATAAATAATAGAAGAAAAACACCAAATAACGCAATAGTTAACAAAAACAAAATAACTAAGAACGCTTTGCCATAAGTAGTAAACAAAAACAATAACAGGGACTTAACAAAATTATAAACAAAATGAACAATAATTATGTAAAAAATCTCTCAGAATGCGTCTAGCTCTCATATTTGCAAAACGGGGTATTTTTTTAAATTTATGTCTTTTTGTTACCATTTATGCCAATAATAAGACAGACTCAAGTTATAGCACATAAGAAAAACGCATATCGAAACATATTTATTTGTAGTCTTTACCGCCGGGTGTGACTAAAGATGGCCAGAGTATGCGAGCGAGAGGTAAATAGAGGCGAGGACATTTTCAGTCCCATTCATTAATTTCAATATTCATACAATGAATTTCTTCGGTATCGGACATGGAGTTAATTTTGATGAACTATTTGAAATTGGCGGTTGACAATGAATTTTTCCCACAATCATTTACCACTTACAATACAATATTTTTACATAATATTAAAAAAAAAAACAGGCTATTTTCGTAGTTAATACTTTTTTCACAGGATTTTTTTTGTATTAAACAAAGTCATCCCTTTTACAAATTACTCTCATTACAATTTTTGTTTAACAGTGTGTTATATTATAATTCATTTAAATATACAGAATATCACAATGTCACCTAACGTTTAAGCTACCCTTTTTAAAAATCAAACTATTACGGAGCTATTAATGTTCGCGTGTGGTAAAAAGGTGTTCCTGTAATTTTAGTTCTTAAAGTTAATAATTAATTCTTTATTTATGGAAAAAGTTAAAGGGAACGCTTATTTGTCTAATTTAAGATAGTATCACATAGTCATAGTTTGAACTGCTGGAGCTAAGATTGGAGCTATTTCGGCTGAGTAAACAGCTTTTGTACGTGGTAGAGCCATGATTTAGATAAATTATGTTTGTTGTCCTTTAGATTTCTAAATGTTTGTAATGTCCTCTAAGAATCGTACTACTTTCTTCATTACATGCTTAAAGTTGATTCTAGTAAATAGTCGATCATCATTATTTTCTAAGACGTGTAGTTAGAGGCGGGGTTATTATTACATTTATATAAATTATCTTAATATCACCTTGCAAAATCACTAATTAATATAGATAGCCATTTAGGAATAGAATAAATACACAATTATTCAGTGATGAAAACTTTTTAATGCACGCATACATACATAAAAAATAATTGTATTTTCGAATAGTTGATAAATATATCATAAACCGAAATAAGCTAGCATTTACAAACATTTTTATACAATTGAATCTTGTGCGGGTATTCTTATACAATGCAATGTTAAAATAACAATAAACGATCAATATCTGAATATGAATTTGCCGTGGGTCGAGTAAGTTAGAAAGAGATCTTCTGGATAGAGATTTCTGTAAGAAATTTGCCTTCAAAAATGAATTATGAATATTAAAAATTGAATTATGCCTTCAAAAGATTAGATGACTTGAAATTCCGATGAAAACACATTGTTCATTTTTATAACGTCTTGTGTAGTAAGATTATGTTGATCTATAGAATCGTTTTAATTTCTGGACGCCATTTGCAAGTATGAATTAAACATTTAGTTTTAAGACGTAGGTATTTTAAGCGCACGGGCTAGAACAGTATGGACAGGAACATGGACTTGGACACGGAACAGAGCAAGGTTCAGGTATACCTGGATACCTTATACTAGGTTCGCCTTTGAAAATAGCTGACGTGGGAATGCATATTGTTGGTGGTTGAACTGTCGGCAGTGTAGGCTGTTGGACGACAATTGGGGGTGGATTTATTGGAGAAGGCTGTGGCTGCGTTACAGTGATTGGTGACGGTTGAATTGGTGCTGGTTTCGGTGGCCTTACAACAACGGATTTCGGTTGGATTGGAGCAGGCCGAGGTGGACGTACGCAGATAGGAGGGGGTGTTATAGGGGGCAACGGTGCAGGCCTTACAACTATACGTGGTGGCACTATAGGTGGTTGTTGCGGGGGTTGCACAGTAATAGCGGCAGGAGTGATCGGACGAAGTGGAGCTGGTCTAACTAAAATGGAGGGTGGCTGTATGAGTACTGGAGGGGAATGGGTAATATAAAATGTTCCACCTGGTACTTGTACAGCTTGGAAACCTGCTGAGCGTAATTTTTCAGGAATTCTTGACTTCGATAATATGACTCTAATCGGTCCATTGCCACCAGGAGCTGCAATAATATTTAACTGTTTAATAAAATTCCTGAAGAACAGTTTTAAAATATCACTTTTATACTTACTTGGTGGTGGCAGGTTAGGGTCGGCGGGTTGCGATGGACGTGGTAATGGGCAAGGTGGGTTATTTGTTTCTAAACAAGGTGGTTCAGATAAAGGTTCAGGGCATGGTGGAAGAAAAGGTTCTGGGCACGGTAGATAGCAGGGGCTTGGTTCTGGGTCGTAACATGGCTCAGAATAGGGTGGTAATGTAAGTAGTGCTGGTGCCGCTGCCGTTGATGCAACTAATACTGTAAATAAGTAAGAAAACATTTTCTCTGTTCTGTTTGTTTTAATAATATAAGATAAATAAACTAAATTGAATAATTATTTCAAAAACGCACCTAAAATCCCCAGTGCCGTCTGTCGTCCCATCGCTTTAGCGGAATTTGTCTGATAATCCAGATCTTCTACGTTTTTATATACAAATGTAACAGTTAGGTAAGTTATGCATGGCGAGCAGTGATAATTTTGTTTGATTTGCATTCACTTGAGCGTTCATCAGCAATGATTTGTTGATTTCTAAATTTCAAATATTTTGATTCAATGGCACGAAGCGTAAATTGTTTTTTACGGTGTATAATATATACTTTAAGACATTTTGCTGCAATATCAAAATATGAGGGATGAGTCGCTCGCATCCGTGGGCTTCCACCACCTAACCCTAGGCCTATCCTACACGTGTCCCCCGGGTGGTGCTAAACGAGCAACAAAACCGAAAAAAAAATATGACTCGACTCCTCGCCGTATGGTAGCGGCGTAAAATCTACCACCCCCTCTACTCACTCCACTAGTTCACACCATGAGGCAGAAAATAAAAGAAATGGCCCCGATATCCTGGCGCCCCTTTAGGGCTTTAGAGCAGGGTTGCGAAGTATATCTGGGAGCAAAATCTGTGACGAGGTTCGCCACCCGTCACGTTTCGCCTCTCGGAGGGGCGAAAAGTGTATTGCGGTGTATTGCGGAAGCCCGTCTAGTTATGCTGAATATATGAAGAGCAATGAATGACAAGATGGATGAAGTATGCGAAATGATGAATGACGGAGGAATATTTATTATTAAGTTATTAAAACTTCATACAATATGTTAGATGTGTTATGTGTAAATGTGACGAAACGAAAGGGAAATGATGCCACTGCACATGGCATGTATACCGCGTATTGGTCTGGTGTAGGCGATACCGAGCCGGCATGCCAGGGAGTCGGTTTCATCGTTTCAGAAAGAATAGTTCAATGTGTGAAAGAGTATGAATATGTATGCCCGAGGTTGCTATGGATACGAATTAAAGTGGGCTTAAAGAAGCTGTTTGTGCTAGGGGTGTTCGCCACAGACATATCTAAGCCCACTTATATCCGAGAGCAGTTTTGGGACATGGTAAATT
Source organism: Parnassius apollo (assembly GCA_907164705.1). Lineage (NCBI taxonomy): Eukaryota > Metazoa > Arthropoda > Insecta > Lepidoptera > Papilionidae > Parnassius > Parnassius apollo. Next base: position 4,892,477 of record CAJQZP010000160.1, on the reverse strand, counting down.
TTTTGAATTAAAAAAAATTGAAAATTTGGGAAATGTAAGGAAAATGAAAATTATTTTTATGTTAGGAGACTTTCAATGGAAGGGTTGGGGTGGGGTTAAGAGGTCTAGTTATGAAAGGATATTGGGAACGTTTGGTGACGAAAGTATGAATGAGAAAGGTGAAAACTTTCTTACCTTATTTAAATATATATATATATATATATATATATATATATATATATATATATATATATATATATATATATATATAAAGTTTCTTTATAGGGACTCTAGTGCTTGTGTCAGGATCAACGGGGTTTATTCTGACTGGTTTGGCATCCAAAAATGTATCAGACAGGGCTGTGTAGCTTCCTTGTGGCTGTTCAACCTATTTATGAACAGTTGTTTGCAAACTCTGAAAGATGAAGAATATGGTGTTAAGAATGGGCAAGTTGACCGTCAAATGCCTTTTGTACGCCGATCAACTCATATTTGTATCGTCGGCGGCTGAGTTGCAAATGATGGTTACATTAATGAACTAGGCATTAAAAGAAAGGAGCAACGCAAGTGAAAGTGAACGCAACTAAGACGGAAGTGATGGTTTTCGAAAGAGAAGAAAGTAAAACGTTATGTGAAATAAGAATAAAAGGGGAGTTGATTGAGTAAGTGGATGAGTGTATTGTGATCGTGTATTTGGGATGTGTATTAAGCAGGGATGATAGATATGATATGGATATAGAACGACGAGTAAATGCAGGAAATGGAGTGAGTGGGGCTCTACACTCAATTATAAAGAATCAGAATGTGTCAAAAAGGCACGTATGGTAATTCATAATGCTGTGTTAATCCCTACTTTAATGTATGGTAGTGAAAGTTGAGTGTAGCAGAAGATGCACTAAAGTAGAATAAATGCTGTAGAAATGCGGTCTTTAAGGAGTGTGCTAGAGTTGAATCTAAATGGCAGGGTGAGATATTGTGTGATAAGAGAAAAACGTTACGGCGAAAGGTGCCGTAACACATGATTAGACGAAAAAATAGGTTATGTAAATTGGTCTCCAATTTACATTGCTTATAACAGCTCTACGAATTCGGTAGCAACACGTGATGTTACAATATAACAAACGTTCAAGAATTCATAAAATATTCAGGCTCATTTTCTTTTCGAATTTAATGAAAATATTTTATATATTAATTATTGCTATTTGTGGATACTCTTCTTCATCATCAGCTCGTAAATGTCTTTAGCTTGACTTGAGCCTCTTCCTTTGCTGGGATTTTTTTATAAAACTAAAGCGATAAACTAACTTTCAGTCCATATGCATACACCTGCAGCCAACTTCTAACAAAGAAGGCTATAGATAGCTTGGCCAGCTCTGAGCACTAAGATGGAATGCCATACTCTGGAATTGTACTGGCTCTCCAGCAAGGGTATACTTCAGACCGCAACGTAGCAGTGAAGGCACTGATATTTGGCGGCAGAAAAGGAAAGAGGGTGGTACCTACCCAGACGTACTCTTGGGCAGAAGAGGAATAAGTTTGGTACCTACCCAGACGTACTCTTGGGCAGAAGAGGAAAGAGGGTGGTACCTACCCAGACGTACTCTTGGGCAGAAGAGGAATAAGGTTGGTACCTACCCAGACGTACTCTTGGGCAGAAGAGGAAAGAGGGTGGTACCTACCCAGACGTACTCTATGGCAGAAGAGGAAATAGGGTGGTACCTACCCAGACGTACTCTATAGCAGAAGAGGAAATAGGTTGATACCTACCCAGACGTACTCTATGGCAGAAGAGGAAATAGGTTGGTACCTACCCAGACGTACTCTTGGGCAGAAGAGGAAAGAGGGTGGTACCTACCCAGACGTACTCTTGGGCAGAAGAGGAATAAGGTTGGTACCTACCCAGACGTACTCTTGGGCAAAAAAGGAAAGAGAGTGGTACTTACCCAGACGTACTCTTGGGCAGAAGAGGAAACAGGGTGATACCTACCCAGACATACTCTTGGGCAGAAGAGGAAAGAGGGTGGTACCTACACAGACGGGTTCCTAAGTAAAAAGGTCCCCAGATCACTAATGGAATGTTAGCGATTTTAAAAAATCGGTCATCTCATGTGGTTGTAGTTTCTGAGAAGAACCTCCATGACAGACAAATTGTATTTCTGATTCTTAATTTGTACCTAAGTACAGTAATCAATATTAAGACTGTGCCATAAGTGTTTCGTTAAGCTTTATTTTCAAAGAAACACACCAAATATAAACGAAGCGGATATGACACAGTAGGTAGCTTTCTTGTAATAAAAGAAAATGAAACGACACTCAAACATTATTCATATATCAACACTCCCCGCGCCGTCGTATCGATTGCTACGAATAGTAGGTGGTGCTTAATATCGTTCAATCATAATATTTTGTTGGTCGGTCTATCGTCCACACGAATTATATGACGTCCTGAGATGTAGAGGGTGTAACGATAGAATAACCTATCACCAGTTTGCGTTACGAGAATGCAAACATTATTTACGAGACCCTTGCTATCGATATTATTGGGATATTTTAATTTCATCTTTATTTTTAACATCCAACGTAGTATTCGTAACGTCGTGAGTGTATAAATATTATAACACGTAACTTCATAAATTATACAGGACAAAAAGTATGCCAAAAATATACAGAATTAATACGAATATTAAAAATATAAGCCGATTTCAATATATATTTTAAAATTACAGTCAGTGCTTGTAGGTTTAACTTTATGGGACAAAAATGAAATAAAACATGCAATAACATGTGGTAAAATTAAAAATTAAAAGTTTTAATTAAAATTGTAAGACTGACTTCAATACAACTGAAAAACTAACTTTATCTTGAAATGAGCAAAAATCAACTTTATTATTACTTTAATTTTAGGTGTTTCTACTCAGACATTATCGTAAAAACTAGTTCTTTTTAGTTGACTCGCTAATTAAAATTTTTACCCATCAATTTCATTTAGTTTTCGAAAATTTTGGAATTGCTTAGCCGAAAAAATATATCTGTGACCTGATGCTAAGAGGGCTAAAATAAGTTTTTTAAGAAATAAGATTTTAAAGCCATATTATTGAATATTATAAAATTTGTTTGTTCTAAAAGGGCGTACGTTTATTGATAGTCTTTCAAAAGATACTATGTAAAAAAGGCCATTGTAATGTGTACTTTCATACTGTTTAATAAAATAAAATATGTGCTTCTCTACAGTACTGTACTGTTTAATAAAAACGTACTTTGGCTCTTTTATGTAGGCTGTACACGCTCGTCGAGACAACACGAGACAGGCCGAGTACTAGTGTGTACATGGTGCTCTCGTCGCGTCGCGTCACGTCTCGTGGCCCTAGTGTGCTCTCGGAAGCGTGTCGGTTTTTTGCGCTCGAGTCAAAGGGTCTCAAGAGGAAAACGAAAGCGTACAATATTCTATTCACCATACATGGTTCAGTTACGGTAAATAGAAACCATCCATCATCTTCTTCTTCGACGTGGCTTATTAATTTTATTTTTACGGTAAATGTGTAAAAAGTTATAATAACTAATAACAAAGGCAAAACGCAGCAACAGTTTCATCTAGGTCCATCTCAGCGGGCATGAGGAGTTCAAATGATACAGCGAGTGTGTATGTATTTGTTCTCGTGTCGAGCCTCAACACGACGAGAGGTACGGGAGGCTACGAGACGAGCGTGTACAGCCGGCATTAGCACCAGGTCACAGAATTATAACTAAACAAAACAAAATTAAATAGCCATTTACATTCCATGGCTTCCCACGTAATAGATGGAGAGATTAAAGGTAGTTTGAGTTCTACAGTAAATATTTGTCTTAAGTTGTCGTGTTTACCCCTCCATGCGGACTAAATAAATCTTCACAATGAACCACTAGAACCACCCTTTTAATGTAAAAATAGCAATTAATTGATGAAGTTCAACAATCAATACTTTTCTGAAAATTTTATATCTTTATATCTATATATATAAAACTTTTTATATCATTTATATGTTCAATATGATTGTAAGATATGATTTCATGCGAAGAAACGTTGGAATATCGATTTTTTAGGCGCTAGTAGAACAGACCCACGCGCTTTGCGCTTAAGGCATGCAATAACAAACGCGATATAATCCGGATATGTGAGATTCATTTAATGTGTGGTATTCGAGTTAAATAATTAAAAAAAAAAACTTTAGGGAAATATATTATTTAAATTCAAACTTTTATTTTTATTTTTGTCCTCGTTTATTACACTAATTTTTAATTTTAATAAGTGTTTCGGGTTGAAATTCATGATGTTTTTTTTTTCATTTTCACGAATAATCGTCTTGAAGAAAAGTTTTGTATTCATAAATCTTCAACGGCACAAATGGAGAATTCATTTAGTCAGTTGGCGACACCCAATTTCGTACTTTGCTTCTGAAATTGAACATTTTTTTGAACAATTGTTTGATATAGTTAAAGTTTCACCATTATTATTTCTATATTATAATACATAGTAAATATTTAAGAACTTTTTATATTCTAGAGATATTTAATTAGTTCTTCATAACTAAGATAATCATAAACCTTTTTAGTACAAAATTGTTAAAGGCGATTAAATGTAAAAAAGGTATGTTTTATAATTTTGTCTGTAGTTACTTCTAATTATTTTACTTCGTTAGATTAACGTTGGTTTAAAGTTTCAATTTCATTATTTCTTTTTAGAAAATAAAAATAAGTAATAAAGGTATACGTATACCCAACATGGTTTTAAATCAAATTGTTCGTCCGATTACACGGCTTTTAGGCACCTCAAAACGTTGAGATATGTAAAATTTATGACCAAAATATCCGATTTTCTTTTTATAAATATTTTATTTTTATAAACGCGGAGATAATAATTGAATAATTGGCATTAGACAATTAAAATTGTTTTAAAATGTTGTCGAAACAAATATTTCTGTTGCATATAACAGAAATATTTGTTTCTCTCATAAGCGAATTTAATGACGTCATACTTTTTCTAATGAATTATCACCTTATAATTTAGCAGCCTGGATCTGGCCTTATTTATTTACTGATTTATTTACACTTTACTGCACCTTAATAAAAAGGATTACAAAGGACGGACTTATGCCTTTAGACATTCTCTCCCAGTCAACCCGGAACGTGTGGAAAATAATGTGATAGGTGACAAAATAAAACGAACAATAGAGTAAATCAGGGAAAAAACAAAAAAAACTAATTTTTTTATATATATATATATATATATATATATATATATATTTATAGAATAGAATGACAAACGAGCACACAATCCACCTGATGGTAAGTGGTTGCTGCGGCCCATAGACATCTACATCTATCCTCCATTAAAAATCAAAATGCAGATGCGTTGTCACCCGTGAGGACTGAGATGGAATGCCTCGTTTCCAGTAAAAAGGGTCTCCGGTTCTCTACACTCACCATACGAAATACAGCAGCATTAAGCTACTATTTCACGCTGGTATTCTGTGAGAGCGTGGTCCTTCCCCGGTGTAACCGACCCATTCGTGCTACAACTATGCTACTAATATAACTGCAGCATGTCTCTACCACGTTCTTAGTATATATATATATATATATAAATTATATACTGTAAAATTTAATACAGACACTCAATATATGTTTACATACAAATACATACATACATAAATATATACGTATTTTAAATACAAATAGATATATAACGTAAACCTATTAATAAAATAATAACAAAGGTTACCAAATTGACCACATTAACTATCTTTTAATATCTTCATAAAGTGCTTATTTACCAATCTTTTAAAGGAAGTCTTATTAATATTTTTCTAACGTCATCGGGCAAGGAGTTCCAGAGTAGTGCAGCCTGAATGGTGAAGGATTTACCAACAAAATTAGTAAAATGTAGTGGGATACATAATTTATTACTATATGAGGAGCACGGAGTTCTATTATGCGCGGAAAAATACTGAAATTTCTCCTTGAGATAAGAAGGAATGGATGGTTAGAGAAGAGAAAAAGCAATATTCTAGAGTCACGCCTTTGTTTAATAGTGAGTGAGGCGAGAGCGATAGTATGAAATATGGTCATATTTACGACTTTGGTTCAAGTCCGGGTGGCACACGTCTGCATAATCAACGATCGGTAGTATAAGTAACTGTAAATGAGATGTTCCAAAATGTATTGAGCCCGGGCCAGGTTCTTCTACACTACACTCAAAATAAGGGAAGCACATTTAAAACGATTCTCAATTATTTTTATAATGGCTTTGTTTGCTGGTAAAGCACAGAAAATTACACTTGAAATTGCAACACAGCAAAAACCCGTCATTCATCAGTCATTTTTATTGTTAGTGACGTTTGACGTGTTTATTTCTGTTCGCGTATCGTTTTTTGATTTTTAATACTGTTGTGACAACTGACAGTTCTTTTGACATGATCAATGGTCGCTTTATTGTTTACTGTCATTGTCTACAAACACAGAGTAACTAAGTCGGTAAGACGCCATCGTAGAAGTTGATAAAAATAATTGATAAACATCAATTGTTTACCACGACAGGATACATTTAAATAAATTATCTGTATTTTTCCCGAATTCTACAGATTTTCTCTTTTTTTAAGGTAGTGTACATAGACCTTACGTCACGTGTACATAGACGTAACGTTTTGTTTAATACCCCACTACATTACGTAATTTATGAATCACGGTGACAAATACTGTGTGAAATGGCGGAAATTTTATCGAAGTTTTTTACATAGTGAACGCTTCCCAAAATTGAATTAAAGAGAACTTTTGAAATTGTATTAATGGCGAGACTAGTTTTACTACTATGCTGTAACAAAGAACTTCACTTAGCACTTTCCTAACTGATTTTGATTTAGAGCGATCTGCATTACACATGCCCCCGCTCCTTACTGAAGTCATTAAATGTAGAAAAGAACTTTCAGATTATTTTAGGTTTTTTGAATAATTATTCACTTTATATTCCACAATTGACAATAACATTATAAGAAATGGCTGCCTCGTTGTCTAGTGGTTGCAAACGCGATTGCTGATCATAAAATCTCGGGTTCGAATCACGGGTCAGACCAAAATTATTTAATGGGTTAAATAATTTTGGTCGAATTATCGTCCCGTCCGACTATGAGAGTGAAGGAATAGAGAGTGCACCTGTGCTTACGCATAGCTTTGAGTCTCTGGCCTCCACTGTAAACTGAGCGCCGTGACCAAAATTCGGTCTAGAGGTCATTATTATTCAAAAATTAGTTGCCGTGATAGCTCAGGATATAAGTGAAAGACGTACATTTCAGAGTACTTTCTTTACCTTAATAATCTTCTTTCTTAGAAGTAAGATTTTTTTACTGTATAGGAGGCATGCCATCTTAGCTTTAAAGGGTGACATACTTAGTCGAGGATGTGTGTATATGTCTATGGGCCACAGTATCTATTTACGATCAGGTGGGGTGTGTGCTCGCTTATCTTTTTCTATAAAAAACTGCTTGGTGTCTGTTCAGATCTCAAATCTTTATCGGTAACCCCGAATATCGTTTATACGCTATTAGTTTTTGGTGGGATATAAATTATTATTGACAGTAGTCAAATGAAATAATAGACGGCACTGTAGCTGTTATCTACTTTTAGCTCCAGCTAATGCGAACGCAGATCCGTTAACTCCATGAAGTTGAGAAATTCGACGGGGTAGGCGGGACTGTGGTCACTGTGCAACACAGTATTTCTATCGATAGGTAAACCTTTGACATAATAGCCGTTTTTTTGGTTTGCAATGACCGTAACCAATACTAATTATGAATATAATTAATTAACCTTAATAAAACGTACGCAATCACCTGCGTCCGTTTCGATTCGTAGCAGCTTATGTGGACAGGAAACTGATTCTTGTATTATAGTCTACACAGCGAAAGTCTACCTAACTCGTTTTCATGCACTTGGTGCTTTGATAGTGTCATATTAGTATAAGCAATAAGAGTACACGTTTTCTTTAATTTTTTTTGCATTGCAATAAATTATTATACATTGTTATAAATAATAAAAAATTGCGGTTGCTAACTCGTCCACCACCGTGGCAACTATGGCAAATTCCCTCATCCTATGAGGCAAACTATTGGAGGCTTCGGTTGGGTATGGGGATGTTATATATGTGTTATACATGCGTATCATAATCGGCTTTTTGTTTCAAATAAACTCATTTTTTTTCGTGGTTTTTAGGATCCCATCATCACACAATATTCCTTTATTTTTTTGTCTTCGGTCTGTGTCATAATGTGTCACATCATGATGTTAGTCGATCGATAAAGCGTTCGCAAATGTGAAAACATTTTTAAAATTTTGAAAATTTTGGATGGTAGAACACCAAGATTCAAAAACTTAAAAAACTTAGAGCACTTAAAATTTTGATTAACAATGAAGTTTTTGGTTAAAATTTTAAGTGCTGAATAACAACGCGCTCAGCGTTTAACGAAAACATCATGGAAAAACGTGCAGGTCTGATAAATAAGAAAACAGAACATTTTAAAGGGATTTGAAGTTATGTATATATATATATATATATTAATTATATACTGTAAAATTTAATACAGACACTCAATATATGTTTACATACAAATACATAGATACATAAATATATACATATTTTAAATACAAATGGATATATAACTTAAACCTATTAATAAGATATTAACAAAGGTTACCAAATTGACCACATTAACTATCTTTTAATATCTTCATAAAGTGCTTATTTACCAATCTTTTAAAGGCAGTCTTATTAATATTTTTCTAACGTCATCGGGCAAGGAGTTCCAGAGTAGTGCAGCCTGAATGGTGAAAGATTTACCAACAAAATTAGTAAAATGTAGTGGGATACATAATTTATTACTATATGAGGAGCACGTAGTTCTATTATGCGTGGAAAAATACTGAAATTTCTCCTTGAGATAAGAAGGAGTGGATGGTTAGAGAAGAGAAAAAGCAATATTCTAGAGTCACGCCTTTGTTTAATAGTGAGTGAGGCGAGAGCGATAGTATGAAATATGGTCATATTTACGACTTTGGTTCAAGTCCGGGTGGCACACGTCTGCATAATCAACGATCGGTAGTATAAGTAACTGTAAATGAGATGTTCCAAAATGTATTGAGCCCGGGCCAGGTTATTCTACACTACACTCAAAATAAGGGAAGCACCTTTAAACGATTCTCAATTATTTTTATAATGGCTTTGTTTGCTGGTAAAGCACAGAAAATTACACTTGAAATTGCAACACAGCAAAAACCCGTCATTCATCAGTCATTTTTATTGGTTAGTGACGTTTGACATGTTTATTTCTGTTCGTGTATCGTTTTTTGATTTTTGATACTGTTGTGACAACTGACAGTTCTTTTGACATGATCAATGGTCGCTTTATTGTTTAATGTCATTGTCTACAAACACAAAGTAACTAAGTCGGTAAGACGCCATCGTAGAAGTTGATAAAAATAATTGATAAACATCAATTGTTTACCACGACAGGATACATTTAAATAAATTATCTGTATTTTTCCCGAATTCTACAGATTTTCTCTTTTTTTAAGGTAGTGTAAATAGACCTTAACGTCACGTGTACATAGACGTAACGTTTTGTTTAATACGCCACTACATTACGTAATTTATGAATCACGGTAACAAATACTGTGTGAAATGGCGGAAATTTTATCGAAGTTTTTTACATAGTGAACGCTTCCCAAAATTGAATTAAAGATAACTTTTGAAATTGTATTAATGGCGAGACTAGTTTTAAACAAAATATAAAAGAACTTCACTTAGCACTTTCCTAACTGATTTTGATTTAGAGCGATCTGCATTACACATGCCCCCGCTCTTACTGAAGTCATTAAATGTAGAAAAGTACTTTCAGATTATTTTAGGTTTTTTGAATAATTATTCACTTTATATTCCACAATTGACAATAACATTATAAGAACTGGCTGCCTCGTTGGTCTAGTGGTTGCAAACGCGATTGCTGATCATAAAATCTCGGGTTCGAATCCCGGGTCAGACCAAAATTATTTAATGGGTTAAATAATTTTGGTCGAATTATCGTCCCGTCCGACTATGAGAGTGAAGGAATAGAGAGTGCACCTGTGCTTACGCATACCCTAGAGCCTCTGACCTCCACTGTAAACTGAGCGCCGTGACCAAAATTCGATCTAGAGGTCATTATTATTCAAAAATTAGTTGCCGTGATAGCTCAGGATATAAGTGAAAAACGTAGATTTCGGAGTACTTTCTTTACCTTAATAATCTTCTTTCTTAGAAGTAAGATTTTTTTACTGTATAGGAGGCATGCCATCTTAGCTTTAAAGGGTGACATACTTACTCGAGGATGTGTGTATATGTCTATGGGCCACAGTATCTATTTACGATCAGGTGGGGTGTGTGCTCGCTTATCTTTTTCTATAAAAAACTGCTTGGTGTCTGTTCAGATCTCAAATCTTTATCGGTAACCCCGAATATCGTTTATACGCTATTAGTTTTTGGTGGGATATAAATTATTATTGACAGTAGTCAAATGAAATAATAGAGGGCACTGTAGCTGTTATCTACTTTTAGCTCCAGCTAATGCGAACGGAGATCCGTTAACTCCATGAAGTTAAGAAATTCGACGGGGTAGACGGGACTGTGGTCACTGTGCAACACAACATTTCTATCGATAGGTAAACCTTTGACATAATAGCCGTTTTTTTGGTTTGCAATGACCGTAACCAATACTAATTATGAATATAATTAATTAACCTTAATAAAACGTACGCAATCACCTGCGTCCGTTTCGATTCGTAGCAGCTTATGTGGACAGGATACTGATTACTACTACACAGCGAAAGTCTACCTAACTCGTTTTCATGCACTTGGTGCTTTGATAGTGTCATATTAGTATAAGCAATAAGAGTACACGTTTTCTTTAATTTTTTTTGCATTGCAATAAGTTATTATACATTGTTATAAATAATAAAAAATTGCGGTTGCTAACTCGTCCACCACCGTGGCAACTATGGCAAATTCCCTCATCCTATGAGGCAAACTATTGGAGGCTTCGGTTGGGTATGGGGATGTTATATATGTGTTATACATGCGTATCATAATCGGCTTTTTGTTTCAAATAAACTCATTTTTTTTCGTGGTTTTTAGGATCCCATCATCACACAATGTTCCTTTATTTTTTTGTCTTCGGCCTGTGTCATAATGTGTCACATCATGATGTTAGTCGATCGATAAAGCGTTCGCAAATGTGAAAACATTTTTAAAATTTTGAAAATTTTGGATGGTAGAACACCAAGATTCAAAAACTTAAAAAACTTAGAGCACTTAAAATTTTGATTAACAATGAAGTTTTTGGTTAAAATTTTAAGTGCTGAATAACAACGCGCTCAGCGTTTAACGAAAACATCATGGAAAAACGTGCAGGTCTGATAAATAAGAAAACAGAACATTGTAAAGGGATTTGAAGTTATGTATATATATATATATATATTAATTATATACTGTAAAATTTAATACAGACACTCAATATATGTTTACATACAAATACATAGATACATAAATATATACATATTTTAAATACAAATAGATATATAACTTAAACCTATTAATAAGATATTAACAAAGGTTACCAAATTGACCACATTAACTATCTTTTAATATCTTCATAAAGTGCTTATTTACCAATCTTTTAAAGGCAGTCTTATTAATATTTTTCTAACGTCATCGGGCAAGGAGTTCCAGAGTAGTGCAGCCTGAATGGTGAAAGATTTACCAACAAAATTAGTAAAATGTAGTGGGATACATAATTTATTACTATATGAGGAGCACGTAGTTCTATTATGCGTGGAAAAATACTGAAATTTCTCCTTGAGATAAGAAGGAGTGGATGGTTAGAGAAGAGAAAAAGCAATATTCTAGAGTCACGCCTTTGTTTAATAGTGAGTGAGGCGAGAGCGATAGTATGAAATATGGTCATATTTACGACTTTGGTTCAAGTCCGGGTGGCACACGTCTGCATAATCAACGATCGGTAGTATAAGTAACTGTAAATGAGATGTTCCAAAATGTATTGAGCCCGGGCCAGGTTATTCTACACTACACTCAAAATAAGGGAAGCACCTTTAAACGATTCTCAATTATTTTTATAATGGCTTTGTTTGCTGGTAAAGCACAGAAAATTACACTTGAAATTGCAACACAGCAAAAACCCGTCATTCATCAGTCATTTTTATTGGTTAGTGACGTTTGACATGTTTATTTCTGTTCGTGTATCGTTTTTTGATTTTTGATACTGTTGTGACAACTGACAGTTCTTTTGACATGATCAATGGTCGCTTTATTGTTTAATGTCATTGTCTACAAACACAAAGTAACTAAGTCGGTAAGACGCCATCGTAGAAGTTGATAAAAATAATTGATAAACATCAATTGTTTACCACGACAGGATACATTTAAATAAATTATCTGTATTTTTCCCCAATTCTACAGATTTTCTCTTTTTTTAAGGTAGTGTAAATAGACCTTAACGTCACGTGTACATAGACGTAACGTTTTGTTTAATACGCCACTACATTACGTAATTTATGAATCACGGTAACAAATACTGTGTGAAATGGCGGAAATTTTATCGAAGTTTTTTACATAGTGAACGCTTCCCAAAATTGAATTAAAGATAACTTTTGAAATTGTATTAATGGCGAGACTAGTTTTAAACAAAATATAAAAGAACTTCACTTAGCACTTTCCTAACTGATTTTGATTTAGAGCGATCTGCATTACACATGCCCCCGCTCTTACTGAAGTCATTAAATGTAGAAAAGTACTTTCAGATTATTTTAGGTTTTTTGAATAATTATTCACTTTATATTCCACAATTGACAATAACATTATAAGAACTGGCTGCCTCGTTGGTCTAGTGGTTGCAAACGCGATTGCTGATCATAAAATCTCGGGTTCGAATCCCGGGTCAGACCAAAATTATTTAATGGGTTAAATAATTTTGGTCGAATTATCGTCCCGTCCGACTATGAGAGTGAAGGAATAGAGAGTGCACCTGTGCTTACGCATACCCTAGAGCCTCTGACCTCCACTGTAAACTGAGCGCCGTGACCAAAATTCGATCTAGAGGTCATTATTATTCAAAAATTAGTTGCCGTGATAGCTCAGGATATAAGTGAAAAACGTAGATTTCGGAGTACTTTCTTTACCTTAATAATCTTCTTTCTTAGAAGTAAGATTTTTTTACTGTATAGGAGGCATGCCATCTTAGCTTTAAAGGGTGACATACTTACTCGAGGATGTGTGTATATGTCTATGGGCCACAGTATCTATTTACGATCAGGTGGGGTGTGTGCTCGCTTATCTTTTTCTATAAAAAACTGCTTGGTGTCTGTTCAGATCTCAAATCTTTATCGGTAACCCCGAATATCGTTTATACGCTATTAGTTTTTGGTGGGATATAAATTATTATTGACAGTAGTCAAATGAAATAATAGAGGGCACTGTAGCTGTTATCTACTTTTAGCTCCAGCTAATGCGAACGGAGATCCGTTAACTCCATGAAGTTAAGAAATTCGACGGGGTAGACGGGACTGTGGTCACTGTGCAACACAACATTTCTATCGATAGGTAAACCTTTGACATAATAGCCGTTTTTTTTGGTTTGCAATGACCGTAACCAATACTAATTATGAATATAATTAATTAACCTTAATAAAACGTACGCAATCACCTGCGTCCGTTTCGATTCGTAGCAGCTTATGTGGACAGGATACTGATTCTTGTACTAGTCTACACAGCGAAAGTCTTCCTAACTCGTTTTCATGCACTTGGTGCTTTGATAGTGTTAAATTAGTATAAGCAATAAGAGTACACGTTTTCTTTAATTTTTTTTGCATTGCAATAAGTTATTATACATTGTTATAAATAATAAAAAATTGCGGTTGCTAACTCGTCCACCACCGTGGCAACTATGGCAAATTCCCTCATCCTATGAGGCAAACTATTGGAGGCTTCGGTTGGGTATGGGGATGTTATATATGTGTTATACATGCGTATCATAATCGGCTTTTTGTTTCAAATAAACTCATTTTTTTTCGTGGTTTTTAGGATCCCAACATCACACAATGTTCCTTTATTTTTTTGTCTTCGGCCTGTGTCATAATGTGTCACATCATGATGTTAGTCGATCGATAAAGCGTTCGCAAATGTGAAAACATTTTTAAAATTTTGAAAATTTTGGATGGTAGAACACCAAGATTCAAAAACTTAAAAAACTTAGAGCACTTAAAATTTTGATTAACAATGAAGTTTTTGGTTAAAATTTTAAGTGCTGAATAACAACGCGCTCAGCGTTTAACGAAAACATCATGGAAAAACGTGCAGGTCTGATAAATAAGAAAACAGAACATTTTAAAGGGATTTGAAGTTTCCCAACACACTTTCGCTATTAAAATTAAAAAAACATCCTAATTTCAATAGAGAAGATGAATGGGAGCTACCACCTGCTTGGAATCTTGGACGGCAGGACTTCAAGATACTGTAAGCTCATTGTGTGTAGATCGGACTGAAAATTAACATTCAAGAATTGAAGTAAGCCGGGCTAACTATGAATCAAACACGTCAGTCCCCCCGTGACCATGGGTGCTGTGAAGAACCGAAAACGTTGGAAATTAAAAAAAACAACTAGTAAATAAAACGCGATAAAATCCATAAAAACAGTTTTGTTCAAGAATAGGGATCCGCCCAGCTTTACACAGGTGATTTCTGGATGTCACCAACAGCGCCATCTACCGGTCTAATTGTGAACTTTAGCCATCTAGGGATCATCTCAAACATACACAAAAAGTTTTTTTTTTTTATAGGATAGGGTGACAAACGAGCACACAGTCCACCTGATGGTAAGTGGTTGCTGTGGCCCATAGACATCTACATCTATCCTCGATTACGAATCAAAATGCAGATGCGTTGTCACCCGTGAGGACTAAGATGGAATGCCTCGTTTCCAGTAAAAAGGGCCTCCGGTTCTCTACACTCACCATACGAAATACAGCAGCACTAAGCTACTATTATACGCTGGTATTCTGTGAGAGCGTGGTCCTTCCCCGGTCGAGCCGACCCAATCGTGCTACAACTATACTACTAATATAACTGCAGCATGGCTCTACCACGTATAAAATTTATTCAAAAAACACACATTTTGAACACATTTTGACAGATTTTGAATAAACAAAAAGTTTATTCAAAATCTGTCGAGCCATTTTCGAGTGTTAGCGAGACTAGCGAATAGTAATTTACTTTATATGTAAAGATCCATAATATTAGAGTAAGTATTGTTGAGTATGATGATTTAGTTTTATCTGTTGCTGTTGTTTTCCCGATCTCCGCATAATAATTCTGGTCCAACAAAATCTGTATTAGTAATAGATAAATATGTGCTATATGCTCAGCGTACTACAACATACTAGAACATTTTTTTACGTGGTAGGGCCATGCTGTACCTATATTAGTAGTATAGCTGTAGCACAAATGGGTCGGCTCGACCGTGGAAGTACCACACTCTCACAGAATACCAGCGTAAAAGAGCAGCTTATTGCTGCTGTTTCGTATGGCGCGGAATCGTAACGAATGGCATCAGAAAATGTCGAAGGCCAAACCCTTTTTGGGTCGCTAAGCCTGCACAATTGTAAGTAAAATATGCTAGCTAGTTTCAATAAGAATCCCTCTAAGTTCTACGTGTTTTCCATCTGGCATAAAAACGAGACGGTTTTATTACGATTTTTCAGATGTCCCATTAACCTGTATGTTCGGAAGGCGAATTTAGTCGATTCGCCGGTTGGCTCGCGACATAAAATGGCGGGAAATGCAAATTTTTTGCTAACTTGCAAATTTTGCTATATTTTCACTTTGAGACAATATTTATGGATAAAACTTACAGGGATTCTTATTGAATGTATAAACTATTGAATAAAATTATTTTTTAGTTGCTAGAAATTGTAATAAAATTCATAAATTACCCTTTATAACATAGTGGTAGCAGATACTTCACTTTTAGTCTAAAATTAATACTAATTTGAACTCTACATGTTTGTTTTTTGAGAAATCTATATGAAAATGTTTGAAATATTTATATTTTTATGTTTTATGTGTTTCTATTCGTTACTCATACCAAAATATAAAAAAAAAATTTAATAAAAATCGAAATTAATTTTTATCTGTATGAGAATTCCGAATAATATTTCAAATATATTTTTGTGTGAATTTGAAATAAGTACAACGTCAAGTTATTTGAAATATGTTATAAAACTATTTTTTAGTTACATTTTACACTAAAAATTTATGAGAATTGTAAAAATAACACATTTTTGACCCAACCGCTAAAATGGGCCTTCCCGATTTCGAAGTATATTTTGTACCACTGTCGAGCGTACAGGTTAATATCCATACACTTACAAATAAAAATGTAATATACTACAAGGTACGTTCGTCATATTCGACTCATCGACATACATCGACGAGGGCTTATAATCTAGTATCCGTTGATGACGTCAACGATATCAAAAATCGTTCCCTGTGAATTGGCGAGGTATTGTCATACAAGATATAGAAAATATTAATCCAATTTTTCACACATTTTAAGTAAATTATAAATTAGCTACAACTATTAACTGGCAAGACAAGTCTGTCTTGCCAGTTAATATCATTGGTTGTGTTCAGCAACGTTTTTTTTATTTTAGCACATGCAATTTAATTTATTAATTGCCACGCTTAATTGATAAAAATGAAAAAAAAAATTAAATTTATTTTGTTTCTAATTTTTTTTATTTAATTTTTGTTGATAAATATAAAAATTTTCCAGTGAAAAATATATGCCAATTTTCATGGTGAACGATCAAATAGATTGTAAGTTTAAAGATTTCATATATACAAACATCTTCTTTTACATGTATAAAGTACGAAAGTTTTAATTCCTGGGAAATAATTGTTTTATTTTTTAGTTAATGTGTCCTTCAAAACAAAAACATTATTGTTAAAGGACTTTATTTTTTACCAGCACTATAATATAAAATTTAACTTACGACGAAATATGTACACAAAGTCGTTACGAAAGAAATATAAGCAATAATGAAGACTTGCAAGATACTCATTAATAACAAAGAAAATTATGGAATAGAAAGCTTTGATGGGACAAAGGTTGTGCAATGAATCACTTAATTCCGAAGCACGACGGACCCATTGTGGCTCCGAATCATAGAATATTGCCAGAGCTCCTTTAACGAGAAACTTGAGAGGTGAACATCTTTATTTTATTTTTACCTTCATAAACAGAAAATTCGAATCGGAAGTTTCCATTTATGTTATGTAATTTAGTTATATAATCTGAGCAGAAATGTATAAGGAGCGTGTTTGAGCAAAATGCCGCACTAGTCGTTATTTGTGAGGTTTTTAGGAGCAACTTTCTTGTTGTTAAAAAGATATATCAACTAGTAAAAATCTAGTAAATTTCCAATTCCATAATAGTCAATTCCAATTTTTTTGAAAGGAGTAAAATACTTGATTAATATCCCTACAACTAAACCACAGAAATGCGAATTAATTATTGATAATATGCATCTCTTCATAAAGTAAGCATTATTTTATCCTGCGATTGACACTGTGTGGTTAGGAATTTATTAATGAACATTTTGTTCTATAAAATTTTTTCAAAGGACTAAAATTCGATTTTATAAAGAAAATATTTTAAAATTTGGGCGTATTTCTTACCAGACATATTGTAGCGAGAGTGCGTGGAGTGTCGAAGCATCGTAGGTCGTTCGCTACGAGTAGCGCCTAATACAATAAATGAAATTTAAGTATGAAATACCAAATATCATTACATAATTGAGAATAAAAAGCACAAAATAAGATAAAATAATTTTTATTCAATTTAAAATACAAGAAATTCTTATTGAAAGTGATGTTTTTTAACTTAACCACTGCTACGAAAAAAACGCCTCGAAAGAACCAGCAAGGAACCCAACGGTACATTTATCATCTCTAGCGGTGTACTGCTTACGAGTTGATGAGGAACAATATAACGGAAGAACCGAAAATGGAAAGGGATGAAAGGTTCTGGAATGTTAGCATCGTGGTGAAAAATGAAATGTAGGGCAGACTTAATAGAGTAATTACCTGATAAAACATCCAGGAAGTCGGTGTATGCGGGCTCAGAACCATGCTTTGCGGCATTTCGTAAATGAGATCTATATTTACCAGTGGACTTTAATCATGCAGAATTATCATAAATTAAAAAAAAGAATGTTTTAACACGTTCCCAGTAGCACTGATTTATCTATATTTTCCATTACTGCGCTACCAGACGTTTGAAACCTCGTTCTGAACCAGAGGTTGTAGCGGCACGAGGCTTAGTAAGCCCCACCGCCGCCAAAAAAGGTGATTTGTACGGTTTTTGTCGCGATTATTATTATCAATGAGTTGATTAACCTAAATCTGCCGCCGCCTGTGGACGTATTATTTAGTTTAGATTCTATAGGTAAAATAAGATTTGGGGTATTATGTACCCCATACCACACTGAAAAAGGGCCGTTTTTCATATTGTTTAGTGATGGGAAAAAATATCGATTTTATTTAATTTTGCTTATGGATGCTTTTTATTAAAACAGGTCAAACAATAATATTTTTGCAACCGATACTTTATGTGAGAATTTTCTTTGCTTTTTCGTCAACCTCACGACTTGATAAGAAGGTGCGAAGTTTTCGTAGCATCCTACACATCTCCTCTTCTTTAATCCTTTTTTGAGATGATTTGGATTGTTTGGAGCGGGTTCTGAAAAAAAAACTGATAGTGTATTTTTAAAGCGGGTTGATTAGGTGTAGCGATTTATTGGAGCATTTCTATACCTAAATATAGGATCGTTACGGCCGGTGTGTGTTTTGCTTTTGTCAGTTGAATTTATATGTTTTATTCCTACATAATTATTTCACTTAGAATGAGTATAATTTGTAAATATTGATTGTAAACTTAACTGTTTTTCAAATATCGGTAATTTTGAATTAGATTTACCATCCAATTCCTCTTCATCATCAATAATATTATTAATTAATTTTCTTTGGCAACATTTAGACATCTTTTTATATAGTCGCGCGCGCAGCGTTCAACGTTTTTCACAACACTAACCACGTAAAGCTAGCGTAGGGTGCGGTACGAGGTGTGCGGGGTACGAGGTGTTCGCAACCTCGTAACGCACTGTATTAAACTTATATTTATTCAGTGCGGTACGAGGGCTAAAAATCCGGTATTAAGGTAGGTATACCAAAAAATTCGGCATCAATAGCACATCTCAGGTATATAGTTATCTCTTTCCTAGACTGCACCAGACGGAAAATACGCCTCTCGTACGACAGAGAAGTTTAAGTTTTTCCTTACCGCTATAAAAACGAGACACGGACGTTTCCGGAGAAGGTGTTTCAAGCCTCGTTTCGCAGTCATCGTGTTAACACGTTAATATTGAAGGTTTAATCAATAGTAGTGCAAATGTATATGACAAGAAGTCTATAACAACAAAAACAGACAAAAATTGTAGAGACTCGATTCTCGGCATGAAATATCCACGAGTACATACATAATTAAGTTTAGTACCCGGTTGACCGAGCTTTGCTCGGTATTTTTCGCTCGGTTTTTTTTAATTCATGTGTTTTGGAAATTATATTTAGATACAAATTACATACTGATGAAATACGAATAATATTTTTTGATCTTAGCGACATAATAGAAAAAACTGAACTGGTTATTTGAATAAAAAATCGTGAGTGCAATTAGTTTAATTTAAATTTTCGTGTTTTTAAAAAATACTAAAAAAAGGGCTTGAAAAAATAGATTTTCTCAAAAAAAGAAAGGAACTTGAGAAAAAAATTAAAAAAAAGTCGGTAGGTCGGTTGGTCTGGGCTCGAACCATGGTATTACGATTTTGTGACCGCCCAATATACCAATTAAGCTATTGGTAATCCTTAATAAACTGTCAAAATTTACCTTCTTATTCTAACGATATTGTAGCAGTTTTTCATTGCCTAAAACACGGACAAAAAGACATTTTCTAAAAATAAATGCTAGCTAGATCGATTTATTGCCCCCCCGAAACTCCCCTGCACACGTTGGAGCCGTTTCCGAGATTCCGATTATATATATATATATATATATATATATATATATATATATATATATATATATATATACAAGAATTGCTCGTTTAAAGGTATAGGATTCGGAACCCTTCGAGCGCGAGTCCTATTTGCTCATGTTCGGTTTTTAATATTTGTCTAAATAAAAAAGTTTGATAAATACATAACATTTTTATTTCCATTTTTGAGCAATGTTAAATTAATGAAGTGAATAAAATATAATGCAACTATATTCTCTTTGAAAGTGTCCTTCCTCACAGATAAAGTAAGATGAAAGTAATTACTTTTCCAAAAGTAAATAGTTTAAGAGTTAATTCAGCATTTAATGTGTTCCTGGTGCAGTTTATTTGATACTAAAATTGTCATTTTGTGCATATTTAAACCCGCATAAAATAAACTCATGATGCTGTAGTATATTTAAATGCGAGAATTTCGTTTTATGAACCATCCATTTACTTGTAATGCGAGGAAGAATTTTAAACGTTATTTTTTTAATAAAACAGCTTGTTACAAAGGAATGATATTAAAAAAAACACATTTCAACACATCTCCTTGATTTTTTTGCATAGAGGTCTAATTCTACTGTTTTAGAAGCACGTCTGTGTATGTGAAGCATGTGTGCGTTTGTTCATAGATTCAGTTTTACTTGATATTATCTAGTTCTATGAAACTACGTATCTTAATATTAATAATTAAAATTTACATTCAATATATTCTGTAATATTTATAATGAAAGAGAAGTTAATAACAAAGAAGACTGCACGGCAACTGAAATCATTTCTTATATTTATTAAAAAATAAAACATATTAGCGAGTCTACCTCAACAAATTCGTATAAGATTTCGATGCAGTATATACATATATACCTATTATATACCTCTGTGTACTTATTTTAACAACTGTCTCTTGACAACATCCTGACGTCAGGATAACGTGTATACGCTGTTCATTCACCTGAAATGAACTCTCAATTTTCAATAAATATTTCAAAGGGTGAACTTGACTTGTACTCTGCAGTCGTTAAAATGGATGAATCTTTAATTTTGGAAAATGAAAAACATCATGTTACGCCAAGTATTGTTAATTTATATGAAAACTTCTCTAATTAAACCAACAATAGAACGAATTATACTCGTAGTAAAGTAACAAACAAACAATGAATAATCCCTTAAGATTAAATAATCTATCTGGAAGCCCTACGTTCATCATTGAACTGTAATGAAAATTATGAAAAATCAAGCATAAATGACCTAGTTTAATATAGCGTGCTTGAACACTGGTATATAAATCAATCTCTTTACGGGGTGAGACATTTTAAATTGTTATTATTTTTGACGAATGGTAACGCCACCCTCAAAATGAAATTCTATTTTATATAATCTTTTGACGACGAATCGACGTATATTAGACGCAAAATCAAATAATCTGACTGTAAAATAATGGATACTAATTATACGTCGACATATGGATGTTCATTCATTACAGTATACCATAAGTCTATTGATGAACAAAGGCTTCTCCGATAGATTGCCTACTTAGGAGGTATTTGCCATAATTACCACGTTTGGCAAGCGGATCCTTATGGTACTCATTTAAGCAAAGTCCAATCAACCTTGCGCTTTTCTTCTTTTATGGGTGTTATAAATGTGGAAAATGTCTGACACATGACTCGCCCCATTATTTGCACGCCTCTAAACAGGGTACATACGTGAGATAGTGCTCTACACTCGATACGTGGTCATACCTCAATTTCGTTACATGAAATCTTTCTTATACTTTTAGCTAGACATCAAATCCTTATTGTTATTAACGTTACCATAACTACAGACATTAAATTATAAGATTAGTTTATTTTCTATTTGATTATTCAGTGAGGAAACGCAGCCAGCGTTCTTGGCACGATACCACGGCGAGAAGGACTTTATGACAATGCGAATGTTTAGATGTAGTTGTTATTTATTATATCTTTTTTAAATATTATGTTTGGGTTTAAAATCAATAATTGTAATAAATTTTAGAGGATACATAATTTTTTTATTTCGTTGATATATTTGGTAATAATGGTTATATTAACAGTATGCATTGACATGTAATTTCATTATAACATTCTTAAGTTCAATATATTATTTGCATGTTATTTTCATTATGGCGAAACATATGCGCTCTATCAAACTTGAAACTTCTAACTTATAAAGGTTAAACCTAATAAGATTCCATTATATATTCTAAGGAGGATCCCTATTTTTTTTATTGAACTCTACACCGTTTAAAAGTTATTAATGAAAGTCGATCGGATTTTTTTTTCTTGTAAATATTATCGTCACTATTTTGATCTCTTTTAACTTTAATTTGTAACGTAATAAGCATGTGAAGCGCGCACTTTTGGATTTTCCAAATATTTTTGATTTTAGTTTTAGTTATTGTTTTGAGGTCTTTGTAAGATAATATAACTTTATACCTCCATTTTGTTTTTATTCGGCTGGTGACGTAACAGAAGTATCTTTTACTATATTTTTTATAAGATAGGGTGACAAACGAGCATACATACCATATGATGGTAAGTGGTTACTGTGGCCCATAGACGTCTACATCTATCCTCGGTTACGAATCAAAATGCAGATGCGTTGTCACCCATGAAGATTAAGACGAAATGCCTCGTTTCCTATAAAATGGGTCTCCGGTTCTCTATACTCACCACACGAAACACAGCAGCATTAAGTTACTAATTTACGCTGCTAGTCTATGAGAGCGTGGTCTTTCCCCGGTTGAGCCGACCCATTCGTGCCACAACTGTACTACTAATATAACTGCAGCATGGCTCTACCACGTATAAATATGGAATAAAACGTAGTGATTATTATATACTCTTTGATAAGGGATTTGTTGAGTATTTGCGGTTGACCGTGTAGTGTCGGTGTAAGTATATTCACTAACCAATATCGTCCCATGGGTGTAATATGAGGCGACGGAAGAAAACATACCAGGATATAATGTGCAATAGCGGGTTTCTTAAAGTTACGTTAAAGGATTATTTGCGGTATGGAATTGAAAAAAATACTATTGAAATATTAACGCGCAATTATTTAAACGAAATTAAGGAATAATTTATTATAATAATATTTTGACTTATCTTTGTTGTTTTATATTGCGTATCTAACATGTTGATATTATTAATATCTTAAACAGTTTTAATAAAAAAAATTTAAATTGTTAATTAATTTATTGGTAGATATATAATAGGCATTAAATGCGCCCTTTGTAATCCTATTTCTTTAAAGCTTGTAATAAAGTATAAATAGAAAATTTATTATGCAGAGTCAGGAAAGGAAACACTTTCGCGTCTCCTCCGCTTGAAAGCTAGCGATTTAATGGAATCGTCACACGAATAAGACCTTCAAAGCTTAAATATAAGACTCATATTAAATTTAGTTGACTCCGTCTTCTATATCATCGTCTATATTGAGTAAAAGATTTTCATATTTGTAAATGTCACATAAGATATTATTTGAACTAAATCTTAATATCTTCAGATATATAAATTACGTGTCAAGTTGTTTGTCCGCGATGGACTCCTAAACTACTTGACCGATTTTAGTCAAATTTGCACACCGTGTGCAGTTTGGTCCAACTTGAGAGATAAGATAGTTTTTTGCCCACAATTTTTTTTGCGACTTTAAGGATTTTTAATAGGACATGACAAATTGTCGTCGAAAAAGTCAGAACAACGTCTGCCTGGCAAGCTAGCTTTTACATTGAAATAGTGTGTAAATATATTTATAGACTAAAATAAGATTTCCAAACTATAAAAAATACATATTATGCTATTAATTATGCAACTATTAGGTTATCGGATTTCTTTCTTTGCCTAGGGCTCTAGTTTGGTATTATTTCTACCGGCAACACAATGCGTGCACTGCCGTGTTCCGTTCCGAAAGGTATAAGACAGTTTAATTGCAGGCTGTAAGGCATTCCATCTTTATTTTCAAAAATGACAAACGTCATCATAGTCCAATGCTAAACATAGACCTCCACCAATTAATGCCACCAAGCACGGTCCTGAGCCAACTGCATCTATCGTCTTCCTGCATGTGTTACCAGGTCATTACTTCATCCAAAGAAGTTGCCCTACACTTCACCTACCGGTAAGAGTCTGACATTCAAGAACCGTTTCCCTCCATCCGTTGTCTGTTCTTCGAGTTATATAGCTGGCCCATTGCTACTTCAGCTTACTAATCCGTAACGCATCAGTAGCCTAGCTTGGTTGCGGGTTTATATGGATAGACATAGCCACTTACCATCACGTAGACTATAAGTTAGTTTTTCACTTCAATTTAATATGATTAATATCGACATGGGAGAATAGTGAGGATGCGTATATTGAAAGTATACAACAACAGTACCTACGCACAGGTCAGGACTGATCGCGTTTAGTTTCAATTTGTTATGAGCATAACTATTTTTAGAAAGAATATATGGTTATTACGCTTTTATCGCGTATACTTTCCAATAAGGTACGTTTAAACTTTGAGTGAAATACTGCACTAGTTAAAAACATACATCGAGCATAAACGCGTTAGTGTGTATGTTAATAATGTGTGTAGATAGTATTTGTATGTTATACAAAATAACAACAATATTATAATTAAACTTATAATTACTTCCTGTTCGCCTGACAATTATGTGATAAAAATAAATAAAAAATAAAAGAAAATATACTATGTAGATTATATAACATATATTGACTAATATTGCTCTTGAAGTTACTTTTGTAACAGCTTCGGCGCTGCTGGAAGTGCAGTCCCTTCGCCCTTGCGTAGCAAATCGCAGTCATCCATGCTCATCTCCGCAGCTTCGGCTTATTACGACCAGCCTCAGCCGCAACGGCTTGCACAGGTACTTGCTATTTGCTACGGCTGGCGGGGGCTGCTCTCCCTCCGCGCCTACGGATTTACAAAAACACTCTAGGGGTAGGGCAGCCAAGACTACGTGGAGTCAGGGCGTGCTGATTCAGTTTTAGAATCTGTCGAAATGATTAACCATTCATCTAATTAGCTGTGTTTGCGATCACCATAGATTTTTTCCGAAAATTCGGTTTATCTTATTATTATCCTACGACATGTATAAAGTACACGTAATTATATTTAATTATGACAATGAATGCCGTAAAAAAAGTATGTGTCAAATTGACAATTAATTGTATTTCATGTTGAAGGTAATTGGACATATCATGAAGCTAAATAAGATTTAAGTGCCTTTACAATAAAAATACTACTTATATATAATATAATAAAAATAATTTTGTCTCTCACAAAGGACTTAATTATTTTAACAGTTACCTTTAAATTGCCATAAAGTAATAACTAAATGATTAATTGATAACTAATTGTTGCACATTTTTTAATATAATGACATTTACTTAGTAAATTTCTGAGCTTGTAACAAGTATTAGTTAAGTATTAACTAATACTTGTTACGCGTTTACATCCTAAATGTATACAATGTCAGAACATGTGGGTTCTAGCCTTGTATAATCTATACAAATTTACTGAATCAGCGGTAGAACGTATACGCGACTAGTACGCAGAAATTGTGTATATTTTCAGAAAATTTTATTTGCTAGAAATTCTGAAAACATACAGTGTAAGAACCGACCGCAAGTGTAAGAAGAGACCTCTCGAACTTAACGTTCAGATTCAGTGTGCCTCTAACCTTTCAGTGACCACTGCCAGTTTTCACCCTTGCGATCACTGAGACACCACTGAACAGTTGCCGTCTAGTCGTCATAATGAATTCAATCTCATTTTTTGTCGAACCGTCGGGGCTCGACCAGGTCCACTTTTTATTGCGCCGCTTCAGGAAAAAAGAGTTCGTCATAAAGAGTCCCTCTTTCTCCATGAAGTCGGCCAGCTGCTAGCCCCTTGGATTCTGTTGCCCTATCTCAAATTTCCCTACCTTCAGCTCACCGTTCTTTCTTGTGCCTAGCTTTGCGTTGTAGTCTCCCATTAACACTGTACAGTGGGTTTTGGAGGAATGCATGGCTCTAGAAATATCCTCATATATTTCCTCTTCCTCCTCATCGGGATGTGCTGATGTTGGTAGGTAAACCTGTATGACCTTTAACAAATACCGTTTAGGTTATTCTGAGTATAAGGTACGCAACCTCGTCGACACACTCCTAATATTCACGTTGTTAACGAGAGACTTGTGGAAAATAAATCTAACACCTCCTTGGGACAGTTGCTTTTACTTTTATCTTCTTTAATTAACAAGTAGCTATTACATAATTTTATATTTTTGTTGTATTTTAGGTTAACATAAAAGACGATCCAAAAAAATCTAAATTCATTTCTTTCTTGATCGTAAATTTCGTGAGAACCGAAGGAATATGTTAAAAAAGTTGTTTGCACCCGCTAAATGAAAACTCGAAATTTACGGAATCCAATATTTCAAGGAATGTTAGAAACTCATATGCCACGTGTGTGAAGTATCTGATTTGCGAACGCCAATATGCTTGACCTAGTTTAAAACATACCTACCTAATTTCAGCACCCATTATTGCACCCTGAGATATGCTTGCCTACCTGCATTATAAGAAATATTGTAAAATATTTCAAAACTATTATTAATTATGATTTTCCGTCAAAGTTATTGAATTTTTAATTGATGCAACTGCACGTCAACTTGCTAATATTATTGATAATAGTATCGAATCTAGTCTGGGCATTTGAAGTTTTATTAAAAATAGTGCCGAACATTCTGCAAACACTAGAAACAAGCACAAATTTTAATTGACCCAAAATTGTTTGATAAGGGTTATTATACAATTTAAATTTATATGATTTATACATGATTTATTTAAGATATCGCTACCATGCTATTTCTAGATCTTTTCATATTTAATTGCACAATATAATAAATCGCTTATCATTGTTTAAAAGAAAGACCCGCTGGGTTTCTTCATTTATAATATTAACACATAAATTAATTTCAGAGAGTATTATTGTAATCTTGATTATATGAAAATTACTCTTTTCTTTCTGTAAATTGAACGGTGGGCAATCATGTCAATGCAATTATGAATCCACGTGTGTTTGTTATCATGCCATCTTGCTGTACGCAATGTCAAAAGCTCTCTACTGAGATTTTACCTTAAGAGCTTCGGCTTAAATAATATGCTATACGTTTTTCCACTTTGAAATATCCCATTCATTCATTACAGCCTATCAAAATGTACTACTGAACATAAATTGCTACACAGGAGTATAGCCACCCCCCCCGAACGGGTTCCCGCCTTGTCGTGGCGGGGGGCTTAGTAGCCGTGGCTTGGTCTCCCACGGTGAACAAAGAGGAACCCACGTGGCTGGCCCGAGGTGAAGGGCCGGCCTGAGGTGGCCGCTCCGAGTGGGCTTGGGGAGCCCACTTCGGATGTGTGCTGGTGGACAGCAGCGAGTGGGGACTCGCGCACCCTCTACCGCTGCAGCCGAGGTGGAGTCGCGGAGGAAGAGGAGTGTTGGTATGGCGATGCGCCACTCGCCCTATCCTTCGCGACTCAAACGGGGCCGCACCGTTGATGCGGTGGTGGTGGGGCTGCGGGGGGAGAGGATTGTCGGTATTGCGAGGTGCCGCTCTCCCTACCCTCCGCAGCCGAATCTTGGTTGGCGGCGGAGCCATAGACCAGATCCGCCGCTGGGGTCGGGAAGGCTAGTACTTCTAAGTGCTCGTTTTTCCTGGCCCCATGGCCTTTGTGCATCGGACGCGGGGGGCGTCTGTTGCACAGACGTAGTTGGAGGCCGTGGAGGAAAGCGCGCCATGTGTTCTGGTGCGCCTTACCTGGGAAGGAGAACGGGGAGGAATTTTCCTCTCCCGAGGAGGTGCTGCCATGGGGCGGCAGGCGCTAGTAGGGCCGCGGATGTGTGCGAAAGCGTTCCCGTAGCCCTGCCAATATGCGACAAAGGTGGAACACCATGGGGTTTTAGTCGGTGCGAGTCCGACATAACCCGTCCTTTCCCCCGCGAGGCGGGTATGCGTAGGCATTTCCTCATGCAAAAAAAAAAAAAAAAAAAAAAAAAAAGGAGTATAGCCACGCTTTGTCCATAGACATCCACATCTATTCTCGATTAAGAATCAAAATGTAGATGTGTTACAACCCTTGAAGGCTAAGATGGTATGTCTCTTTTCTATTAAAAAGGGTTTCCAGTTCTCTACACTCATCACACGAAACACAGCAACATTGAGTTGCTATTTACGCTGATATTCTATGAGAGTGTGGTGCTTCCCCGGTTATGCCGAACCATTCGTACTACTAACGTGTATACGTGCCCGAGTAGATAGAATACTTAACAAAATATCATTTTTTTTTTTTTATTTTTTTTATTTTACAACAACTAAAATACATACTAATCAAAGTTCATAAATACAGTGCAACACAAACCTATATAAGATTTTTTCTGCACACTGCAGTTCGCCGTCTTTCCAGCGCAAACATTTTAATATTATTTAGAGTAAGAAGGTAGTTCGCTCATTTCTATACAAATAACTTGAGGATGAGTTGTAGTGGCTATTTAGTTAGAGTAGTATACAGGATGTTTGGAGAAAATATTATTTTATATTATTGGAATATACATATGATAATTATATTACATATAGTAAGTATGTTAGTTTTTAGTTATATCATGTTAGTTGATTCAAAAAGTATGTTTTTAATTTGTATTTAATATTTTTGGGATTGATATTTTCCTTCAAGGTTTTAGGTAGTTTATTAATTAATTTAGGAATAATAATCTTATTTTGTTGATCGCCATACATATTATGAGTTTTAGCTATAATTAATTTAGGGTTATATGTACTTCTAAGCCGATGTTTGTACGTAGGTATGACTTGTAATTTTGTATTAAAGAACTGTTCTACAAGTAAAGTGAGTTTTATTTTTTTTTCTATTGGCAAGATACCACAGTATTTAAATAATTGGTTATAATTGTCCTTATATTGTTGTTTGATTTTAGTGGGGACAATTGTTTTGATGATTCTAAGTTGTAATTCATGGATTCTACAAAGATGCGATTTCCATGTTCTACCATAGCTACTTAATCCGTATTGTATTATTGATTCGGCCAGAGCCTTATAAAGG
The DNA here is from genome assembly GCA_907164705.1 of Parnassius apollo. Taxonomy (NCBI): domain Eukaryota; kingdom Metazoa; phylum Arthropoda; class Insecta; order Lepidoptera; family Papilionidae; genus Parnassius; species Parnassius apollo. Next base: position 4,863,147 of record CAJQZP010000160.1, on the reverse strand, counting down.
GACAATAGTATAGGAAAGGGAACTTTATATCTAACGATAGAAAATTTGGCAAGTATGGCCCTTAACTTGTCACACACTTTATTAATATGGTGCGTCCATTTAAATCGACTGTCTATTATGAGTCCAAGGTAAGGTTGTTGTTCTACTAATTCAATATGAGTACAATTACAAGTCTGGTTAGACATGTTTTTATGGAGACATTGGTGGCTGTGGGCAACGAGTTTTAAAGGAACAGATACTCTATTATGACTGGATGAAATGTACATCATTTTTGTTTTTGTGGCATTCAGAACAAGCCCCGCATCGTGAGACCATTTCATAAGGTTAGTGAAATCTTCTTGCAATTTCTGTAATGCCACATATATGTCATTTTCCGCCGCTAGTATGCAGGTATCGTCTGCAAACTGATATATCTTGCAGTTTTTAATTACATTGGCAACATTATTAACATAGGTTAAGTAATGCAAAGGCCCAAGCACAGATCCCTGTGCAGTACCGTGAGTGACTGTTTTCTTTGTACTTGTAGCATTTCCTACTTTAACTCTATATACTCTCTCTTTAACATAGTCTTTGCACCAATTTAAAAGGGGTCCTCGCAGTCCACATTCATCAAGCCTTTCAATCAGTAAGTCATGTCTAAGGGTGTCGAACGCTTTACTATAGTCAATGAAAAGAACTAGAACATGTTTTTTATTATCAAGAAAATGGTTTACGTCGTCAGTAAAAGAAGATAAAAGTTGAGTGGTACTTTTATGCTGCTGAAAACCATACTGACTTTTATTTAAAATTGAGTGTTGACTATAGAAATTATTTATTTGTTTACTTATATATTTTTCAATTATTTTGTCTAATGTAGGTAATATTGTTATTGGGCGATAATTGTCGTAATCCGTTTTGCTACCTTTTTTATGTACGGGTCTTACAATTCCAGTTTTTAATTCAATAGGGTACTTGCCTTTTTCTATACACGCATTTATTAGGTTGGCTATAGTTACCGATATTTTGTCCGCAATGGATATTAAGTCTATTGCTCGTATGTTGTCTATACCTGGTGCTTTGTTCGTTTGAATGTTTTTTATTATTTTAGCTACTGAGCTTGGAGTAGCCTTTTGATATCGAAATGTTACGTTTACAGGCAATCTGTACAAGTTCATCGGTAAAAGGGGTTGATTGCAGGACGGTACGATGCTTGAAACATTTTTCTGAAAGGCCTGAGCGAAATTATTAGCGATATCAAGTGGCGTCACTTTTTCATTTTGAAATGAATTTAAAATTATATTATCAATGGAAGGACTTGTCCGTCCCGTGATCTTATTTAGTATTTGCCAAAGTCTTATCTGGTTATTTTTATTATTATATATATCCGTTTTGATGTGCCAATTTTTTTGTTTTTTGTATCAGCTTGTTAGTCGAATTTCGTATTTTATTATATATTTGTTTAGTAATCATATTGTCTGTATTTTTTAACCACAAAGAATACCAATAGTCCCTATTCTCACATGCCCTTTTAGTTTTTTCATTAATCCATTTATTTTCTGTCCTCGTTAATGTTCTATTTTTTTCCCGAATTGTTGTTAAGGCATCATTGTAGCATCTATTGAAATTATCTTTAATGAATTTGTATATTTCAATGGGGCAACTAATACCTTTAGTTGATTCCCAATCTATTTTATTTAATAAGGTAGAAACTTTTTTTGTGGTCAATATATGTTTTTAATATAATGAAGTAACAAAATACTACAGAAATTTTCTTCTGAAATGAAGAACGAAAAAAAAGGAAATTTTAAGACTCAATAGTCTTACAATTTCTGTTTTTTTTTTTTAAGACAAACGATCACACAGTCCACCTTATGGTATGGGGTTGCTGTTGCCAATAAACATCTACATCTATCCTCGATTAGGAATCAAAATGCAGATGCGTTGTCACCTCTGAGGACTAAAATGGAATACCGCGTTTCCAGTAAAAAGGGTATTCGGTTCTCCACCCTCACCATACGAAACAGAGCAGCGTTAGTTAAGCTACTATTTCACGCTTGTATTCTTTGAGAGTTTGGTCCTTCCCCGATCGAGTCAACCCATTCGCGCTACAACTATACTACTAATGTAACTAGTATAGATTATGTATAGTAGTAGTAGTTATACGTGGTAGAGCCACGTATAACATGTTTATATACTCAAGTAATAAGGTGAAAACGAGAGAACATTGCAGGAGACGTAAATATATCGCAGGTCTATCTAAACATAATTTTCTTTTCTCACGGTAGGCAATTTATTTAATATGCAATATTAATTTCACGGGAACGCTCGGAAATATTATAGCGTATATGAAAACTAATGGAAAAAATTAATAAAACCTCTTTTGTACTTTTAGGTTATTTAAAATAGACCATATTTTTTAAAACAATTTAATAAAATTCTTCGGCGTAAAAACCGTTCCACTACCGTATCGTTACAATATGTGGTTCCTATTCTGAATATTATAAAAATAAAAGTTTAAAGAGAAAATTCCGGGAACAAAATTTAAAAATATGTTCTACATTTATTATCTTTACCGTTTTTTATATCTAGCATTTAAGGTATGAAAATCTTCATTCATACGTTCCGTTACATTCAGTTACATAATATGAGTATTGATTTGATTTATAAGTACCTAAATTCAGGGTTTCTCATAATCATTGTATACAAATGTACTAAAATCAAATTCGTAGCAACATAAACTTAACTTTTTCTGTTTTCAAAACGTGACTTATTAGTAACTAGCTGCAGTAAAAGTATGTGAGACGTATGTCTTTTATATCACTGAAAAAATTGTATGAATCCTTAGCGTGTGCTCTTGTGTGTCCTCTGAGTTATGATAATATTTTAGATAAGTTTTGAGCCAATCCGTAAGTTGGCGAATCGATCTGACTTGGGCGTAATGGAGCGTTCGTTTTATGTATTTTTGGTAACCCGTACAACTTAGGTAGGTGATTAAATTCTTTTTAGGGAAGATTTAATTTCGCATTAATCTCGCTATTAGCGCTGAACTTGAACGTATCATAGACGAAATGTCCTGACGTATGGCCTCTAAATCTTCATTACCAACATTATTTTTATATAGAAAATCCTCAACACTATAGATAATGTACCCATACGGGATTATTAGCTGTGTTATGGCGAAATTAAAACCTTTTGATAGTTTTATTTTGGTATCGTCCCGAGTTTGTTTTGACAGGTTACAGAACGCGCTTTGTTTATTGTTCGAGTGTGTGTGGTCAATTGTGATTTCTTTTCGTGCTTGAAGTTTCGGCGGGAACTTGTCCGTAGGCGGATTGTCGCTCCTGTTTTGTCGCTTAAATAATGGTTTGAAGTGAATTTTGATTCGTAAAAGTGATGCGATTTTGTGAATTAAGTGTCCGCGTGTTTGAATTATTAGAGAAAACAACAAAACAAGTGCTTTAATGTCAATAAAAAACTCAAGTTATTTTGATTGCTTGGGTACCTCATGAACTTGAGTGGCTGTCGTCATCAACTGTCCGCTGGGTTGAGCTGTCGTCAAAATCTCCCAAGGGCTTCGCAATGTGACGCATCAGCATATTGTGAAGAAAAAGAATATAAAAATGGAGATTCCGAAAGAAATGATAGGCTCAGAAGGGCTAGAACCCAGAGCCGTAAAGCCAGTTAATAAAAAAAATATTTTCATGCTTACGTTGACATTGATGTTGGACTGTTAATTTTTGGTATTTGTCAATATATTAAATGCTCAATTTTGCATTCATTGTATGTATTTATTTGTTTTGCTTTTATCTTAAGTTTTCATGCAATTCTTATATTCAAATGTCGATAAAACTATCTTTAATTCACTGGATGAATTGTCTATAGTTTTGTATATAAAATATAGATCGGTATATTTTTGCTGAATCACCGTTATTAACAACTTTTGATATAATAATATATAACACATTGAAATAATATGTACTTACGTACTAGAACAGGTATTTAGAACAAAAAATGTGCGCTACTCTGTGTTTGCGCGGTTGGTTTTTTTATCATAGAATAAACATGGTAGAATGATCCGTAGGTAATATTAGATTGTATTGTTAAATAGATAAATTATATCGAGAACAATATTTAAATTTTGTCATTTATTTTGTATATTATATTTGCTTATTTAATATAATATTACATAATATTATATCACAATTACATTTTAATGATATTTTTATCTGAATATTTTAAAGGGTCAAAAGGCATAAGGTAAGGTATAAAAAACATACTAAATGTATGTTTAATAAAACTTATTAATATAACATTTAAATTACAAATATATTTAATTAGAATAAGAGTTGTTCATAATGTTGAGCACGCGAGAGTTAAAAATGGACGAATTTATTCCACTTTGACTTTGATGTGGAAACATAAAAATAATATAAAAGAATAATGAGCAAATTTAAATATAAAAAAGTGGGCCTAATTATGATAACTCATATATGTTTCTACAATAAAAAATGTGTATATATTCGTCCTATACTTAAGTACCCACAGAAATGTCGCATCTGAACAAATTAATTTCATAATCTATATTACATGACACGAGATGGCATCTGAGGAATATTTTGTTCTATTACAAATTTATAATACGTTTTTTATTGATTAAGTATCTTATTAACCGATGTAAAGTAATTCCTTGGTTTTTACTGACATTTCTTAAATTATTTGTGCAATATGTAAGAACACACGACGGCATATATTTATCAAGACATTTTTTTTAAAATCAAAACAACACGTAACAACTCTACAAGCGCCTAGCGAGTGACTGATCAAAGTGCGGTGTATGCACCGCAGTTGAATGGAACAGAGTAGCTGAATGCAGTGTCGCTTTTAGTACGTAGTACATAATAGCACAATGATATAACATAATAATTAAAAACACATACATAAAGTGCAATAAATTTTAAAAAATAAGTCTTTAAGCTTTCCATGGCCAATTGGCTACAAAAGTAGCTTATTAACTCTAAAGTACTTGAATATTTTATTCAGTAGTTAAGTATGTGTCCTCTGCCGGCTAATTAATTTATTTAAACCAGAGATGTAGCAACAATAATAAGTTTATGACTTTAGTAAAAATTCTATCTTACTTGCTGTATTATATCACTAGTTTTTGGGACTCTTTTACTGCCTAGCAATCCGTCTGAGAAGGAACTACGCTCCTCCTTATTTTTGTTGCTAAACAACAGTACGTGCACTATTTCGTTCTGGTCTGAGGAGTGTAGGGAGAATATTTACAGGCTGTGAGGTCCTCAGTGGTGAAGGCGCATTTAAGTTTGGTACACTGAAAGTTTTGCGTAACTCAACTTGTTCTTGTAGTTTTTTTTTATCTTTATGTAAAATGTTACCCCTACACTAGAATTTTCTCCTGTACATTTTTCACATGGACAAACATCCAGACCCGGAACAATTACTTGCAGGCCATACAAATATACTTGTTCCATGCGGAATTCGAACCCGCGACCCCCAGCGCAGCCACTCATTGCTAAGCCACTGCGCCACGGAGTCGTCAATTTAGTCGAGTTTAATTGAGAAATCCTATTAGTGGTGGTGAATATGCTGCTGGAAGCAATTGATTGTGTAATGGGTTATCGTTTTGTTGACTGGAAGAGTTATCGATGAGGTAACAAACATATCCAGGAGAACAGGAAATTAACTGAATAAAAAGAAACTAACTGCCTCAAATAAACTTTTAATTTTCTATGAGGGAAGCTTGATTCAGCAGTAGATTGGATTGTTATCATTATGAACCCAAATAAGGCATGGTGTTATTATGACATAATGCCGTGTCGTAATCTAGTGATCTGCCACTATCCTCACATTCCTGAATCCACCATTACCATTAATGTGTGAATTCTCTCTTGCCTCCTACATGTTCATATTTATGCAAAGGATATTCTACAACCTTAACACTTGCTATATTAGTAAATTATGCATTTTTTTTTTAAATTAGTGTCCTTATTCATATAAATAATAAATATTGATTAAGTAGGTACAGCTTATTCAAGTGAAGGATCGAAAGCAACGGGATTGAGCTCGCAATGGTCTATACCAATACGAAAATATGATGCAGATATGCTGCCAATCCCTAGGACTACAAAAGAATGCCTCGCCTTCAGTTTAAAAAATCTACCTTCTCCTCTTGAACTGATTTTTTTCTTGCAGAGTCTAAGCGTAGCAAACTATATACCCTATAAAAGATTTTTCTCTTGTTTTATAAAACTCTTAGTGAGATTTCTCTCTCGCAGAGTCTAAGCGTAGCCAACCCCTACAAAAGACTTTTCTTTTATCTATGTTTGTATTATGTATATAGCTATCATATTATGGTAACCGTATGAAAAATACAACAGCGAAATGTTTCTATAGTATTTACTCGTAGTGAATACTATTTTCTTACCCGATCAAGTCGACCCACTCGCACTGCGGCCATTACACAGATGCAGCGTGACTTTGCCAAGAAATAGCGGAAATTTAACTTGTTTCAGTTTTCAATAACAATAAAAATATAAGTAATTGCTGCAACGGGTAGTGCCTTCCTCTTATATCGAAGAGAGTTACCAAGACTTTTACTCTATAAGGCAGAGAAATGTTCTCCCAGTTGCCCTTATGCGAGCGGCAGCCATCACACATTTATTTACTCATAATGTAAACATATTCTACGGTCGATATCATGCAATTAGGAAGTTAAGAATTTTTTAAACATTCAGTACAACGTTTGAATATGCTCTTGAACCATTGCCGGAAGTATTTTTTTAACCACCATGCTTGATACGGAGACTGGTGATTCCGGTCGTTGTTGTCTGTAGCGTTATACGACAGTAAAGTCAAAATTGAAATAAACATATTTCATATTGTTAATAACAATACAAATTTACTTAATATTGTATAACTATTTACTTATTTGGATCTTTCTAATACTCATAGCTTATTTATAGTACAGTACAACCGTAACTAAATTCATCAAATTAAGTTTACCAAACCTAACACACATAACACTAGTCACATCAGGATACACAAGAATTACATCGAATATATACAAGACGATTATACTACCATTTATATGAAGCAATAATATCTGTTATTTCCCATACTAGTCTCTACAATACCCGCAGGATGATTCGGGTTATTCGATACATGCTTTTTCGCGCGTCACCATACGATCATAAATTAATAATATGTAAAAGTAAAGTAAAGTTACAGCCTACATACGTCCCACTGCCGGGCACAGGACTCCCCTCATTTCTGAGAGGGTTTTAGGGCAAGAAAATGCCCGCCGCGGTGCCCCAATGCGTGTTGGAGAACTTCACATGTCTTCAAAATATTTTTTCCTTATTCCTCAGGCATGCAGGTTTCCTCACGATATTTTCCTTCACCGCCGAGCACGTAGTAAATTGTAATTAACAATTTCATTGATGCCGGCGGGGATCGAACCTGGTTTACTTGGGTTCTGTTATATTTATAGCTAGCGTTAACCATCTGAGCTACCACGGGTCTAAACTAATTTCTCTTATGGCTCTAAATTAATAATATATAACTAAAAGTAATTTCTCGCTGACCAAATTGTTTGCAGTAATATTTCCAGAGGTTATTAGAAGCTTCACATGCCTGTCTATGTAGTTTAATTAAGGAGATGTAACTTTGTGATTGTGACTCTGCTTTACATAATCAGGAAAAATCATACAACCGTTTTTATATCAATGTTGGGGCAAATAGTTTAACAAAACTCCGTTATTTTTGACAATACCCGCACTTTATTTCAATCGCTCACATGCATTGTAAATGTAGCTTATAAAGTAGATTCTATACATAAATATTATATATTATATTTAATTAAAATTTAATCACGTGGATAGCCATGCATAAGACGGAATTTATCGAGAAGGACATGGTGGGATACAAGGTGTCAGTGGAGAATGTTCAGTTGAACACGGTGGTTGGTACAAGGAAACGACCGCGCAGCCTGAAGTCCTAAAACGAGACGGAGGGTTTGGTTGGAAGCAGATGATAGGTGGACTCGGTACTGTAATGCTGGGAGGTTTCACAACTAGCAATTGCGGTGCTGGTGGCTGTATTGGAGGTGGTTGTACCTGAAATTTGTTCATAAAATATTTTGTCTCTAAAAAGGAACATAATAAAAATTCACATTGGCAAATTCATTTGAAACGATTAATATTATTAAAAAATACACATGATATTCAAGAAGTATCAAAAATTCATACTTTAATCGGAGCAGGCTTTGGTGGTTGAACCGGCGCAGGTTTAACCACAATCGGAGCAGGCCGAGGTGGATACACAGGCTTAGGCCTGACTTCAATTGGTGCTGGGGTAGGCGGTTGCACTGGGTCTGGCTTCACGTATATTGGAGCTGGGGCTGCTGGTTGAACTGGTGGTGGTTTCACCCATATTGCAGGCGGTGTGGGCAGACGGATAGTTCCTGGTCGGACAACTATTGGAGAAGGTGCCCGAAACCGAATTTGACCAGGTCTTAAGATCAATGAACCTGTTGTTATCAAATTTAAATATATTACTTCATATTATTTGACTTTCTTTTGGTGGTTTTTAAATAATTTAGTTTGGATGAAACACTTTTATCCTCACCTTGGGGTGCTTGACCATACAAATAGTTAACAGTTGGCTCACAAGGATTGCAAGGTCCAATCTTCAGTACGTCATTGTCATTAAAACACGGAGGTGAGCATGGATCACAAGGAGCACATGGAGGTTCTGGCTCACAGGGTTCACAAGGGGGATTCTCAGTGTAAGAAATTTGAGGATCTGGATCAGGTATCGGTTGACTTAAAGTCGTTCCCAAAATAAGAGCTATAAAATACAAAATAAAATAAATAGTTATATCCTATTAAGAAACGCAGTGACTCAACTAGTCTGTCATTAAAGGTCATTTTATCTGGCATATGTACGCAACATTAAAAAATACTCGAACACTACCGGGAATTTTGATCGTAATTTAAAGTTTAAAAACTTTGTATTTTTACGCATTTCGTTAAAAAGCCGAGGATTGATGAAATCTGCTATCTACATTGGAGCAGCGGACTCTTATCTGCTTCATAACCTTCTAGACATCAGAATTTGGATACTAGCGGTATTTTTGATCTAAAGAAAAGACGACAGAAAGACTTTTAATCTAAAGAAATAAATATGTTTCCTCCATAAGAGGAACATAAAAATTTGTCATATTAAAATAAAATTGAAACAACAATAATTATAATTACCTGTTAACCAAACTACTTTACCCCACGCCATCTTGCGGTCGTCTGATTATAAAAGTAAAATTTTCAATATATATACATAGTACGAATAAAATGTTTATATATTTAAATGTAATCAAACTTCGCAAATGTAGATTTTAAAATAAATTATGTAACGCTTTAATTGGCATAAGTTTCAAGGTTTTGAAAATATTGTAAATATTTTTTTCTTTGAATGTAATATTCAGAAATGGTTTGTGAATATAACATGAAATATTTTCATATTGTCTTAATCAATTCATCACGTTCAAGTAGCATTTCATGCAAAGGTTATATTTTGAATAAATACGATAATTCTATTCTTGAAATAAGCTATGATCGCATTAATCAAATTTTGTAATTGAAACTTTTTTCAAAGTTTTTCTATATCCATCTCCTTGCTTAATAATTGTCGTCCCAAATTGTAAATTGCTTCTGTACCACTGAGGTGTTTTTGAGTATATAAATGCATGTAGAGAAACATCTAGGCCCGAGAAAATTATTTGTAGACAATACAAATATATGCTGCTCTGGGAGGAAACAAAACACGCGACGTCACAGCGTCGCAACTTAGTAATTACCATTGGCCCTTTATCAGTCAACCCGAAAACTTCGCTATACTAGCGAATGACCAATGCTATAACTATAATATAGTTGTAGCACGGCTCTACCACGTAAAATAATTTAGTAAAATAAATGTATTTAATCAATTAAGCAAAACATAAAACAAAGTTTGACCTTGTCCGGCGATAAGGCATGATGGAGCATCAAACGTATATCAACATTTTTATTAAAGAAAGCATATAAAAAGACAGTAGAAAACGGTAAAGAAAAAGTTGGTAGGCATGGGGTTCTCTACGCTCTTTGTATTTGGTAAGCAGTGCAACAAATTCGTTTTTAATTAACAATTGTTCTATTTAGGAAGTAGGACTTCTTTTGTGCCTAGGGGTGCTCTGAGTGCCTACTCAGCAATACACAGGTTGTCAGCTATTTCTACGACCAAGCAGAATTGCGTGCTCTGCCTTGCTCCGGCCTAAAGGGTATAGAGAGCCAGTTTAATTGCAGACTGGAAGACATTCCATGTTAGTCCTAAGAGATGAAAACGCATCTATAGACTTTTTTGTTTGAAGTTTGTTGCCAGTGTCTATATGCTGCATTAGCTACTTACCAACTAGTGGACTGTAAGCCCGTTTTATTTTTCTTTCATACATAACAGCCCATTAAAAGTCAACTGCTGAAAAATAGGCCTCCCATATATGCCATAAGCAGTTGAAGATAAGACGAAATACAATGTCACAGAATGGTTCGTTACAATGACACTCAAACGCATTTTGTATTGATGTTTTAACTCAAGATGTGTGTATGTTTACACGCACCGGTATAACTATGACAGTAAACTGAAAATGTTGAGATTTCATGACCTTATGAGAAATATTTAATTATCAATTCAATGTATTGTATGAAAGAGAGACAATTTTAGCAAATTTTTAATTAATTAAATTTTAGCTCTCCTCGGATATGTATCAGCGGCACCGTGGAGATGCTACCGTACCGCCTGTGGGGCTACCGTATGCATTGGAAAGCTAGGAGAGCCTTGCATCTGTCCACCGTCGATATGCATTCCGCGGCTAGTCCCACCTTGCGTCGGACCTGCCCTTGTGTACACACCACCATGTATACCACCCTGCTCCTTACCTTGTCCACCGTGCCCCGAACCTTGTCCACCGTGTCCTGAACCTTGTCCACCGTGCCCTGAACCTGGTCTTCCGTGCTCTGAACCTTGTTTCGAACTAAGCCCACCGTGTTATACTCCATCGCCTTGCTATTAACCATCCGCTGCACCTTTATTATATAAATTTTATTTTATAAAATTTATATAATAAAGGTGTATAAAATTGTATAAAATTGTATAAAATTGGCTAAGTAAAAATTAAATTAATAAATGTTTCTGTAATTCCTTGGCGTGTTTTATTAGGTATGATTCACTAAACCTACCACTTTAATTTATATTTAAAAATATAATATATATTTTTACCCCTTACGGATAAAGAATGGGATTATATATGGCGACTCATCGAGCATGCATCGTCAGCATGCATAATACAAATAACGAAAAACCGCTAATAACGGTATATCGTTATTATGTTAATAAAAAATTTATTTATTCATTTGGTTAGTCGTTAATTTTCTATTAATAGGAAGTGATTTGAGTAGAATTATATACACAAATAAACACATTAATATTAAAATAACATTTATAACCAGTGACCTGCGCTGGTGTCGCTTGGATATAATTGAACTATTAATAAGTTTAGATTAGTAAGTAAATTATTCACGATGACTAAAATGTGGACGTGAGACGGACAGGCAAAAAACTCTATTCGACAAATATTCGACATGTGATAGACGAAACAATAATAAAATAAACTTACTTGTCACTTTGCCAATCATTGATTACCTACTGCATAGCAGCTTGGGGTGGTACCTCTGAATCACTTGCCCAAAGAGCACTTCTTAAGGTGAGTCACTTCTTTCCATTTCTCTATCCGATTAAAGACCTATAACAAAGCTGTAAAGTTCTCAAAGTCCGCCAATTAATTAGTCTCCACACTATTTTAAAATACAATCCTTCTCTACTTACAAATAAAAGAAATAAAAGTAAAATTTGTCCCATTTTACCATACAAAAGAAGCTTCACGCATAATTTCTTCTGCTTCTTGGGTCCTCATCTATATAATAAAATTAATTCCATTCTATGTATATACAAATGTCCCAAATTTAAATGCAAAAAGATGGTACTATGGTTACTAAGTCAAGATTATGAAACGACTGAGGAACTACTAAAAATCATGAAATAAAACCTAAACGCTATAAATACAAGCACATACGCACGCACGCACCTACACACACACACACAAACACACACACACACACACACACACACACACACACACACACACACACACACACACACAAACACACACACACACACACACACACACACACACACACACACACACACACACACACACACACACACACACACACACACACACGCACGCACGCACATACACACGCAAAACACACACAACGTTTTTCGTATATATTTTTTTCTTCTTTTGTTTATCATACACCTTATATTACCGAGATTAAAAGTTGGTCTGAAGGTGGGGGCTGGTGATCTATCATACAGGGAATCCTAGTATGGACACCAGTCTCTCACAAATTAACTATAGCATATTAATATTAAGTTGTGTTTATATTTATTACTAAATTTGTGAGAGTAAAGAATAAACATATTATTATTTGGGGGTTATTGATAGAGTATTCTCATCTGGTTGAGCTGGATAATTATATAAAAGGAAATGATATATATATATACATAAATATATATTTAATATACTAACGTAAATAAATAAATAATACATAAATAAATAAAAGCCCAACCAGATGAAGCCCTCGGGGGAGAACAAACGGCTGAGGGTTAGGGGGAAGGGGAAGAAACCGGTGGACGATGCGGGCGGTATCGAGAAGCACCGCCATCTGCATTTTAGCCCGGAGCGGTCCGTCACGGAGTCCCAGTCACCTCAGATGACCCGACTGGGATTAGCCCATTCGCAGAGACGACTACAGGAACAATTTCGGTCGGCAGAGCACCCCACATGTCGGTCGCCTCGTGAGCCAGGTCCAGATATTTTGATTGCTTATCTTTTTCGGCTTTCACGAGGCTCTCGTCATACGGAATGGTAATATCGACCAAAAATATCCTTGACTCTGCCCGGTCCATCAGCACAATATCAGGCTTATTCGCAAGAATAGTCCTGTCGGTGATGATGGCCCGGTCCCAGTAGAGCCTAGCGCGGTCATTTTCGATTATAATTATGTGGGGTATCTATATAGTTTTCTCATCTGGTTGGGTTCTATAAATATAAAATTATAAATTAAAATGAAAAGATAAAGATACATAAATATCAATAAAATAAAATGAATACATAAATAAATAAAAGCCCAACCAGATGAAAGCCCTCGGCATGGGGAGACCAAACGGCCGAGGGTTAGGAGGAAAGGGAAAGAAACCGGCGGACAATGCAAGCGGTATCGAGGAGCACCGCCTTCTGCATTTGAGCCCGGAGCGGTCCGTCACGGAGTCCCAGTCACCTTAGATGACCCAAGAGGCTGACTGGGATTAGCCCATTCGTAGAGACGACTACAGGAATTTCAGCCGGCATAACACCCCACATGTCGGTCACCTCGTGAGCCGGGTCCAGATATTATGTTCGTTTATCTGTTTGGGCTTTCACGAGGTTCTCGTCATACGGAATGGTAAAGTCCAAAAATATCCTTTACTATGCCCGGTTCATCAGCACAATATCAGGCTTATTCGCAAGAATAGTCCTGTCCGTGATGATGGCCCGGCCCCAGTAGAGCCTGGCGCGATCATTTTCGAGCACGGCTTCCGGCAAGTACTTGTAATACGGAAATTTCCGGTCCACGAGACCGTATTTCAGACCGAGCTCCTGGTGTAGAATTCTGGCTACTAGGTTGTGCCTGTGCAAGTACTCAGAGTTAGAAAGCGCCGAACAACCGGAGATGACATGCCTAAGTGACTCCCCGGGATGGCGACAAGCTCGAAGGATATCTAAGTGCCATCCTTTAGGATGCATCTCCGAAAGTTGTTGGTCTCAATAACCTGATCCTGTATTGCACAGACAAAACCCTCGGTTTCCCCGAAGAGGTCACCGAAACGTAGTCAGTTGAGGGAGGCAACTGTATCTACGAAGGGCTCATGTAGAGCTCTGTAGTATCTCCCATGGAGCTCCTTCTCCTTCCATACGGCCGGCCTCCCGGTCGGAAATGCTAAGAACTGCTGGGTCCTGCCATTGCTCGTTGGCTAAGGATAGAGGGGTAAACCCTTTATCACTAGAAATAACGTCATTTTAGAATGGATCATCCGATCTCGCCAGGAAGTAATGACGGAGTCTGCACACTTCGCGATTATGCATGGTGAGCGCGCTCAGGAAGCCACGCCCTCCATGCTTTCGCGGCAAGTACAGCCTCATTACCGATGATCTCGGATGATGCATCCTATGGGACGACATGGTAGTGCGGACTTTTCTATCCAGGGCGTTAAGTTCAGTCTGACTCCACCTGAGTATGCCATAGGTATACATGAGGACAGGCATGACCCAGCAACAACAAGCAACAAAAGGCTGTTAAGCACTTTTGTCAAGCGTGCATAAAACACGTCGCAAACTGACTGTTTTATACCAGCTTCATCGATACCGATGTTCTGTGACATACCCAGGTATCGGTATGTTTCAGCCTCGGAAAGGGTCCTTAAGTTGACGGGCATAGATAAGTCTATGCCCTCAGAGTTAGCAACCCTCCCCCTTTCAACATGGAGGACCGCACACTTATCCGTCCCCAGCTCCATTCTAATAGAATTGCTAAATTCACAAGTGATGTTTAGCAATTCCATAAGATGGGAGCGACTGGAGGCGAATAATTTGAGGTCATCCATATAGAAAAGGTGGGTCACTTTTGTGCCTCCTTTCCGTAGCTGAAATCCCCTCCGGGATCCCTCCAGTAAGGTACTGAGAGGGTTCAGAGAGAGGCAGAACCAGATTGAACTCAGACAATCGCCCTGAAGGATACCACTTTTTATCCTTATGTGGTTCTCCGCAGCCATCATCCGCTCACCCAGATGACAAAGGATTGTACTCCACGGCCCCATAAATTGCTCGAGGAAGTCTCTAACTGTACAGTCTATCATGTACAAATCGAGGACTCTCTTTAGCCATGTATGGGGCACCGAGTCGAATGCCTTTCTGTAGTCTATCCAGGCGGCGGTGAAATTTGCCAAGAGTTTCCTTGGTTATTTGGCGTGACTCACCGATTGTGATAAATGGATGTCAGTGTCGTATATAGGTGGGTAACTGCTTTGCCAATGACCGCATCAATGAGGAGTGGTTCCTTGGTTCCACGACCACCGCCCCAATATCCATTTTGAGCGCGTGACATCACCTGATTTAGCTCAAGGTGATGAGTGATTCTCGCGCTCAAAATGGATGTCAGTGTCGTATATATGGTGGGTAGACACGTGATGGGGCGGTATTTGCTCGTGTCTTTGGTATCCTGATCTTTAGGAACCAAGTGAGTGATCCCAGTAGTGAAGAGGCTCGGGAGCGACTTCTGATCGAGAGCCTCTTGAAACTGTCGGGAGAGCACAGCGTGACACACTTTGAACCCCTTCAGCCAGTAATGATGCAGCCCGTCGAGCCCCGGACTTTTCCGGTTCGGGGCCCTACGGACCGCCTCAGCCACGTCTTCCAACGTTATGGTGACGGGGTCCATAGGCGTAACACTCGCACTCTGGCTCGCCACAACTACCATCCAAGGGCTCTCGCTGTGTTTTACGGGTTCTGACCACAGGCCACGCTAAAATGCGACAGTGTTAGCCTGATCCGGTCCTGGGCCCGCTCCACATACCTCTGGTCGCTCCAATGATTTATAGAGTATCTTCTGATCACTCTGGAAGAGACGATTCTGGTTGGACCGCTTTGACCTTTCGGTAAGTCGTCGAATCCGCTTCCCCCAAGCAGCGATTATTTTCTTCAGGTCGTCTATGCGCTCCGTTAGTTTTTGCGTGATATCCGGCTGGGACAAACTGATATTTGTCCCAGCAAACGCCATTCTGACGGTGCGCACAACCCTTGGTCTCTTATTACCCGACCTGAAGCTTGTCAGTCTGCCGATAAGGGCCCTTGCCTTTACGATACGGTCCTCAATTCTTTTTCTCCAGGCTGGGATGGCGTTACTTTGTTTAGTAACGCATCCAGCCATGGGAAGTTTGGCGCCAATTATACGGCAAGCTGCTACTGCGGCGCCAAAAACAATTGAGTCGGTCTCGCAAAGGTCCCGGCTGGCTTCCAAATAGGTTACCAGCATTGGGTTAAGAGCCCTCACGACAGCCCGATTTCGCTTGCTTATGCGGGAGGGGTATGCGGGGGAAGTCGCGGTCGATTTTCGAGAGGCATGCTGCGCGTTTCCAAAATCGCCTCTTCCAATATACTAATTTACTCTAGTTCGTGGGAGACCATTTCATCATCGTCCGAATCAACCACAACTGGAAGATCCATGGCGGCTTCCACGCGTGGATGCTGGTCTGTCGGCTGAGGAGCCGCATCCCCAGCCATAGCCAATTCATTCGATGAGGGAATGGCCTCACGTCGTAGTCGTTCGAGCTCGGCATCATCAAATATTTTCGTGCGCTGATGTACCGAACTCGGTCTGCCAGGTTTTGTTCCGTGACGGGAATTGATGGTTCCAGAACAGCAAAAAAGCAATGCATCCGAGCCCGATACGCAATCCCTGCAGTTTCTCCCCCTTTCACCCTATGGTACGCCCGCAATGCGTTTGCGTTCATATTTTTTGTCTAACGCATGCGGCGCACTCCACTAGCGGCGGATGCCGCTTGACGAGTCCGAGAGGACCCTGCCGACATCAAGCCATCTGGTGGAAATGATGGATGCGGGGGACTGCTAGGTGATATAGCAGCTCCTCGCGCTCGGTTGCCATCCCGCATGCTGTCGCGTCCAGCGCCAGCACCAGACGCGCCCCGGCGACCCCCAGGTAGCGGCCCTATACGCTTTATATTACAATCCATCATCCATTTTTGGGCGCCCATTAACGGGAGACGCCCAGGCCCGGCACCGTTTCATTGTATCATTGTACGGCCGTAAGCACAAACGGGCCTTTGCACCCTAAATACTGCCGAGGCACGGCGCTCACACCTCTTGGCAAGGCGCTGACTGACTGCACTGACGTAGCAGTTTTGTCACTTAACTGTTACGTCAGCGGGCGATGGGGTCGTCACTTCCCTACGCCGTATTATGTTATTATTATTATTATCTATAGACATTAATTTTTTAAATATACGAGTAGTAATATTTGAAAATTAAATTCTGCTACTTGAACCTTCATCAGAATCATCTGAGAACACTTTGATTCGGACATACCATAGTTATCTTCATAATCATTATTAGAATCGGAGCAGCTTTTTCGCAATTGCTGTTCAGCCACGAGGGTATTTTGAGATATGATTGAGATTAACGAACGATTGAAATAACGAAAACTGAATAGCGAATACAATATTTTTGATTTATTTTTTATGGTACGTAGTCTGTTTAGACCATTTATTATAAACAAATGGATAGCTACTAGATAAATTTGTTACTCACCGTCTTTTTTAATTCAATTGACAATCCTGTTACCATACCCGCACTTGCATTACTATATTACAATGGGTGATAACGGTTCAGATTTTTATCTTCCTTAAAATACTTTATTACGTTATATACAATTTTATGAGTAGCACTATTTAGTAATTTCTCGCGTTTATGCTCTATTGTTAACAGAATCTAGATAAAATAATAAAAGAAAAATACCAAATAACATAATAAATAGTCAACAAAAACAAAATAAGTAAGAAGGCTTTACAATAAATAGTAAAAAAAACCAATAACAGCGAATTAACTAAAGTATGAACAAAATCAACAATTATGTTAAAAGCTCTCAGAACGCGTCTAGCTCACAAATTTCCGAAACCGGGATATTTTTTTAGTTTATGGCATTTTATTACCATTTATGCCAATGATAAGTCGGACTAAAGTTATAGCACGTACGAAAAAAGCATATCGCAACATATTTTTTGTAGTCTCTACCGGCGTGTGTGAATATAGATAGCGACAGTGAGCAAGCGAGAGGTAAATAGAGGTGACGTCATTTTCAGTCCCATTATTTAACCGCACGGGTAGTATCTGCATACAATGAATTTCTTCATTTTGTGTAAACAAAGTCATCTCTTTTACAAATTACTGTTATTAAACTTTTTGTTTAACAGTTTGTTATATTATAATCATCATCACTTAACGTTGAAGCTCCATTTTTTAAAAATCAAACTATTATTGAGCCGATTCGGACTGGAGGCGACTAAATCTAGTCCACTTTAATCCCCAGAAGACATAAGTTTGCGCGTTTATCGCTAAAAAAACCCCTTCGTCGTATCTCCTCAGTTTCAAGGCACTCCCTTGTTGCCTCAGCCAGTATTGGAATCCTCGGCGACATATCGACATATCGAGTGACGTGCAGTTTCGTGGTCACTTGGAAGAGGAGGCCAAATTGGCCTCTAAAAAGCTTGGCGTGATCAGCAGAGCAGGACAGTATTTCATGCCGGCTCACCGCCTGCAACTTTACAAGGCGTAGATTCGGCCGCACATGGAATACTGTTCCCCTCTCTGGGCCGGTGCTCCCCAATGCCAGCTCCTTCCATTTGATTGCATCCAGCGCAGAGCTGTTCGAATCGTCGGCGACCGAGCTGTTTCCGAACAGCTTGATTCACTGGCACTGCGAAGAGGTGTTGCATCTCTTTGCGTATTTTGCCGCATCTACCACGGGGAGTGCTCTGAGAAATTGTTTGGCCTAATTACAGCTGCACAATGTCACCATCGAACATCGCGACAAAACTCACAATATCATCCATACCATCTGGATGACTGACGGTCCACTACCGTGCGATTTAAAAGAAGTTTTCTTCATTGCACAACTTCCTGTGGAATCAACTACCACCAGAGATATTTACGGACCGATACGACTTAGGGACCTTCAAGAAAAGAACCTTTTCCTTTTTTAAAAACCGGCAACGCATCCGCCATTCCCCTGATGTTGCAGTTGTTCATGGGCGGAGGTAATCACTTACCGTCAGGTGAGCCGTATGCTCGTTTGCCCCTCTCCTAAAAAAATATATTGTTGTTCGCGTGTGGTGAAAAGGTGTTCCTGTAATTTTAGTTCTTAAAGTTATTAATTTATTCTTTATTTATGAAAACAAAATTAAAGAAAACGCTTAATTTATCTCATCATCATCATCATTACAGCCCTTCACAAGTTCACTGCTGAAAATAGACCACCCCCAAAGTATACCACAAAGCACGGTCCTGAGCCACCTGCATCCATCGACTTCTTGCATGCCTTACCAAGTCATCACTCCATCTAATGGGGGATCGCCCACTACACTTTGCCTACCGGTACGAGGCTGCCATTCGAGAACCTTTACCCCAACGGTTGTCGGTTCTTCGAGCTATATGACCGGCCCATTGCCACTTCAGCTTACTAATCCGTTGGGCTATATCGGTTACCCCGGTTCTACAGAGGATATCCTCATTTCTAAGTATATCACGCAGAGAAACCCTGAGCGTAGCCCTCTCCATAGCTCGCTGAGCGTCCTCATACGGCCAGCAGGTAAGAAGTAATTTATGTAATTAAAGATAATATTACACAGTCATAGTTTGGACTGCCTGGAGCTAAGATTAGAACTATTACGGCTGAGTAAGCTTTAATACGAGGTAGAACAATGCTTCAGGTAAATTATGATTTTTGTCCTTTAGAAATGTTTGTAATGTCCTCTAAGAATCGTACTACATTCTTCATTACAGGCTTAAAGTTAATTCTAATAAACAGTCAATCATCATTATTTTCTAAGACGTGTAGTTAGGCGTTTATTACATTTATATAAATTATCTTAATGTCACTTTGCAAAATCACTTATTAATATGGATAGCTATATGGGAAAATAATAAATACACCAACATTCAGTGATGAAAACTTTTAATACACACATACATACATAAAATAATTGTATTTTGGAATAGTTGATAAATACATCATAAACAGAAATAAGCTACCATTTACAAACAGTTTTACACAATTAATATCTTGTACGGGTATTCTTATACAATGCAATATTAAAATAATAATAAACGATCAAGTACCTTTGGAATTTGCCGTGGGTCGAGTAAGTTAGTAAAATATCTTCTGCATAGCGATTTCTGTAAGAAATTTGCCTTCAAAACTGAATTTCAAAAGATTAAATGACTTGAAATTCCGAAAAAAAAACACAATGTTCATTTTTACAACGTCTTGTGTGATAAGGTTATGATAATCTATAGAGTCGTTTTAATTGCTGAACGCAATTTGTAGGTATGAAATCAAAATTTAGGCTTAAGACGTAGGTATCTTAGGCGCGCGGACTAGAACAGTATGGACAGGAACATGGACCTGGACACGGAACAGTGCAAGGTTCTGGTATACCTGGATACCGTATACTAGGTTCGCCTTTGAAAATAGCTGACGTAGGAATGCATATTGTTGGCGGTTGGACTGTCGGCGGTGTAGGTTGTCGGACGACAATTGGGGGTGGATTTATTGGAGAAGGCTGTGGCTGCGTTACAGTGATTGGTGACGGTTGAATTGGTGCTGGTTTCGGTGGCCTTACAACAAGGGGTTTTGGTTGGATTGGAGCAGGCCGAGGTGGACGTACGCAGATAGGAGGGGGTGTTATAGGGGGCAAAGGTGCAGGCCTTACAACTATACGTGGTGGCACTATAGGTGGTTGTTGCGGGGGTTGCACAGTGATAGCAGCAGGAGTGATTGGACGAAGTGGAGCTGGTCTAACTAAAATGGAGGGTGGCTGAATGAGTACTGGAGGAGAATGGGTAATATAAAATATTCCACCTGGTACTTGTATAGCTTGGAAACCTGCTGAGCGTAATTTTTCAGGAATGCTTGATTTCGATAATATGACTCTAATCGGTCCATTGCCACCAGGAGCTGCAATAATATTTAATTGTTTAATAAAATTCATAAAGAACAGTTTTAAATGATCACTTTTATACTTACTTGGTGGTGGCAGGTTGGGGTCGGCGGGTTGTGATGGACGTGGTAATGGGCAAGGTGGGTTATTTGTTTCTAAACAAGGTGGTTCAGATAAAGGTTCAGGGCATGGTGGAATAAAAGGTTCTGGGCACGGTGGATAGCAGGGGCTTGGTTCTGGGTCGTAACATGGCTCAGCATATGGTGGTAATGTAAACGGTGCTGGTGCTGCCGCCGTTGATGCAACTAACACTGTAAATGAATAAAAATAATTTTCTGTTATTTTTCAATAATATAAGAAAGATAAACTAAATTGGGAAACTATTTTAAAAACGCACCTAAAATCCTCAGAGCTGTCTGTCGTCCCATCGCTTCGTCGTCGCTATGTCGTCCCAGCGGAGGTTGTCTGATAATCCAGATCTTCTACGTTTTTATATACAAAAGTAACAGGTAAGTTATTAATGGCGAGCAGTGATAATTTTGTTTGATTTGCAACCACTTGAGCGTTCATCAGCAATGATTTGTTGATTTCTAAATTTTAAATATTTTGATTGAATGACACGAAGCGTAAATTGTATTTCACGATGTATTATATATACTTTATGACATTTTTCTGCGATATCAAAATATGATGCATTTTATATGCGTGCTAAATGCTGACTTAAGACTGTGACGGGGTTGGTGCAGAATAATTTAAATACAATAATATGAATTTGCGAGCGATTATAATAATATGAGTTTATACGTAGTGGAGCCACGCTGCAACTATATATTATGGTTGTAGCACGAGTGATTCCGCTCCTTCCGCTTGCCGCGTCGCTCTCGTGCGGTCGTGCCAAGCAGTCAGCGCTCCCGTCCCCTCACGGAAGCGCCCCTCTCGTCCGCGCGCCTCCGCTCTCCCGTTCGCACCGGTCGGGCTGTTGCCGTTGGTGAGTCATCTTTCTTAGCACCGTTCTTGCCCCCTCGCTCCGGCGGTGAGGTCTGAGCGATTGTCTTGCTTTGCATTGTTATTTTGTTATTGTTTCTTGTTATTTTTACTGTTTATGTTTCTTGTTACTATTTTGTTAATATTGTGTTACTGTTTCTTGGAATAGGCGTCGCTTGCTCTTTTCAGAGCAATCATTTGTTCTTCTCAGGACAAATGGACCCCAGTTTCTTGGAATACATTGTTGACCTCCCAGTCCACCCAACATGTCTGCCACAAAAATAAGCCAATTTGTGAGCCAGGTTGCGGCCTTGATCCGTCAATTTGCCCAAAATCATGGAGTACCCGTCAATGTTGACGAAACCCTACTCTTCAGGACTTTTAGCTCCAACCAGGCCCCATTGCCCCTCAGGCATGTAACCCTCCGCCCGTCATCGCGGCATTATTAGCGGAGGATGACTCCGAAGCTATGAAGCACTCGGACACCGTGTCTGAAACTTCGTCCACCCGTAAGAGGTCCGCTCCTACGTCGATCTCCTCACCCAGTAGCTGCTCCTCGGACTCATCACAGTCCGATCAATCAGTTATTGATACGACCCCCTTCACGGAAGTGAAATCCAAGCGCGGTTCGAAACGCGCTGCGACCTCGCGGCGCGGGGGCCGCGGGGGCGGGAGGTACGCGACCTCCCGCCCCCGCACCCCCCGCGCCTACTCGCTCCACCGCAGCTCCCGTCGCTGCCACAAAGAAACAGGTCCCGCCCCCTGTCTTCCTCAGGGGCAAGGCGCAATTTACTAGACTTTCTAAAGTCTGTTACGACGCAGGCTTTAAATATGACCAACCTTGGTTAGTCAATTAAAAACGTTCCGCAGTCTATGGAAGACTTTAGAAACATCACCAAACTATTCACATCCGAAGGTGTGCCCTATCACACCCACTCTCCCTGAAGAACGTAAAGTCAGGGCTGTCCTCCGCGGAGTTCCCTTTGAACTCGCCAACGAGGAAATCCTGGAGGACCTTAAGTCCCAGGGATTCCCAGTTGAGGCTGTGCACAAGATGCACAGCAGTAGGGGCAAGAGGTACTCGCTTGCCCTCCTCATTTTGTCCAACGTGCCGGAGGCGAAAGACATATTCCGACAGGTACACACTGTGTGCGGCCTGTCGACAGTCAAAGTCGAAGCCCCCTAAAGGCGCAGTTTTCCGGTGCAGTGCCACCGCTGCCAACTCTACGGGCATGCGGCGGCCAACTGCTCAGCCCCTCCCAGGTGCGTTAAGTGCCTAGACCCGCACAGCTCGAAAGAGTGTCCTCGGCCCCGTGATACCGAGTACCCACCCGCTTGCGTCCTTTGCGGACAGACCGGCCATACGGCCAATTTCAGAGGCCGCCCTCGCGCGCTTCGCCCCAATCTCGGCAACAAAGCTGCCAAAAAAGCTCCGCCATCAGTCAATGACCGTACATTCCCGGCTCTCACATCCAAAATGCCCCTTCAGGGCAACTCCCAGTCACCTCAGGACCTATATCAGCCCCCTCAGGGACCCTATAGGCCTCCTCAACTTCACCGACTAAGGCTCCGACATCAGGCGGAACCCTCTTATGCCGATAACGTAGATACAGTATACACTGCTATCCGCAATATCGACGTAAGAGAGATCGCAATTTTAGCACGCAAACTGCGCGCTTCTCAGTCCCCTCAAGATCGTCTGCTCGCGCTTACCGAGCACCAACATTTTCTAAACTCAATATAAGTAGTCATCCCATTCGTAAGCTGCCTTAATGAGGCAGCAACTCTTCCCAGCGGCTACTCGCCGCTAGCGCCCCCCTTTCACCCAAGGGGGGTCGCATTCGATACGGCTTAGAGATCTCTAGTTAAACCGTTAAACCAGTCCCTAAAATGTGGGGTTTAGTGGGTAAAAGTCTCCACATAACCACGCAGCCGGCTGCGTGGTATGCTATGAGCATTCCCCACCTCCCTCACCCGCTTTCCGTAGGTTGCCCATATTTGCTTCGGGCGCAAAAAAAATGATTCGGCTCGATCGGGGAAATACCACGCTCTAAAAGAATACAAGCATAAAATGGCAGCTTAATGATGCTGTGTTTTGTATGGCGATTTAGAGAACCGTAGACCACTTTTTACTGGGAACGAGGCATTTCATCTTAGTCCTCAGGAGTGACAACGCATCTGTGTATTGATTCTTAATCTGGGATAAAGGTAGATGTCTATGGGCTACAGCATCCACTTACCATCAGGTGGACTGAGTTCTCGTTCGTCACCCTTATTCTATAAAAAATATGACTCTCTCGTCGTTTACGGTGAGTTTACTGCTACTTAATGGTGGAACTAGAGAATAGGAAGTTACAGCCCATGCGAACTCCTGGGCAGAGATGAAGTCTTTCTATCAAGGGAGGCTGTCCAATTAATAGAATTTTTTACAAAAAAATGTCATAGCATGCAATAAGACTAAGAGGTAAATGTCCTAAGTTTTGTAAACAAGCTTTAATAATGTTTTACAGACTATCCTCCAGCACCATCAACGCATCTGATACCGTGTCCTCCTGGCTCTACAGACGGCAGAAGATAAAAAAAATTCTCAACGCTTTTCATTTGACCCGGTACTGTTGCCAACTCTATGCTGAACTGAGAGATCCCTGTTTGGTTATAATAAATAGAATTTACAATATTTTGTTTGCTGGTGGTTTTATACCATATACTTGCATACTGTCCACCTTGAAAAATAGAATATTTCATGGCTTGCTGATGGTCAATATTTAAAAAAAGCTTTATCTCCACAGTAGAATTTTCTCCTGTATCGTAGGGGCGTTATAATTTATCAAATAAAGACTGTTGCTTGGGGGATAACAACTCGCGGCCACGCAACTTAAAAAACTCAAAACACAAATGGATAACAAAACAAAGCTTTCGAAAAAAGTTTAACCACAAAATACTAAATTTGAACACCTCTTTCTCTCTCTCCCTTTAAAAAAATATTTTGTTGGTACGAAAAACAACACACAAACACACAAAAAAACGAACAAAGGAAATCTAACTTAATTCCCTATGAATAATGTATGTATAAGAATGTCCACCATGAATACAATGTATTGTGTGAATAAAATGTTTTGCGATGGGGTTAACGGGGGGAGGAAGGAGGGAATTACATGAAAGTACACACTTAGATCAGCCAAATCGTATTCCAAATCTATTCATCCGAACATTGTAAGCAATCAAATTAATAATAACGTAATTTCTCACCTGTGAGGTTTAAGCTATTAGAATGCTTCACTACTTACTTTTTTCCACTTGTTTATCATTATTTATTACACCCACAGTTTTATAAAAAAAATACAAACAATACCAAAGTTAAAATAATAACAATACCAACGTTAAAATAATAACATTTTTATAATTAAAAAATAGTGTTATCAGGATTTCGGATGACTAAATCATCTAGGAAAGCTTAAGAATTATTTGCCCCTAACTCCATTGTGAATTTTATTTTAGAGTTTATGGAGGTATAAAAATGCTGTTACTTTGTCAGATGGTAAAATTGAGAAAGTGTCGTCTACGTACCGCTTGTAGAATCTTCGATTTACAGGAGCAGTAAGAAGGACTTTCTCCTCAAAGTCCTCCATGAATATGCTTGCTTGTAGAACTCCTCTTTCCACAATAGATGCCAGATGTGAGGCAGTGTTCAAGTAATATTGCATATTCTTCAGCCATGTTATTTTCTTCTAGCTTCCCAGTTACAATTGAGATGCAGTCTTTAATAGGTAGGCATGTTAATTGTGACTGAACAGGTTATATGGGTTATCGAAGATATACAAACCAAACGCTCCACTACATTACATAGTGAGCCAGATCGATTTACCGACTTATAAGCTGGCACAACACTTGCCAAAAATACTGTCACCACTGAGAGGATATATCAGAGTACACACAAAGGATTCATACCATTTTATAAGTAAGATAAAAGACCTACATCTCTCTGACAATAAAAGTATGGTCAGTTTTAATGTTCAGTCACTATTTACATGCCTACCTATTGATGACTGCATCTCAAGTCTGCAGTCTGTGAACATGTTCTAAATCGACCCACCGTTATATCATTTGATAAACAACAAATCCTTGCAAAAGAACACCAATTCCTACCAAGGATGATACGCGAGGCTATTGAAATCAAAAAACATCCTAATTTCAATAGAGAAGATGGATAGGTGCTGCATCTGCTTGCGATCCAGTAATTAACAAAATTAAACCGAAACTCAAGCATATCACTGCAAGACTTCAAGATACTGTAAGCTCGTTCTGCGTAGATCGGAATAAAAGTTAATATTAAAAAACTGAAGGTAGCCGCCGGGATAACTATGAGATTGTGACGTCAAACATCTCAGTCCCCCCGTGACCAGGGGTGCTGTAAAGCACCCGCAATGTCAGGAATTAAAAATAAGTTACAATAGTTAATTAAACGCCATAAAATTCGTAAATATAGTTTTATTCAATGTGTAGTGTTCGCGTTAATTTAAGAAATCATTACCAAATAAACCTCTCCTACATTTTAACAACTATGAAGTCTATTGCCGTCACTTTGGTTTATATTAAAAAAGCTTAAAACATAAAGTCAAGGAAGTAATTTTACATCACGCTTCATGTCTACATTTTGATGTATTGAATAATACAGTGTTATGTATTTACTGATCACCATCGAAAAATGTCATGTTCGAACGAGGCCAATCTACATAATATACTGCCTTATATTCAATGGTCACACGTGTCGGCACTCAGAAAATAGTCTTCAATCAAATATTAATTGAATTATTGGATTTTTGCTTTAATTAGATTCCATTTTTTAGTATTTCGTACTAAATAAAAAATTCAGCAAATTTCAGAAAACCTAAGCAATCATCGCGGTGTCTCTCTATCTGCCAAAGAGGCTTTCCCATGAGAGTTTTTTACGTACTAAATTGAAAATAATGTAATCTAATAAAGAAACTATTTAGGAAAGAAAAGTCGAGTTATTGCACTACTTATGCAAAGCATCCAGTAGTAGTAGTGCCGCGTGACATAATCTAACCTTCTCTTACATAAGAGTACCAGACGTGCGTAAATTAGTGAATATTCATACAACGCCACTATACGGTCTAGTTTACCTTACATTAACTTCATTTCTTATTATTGTAGCAAATTGTACAAATCAACCTGCTATAAGAACATGATACATATGATAACTGTATACAAATTTCGCATCCAATTGTAAGATCTAGCAGACATGGCGTAGTATAATAACGGACTTTTCGACGTTATCTGAGTACTGAGGAGTGCGTCTGCGACTAAAGGCCTTCTTTGTTGTAAGTTAGTCAAATGTGTTCATGGCCATGTTCATACATGCACTGCCAATCAGCCTATTATAAAGCAATTATAGCATTTACACTGCTTATGGGATGGTGATAACATGACGACAAATACACTAGTATGCAACGCTTTAAAATTTTACAATGAACATCGTACTTGAACATAACATTCGAAATCTTATAGACTTAACGTAAACAGTTCTTAATTGTTTACCTACTATATTAAGTTACAGCGGCGAAGTAACAACCCATGCCATCCCACGGGTATCCTAAGAGGCAACAGAGGGAAACATACCAGGACAAACCAGGAACGTGGCAATTGTTACTGTTCTATGAGGTAATCTACGGGGAAGGCTTTTGTTCAGCAGTGAAATTTTGGCAGGCTTTCGGGTATAATTTTGCGAGAATTCGAACTTCGCTTTTATATTGAATTTCCTCCGTAAGTTCGCTAATGTAAAAATAATATCGAGATATTGAACATTTTGATAATTACAGGCAGGCACGTCATTCTTAATGAACTGCTATCGAAAAATAACGCTCTTTACGTAATATTTGTTAGCATTAAAAATAAGACTATTTCTAAACATTTATATTAGTTTGTATACTCGTAATTACTTTATTTTGTATATTTTGAAGGACAGCGGTACAAAATACTCGTAAGTTGACCCGGCAGCTTTTGATTCAGTGGGGAGGCGCATAAGGCTCATTGGTATCATACATGCTTTAGTTCCTTCCTTTCTTTTCTAACAACGGACTACAAGGTGGTCGGTAGGTATTAAACTTTTATCTATATTTCACGCATTGGAACCAAACACTGTTTTGTCTTCAGTATTGAGCAAAGGAGTGAAATAATTTGCCGGCGTGCAAACAATTTGCTGGGCATCTTTAAGGCTAGAGTGAATAGGCTTATGTTACGCTGAGACAGTGCGATTTACTATCTAGGGTTTCTGCACAACTCACCACCAGGTACGATTGTGGTAAGAACTGGCTTGTAATAAGCAAAAGGGCTCTGTACCAGCTACACCAAGCACAAGTGGTAAATAGTAGAGAAGGTCGTGCTTACCTATTTCCTATTCAGACCGTCTCCTTATAAGAAAAATATCCTTATCACATGTTAAAATGCATATAAAAAGATAATTCATAGAGAGTTACATGGGTAATTTTCAACCGCGCGTGATAGTGTCAGCTGTGAAGTTACCTACAGCGTGGAGTTTAATTAAAAACAGAAACCGTCATCGACCGACCTCTTTCACGACACGTCTGCGAAACAGCGATTAATTAATCAAACATACAGCTGTCAGCTGTGGCACTTTGCTTTTTAATTTTTTATGTTTCTTTCAACTCCTTTTTGTACTGAATGTTTAAGGACAGAACATTTTTATTTTTCCTCAATTAATTTCTTTAATTTTTATTTATTCATTACAGCCCACCAAAAGCCCACTGCTGAACATTGGTTGACCTCATAGATTAACTCATAAGGGGAGATTTAATCAAAGCTGCCACGCTTGGCGAGTGGGCTGGTGACCACAGTTTATATTACTTTGAGTTTTTATCCAGAAGATACTGCTGCGCATCTCCTGTTTTATTTTCGCTCTGTTCCCTATTACGGCACCCACAGTAGGACACGGGGCAGTAGATATTCTTGTGACGAAACGAAAATGAATGATTATAATGCTGTGCCATTAAAACATCTTTCTTTAAGGACGCTTATGGATTTTTCCTACGCTTCATGTTACATGAGCTAGTATACTATTATTATATATTATATTATAGTAATATTTTTTTACGTAGTAGAGCCATGCTGTATTTATATTTGTAGTATAGTTATAGCACGAAAGGGTCGGCTTGACCGGGAAAGGACCACGCTCTCACAGAATACCAGCGTCAAATAATAGCTTAATGCTGTTATGTTTCGTAAGGTGAGTGTAGAGACCCGGAGATACTTTTTACTGGAAACGAGGCATTCCATCTAAGTCCTCACGGATGACAACGCATTTGCATTTTGATTCGTTATCGAGGATAAATGTAGATGTCTATGGGCCACAACGGCCACTTACCATCAGGTGGACTGTGTGCTCGTTTGTCATCCTATCCTATAAAAAATACCTTATTTTGTAGAACATGCCATGTAGTAGTTCTTATGTAAGTACAAATCACATCTTTGTATATTATGTACAACTCCTTCTATGTATAAGAGTCCGTGTAGGTCGATGCCATCCTTTTATGTTTTTACGCCACCAAATTGAAATGCTTGCACTGCTGTGTTTCAGTCTGAAGGAAGTCAGAGTTATTTAGGGAGTCAGTATAATTACAGATTGTAAGAGATGCCATCTTAGTCTTCAGAAGTGATAACGTGTCTGTAGACTTCTTTTTTGAAGTTGACTGCAGTACATATAGACTGCAGTTGCCATTTCCCATTAGGTGGACTGCAAGTTCTTTTGTCACTTGTTTTACAAAAATCGAAGCGTACATACAAATCACCTTTAAAAGTAATTCTTGTAAACGGGATATAATATACGTTGAAGAAAAAGGCACCGTTAACACACGTTTAGGCTAATAAATATGTAAGGTTAATTGGTCTCTAATTTATATAGCTTATAACTGCCCTATAATTTTCGTAACATTACGTGTTACAATATAACAAGCGTTCAAGAATTCATAAAATAATCAGGCTCATTTTCTCTTCCAATTTAATGAAAATACTTTATATATTTCCTACTAGAATTAATTGTAATAACTTTTCTGCATTATTCTATTCTTCATCATCAGCTCGTAAATTTTGTTAGCTTGACTTGAGCCTCTCCCTTTGTTGGTGTTTCTTTAATAACACTAAAGCGACTAACTAACTTTCAGTCCATATGCACACAGCTGCCAACTAGAAGAACTTCCAACAAAGAAGGCTATAGATGCGATACCTGTGAGCACTAAGATTGAATGCCGTACTCTATAACTGTACTGGATCTCCAGCAAGGGATACTTAAACCGGAACGCAGCAGTGCAGGCACTGACATTTGGCGACAGAAATAGGTGGGAGGACCACCAGATGTACTCTTAGGCAGAAAACTAAAGAGGGTAGTACGTACCCAGACGTACTCTAAGACAGAAAACGAAAGAGGGTGATACTTAACTAGACGTACTCTTACGCAGAAAACGAAAGAGGGTGGTACGTACCCAGACGTACTCTTAGGCAGAAAACTAAAGAGGGTGTTACGTATCCAGACGTACTCTTAGGCAGAAAACGAAAGAGGGTGTTACGTACCCAGGCGTACTCTTAGGCAGAAAACGAAAGAGGGTGGTATGTACCCAGACGTACTCTTAGGCAGAAAACAAAAGTGGGTGGTACGTACCCAGACGTACTCTTAGGCAGAAAACGAAAGAGGGTGGTATGTACCCAGACGTACTTTTAGGCAGAAAACGAAAAAGAGTGGTACCTACCCAGCCGTACTCTTAGGCAGAAAACGAAAAAGAGTGGTACGTACCCAGACGTACTCTTAGGCAGAAAACGAAAGAGGGTGGTACGTACCCAGACGTACTCTTGGGCAGAAAACGAAAGAGGGTGGTATGTACCCAGACGTACTTTTAGGCAGAAAACGAAAAAGCGTGGTACCTACCCAGACGTACTTTTAGGCAGAAAACGAAAAAGAGTGGTACGTACCCAGACGTACTCTTAGGCAGAAAACGAAACAGGGTGGTACGTACCCAGACGTACTCTTAGGCAGAAAACGAAAGAGGGTGGTACGTACCCAGACGTACTCTTGGGCAGAAAACGAAAGAGGGTGGTACGTACCCAGACGTACACTTAGACAGAAAACGAAAGAGGGTGGTACGTACTTAGAGGGGCTCCTAAGTAGAAAAGGAGTTCTGACACCAGTAAATGGAATGTTAGCGATTTTAGAAAATGAGCCATCTCATGTAGTTGTAGTTTTTGAGAAGAACCTCCATAACAGACATATTGTTTTTCTGATTTCTAAGTTGTACCTAGGTACAGTAATCAATATTAAGACTTTGCCACAAGTGTTTCGTTAAGCTTAATCTTCCAAGAAACACATCACATACATAAGAGGGGAATATGACACAGTAGGTAGTTATCTTGTAATAAAAGAAAATAAAATGAGAGTAAAACATTATTTATATATGACCACTCCCCACGCCGCCGTATCGCTTGCTGCGAATATTAGGTGGCGCTTATGATATGGAACTTCATAAATCCTGTATACAGGACAAAATATTTGGCAAAAATATACAGCAATAATATGAATATTAACAAATATAACAACAACAACTTCTTCAACAAGTGCTCGGGGAAAGCTGAGCAAGAAAACCAAGGCCACACGACCGGCCGACCCTGCCACGCTATCCGTGAATTTCTGCAATATCAGGGGACTTCATTCTAACCTAAACGCCATCCACTACCATCTCAAGACGGCGAGGCCGGCTCTGCTCTTTTTGGCCGAGTCGCATGTGTCATCTCTGGCTGATGCTTCCTATCTCTCCTACCCGGGGTACAAACTGGAACATTCCTTTGTGCCTCGGGCTGGAGTTTGCGTTTATGTCAGAGAGGACATGTTTCTCGATGCCTCGGCAGGCTTGAAGGTTCGTACCTGTCCATCCTTTGGCTACGCATAGACAGCGACGAGCAACCGCGCATCTACGGCTGCCTCTATAGGTCTCATAGCGGTAATGCCGAAATAAACCGACTCTTCGATCACGTCCAAATGGCTACAGATTTGTTGCTACTAACTACTAATCCTCGGCGATTTTAACACCTACCACGCCGAATGGCTTGTTTCACGTTTAACTGATCATGCGGGGAGATCCGTTCATGGTTTTGATATGGCCTGACACAACTGGTTACTTCGCCTACGCGGATTCCAGATGTGGAGGATCATACACCTTCTCTGTTAGACCTTCTGCTGACCTCTCATCCGGACGGATATCAGATTTCACTCGACGCCCTTTTAGACTCCTCAAACCATTGTCTTGTCCGGAGTTTGGTGCCACTCACGCTGAAATCGCGGTTGCATTCTGCAGGCTGCCGCTGTGTTTGGCACTATAGGTCAGCCGATGGGGATAGGATACGGTCTTTCTTTGTATACTACCCTTGGGGACGGGTTTGCTTATTGCCAGACGATCCCAACGTAATTGCTGATTCTGTCGCTGATGTGGTACTTCATGATATGGAACTTTTTGTTCATTACTCTGTGGTGCCCATCGACGCAATATCAGCCATGGTTTGGTCGCTCCTGTAAAATAGCATCATGCTATAAGCAGGAGTGCTACCAAGCCTGGGTTGACGCATCAACGTCCCGGGATGTTAACACCAACGCTCTAAAAAAGAAGTATAACTCCGCCTCCAGGTCCTTCAATAGTCATTGCCAGGGCAAAGTCAGAGTACTAGGCAGAATTGGCGAGAAACTAGTTCGCCTTCCTTCTGGAACTGCCTAAGGACTAAGATGTAGTGCCTCTCTCTTTTCAATAGAAAAGGGCCTTCGGATCTTTAGACTCACCATACGAAACACATCAGTACTAAGCTGCTATTTTACGATGATATTCTGTGAGAGCGTGGTCCTTTCCCGAACGAGTTGACCCATTCATGCTAAAACCACAATATAGCTGCAGCGTGGCTCTACCACTTATAAATACTTTAAGAGTCAAAATATTTTTGATTCTTAATTATCAGCCCTTAAGGACTAAAATATTTACCTATTTAATAATAAACACCGTCTCTACGCACCATAAGGGACATAGCAAAAATAAGCTTTTCTTATTAGATAATTACATTATGCGTTTGAAGTCTTCTTCTCATATCTAAGGTTTGAGCATATGTACCGTCTGCTTGGGAATTTTATTTAAATGAAGCTACATACAGCGTTTATACGATTAAGGCAGAAACTTTCTGTCTTTAGAGGCTAGTATTATATTAATAAAATTAAAACTCGGGGATTCTATATTGATAAAGTCGAAACCCGAGCATAATATTGCAAGACTGCAATGAACTACTACTAAATTCATTAAAAATGTTAAAAAAAAATCTTTTGCTAATCCAAAAGTGTATGGCTGTAAGCTCTTATGTAATTCAATATGTTGGCGGTGTTTTACCCTGTGCCCCGGAAAGCACGTAAAGCTTTTGGTCCTGCGCTTGATCTCTCTTCGGTCCTGTCGAATTATCGTCTCATGGGACTATAAGCCCGTCCTGCGCAGATGGCTCGTATCCACTGTAAACTGACCGCCGTAACCGGAGTTCGGTCTAGAGGTCATTATTATTGTAAAAATTAGTATTAGTAATACGTCAATTTTTTAAAGTATTTTAAATACGCACAAGTTTTCACAAATAACCTTATTATTCTAATATTTTTAATAACCTTATTCTAATTTTCTCATAATTTCATGTAAAATGTCAATAAAAAAGTTTGGAAAATCCAAAAGTGCACAACTCACAATTCTCAATTGATCGTGAAAAAATGTAGGAACAAATTCTCAATCAACAATAGAAAATACTTTTTCGATTTTTTTCATGTTATTATTTTTATGAGATTCAATTTTTTATTATTGTTAACTGAAATAACACAAATATCTTAAAACGATCAGAAATCAACTTTAATATTACTTAAAATTTTTAGGTAGTGGTACTCTGGCATTATTGTGAAAACTATTCTTTTTTACCTGACTCGTTAATAACTTTTTTCCCATCAACTTTATTTAGTTTTAAAAAAAGTTTTTTATCTAGTCATAACCAGTATTTTAATTTAGCATTCACCAAAGTACACCTTTAGGTCACTCTATAAAGTCCAAGACGTATAAGTATATTTATATAAAAATCCTACGTACTTTTAGTGAAATAATATATTGTAATGATATGATCTATGATAATAAACATAAGAATAATATCTTATATTGGTCAAGAATGTATCAAATTTGGTTTTTCGAAAATTTTGTATTTCTTTGTTATCTTTTTTAGGTGACCCACTCACGACGGCGGCTGAACTTCGAGTGAGTCAAAGTGTATCTGTGTTTAGTAAAATAATCATATTATTACAGGGCTGCTCAAATACCGAAAATTTCAGAATTACTCAGCCGAAAAAAAATTATAACTAAACAAAAAAATTTATCCCACTACATTTAGATTCCATGGCTTCTCACATGATAGATGAAGAGATTAAAAATAGATTGAGTTGAACAATAGATATTTTCCAAAGTTATCATGTTTACCCCTCGATTCGGACTTGATAAATCTACACCATAAGCCACTAAAACCATCTATTTAATGTAAAAATAGCAATTAGTTGATAAAAAAATAATAATAAAAAGTTCAACAATAATTTATCTTTCAGAAATGTGCTTTTTATATCGTTTATATGTTCAATATGATTGTTAGATACAATTTGGCGTGACAAAACGATGGATTCTTGATTTTTAGGCGCTAGTAACATACCTACGCGCTTTGCGCTTAAGGCATGCAATAAGAAACGCGATACAATCCGGATATATGAGATTCATTTAATGTACTACTACATTCGCGTAAAATAATTTAAAAAAAAACCTTTAGAAAACTATATTATTTAAATTCAAACTTTTATTTTCTATTTTTGTCCTCGATTATTAGATTAAATTTTAATTTTAGTTTTAATAAGTGTTTCGGATTGGAATTCATGAAGTATTTTATTTTGTTCACGAATAATCGTCTGGATGAAAAGTTTTGTATTCAAAAATCTTGAACGGCACAAATGGAGAACTTATGTAGCCAGTTGGCGACACTCAATTTCGTACTTTGCTTCGGAAATTGAACATTTGTTTGATATAATTTAAGTTTAACTATATTGTAAATAAACTATATTATAAACAGTAAATATTCAAGAACTATTTATGTTATAGTGATATTTCATACATTCATATTTTCAACCCTTCTTATCTAAGATAAATCATAAACCACAAAGACACAAAGTGTGAAAATTGTTAAAGGCGATTAAATGTAAAAAGGTAGGTTTTATAATTGTGTCTGTAGTCACTTCAAATTATTTTACTTAGATAGATTAACATTGCTTTAAATTTCTAATTTTAATAAAATAAGTAATAAGGGCACATACACAAACGTCGTTTTGAAACAAATTGTTCCTCCGATTACACGGACTTTAGGCACCTCAAAACGTTGAGATATGTTAAATTTATGGAGTTAGGACGTTGGTGGTGTTTTATTTTCTGAAAGTGTATGCTATTGGCCCTGCGGCCTTAAAGCTTCATAGAAATAGACTCGTGAGTGAGGGCCCACGAGCTATTGAGTGCAACGATTCTGCCGTCGGCGAGGAAGCGCGAAGTGCCGCTTTGCCGACTACAGTCCACAGGTACCCCGACTCCTGCTTTTGGAGTGAGGCTCCTCAAGCTAGGAGGGGGCTCGATGTGTTCCAAGGGCCCCTCTAAAGTAGGTACGAACCTCGGCTTGAACCACTATGATTGTAATGGGGAAACGGGTCGTAACTAAAAACGCCCCGTATCGCGGTTGTTGAACCTCGTATATGGGATGTGTATATGACCTCGCGCTCGCCCGCGAGCACGGTGTGCCCTAGTGTTCTAAACTAGTGTAATGTCTGAATGTGTATCGTATGTGTTGTGTTAATACGGGTTCCCTCTCCTAAGGAGGGAGGGGGCGGGATTAACCTATTCTTGGAGGTGATCTCGTCATCGTGATCTAGAAAAACGTTCTTGAGATGTCTATTGGTAGGGGCAGCATCCCTTTCTGGGGAATAGGAACCCACCTTCACCACCAACGGATTTTTGTGCTCTTTGATCGAGTCGAAGTGTGGTGTTTTACCCCGTTCCTCAGTATTATATGCGCTGGTATTCTGTGAGAGCGTTGGTCGAGTTGACTTATTTGTGCTACAACCATAATATAGCTGCAGCAAGGTTCGAACACGTACTCGTATATAAGTTTAACTTTATGCAAAAAATAACTGTAATTTTGTTTTGTTTAACACCTCACTACGTTATGTAATTTAAGAATCACGGTGACAAATACTGTGTGAAATGGCGGCAAATTTATTGAAGTTTTGTACACAGTGAACGCTACCCAAAAATGAATTAAAGAGAACTTTTGCAATTGTATTAATGACCAGACTAATTTAACTACTATGCTGTAACAAAGAACTTCACTTAGCACTTTCGTAACTGCTTTCGCATTAGAGCGATCCGCATTGCACATGCACCCGCTCTTACTGCAGTGATTAAATGTAAAAAAGAACTTTCTGATTCTTTCAAGTTTATTGAATAATTATTCACTTTATATACCACAATTAACAATAATATTATAAGAATTGACTGCCTCATTGGTCTAGTGGTTGCAAACGCGATTGCTGATAATAAAATTCCGGGTTCGAATTCCGGGTTAGGCCAAATTCAGTAATTGGGTTTATCCGTCATGAAATTCTCAATAGCAGCCCAGAGTTAATAAGTTGGCGGTGTTTTACCCTGTGCCCCGGAAAGCACGTAAAGCTTTTGGTCCTGCGCTTGATCTCTCTCCGGTCCTGTCGAATTATCGTCTCATTGGATTATAAACCCATCCTGCGCAGATGGCTCGTATCCACTGTAAACTGACCGCCGTAACCGGAGTTCGGTCTAGAGGTCATTATTATTGTAAAAATTAGTAGCCGTGATTGCTCAGGAGATAAGTGCAAGACGTACATTTCACAGTTCCTTTGTTATCTTAATTATCTTCTTTCTTACAACTAAGACCTTTTTTACTGGATAGGAGGCATTCCATCTTAGTCCTCAGGGGTGACGACGCAACAGCATTTTCATTAATAGTCGAGGATATGTGTAGATTTCTATCACCGTATCCACTTACGATCAGGTGGCTCGCTTGTCCCCTTCTATGAAAAAACTGCTTGGCGCCTATTCAGATCGCAAACCTTTATCGGTAACTCCAAACATCGTTTTCTGAAATTAGTTTTTGGTGGGATATAAATTATTATTGACAGTAGTCAAATAAAATAATAGAGGGCACTGTAGCTATTAGCTAGTTTTAGCTCCAGCTTATGCGAAGGCAGATCCGTTAACTCTAAGAAGTTGAGAAAGCTGATTCAGTATGCGGTACCGTGGTCACTGTGCACCACAGTATTTCTATCGATGAATAAACCTTTAGTATAATAACCGATTTTTTTTTGGTTTGCAATGACCTCATTATAGATATAATAAATTAACCTGGAGAAAACGTACGCAATCACCTACGTCCGTTTCGATTCGTAGCAGCTTATGTGGACAGGAAACGGATTCTTGTTTTATATTAGTCTGCACAGCAAACTCTAACAGCAAAACTCTAACTTACTCGTTTTCATGCACTTGGCGCTTTTATAGTGTCGAATTAGACTAAGCAATAGGAGTACACGTTTTATTTTTATTTTCTTATATTGCAATAAATTATAATAAATTGTTAATAAGAGGCGATCTAGGGAAATCAAAACAAGGAATGGGCAGCAGCATATTCGTTAAACTCAAAATAATAAAAAATTGCGGTAGCGACCGCAATTTTTTATCTCGTTGATGGGCGTTTAACACGCCTGCCATCGTGGCAAATGTGGCAAAATCCCCCATCATATGAGGCTATCTATGGGAAGGGCTGAGTTTCAGGAGTAGACTCTCTTAGGCTGAAATTAATGGATGACATATAAATTATATGTTATCCATTAATTTTAGCCTATAAATTAAGCAAACTCACACGCTGGAGCAGCGCAGAGGACTAACTGCTCCATAACCTTGCCAGAAATGAGAGCAGGCCTGTGTCCAGCTCAGAGATGTATTATAAGCTGTAACTAATTAAATAGAGTTATTATTATTATTTTTGGGTATTTCAAATCTTAGCGTAGAACCATCATATCTGGGGGCAAGGCAGTGCCCCTGCCAAGTCGAGCAAAAACGCGGCACGGCCATACCATAATTTTGTCGAAGCAATTCAGGACATTTTCGATCCTCTATAACTTCGTAGTGGATAAAACTAGAAACCTGAATTTTCAGTGATCGAGTAGACATTATATAAACATGATATATTTCAAATTTAATTTAATTTGAACCAGTAGTTTAAGAAGTATAACTAGTCAAAGTTTCTTAATTTTGCCACTCACTGACTGACCGATCATCAAAACTCTAAGGCACTTCTAGCAAACATAGAAGCTTCAAATTTAGAGTACAATTAATGTTTAGTATATAAATCAAGGAAAAACTACTAATATTTTTAAATTTCTGTCCAGTTTTCCAGATATGAGCCGTGGTAGCTCAGTGGTTAACGCTAGCTGTAAATATAACAGAACGCGAGTAACCCGGGTTCGATCCCCGCCGGCACCAATGAAATTGTTAATTGCAATTTTAAGTGCTGATTTACCACGTGCTCGGCGGTGAAGGAAAACATCGTGAGGAAACCTGTATGTCTGAGGAATAAGAAAAAAAATATTTCGAAGACATGTGAAGTTCGTCAACACGCATTTGGGCAGCGCGGCGGACACTTCCTTGCCCTAAAACCCTCTCAGAAATGAGGGGAGGCCTGAGCCCAGCAGTGGGACGTATATAGGCTGTAACTTTACTTTACTTTTTTCTAGATTAATTAACTGCATAAATAACTTTGTAATCCCATATAAATATATAGAATTACAAAGTTAAATTTGCAGTGAATGAATCAGTGTACTTGTATATGTATAATAGGTGTAGATAGGTAGGTACGTTGTTAGTATTCAAGAAGTAGAAGGTACCGGAAAGGAAAAAAAGTAGGACTATCTTATCTACAATAAGAAATGAGATGCCATCAAAAACATAACTTAACAAGTCCCGCAACTCAGTACTTCTACCGTAAAAAGTTGTGAGATCCACGGTAATTCGGTTACCAAGTCGGTTAATTTATTCAGTCCCTACTTAAGGGTCCTTTTGTTTTATGTTATTACGTAATTAGCTAACTTAACAACATTTTAGTGACCATATCAATGTTAAAAATCTTATATGTTTTAAATATATAGATTGACTTGGCAATCGCACTAAGCAATCTAATTTAATATAATATGTATTACTTGTGAGATACATTGTGTTTTCTTGCGATGCTACTACTCGCGCATCTCTTACTATTTTATGACAAAAGGAACTTAATTGCAAGGGCTTTTTGTGCACCGTGGGCAAGTTGTGAGATACATAATTACACTTACAGCAAACATTTATAGATGTTACTTTGATAAGTACGTTGCAGTATACGAAACTTCGTTAAGCTGCAAAACTTAAATGAGTATCTATATAAAAGTATAATGGAATAAAAATTTAGGGACATGAAGTCATTTTTAATCATCTTAATATTATATATGTGTTATACATATAAATACCATTACTTGCTTTTTGTCTTAAATACATCGAACTATATTACTAGTAAGACCTCAATGCCCAAAAATACTCATATTTTGATTTGTGGTTTTTAGAATCCCACCGTCGGTCTGTCATATTATCACCTTATCATGATTTTAATCGATCGATTAAGTGTTCGCAAATATGATAACATTCTCTTGATAAAATAGATGTTCTACGCCAAGAATAAAAAACTTAAAAAATTTAGTGCACTTAATATTTTTATTAACAATGAAGTTTTTTATTACAATTTTAAGTGCTGAATTAAAACGTGCTCAGCGTTGAATGATAACGCCGTGGTGAAACCTGTGCGTCTGGTAATTAAGGAAACAAAGAATTTCGGAGACATTCGATGTTCCCCAACACATTTTCTTACCCTCAAAACCTCACAGAAATAACAGGAGGCCTGTGTCCCAGTAGTGGGGTTTATATATGTTGCAACTTAGACTTTGTGTTTCTTTTAATGTGTAATATATTCAGAATGTTGAAAAAGATCATTAATTTCAATTATTTGTGTAACAAAACATTAAAATACAAGCAAAATTTTAAATTAACAATCAAAAAATAAAGCAACAGAATCATCAGCAAAACATATTTTAATTTCAATAGTGATAAGATAAATAAATGATTGCTTATATTAACGCCAATACTACATATTGAATTAACTATTTTATGGATTTTATAGCGTTTAATTCACTTCTTTTTAATTCCCGACATTAAGTAAGAACATATAGCTGATGTGAAGCACCTACGATCCGGAAAGTCTACAGTCTGTGAACATGTTCAATATCGACAATTACATTAGATTTGATAGACCATAAATCCTCGCAAGAGAACACAGACTCCTACCAAGGATACACTAGGCTATTAAAATTAAAAAAAACATCCTAATTTCAATAGAGAAGATGGTTGGGAGCAACCATCTGCTTGGGATCCTATACTTAATAAAATTAAATCCAAGCCCGCCATACGACTGCA
The DNA here is from genome assembly GCA_907164705.1 of Parnassius apollo. NCBI lineage: Eukaryota > Metazoa > Arthropoda > Insecta > Lepidoptera > Papilionidae > Parnassius > Parnassius apollo. Next base: position 4,822,558 of record CAJQZP010000160.1, on the reverse strand, counting down.
AGACTACAAGATAGATATGTAATCTCTTTCTGTGTAGGTCGGACTGGAAATTAATATTCAAGAATTGAAGGTAGCTGGGCTAACTAATGATATCAGGGCGTCAAAGACCTCAGTCCCCCGTAACCATGGGTGCTATAAAGAACCGGAAACGTCGGGAATTAAAAAATAACAATTGGTAAATAAAACGCGATAAAATTTGTATGAACAGTTTTATTCAAGAATAGCGATCCGCCCGGCTTCACACAGGTGATTTCTGGATCACGACAACAGCACCGACTATCGGATCTAATTGTGAATTTAATGCACACAAAAAATTATCAAAATGTGTCGAGCCATTTTCGAGATTTGGCGAGACTAGCGGACAGCAATAATTTTTTGATTGATTGATTTTATAAATAAAGATGAAGAAAATTATAATAAGCATTGTTCAGTAAGTATGATGATTTTCTTTAGATTTATCTGTTGTTGTTATTTGCCCGATCTCCGCTTAATAATTCTAGTCCAACAAAATGAGTATTAGTAATAGATAGTTATGTGCTATACAATTAGTGTACTACAACTTAATGCTGCTGTTTCGTATGGCGCGGGATCGTAACTGTCGAAGGCAAAATCCTCTATATATCGTCGCTATGCCTGCGTGATTGTAAGTAAAATAAGCCAGCCAGTTTCAATAAGAATCGCTCTAGGTTCTACGTGTTTTCCATCTGGCGTATAAACCAGACGGTTTTATTACGATTTTTCAGAGGCCAAGAAATCTCCCATGTAATAACCATAAGTCACCACTTACTAAAAAATGAGCAATACTACAAGGTACTATCGATATTCATCGACATAAATCGACGAGGGATTAATAATTATAATCCAGTACCCAGAAGCAAAATGGCATATGCTTTGGTGATGTCAACGGTATAACAAAATCGTTCCCTGTGAATTGGTGAGGTATTGTAATACGAGATATAGAAAAAAATAGTTAATTTTTCACACTTTTTTAAAGTAAATTATAAATTAGCTAGAACCTCTGAACCCGGCAAATGTTCTCCTGCCTATTAATATCATAGGTTGTGTTCAGCAACGTTTTTAATATTGGGCATGAAACTACTTTTACGGATTTTATCGCGTTTATTTTTACTTTTTATTTTTAATTCCCGACGTTTCGGGCGCTTTCCAGCACCCATGGTCACGGGGGACTGAGATGACTGACGTCCCGATGTCATTGTTAAACCCGGAGTACCTTCAGCTTTTTTAATTATTGTTTATGGTCCGATCTATGCAAAATGAACTGACTATGTCTTGAGGTCTTGCAGTGGTATGCTTGGGTTTAGTTTTAATTTTATTGATTATAGGATCCCAAGCAGGTGGTAGTACCCAGCCTCCTTCTCTATTGAAATTAGGATGTTTTTTTAATTTCAATAGCCTCACGTATCATCCTTGGTAGGAATCGGTGTTCTTTCGCGAGGATTTGTGGTCTATCAAATCTGATGTAATGGTTGGGGCCGTCTAGGATATGATCACAAACTGCAGACTTCCCGGAACGTTGATGCTTCACATCAGCTATATGTTCTTTTACGCGGGTCCTAATTGATCTTTTGGTTTGTCCTATATAAGAGAGACCACATTCACAATCAAGCTTGTACACTCCTGCATCTTGTAGAGGAATATGACACTTGACAGATGGTAGGAACTGACTAATCTTCTTCGGCGGCTTGTAGAATGTTCTAATAGAAGCTCGCTTCAAGATATAGCCAATCTTGTCTGTGACACCTCTGACATATGGTAGTACAGCAGGCACACGCTCGACTGTGGCCGGCTTCACTCGGTCACTGTGACGTAGGCGCGGGACCCGAAGCTTGTTGTCGTGCAGAACTTGCTTGACGTGCTGAAGCTCGGCGGCCAGGTGTTTGCTGTCACAGATCCCTCGTGCTCTCTGTAACAAAGATTTGCCCACGGTAGCTAACTGTGAAGGATGGTGGTGAGATTCACCGTTTAAATATCGGTTTGTATGGGTCTTTTTCCTATACACAGTGTGACCAATGGTGTTATTAGGATTTCGGATGACTAATACATCTAGGAAAGGTAAGGAATTATTTGCCTCTAACTCCATAGTAAATTGAATTTTAGCGTTTATGGAATTAAGATGTTCTAAAAATGCAGTTACTTTGTCTGATGGTAAAATTGTGAAAGTATCGTCTACGTACCGCTTGTAGATCCTTGGTGTAACAGGTGCAGTAAGGAGGGCTTTCTCCTCAAAGTCTTCCATGAATATATCGGCGACAATGGGAGATACAGGTGAGCCCATCGCCACACCATTTACTTGCTTGTAAAACTCTTCCTTCCACAATAGATAGCCAGATGTAAGGCAATGTCTTAGTGATACTGCATATTCTGCTGGCATGTTATTTTCCTTTAGTTTCCTAGTTATAATTGAGATGCAGTCTTCAACAGGTAGGCATGTAAATAGAGACTGAACATCAAAACTGACCACGGTTTCATAGTCAGTAAGATGTAGGTCTTTTATCTCACTGACAAAATGGTATGAATCCTTAGTGTGTGCTCTTGTGTGTCCTCTGAGTGGTGATAATATTTTAGCTAAGTATTGAGCCAATCTGTAAGTTGGCGAATCAATCTGACTCACTATTGGACGTAATGGAGCATTCGGTTCGTGTATCTTTGGTAACCCATACAACTTCGGTGGTTTGGCACAGGAAGGTATTATCGAATTAACGTCCAGATTCAATTTTTCGGAGTATTTCTTAATTAGATCGCTAGTTGTTTTAAGCGTATTAGTTGTAGGGTCTGTTTTGACCTTTCGATAAGTAGTTTCATCCGACAAAAGTTGTTGTATTTTAAAATTGTAATCTGACGTATCCATTATAACCGTAGAATTACCTTTATCTGCGCGGAGAATCGTAAGCTCTGGTCTGTTGCGTAAGTTTTTCAACGCCTTAAATTCATTTTTGAGAGGATTTAATTTCGGCGCTGAACTTCGACGTAACATAGACGAGATGTCTTGACGTATCGCCTCTAAATCTTCATTACCAATATTATTTTATACAGACAGTCCTCAACACTACAGATAATGTCCTCATACGGTATTTTTCGCGGTGTTATTGCGAAATTAATACCTTTTTCTAAAACTTTTATTGTGGCGTCGTCCAGTGTTTGTTTTGATAAGTTGTAGACAGCGCGTTATTTATGATTCGTATCTGTGGTCAACGATTTCGTATGTTGGACATTTCATTTAGTTGTTAATTTATGGTATTTATCAATGTGTTTATTTTTGCATTCATTGTATTTAGTTGTTTCGCGTTTATCTAAAGTTTCCATGCAATTTTTATAATCAAATGTCGATAAAACTGTCTTTAATTCACTGGACGAATTGTCTATGGTTTTGTTTATGAAATATAGATCGGTACGTTTTTGCTGAATCATCGTTATTAACAACTTTTTACTTGCCTGATTTAAGATCTTGGCGCTTCCTCGAATGTCTTTTTTAGTGGATATCTTGACACACGTAGGAATGAGATTATGATCTCTGCATCTCTTCGAGTAATTTAAAGCTGTTATGTATCTTGCGCGCTTGGTCTTTAGATCTTCTAATCGGCGTATTTTATTTGCTATTTCCAGTCCGTACTGGTTAACATAATGATTTCTTATATTTACGCGAACATTGCACATGATTAAAACTACTTATACGGATTTTATCGCGTTTATTTTTACTTTTTATTTTTAATTCCCGACGTTTCGGGCGCTTTCCAGCACCCATGGTCACGGGGGACTGAGATGACTGACGTCCCGATGTCATTGTTAAACCCGGAGTACCTTCAGCTTTTTTAATTATTGTTTATGGTCCGATCTATGCAAAATGAACTGACTATGTCTTGAGGTCTTGCAGTGGTATGCTTGGGTTTAGTTTTAATTTTATTGATTATAGGATCCCAAGCAGGTGGTAGTACCCAGCCTCCTTCTCTATTGAAATTAGGATTAGATAACGCGAACGCAACGCGAACGGACGTGTTTTATTGGACGGGCGAAATAAGTTGGAAATACAAATCAGGGAAGTCACCCTGAATGAGTATAAACCTAGAGGGATAGTTGGGAAACACCGATTCTAAGCTACGGGATAATGGATAAAACAGCAACATCCACGGATTACGTCAACACCGAGCGCGGTAGCCGAAACCCAAATGTCTCATACAAGGTTGTTAAAGAAGACAGGATTATGGAAGTGATTGGGGAGCTTCGCTTAGAAATGAAAGCTCTCATGGAAAATCAGCTTAAGGAATATGAGATACTAAGAAATAGATTTATAAATACTGAGACAGAATTAAAAGAATTAAGAAAAGAAATGAAGGTACTTCAAGAAAAAGTATATAAAGTACAAATATTGGAAGCGAAAGTAGATAGTATAGTAAGAAATGATGAAAAATTAGTGAGCAATATGATTAGGGTAAGTCCAACAACTGATAAAAATGAGGAAGCTTATTTACAAAAAGGAACTCCTCAATCATTTGCAGCGGCAGCGAACCGAAACCAAAACCGGGTACTTAAAAATAAGTTCCCAACGAAGCAAGCGAGTGTGGCCACGAAACCATCAGACAAATCGACTTCCGTAATTAGCTCAATTGTGAAGGAGATACCCGAACCAAAGCAAGTAAGAAATAATTCTGAGCAAATAACCGAAACTGAGGATATAGAATCTCAAAAGGAAGGAAACTGGATAATAGTAAATAAAAAAGAAGAAAAGCAGATACCCTAATACTGAGGTAAAAAAAGGCGGAAGCACGAGTGCAGTAGAAATCAAGGGGGACTGAACGGAAGAAATTTTTACATGTGTGGCGTCTCCATAAAGAAACCACGGTTGAAAACTTAGAAAAATACGTGAAGAATATATGCGGAGAGGAAGTACCAGTCACAGTGGAAAGAATCAGGCATAAGACGGAAAGGGATTATTCTTCCTTTATTATTGGTGTACCTGAAAGCAGTTATGACATTTTATATCAATCGGACAATTGGGCTGTAAACATCGAATTCAGTGAATGGGTATGGTTTCGTAGAACAACCAAAAAAACACTCAATAAATAGCACAGCTATTGAAATTTACTACCAAAACGTGAGAGGTTTACGTACGAAATTAGAGGACTTTTATGTAGGCGTCTCATCTTCAGGAGCAGATCTATTTGCCATTACTGAGACAGGTTGTAACAAATCCATTCACGACGCAGAACTTGTTCCGCCGGGATACACAATAATTCGCTGCGACCGCGCGGATGGAAGAAAGCAAGGAGGCGCGTGTCTCGTGGCCACACCGCGTTTAGAGCTGCGGCGAGTGGCGAGTCCGAGTGACGTCAACATCGATGACGAAGTGTTTGAACTGATCAGTGCGACCGTCTACCTGCATAACAGACTTTTATTTCTATTGTGCGTTGTTTACATTCCGCCGAATAGTTGTGAGAATGATTATATGATACTGTTTAGAATAATAGAACAACTGTGTAGTAAATATAGTGATATCGTTGTGATTGGTGACTTCAATATGCATTCCTGTTCTATAAACGTATGTAATTATTTTCAATATTTTTTATCTTACTGTAGATTTACTCAGTGTAACACGATTGTTAATTGTAATGATCGGTGTTTAGATTTAGTGTTAAGTACGCTTACAAAGGGAGAGAGTGTGAATGTGCGCGAGGCAGGGGCGCCTCTCGTACCTGTGGATGCATACCACCCGCCACTGGATGTGTTGGTGAAACTGTGGCCGCGCCGAGTCGCAGGTTCATTCCAGTGCGAATCGAGTACTGTTTCCCCAGGTTGGAATTTCAATAAAGCTGATTTCGCTTCAATGTACGCGTCAATAGGAACTATAGACTGGACTGATATTTATAACCTTGATTTAGAAATGAGTTTAGATTACTTTTATGAAACAGTCAATTCCAAAATAGATGACTGTGTTCCCAGAAAACAGCGATGTCGGGTAAGCTCGAAGTATGTTTACCCCGAGTTTTACACTATTGAAATAATTCGCAACATACGACGTAAGGCTATTCTCCACAAGCTGTATAAGGCAAGTAGGACCAAGAATGATTACGAAGCGTTCGCCCTGTATAGGAGTAAAGTAAAACGATTAATAAAACTAGCACAAGAGCAACATACTAGCAGGGTTCAAAGTCAGCTACAAAAAGATCCACAATCCTTCTGGAATTACGTGAACTCCAGAAAAGGTAGTCGAAATACACAAAAGATATTAAAGAACGGGGCAGTGTTGTCTGATGAACAATGTGTGAAAGAGTTCGCCCAGTACTTTCACTCGGTGTATAGTACGATACGACCCGAGTTGAACGTTAATACTGCGATAGAAGGAGCGGGCGATGAGAATGGTGTAGCGCGGGTTCATCTAGATAACTTACAGTTGGGGGATGTGCGGAGTGCGCTTAAACAGCTTAAGCCGAAGAGGTCCGCAGGTCCGGATGGCATTCCGGCGTACATTCTCAAAGACTGTGGATCTGTGCTGGCTGAGCCGTTACTCCATATCTTCAATAGATGTCTGAGCGCGGCTGTGTTTCCCAAGAGATGGAAAACTACTCGTGTCGTACCGATACCGAAAGGAGGAATAGGCAACGACAATGTTAGTGGGTACAGACCCATTGCGGTACTGTCGTCACCGGCTAAAGTGTTAGAGTGTGCTATTCATAACAGCCTTTTTATGCAGGTGAAAGCACAACTTTCAGATGCCCAACACGGGTTTCGACCAATGAGGAGCACTACCAGCAACTTGCTCAGTTACATGGCTCACTTGCTGCCGACAGTGGATAGTGGAGGGCAGACTGACGCTGCTTACTTCGACTACAAAAAAGCATTTGACCTAGTCGATAATGACGTGTTGCTCAAGAAGTTAGCAGCTGTTGGTTTCACACCACATCTACTTAATTTTTTTGCCAGTTATATGAGGGATAGGCAGCAGTACGTAGAATACGCGGGACACAGATCGGAGCCGTATTTTACGTGGTCTGGTGTAAGTCAGGGAAGTAATCTCGGTCCTCTGCAATTTATAATCATGATGAACGATTTGCCCAAAGTCGTTAAAGAGGCAAATTGTTTAATGTTTGCAGATGACCTTAAGTTATCTCTGACTGTGAAGGAAGAAAGTGACTGTGGACGGTTACAGAATGCCATTAATAGTGTAGCTAATTGGAGCAAGGAGAATTTTTTACAGTTCAACATCAAAAAATGTGCTACAATCACGTTTTCACGTGCACATAGGCCTATTGTACATAGTTACAACATTGATGGAATGCCAATGGTCCGGGTCACAGAAGTTAAGGATTTAGGAGTTACTCTCAACGCGGGGCTAACGTTTCGTGATCACATTACTAAGTGCTGTAAAAAGGCTTACAGAAATTTAGGGTTCCTTTTACGAACTGTTCGTACTTTCACAAATGTAGCAGCCATTATCGCCTTATACAACGCTTTAGTGAGAAGCCAATTGGAATGCAACGCAGTCATCTGGGCTCCGCATGAGACTAAATATAGTCTCATGTTGGAGCGGATACAAAACAAATTTACTAGGTTTTTATATTTTAGGCTATATGGAGTGTATCCTTTTTATCCTATTATGTATCCAACTTTGTTTGTGTTGGGCATGGTGGGATACAACGAACTACGAGTCAGGCGGGAGCTCACGCTTGTGTCATATTTATTTAAGTTAATTAGGGGTAAGGTACATCACGCAGATATATTATGTTTACTGTGTTTGTGTGTGCCGGACAGATATGTGTGGCGACGACGTCGGCCTCACCTGCTGGCCGTACCTCGTGGTCGCACTAATTTATTGAACGAGGCGCCGCTGACACGGGCACTTCGCACTCTCAACCTTGTAGCAGAGGAGACAGATATTTTTATTTGTACGCCAAATGAGTTCACAAGGATAGCATTATATGTTATTTGTTATAAGTAGGTATTTGTTATAAGTATATATATGTTTACTGATGTGTGCTTCACTATCGAATTAGGTAGTAACCTGTAATGATAGTTGTAAGTTGTGTTTTAAACAAATAAAATAAAATAAAATAAAAATAAATAAAAAATGTTTTTTTAATTTTCATAGCCTCACGTATCATCCTTGGTAGGAATCGGTATTCTTTCGCGAGGATTTGTGGTCTATCAAATCTGATGTAATGGTTGGGGCCGTCTAGGATATGATCACAAACTGCAGACTTCCCGGAACGTTGATGCTTCACATCAGCTATATGTTCTTTTACGCGGGTCCTAATTGATCTTTTGGTTTGTCCTATATAAGAGAGACCACATTCACAATCAAGCTTGTACACTCCTGCATCTTGTAGAGGAATATGACACTTGACGGATGGTAGGAACTGACTAATCTTCTTCGGCGGCTTGTAGAATGTTCTAATAGAAGCTCGCTTCAAGATATAGCCAATCTTGTCTGAGACACCTCTGACATATGGTAGTACAGCAGGCACTCGCTCGACTGTGGCCGGCTTCACTCGGTCACTGTGACGTAGGCGCGGGACCCGAAGCTTGTTGTCGTGCAGAACTTGCTTGACGTGCTGAAGCTCGGCGGCCAGGTGTTTGCTGTCACCGAAGCCGCCGAAGAAGATTAGTCGGTTCCTACCATCCGTCAAGTGTCATATTTCTCTACAAGATGCAGGAGTGTACAAGCTTGATTGTGAATGTGGTCTCTCTTATATAGGACAAACCAAAAGATGAATTAGGACCCGCGTAAAAGAACATATAGCTGATGTGAAGCATCAACGTTCCGGGAAGTCTGCAGTTTGTGATCATATCCTAGACGGCCCCAACCATTACATCAGATTTGATAGACCACAAATCCTCGCGAAAGAACACCGATTCCTACCAAGGATGATACGTGAGGCTATTGAAATTAAAAAACATCCTAATTTCAATAGAGAAGGAGGCTGGGTACTACCACCTGCTTGGGATCCTATAATCAATAAAATTAAAACTAAACCCAAGCATACCACTGCAAGACCTCAAGACATAGTCAGTTCATTTTGCATAGATCGGACCATAAACAATAATTAAAAAAGCTGAAGGTACTCCGGGTTTAACAATGACATCGGGACGTCAGTCATCTCAGTCCCCCGTGACCATGGGTGCTGGAAAGCGCCCGAAACGTCGGGAATTAAAAATAAAAAGTAAAAATAAACGCGATAAAATCCGTAAAAGTAGTTTTAATCATGTGCAATGTTCGCGTAAATATAAGAAATCATTATGTTAACCAGTACGGACTGAAAATAGCAAATAAAATACGCCGATTAGAAGATCTAAAGACCAAGCGCGCAAGATACATAACAGCTTTAAATTACTTGAAGAGATGCAGAGATCATAATCTCATTCCTACGTGTGTCAAGATATCCACTAAAAAAGACATTCGAGGAAGCGCCAAGATCTTAAATCAGGCTAGTAAAAAGTTGTTAATAACGGTGATTCAGCAAAAACGTACCGATCTATATTTCATAAACAAAACCATAGACAATTCGTCCAGTGAATTAAAGACAGTTTTATCGACATTTGATTATAAAAATTGCATGGAAACTTTAGATAAACGCGAAACAACTAAATACAATGAATGCAAAAATAAACACATTGATAAATACCATAAATTAACAACTAAATGAAATGTCCAACATACGAAATCGTTGACCACAGACACGAATCATAAACAACGCGCTGTCTACAACTTATCAAAACAAACACTGGACGACGCCACAATAAAAGTTTTAGAAAAAGGTATTAATTTCGCAATAACACCGCGAAAAATACCGTATGAGGACATTATCTGTAGTGTTGAGGACTGTCTGTATAAAATAATATTGGTAATGAAGATTTAGAGGCCATACGTCAAGACATCTCGTCTATGTTACGTCGAAGTTCAGCGCCGAAATTAAATCTCCCCAAAAATGAATTTAACGCGTTGAAAAACTTACGCAACAGACCCGAGCTTACGATTCTCCGCGCAGATAAAGGTAATTCTACGGCTATAATGGATACGTCAGATTACAATTTTAAAATACAACAACTTTTGTCGGATGAAACTACTTATCGAAAGGTCAAAACAGACCCTACAACTAATACGCTTAAAACAACTAGCGATCTAATTAAGAAATACTCCGAAAAATTGAGTCTGGACGTTAATTCGATAATACCTTCCTGTGCCAAACCACCGAAGTTGTATGGGTTACCAAAGATACACGAACCGAATGCTCCATTACGTCCAATAGTGAGTCAGATTGATTCGCCAACTTACAGATTGGCTCAATACTTAGCTAAAATATTATCATCACTCAGAGGACACACAAGAGCACACACTAAGGATTCATACCATTTTGTCAGTGAGATAAAAGACCTACATCTTACTGACAATGAAACCATGGTCAGTTTTGATGTTCAGTCTCTATTTATATGCCTATCTGTTCAAGACTGCATCTCAATTATAACTAGGAAACTAAAGGAAAATAACATGCCAGCAGAATATGCAGTATTACTAAGACATTGCCTTACATCTGGCTATCTATTGTGGAAGGAAGAGTTTTACAAGTAAGTAAATGGTGTGGCGATGGGCTCACCTGTATCTCCCATTGTCGCCGATATATTCATGGAAGACTTTGAGGAGAAAGCCCTCCTTACTGCACCTGTTACACCAAGGATCTACAAGCGGTACGTAGACGATACTTTCACAATTTTACCATCAGACAAAGTAACTGCATTTTTAGAACATCTTAATTCCATAAACGCTAAAATTCAATTTACTATGGAGTTAGAGGCAAATAATTCCTTACCTTTCCTAGATGTATTAGTCATCCGAAATCCTAATAACACCATTGGTCACACTGTGTATAGGAAAAAGACCCATACAAACCGATATTTAAACGGTGAATCTCACCACCATCCTTCACAGTTAGCTACCGTGGGCAAATCTTTGTTACAGAGAGCACGAGGGATCTGTGACAGCAAACACCTGGCCGCCGAGCTTCAGCACGTCAAGCAAGTTCTGCACGACAACAAGCTTCGGGTCCCGCGCCTACGTCACAGTGACCGAGTGAAGCCGGCCACAGTCGAGCGTGTGCCTGCTGTACTACCATATGTCAGAGGTGTCACAGACAAGATTGGCTATATCTTGAAGCGAGCTTCTATTAGAACATTCTACAAGCCGCCGAAGAAGATTAGTCAGTTCCTATGTAATGTTTGGAGGTTCGAAGGAATAAATTAAACGTCTAGCGGTCTTGAATGTAGGTTTATTACTAACTCTAAATGTCTATTAGGCTATCATATATATAGCTACATGAGCATACACTAAACACACACTACACGCCCATCGGCAAAAAAGAAAAAAAAATTGAATTACAATTTTTTTTTCAATAAAACAAAACTTGGTGTAAGATTCAAAAAATTATTAACTATTTAAAATATTAAAATTCCTATCCTATATTAAACTTATAACATAATAAAATAAAATATCGTAAACACTGTAATTTGAAAAAAAAAATAACTTTCTATCTCTTTATTTAAATTTATTAAACTGTCATCAAATTTAAGTCTAATCTAAGTTTTTGTTTTAAATTGCTTTTAGGTTGCCTATCATAACTGCATAACATTTAAAATTTTCATATATAACTATTAATTCACTAGACACGAAAATACAGTAAAAAAAATAAAGTTATCAAAATTATTATAAGGCGTATATAAGGTTGTTTACAATATTATTATTTTCTTAAACTTAAACTATATTTTTAAATTTAAACCTTAATAAACTTTAAAGGTAAATAACCAATTCCATTAAAATAGTAAGTATCCTTATTTTTAAGTAGATAAACTTCAACATACTTATTTAAATCACACTGTAGTGTGAGTATTACAAACATTACTAGCACTATGCTTACATAAGGGCCCTACTAAATCTAAATAAACTATATCAAAGCGGAATATCCCGTATGGTTTATAACTTATAACCATTGGTTCCTTTATATATTTATTTAAGTGTTTATATATATATAGCAAACACTTGTCGCATCGATTTACATAATTAGGTAACGTTACTAATTATGTATATATAGTCTCTAACTCCGGTCAAAAAAATCTTTTCTTTGTATTGTTTGTCATTCGCTTATAGGTACGCGACCGTTAGTTGGCGAAATATGATAGTCGGTTAATATTACATGTTTTGTTTCACGGCGGTTCTAGTGCAACATAATCATAATAATTAATCATAACAACAGGGATCAATTACAATTTACAATCTCAGCCGCGTAAGCGGTTTGCGACACCTTTGTTTTAATTTCTAAGTATGTTCATGGGAACGTTTTTTCGATTACGTTGTGTAATGGTACCTAGTTTTAACCATGCATTAAAACGATATCGTAAATAAAATGAAATTAACTTTCCCAATAGTTTGTACCTCTATATATAGATTGCTACATTCAATTTTAAATTCATTTTGTAAAAGTATTATACTTTTACATAGGTACATTAACAAAAAAATCATTAATTAAGTTATTTATAATTTCGAAAACTCATTTTTTCATGACATGAAATTTATATATATATATATATATATATATATATATATATATATATATATATATATATATATATATATATATATATATATATATATATATATATATATATATATATATATATAAAAAACACTACTAGGTACACAGCTCAAATTTGTTTTACAAATATTTATTAACATTAAAAATAAACAATTTTATTTCAACCAGATAACATAATTTTAGGTTCCGTTGTCTTTTATAAAGAAAAACGTAAAAGGAATACTATTACATTAATAAATTTATAATAATAGTGTATCGATATACTCTGGACTTTACTTTATGAGCAAAATATAAACCAAATATAGTTTAAAATGTACAAATTTTATATAAAAAACATATAATAGAAAATTCAACCAGAATTATTGTAAATGTAAATTAATGTGTCTAAATATGAAAAAAAATTCGTAAATTCATAAACAAATGTGGTTAAACAATTACGCGCACAATACATACACACACATAACACATTTTCGCGTAATTGTGTAAATCGATCCCTATAGTTATTAAATGTGTAACTCGTTAGTCGCATTTTGGGTAGCATTAATGCAAAATAACTACCTATCTCACTATTAGATTATCATACATTTATCACACTTTTTTAATTTGCTCGGAAATTCCCTTATAATCCTGTATTTTTGTCGATTAATAGGCCCTTTTTCCATAATTCTTGTACGTATTTTATTTATTCCTAATATTTTTGACCTTTAGCTAGCTCTCTTTCTCTCTATTCACTTATATATTTATTTATTTATTAGATACCGGGAATCGGAGTATTAATTCATTTCATTTATATTTTATTTCGTGATTTTTATCACGCGGGTACTTTATAAATATGGGCCCCCCATTTATTTGGGTATTATATTACATTTTCGTAACATTCATTTCATTTTATTGGTACATAAACTTTTTTTTTATATCGAGGTAAAATTTACCTTTTGGCGGCTGGTATTAATCCGGAAAATTCCTCAGATCACTCCCCGTGATAGATGCGATAAAATACGCAAAGAGATGCAACATCTCTTCGCAGCGTCAGTGAATCGAGCCGATCGGAAAGCACTCGGTCGTCGACGATTCAAGCCGCTCTGCGCTGGATGCGGTCAAGTGGAAGGAGCTGGCACTGGGTAGCCCCAGCGTAGAGATGGGAACAGTATTCCATATGCGGCCGAACCTGCGCCTTGTAAAGTTTTAGGCGGTGTGCCGGCATAAAATACTGACCCGCTCTGCTGAGCACGCCAAGCTTTTTAGATGCAAATATTTGACCTTTTCTTCCAAATGACCACGAAACTGCACGTAACTCGACATGTCGACGCCCAGGATTCCGATACTGGCTGAAGCAACAAGGGGAGTGCCTTAAAACTGAGGAGATACAACAAAGAGGTTCTTTTAAGCGTTTATCGCGCAAACTTGTGTCTTCTGAGGGTTAAACTGGACTAGGTTTAGTCGCCCCCAATCCAAAACTTGTTCAGCAAAGACTCGACTTCAGAAACAAGTTTATCCCGGTTATTGAGAGTCGATATGGATGCAAATAAAGAGCCTAGCAGATCGGCTTTCTGCTTTGCGGCATGGGCCAGTGAGTCGTCCTCCCTGTGCAAAGATGGAGGAGATGACTGACAGAAATTTCCCTGGACAGCCTTGGCGAGAGACCTATGTGCTCTGACTTTGCCTGTGCAATGAATTTTTTGAAGGACCTGGAGAAGGAATTATAGTTCTTTTTTGGAGCGCTGGTGTTTACATCCCGGGACTTTGATGCGTCAGCCCAGGCTTGGTAGCACTCCTGCTTGGTAGCACCTATGTGCTCTGACTTTGCATAGACAACGACTCTTTTAAAGGACCTTGAGGTGGAATTATACTTCTTTTTTGGAGCGCTGGTGCTTACATCCCGGAACGTTGATGCGTCAGGCCAGGCTTGGTAGCACTCCTGCTTATATGCATAGCCATGATGCTATTTTACAGAAGCAACCAAACGATGGCTGAGATTTGCCACCGATGGGCAGCATAGAGGATGGAATAAAAAGTTCCATACCCTGAAGTAACATGTCAGCGACAGAATCAGCAGCAATGTTGGTATCGTCCTGCGAAAAGCAAACCTGCCCACAAGAGTAGAATACAAAGAAAGATCGCATCCTATCCCAATCGGCTGAATTATAGTGCCAAACACGGCGCCAGCCTGTAGAATGCAACCGCAATTTAGGTGTAAGTGACACCACACTCCGGACAAGACACTGGTTCGAGGAGCCTAAAGCTTCGACGGAAATCTGATATCTGTCCGGATGAGAGGTCAGCAGAAGGTCTAACAGGGAAGATCTATAATCCTCAACATCTGGAATCCGCGTAGACGAAGTAACCAGTTATGTCAAACCATATGCCAAGGCAAAATCATAAACAGATCTCCCAGCATGATCGGTTAAACGTGAACCAAGCTATTTGGCGTTAAAATCTCCGAGGATCACGATCTCTGCGGAAGTGATTTGATGTAGCAAAGAATCTGTAGCCATTTGGACATGGTCGAAAAGTCGGTCTGTTTCGGCACTATCGCTATGGAACCTATAAAAGCACCCGTAGACGCGCGGATGGTCGTCGCTGTCTACACGTAGCCAAAGGATGGATAATTCCGAACCTTCAAGTCAGAGAACAGATGTCCTCTCTGATGTATACGCAAACTCCAGCCCGAGGCACAAAGGAAAGGACAACTTTTCCAGTTTGTACCCAAGGTAGGAGAGATACAAAGAATCAGCCGGAGAGGATACCTGCGTCTCGGTCAGATAGAGCAGAGCTGGCCTCGCCATCTCGAGATGGTAGTAGACGGCGTTTAGGTTAGAATGAAGTCGTCTGATATTGCAGAAATTCACCGATAGCGTGGCAGGGTTCGCCTAGGTTTTGTTGCTCAGTTTGCCCCGAGCAGTTGTTGTCTTGAGCGGAATTTTGCCCTATGCGCGGGGCAACCTGGTCACCCACGCTCAGGAATGGAGTAACTTGGTCGTGGATGCACTACGAGGGGTTCTCCAGGGGTGCTGGTACTCTCCTGGGGTACCTAGATCTTTACTTAATTCCGCTACCATGTTAGAGGTGGGTGGGGGAATGGGGCCTCCGGCCACCTACACTCACCAGACGAAACGCGGAAGCTGAGCTACTGATCTACTTCACGCCAGTATTCTGTGAGGTCGTGATACCACCTCGGTTTGAGCGGGCCCATACATGCAACAGCAAAGCTGCCGCGTGGATCTACCATTGTAAAGCTTCCAGAGAAATCGTGTAATTGTATCACCAATTTTTTTGCTGATCGAGGCATCAAGGTCGTAGTAGACGGTACATGCCCCGATTAAAATCCCATTAACGCTGGTGTTCCACAAGGCTACGTGCTATCACCAACACTTGTTTCTTCTGCATAACAACGACATGTTGCAAATCGGTAGCATTCATTGCTATGCAGACGACAGCACTGGTGAGCTTTATACACCGGCCGTGCCAATATTTCTCGGGAAAACATCGCAGATTAACAGGACAAACTTGTGTCTGAAGTGGAGACTTTGTTGAACAAAATCTCGGACTGGGGGCGACTAAATCTAGTCCAGTTTGATCCCCAGAACACAAAGTTTGTGCGTTTACCGCATAAGAGAACCCCTTCGTCGTATCTCCTCAGTTTCAAGGCACTCCTCTTGTTGCCTTAGCTAGTATCGGAATCCTCGGTGTCGACATCGAGTAACGCGCATTTTCGTGGTCACTTGTCTTGCAATTGATCACGAAACCGCGCGTTACTAGGGTAAGGTACGTAAGGCCAAATTGGGCTATAAAAACCTTGGCATGCTCAGCAGAATGGGATAGTATTTCATGCCGGCTCATAGCCTGCAGCTTTACAAGGCGCAGGTTCGGTCGCACAAGGAATATTGTTCCCATTTCTTGTCCGGGACTCCCTAGTGCCGGCTCTTTCCATTTGACCGCATCCAACCAGAGCAGTTCGAATCGTCGGCGACCGAGCTCTTTCCGATTGGCTTGATTCACTGGCATTGCGAAGAGATGCTGCATCTTTATCTTTATCGCATCTACCACAGGGAGTGTTCTGAGGAATTGTACGGACTAATTCCAGTCACACAGTTTTACCAAAGCAGATCGCGAGAATACTCGCTATACCATCCATACCATCTGGATGACTGGCGGTCCACCACTAAGCGAAGAAGTTTTCTTCCTCGCACAACTTCCTTGTGGAATCAACTACCACCGGCGGTTTTTCCGGACCGATAAGACTTAGGGAACTTCAAGAAAAGAGCCTATTCCTTTTTAAATGCTCGGCAACGCATCTGTGATCCATCTGGTGTTGCAGCTGTTCATGGGCGGCGGTAATCACCTACTATTAGATGAGCTGTATGCCCCCTCTCCTATAAAAATAATCATATTGTGAATAGATTTTGAGTTAAACAATTTCATATATAGAAACATCATCTTTTATATGCATAAATGACATGAATTTTAATTCACGGAAAATAATTGTTTTATTTGTTAGTTAATGTCTAATTCAAAACAATTACAATAGTGTTACTGTACTGTACCAGCGCTATAAGAAAAAATTGAACTTACGGCTAAGTATGAACACAAACTTGTTACAAACGAAACATAAGTAATGACGAAGACTTAAAAGATATTCATTAAAAACAAAGTAAATTATGGAATAGAAACCTTTGATGGAACAAAGGTCGTGCAAAGAATCGTTTAATTCCGAAGCACGACAGGCTCATTATGGCTCCAGGTTCATAAAATATTTCCAGAGCTCCTTTAACGAGAAACTTGAGAGGTTTTCGCTCTTTGAACATCTTTATTTTATTTTTCTTTTCATAAACAGAAAATTCGAATCAGAATTTTTTATTTTGTTTTGTGATTTAGTTATATAATCCGAGCAGAAATGAATACTGCAATAAATTAAATTAAATTATGAAATACCAAATCTCATTAGATTATTAAGAATAAAAATGAAATAAGATAAAATAATTTTTATTCAATTTAAAATACAATTAATTCTTATTTAAAGTAATGTTTTTTAACTTAACCACTGTTACGAAAAAAAATACGTGTGGCACTCGGTGACTGCCGCGGTAAAGCTATTGCATAGCATTTTTTATCAACTTATGCAATTATAATTATTTATTTATTTTATTTATGCAGTTAAGTCCTTGACATTAAATCAAGTTACACTTTTTGAGCGTGGTGACCGATAAGAAAACAATTTTTTTCTAAAAGTTAATATTGTTTAAAATATTTTTTTAATGTCTTACAATACATGTAGGTTATTCAGGAATTTTTATCATTGAGTTGGCAGCTAGTGTACACGCATACGTCTGGTCGCACGCACACAAAAACCATGCCGAAGTCTGCCGAGTGCCGAAGTCTGCCGAACTGAAACGACGTTAGACGATGCACGGCTTTCAACGCCACACCTCCGTGCCCGTCGGAGTGGGGAGCGCGAGGTTTTTTTTCGTTACGGAATTTCTGGATTCGGTCCCCGCGCTCAAGGCCCGCGATAGAAGCTATGCAATAGCTTAAAAATATATCGCCTGGAGTTACTGTGACCGACGCTAGGTGGTTAAGGGTTAAGGATACTTAGATTACATAAATAATAATTTTTCCATTTTATGATAGTTTTTTAAGTTTGAACTGTTTTTGTGTATATAAGGTAATGTAACATAAAATATTATATAGATGCTTAGATATTAGGTAAGAACTGTAAATTTTTTAAAGAAATTAGTTCACGTTTAATGTTTGACATTATGTAGAACTACTTAAACTTATTAAGTATAACAATGTCCGGTCCGCTTACAAGCATAATATGGTAATATTTTGAGAAGTTAATTGTAATAAATTAAAACTGTATTCTTTGGAGTAAACAAGTAAAATAATAATTTGTTATAGCGCCATCTATTGCATTTTATACGTTAAATGATTTTATCGAAAAAAACATTGATTAACTCTCAAGGTAGTACGCATAAAATATGCTAGACGGCATAAACAGGAAACGATTTAATTTAATGTTCTATTTCATTTTCTCGCAGGCTAAATTCTATTGATATATACTTATATATCACTTCTTATATTATGAGATTTTGAGGATACTTAGATTACATAAACAATTATTTTTTCGTTTTATGATAGGTTTTTAAGTTTGAACTGTTTTTGTGTATAAAAAGTAATGTAACAAAAATATTATATAGATGCGTAGATATTAGGTAGATACTGTACATTTTTTAAAGAAATTAATTCAAGTTTAGTGTTTGACCTTGTGTAGAACTAATTAAACCTATTAAGTATAACAATGTCTCGTCCGATTACAAGCATAATATGGGACTATTTTGCGAAGTTAAGTGTATATATAGTTTTATATGTGGTAGAGCCATGCTCCAGTTATATTAGTAGTATAGACGTAGCGCTAATGGGCAGGCTCAACCGAGGAAGGACCACGCTCTCATAAAATACCAGCGTGAAATAGTACAGAATGGACATTGTGTAGAACTAATTAAACCTATTAAGTATAACAATGTCTCGTACGCTTACAAGCATAATATAAGACTATTTTGAGAAGTCAAGTGTAATAAATTAAAACTGTATTCTTTCGAGTAAACATTAAAATAATAATTCATTATATCGCCGTCTGCTGCATTTTATACGTAAAATGATTTTATCGAACAAACATTGATTAACTTTCAAGGTGGTATGCAAAAAATACGCTAGATGGCGTAAACACGACATGATTTCATTCTCTCGGTGGCTAAATTCAATTGATATATAATTATATATAACTTGTTGTACATTTTTTAAAGAAATTAGTTCACGTTTAATGTTTGACATTATGTAGAATTACTTAAACTTATTAAGTACAACAAAGTCTGGTCCGATAACAAGCATAATATGGTAATATTTTGAGAAGTTAAGTGTAATAAATTAAAACTGTATTCTTTGGAGTAAACAAGTATAATAATAATTTGTTTAGCGCCATCTACTGCATTTTATACGTATAGCGATTTTATCGAACAAACATTGATTAACTTTCAAGGTGGTACGCACAAAATACGCTAGATGGCGCAAACACAACACGATTTCATTTCTCGCAGGCTAAATCCTATTGATATATACTTGTATGTAACTTGTTATGTTATCGGATTTTAAGGATGGCATAATACACATTTATGGATATAGGCATTTATATCCTATTGATATAGACTTATATGTCACTTCTTATATTATGAGATTTTATGGATACTTAGTTTACATAAATATAATTTTATTAGTTTTATGATAGTTTTTTAAGTTTGAACTGTTTTTGTGTATAAAAAGTAATGTAACATAAAATATTACTTAGATGCTTAGATATTAGGTAGGTACTGTACATTTTTTAAAGAAATTAGTTCAAATTTAGTGTTGGACATTGTGTAGAACTAATTATACCTATTAAGTATAACAATGTCTTGTCCGCTTACAAGCATAATATGGGAGTATTTTGAGAATTTAAGTGTAATAAATTAAAACTGTATTCTTTGGAGTCCACAAGTAAAATAATAATTTGTTATATCGCCATCTACTGCATTTTATACGTAAAATGATTTTATCGAACAAACATTGATTAACTTTCAAGGTGGTATGCTAAAAATACGCTAGATGGCGTAAACACGACATGATTTCATTTTCTCGCTGGCTAAATCCAATTGATATATAATTATATATAACTTGTACATTTTTTAAAGAAATTAGTTCACGTTTAATGTTTGACATTATGTAGAACTAATTAAACTTATTAAGTATAACAATTTCTCGTCCACTTACAAGCAAAATATGAACAATTTTGAGTAGTTAAGTGTATATAGTTTATACATGGTAGATCCATGCTGCAGTTATATTAGTAGTATATAGCACTAATGGGCAGGCTCGACCGAGGAAGGAACACGCTCTCACAGAATACCAGTGTGAAATAGTGTTTTAATGCTGCTGTGTTTCGTATGGTGAGTGTAGAGAACCGAAGACCCTTTTAACTGGAAATGAGGCATTCCATCTTAGTCCTCACGGGTGACAACGCATCTGCATTTTGATTTGTAATAGATGTCTATGGGCTGCAGCAACCACTTACCATCAGGTGGACTGTGTGCTCGTTTGCCAATCTATCCAATAAAAGAATTAAAACTGTATTCTTTGGAGTTAACAGGATACTTAGATTACATAAATAATTATTGAATAAATGAAAAGTTAATATTGTTTAAAATATTTTTAATATCTTACAATACATTTAGGTTATTCAGAGATTTTTATCATTGAGTTAGCAGCTAGTGTACACGCATACGTCTAGTCG
The DNA here is from genome assembly GCA_907164705.1 of Parnassius apollo. Taxonomy (NCBI): domain Eukaryota; kingdom Metazoa; phylum Arthropoda; class Insecta; order Lepidoptera; family Papilionidae; genus Parnassius; species Parnassius apollo. Next base: position 4,801,642 of record CAJQZP010000160.1, on the reverse strand, counting down.
CACGCACACAAACACCGTGCCGAAGTCTGCCGAGTGCCGAAGTCTGCCGAACTGAAACGACGTTAGACGATGCACGGCCTTCAAGCCACAACTCCGCGCCCGTCGGAGTGGGGAGCGTGAGGTTTTTCGTTACGGAATGAATTTCTGGATTCGGTCCCCGCGCTCAAAGCCCGCGATAGAAGCTATGAAATAGCTTAAAAAAGTCTGGAGAGATGGTTCGCTCATGTTCGGTTTTTAATATTTGTCGAAATAAAAAACTTGATAAATGACATAACATGTTTATTTTCATTTTAAATAATGTAAAATTAATGAAGTGAATTAAATATAATGCAACTATATTCTCTTTGAAAGTTTCCTTCCTACAGATAGGTAAATAATTACTTTTCCAAAGATATAACTAACGAATAGTTGAAGAGTTAATTCTGCATTGAATGAGTTCCTGGTGCAGTTTCTTTGATACTAAAATTCACATTTTGTAAATATTTAAATCATAAAATAAAGTAATGATGCTGCAGTATATTTTAATTTGAGAAAAAGTTTTAAGAACCATACTTTTACTTGTAATGTCAGGAAGAATTTTAAACTTTTTTTTTAAAAGACAGGTACTTGCAATGGGTTGATATTTAAAAAATCCAAAGTGCAATATATCTCTACGATTTGTTCCTTAGAATTCTAATTCTACTGTTTTAAGAAGCATATTTTTATGAAAATACGTATCTTAATAATTATAATGAAAGTTTCAATTCAATAAATTCTGTAATAATCAAATAAATGAGAAGTTAATAACAAAGAAAACTAAATTGCACTTGAAATCATTTCTTATATTGATTAAAAATAAAACATATCCGCGCATATATAAATTACGCAGTTTATTTTGCAAATGTGGTTGCAAATTCTGTATCTATTGGTGCACAATGCTTTTAATCAATTATATGTAACTATTTGGGTTTCCATTTTATGGTTATTGTAGTATTCGATAGATTATAGTTATGACTATATATTTGTTGAAATCACTTTACGTTTGAAACTGAAATAATAACAAAGATATTAATATTTAATTTGCAACACTCCGCTCAATTAAATACAATGATGTGTTTTACCAAGATTGAAGAGCACCTCCCGCCCTCCCTCAATTGCGTGCACCAATCCCGCCACCACTAATCGCAGCAACACTACTCTCCCAACACCACTACTCCCGGCACCACTACTCCCAAGACCACTATTCGAAACACGTGTCGTATTATCGTCGATGTTGTGTCTTTCCTGGAATAGTAGTGTTGGGAGTAGTGGTGCCGGGAGTAGTGGTGTTGGGAGTAGTGGTGTTGGGAGTAGTGGTGCTGCGATTAGTTGTGGCGGGATTGGTGCACGCAATTAAGGGAGGGCGGGAGGTGCTCTTCAATCTAGGTAAGAGTAAGACACATCATTGTATTTAATTAAGCGGAATGTTGCAAATTGAATATTAACATCTTTATTGTAATGGATTTCCGCAAAGTAAAGCCTGATTCTATCAATTAACTGAAATAATATTTCTTTAGGTGTTTAAGGAATATAGGACATAATATTCAAACTTTTTTCTGACGTCGAAAATATTTTTCATACTCATATTTGATTCTTTTCATTTACAAATTTTTAATTAGTCAAATATCCGACTTTGAATTTTTTTATACTTTTAATAATTCATAACTTAGCCCTTATAAAGAATATAAAAAATCATGTATATATAATCATGTATATATCATGTATATACTTACTCCTTTTCTTTATGTAATTTTAATGGGTTTGATTCTTATTAACTATCTAATTAAAAAAGCGTTTAAAATGTCACGGAGAATACTTTAAAAACAGTGAATGTATTAGTTTAAATTGTTGTATTACAGTGAACCTCATCTTATATTATTTCTTTTCAAATATGAAAGTAGACCCTGTAATTTCATGCTTAAAAATATATTAATTTTTATCTATAACTATAACAACTCACCAAAAGATTCTTCGTGCTATATAAGTATAAGTATTTAAATATGTTTATATGTAGTGGTGACCTAAGAAAATTCATCACACGTGGACTGTGTGCTCGTTTGTTATCCTTATCCTCGGTTATATATAAAATTTTATTTAAACTCCTGTCTAGGGTAAACATAACCTAGACAGAAATTTGTCGATCAAATTTGCGATATGACAGAGATGTGTCACGATCTTGCCAAATTGAATTTCGTAGTCTCTGGTAACCCCACTGGGTGACAGGCGTAAAATTTTACGTATTGTGTATTAAAATAAATAAAATGTTTAATTTCAGAGAGAAAAAATGATAAACTATTGTTTATTCTAACAAGTACATCCGAATTCAAAAAACATTTTCTTTCAATTCTTAATTATATTTCTTCTTCTTTAATATATTGTACAAGTGATAGCCGAAAATAGATCTCTTTATGTTTTCAAACAATGAAATACGAAGGAAATAAAATTATCAATGAAATATTAGCTAGTATTATAATACATGATCTTATATTTTTGTTGTATTTTAGGTGAACATAAAAGACGGCCCAAAAAAATCTAAATTCTTTACTTTTTTGGTCATAAATTTCGTCAGAACCGAAAAAGGAATATGTTAGAAAAGTCGTTAGCACCAGATAAATGACAAATCGAAATTTACGAAATCGAATATTTCGAGGAAAGTTAGGAGATCATGTGCCACGTGTATGAAATATATCATTTGCGAACGCCACTCCGCTTGACCTAGTTTAAAACAAACCTACTTATGTTCACAGCACCACTTAGTGCACCCTGAGACCTGTCTGCCTGCCTGTATTCTAAGAAATATTGTAAAATATTTCATAACTGTTAATATTTATGGGTATTTTTAGTAAAAATTATTGCATCTGTAATAGATGCAATTCACGCCAACTTGCTAATATTATTAAATATTATTAATAAAAGTATCGAATCTGTTCTGGATATTTGCAGTTTTATTAAAAATAGTGACGAACATTCTGCAAATACTAGAAACAAGCACAAATTTAACTAACCAGAAATTGTGCTTGTGTACGTTTGCATGTGCGTGTGCTAGTTTTTGGTTTTTATTCAGAATACTTCTTGTGACAAAAGCCATAAAATAGTAACAAAGCTTGTATTTAAAGTATTCCTAAATATAAAATACATATTGCATATTAAATATAAATTTATTTAATATGCAATATGTATTTTATATTAATAAAATAAATTTTGTTAAGAATTCTAAATAAAATAATCGTGTCTTAATAGATAGAATACTCAACAAAATGTAATTTAATGAAATAAAGTAATGAAATACAACAGAAATTCTCGTCAGAAATGACGTATTGCGTCTTAAAATTTTTGTTTTTTTATAAGATGGGGAGACCAATGAGCGTACAGTCCATTTGATGGTAAGTGGTAACTGTGGCTCATAAACATCTACATCTATTTTCGATTAGGAATCAAAATGTAGATGCGCTGGCACCCTCGAGGACTAAGATGGAATGTCTCGTTTGCAGTTAAAAAGGTTCTACGGTTCTCTACACTCACCATACGAAACACAGCAGTGTTAAGCTACTATTTCATGCTTGTATTCTGTGAGAGTGTTGTCCTTCACCGGTCGAGGCAACCCATTCGTGGTACACGTTTACTACTGATACAGCTGTAGCATGGCTCTACGACGTACAGTATATTTATATACTCAAGTAATAAGGCGAAAACGAGAAAACGTTACAGGAGACGTAAATGTATCACAGGTCTATCTAAACATAATTTCCTCTTCTCACGGTGGGCAATTTATTTAATATGCAATATGAATTTTACGGGAACGATCAGAAATATTAGCTTTTATAAAAAATAATGCAAAAAATTTATAAAACCTCTTTTGTACCATTAAATTATTTAAAATAGACCTTACTTTTTAAAATAATTAATAAAATATATTTATTTCTTCAACGTAAAAACCGTTCCACTGCCCTTGCAATATGAAATTCTTCTTCTGAATATTATATAAATAAAAATTTAAACAGAAAATTCCAGAAACAAAATTTAAAAATATGTTCTAGATTTATTGTCTTCACCGTTTTATTTCATATCTACGATTTAAGATATGCAAATCTTCATTCATACGTTTCGTTGCATTCAATGCATACTTGCATCAGCAATCTGCATCGATTTCGACTCTTGTTTTAGTTTATTTGTTTCACATTTTGCATCAGATCAGTATATTTGCATTTGGTTCTTCGATATAATTTAACATAATATTAATGATTTGATATATAAGTAACTAAATTCAGGGATTTTCATAAGCATTGGATGCAAATATACTAAAATCAACTTCATAGTAACATATACTCCACTTTTTATATTTTCAAAACGTGACCTTTTAGTAACTAGCTGCAGTAAACTTTTAAACCATTTATGCGAGCTTGACTTACAGACATGCACTGGCGTAGCATGGGTTTTCGCCGCCCGGGGCCGTCCGGAAATTCAACGCCACCGCCCATTTTCTAAAATTATTTTAATTTAAAGTTTAAATAGTTTAACTTATTGAAAGTCAATATAAACTACCACTTCGATTCGAAAGGAACAAACATCTTTAGGAAGAAATGGTGCAAGAAACCCACAGGAAGTTTATCTTTGTCAGATTGTTTACAAGGCAAAACTTTACTAACTTAACGCTAGGTACATACGACAATAAATAATAATAATGAATGTACAGTTGGATTTTAAATTATACGTAGAGCTCAATATTTGGCAACCTTTACAGGTATTGCAAAAAAGTATACTTAGTTATAGTAGTAGTAATACTTAGAGGCTGACGAGAGCGCCACCCACCATTTTATTTCTTTACTCCTAGAGCAGATCAAATTTAAAAAATCTATAAGTAACTTGACTAGTAAAATTACCTGTAGTGGATCGTTAGAATCACTTTTCGTTATTTTGCATTTGATAAATTAAGAGAATCGTTAATTACCGCCTAAATTGGCTACTTATAGCGGTTGTCAACGTTCTCTTATCCAACAGCAATTAAGATCAACTTGGATAGAATAAAATATTTATGTCATGGGGTGCCTAGAATTATTAATTGTTTCTGTCACTATTAGCTTTAAAATTAGATTGAAAATATACTTTTCGTGTTTTTTTTTTCAAAGCAAAATCATTAACACAATCGTCAATATCAAAATATATGTCATGTTTTATTTCCAGAATAGCTAAATTTGGTAGTCCCGATGTTGACGCAGTCGATCTTTGATACTCGTAATTTTTTATTAACTTTAATTTAAAAAACGTTCCTGTCGCAACTTGAATTAAGGTGCGATTCCGTAGCCGACTGCAGGCAGCAGCAGCCGGCGACGCGTCGCCGCGACATGTCGCTGTAACATGTCGTGGCGCCGTGTCGCTGCAGTCATGATTCCGAACTTGACTGCAGGTGGCAACAGCCCGTGTTCAGTCTGTTCCAAGTGTTCAGTGGGACATGATGTCTGACGTATTTGAAATTAGCGATCCTATGTTGAAATGCAGAGAAATGAAGGAACGTACAGTGCGGGATATTAAGCCACCTAGATTATCAGTTTCTCTTCCTCGGAATCGGTGAAACTCATTTTTTAAGTGAAATTCAACGTGTTGTCACTCGGGCGTTTGCGGCACTAGGCAAACGACGTGTCGCTAGCTACGGAACTTATTTCATAGAACTACTTAGAAACCAGTTGAATCGCGACGACACGTCGCTTACTGCTGCTGTTTGCAGTCGGCTATGGAATTGTACCTTTACTAACGACAGATGTTAAAAAAATCCTCCATGCTGTAACTATATTATGTTATATATGGGACCAAACGACATGTTCCATCTCAAAAATGGTTCGGACAAAAGTCGTGTTTCCGAAACCGTTTTGATTGTTTTATATTTTGAGAAGATAGAGCTATTTTATATGATAGTTAAAAATTATAATGAGTTTTTAATATATAAAATTACACCCAAACTTTGCACTTCGATAATTTCAAAAACAGATTGACGATTCCCGTTATTTGTACTTATTTAAGATTAAGACATTTGTGGATACAAAAAAAATACTTGTTATTATTTGTTTACAACAAAATACTTTTTATTTAACACTAGCTGTTCTCCGCGACTTCGTTCACGTAAAATTTATTAAGATTGAATTCCATGGATTTGAATTTTTTGCGAAAGACCCCAATTCTTTTTCTAAAATATAAATGAGACTAAGTTATTTCTTAAACATCAGCTATCTGCCAGTGAAAATCCTAACAAAATTGGTTCAGCCATTTCAGAGATGAGCCGGAACAAACAGAAAAACAGACACAAACATTTTAAAAATTGTTTTTTGTTTTAAAAATATTTTGTACAGCTGTGCCCCGCGTTTCACCCGCGTATATCACAGGTTTGCGCCGCGCGACATGACATGACACCTAGCTCTTTAGTTCAATCATTAAATAAAATATTATAGGTGTTTAATATTTGGAAAAATATTTTCACAAGAGAGTTATTTTGATCATTTTTATCACACGTATAATAAAACCGATGTTTTTTATAGGATAAGTGGCAAACGAGCACGCGCCTCACTTGACGATAAGTAACTATCGCTGCCCATGAAAACTGCAGCACCAGAGGAATTGCTGGTGCGTTGCCAGCCTTTTAGAAAGGAGAAACCTCTTTTCCTGAAGTTCCCTAAGTCGTATTGGTTTGGAAAAGTTGCTGATAGTAAACTATTCCACAGAGAGGTCGTACGAAGAAGAAAACTCTTAGTAAAACGTATAAGTGGTGGACCGCCAAATATGGCGATGGTGTGGATAGTATCGAGAGTTTTAACGCGATATGCGTTTGTGAAATTCAGCGGCTGGGATTAATCTGAACAATTCCTCAGATTGCTCTCCGTAGTAGTTGCGAAAAAAATGCAAAGGGATTCAACATCTCTTCGCAACGCCAGTGAATTGAGTTGATCGGAAAGCACACAGTCGTCGAAGATTGGAGCCGCTACGCACTGAATGTGGTTAAGTGGAAGGAGCTGGTACTGGGAGCCCATGGTCAGAGATGGGAACAATATTCCATGTGAGGCCGAACCTGCGCCGTGTAAAGTTGCAGGTGGTGTACCGGAATGAAATACTGTCCCGCTCTGCTGACCACGTCTAGCTTTTTAGAGGTCAATTTGGCCTTCTCTTCAAAGTGACCACGAAACTACACCTCACTCAATATGTTGACGCCGAGGATTCCGACACTGGCTGAGGCAACAAGGTGACTAGCTTGAAACTAAGAAAATACGACCAAGGTTGTTTTTTCATCGGTAAACGCACAAACTCGTGTCTTCTGAGGATCAAACTGAACTAAATTTAGTCGCCCAAATCCGAGACTTTTTTCCGAGAAATATTAGCACGGCCGATGTATAGAGCATCACCAGTGCTGTCATCCGCATTGCAATGAATGTTACTGGTTTGCAACATATCATTGATAATCAGAAAAAACAGCGTTGGTGACGTCATGCAGCCTTGAAGAATACCAACATTAATATGTTCGTAATCTAATCATGCATCGTCTACAACGACCTTAACGCTCCGATCTGCAGGAAAGCTGGTGATCCAATTGGACAATTTCTCGGGAAGCCCCTAGAAACGGAGCTTCGAATGAAGCGCTTTGTGTCAAACCCGATCAAAGGCTTTCACAATGTCCGAACTAACGGCCAATGCATCCCCCTTGGACTCTACTGCCCTCGCCCATCTATAAGTCAGGTAGACCAGAAGATCACCAGCTGATCGACCCCGATAAAAACCGTAATGGCGGTCACTAATCAGCTGGTGACTCTCAAGATACCGTATGAGCTGACAGTTTATAATGGATTCCATTATTTTGGAAACCAAGGAGGTGATGGCGATAGGCCTATAGTTAGACGGATGTGAGCCGTCGCTTTTTTAGCGATCTGGTGGACGAAAGCCGTCTTCCATGATTTCGGGACTACAACTAAAGAGTAGGAGTACCGGAAAAGACGTCTTAAAACTGGTGCCAGCTCTGGAGCACACTTTGTAATATATATATATATATATATATATATATATATATATATATATATATATATATATATATATATATATATAGGTATAATTGGAGGGATTCCAACAGACCTACTCGACTTGTGGATGTTCAGGGAGAAGAGTGCTTTACGAAATGAGCCATGAGTGAACCGCACATCCGGCACGGGGCACTCATATTGCGTTGATGGTCGGCGGTGTGAGTGCTCTTTTTTAATCATTAATAATTATAATCAGTATTTTTTGTAGTAATGTTGTGAGAAATATTTTAATAATTTTTTCTTTTTTAATTTTGTATAAAAATTATCAAAATTTTCATTAGGTACGTCATTTTTTATTTAATAAATAAAGTTTTAAAAGTAGCAATGTTTTAACTATCTAACAGCAAAAGTATTCAGAAATAAGTTTACAAAATTTAACTTCGAAATATCAAGAAACAAAAAAGTTATAGATTTTAGGGAGGGAGCGCATTGTTTGGTCCCATAGTACGGCGTGCCGCGGCATCCAATGGAATGTCGTGACGTGCCGCAGCATGGCGCGGTGTCACGCGAGACATTTCGGTCTATTCGTGTTGAAATAAAGAAATGTCAGTGCTAATTTCATTCATAGTCCGGGAGGTAGCGTTAAAATTTTTCTGGGAATTTCATACCGAATGAATTTTACATTAAGCAGTTGTTTAATGGTCAGAAATCAATAAAGTGATCGTCAGTTGTCGCACTAGCAATACATCTGACGACATATATTGTTGCTGTAGTTAAGGTTGACTATTCTATTTACTTGAAATTGACAGAAAGAGGCGTGTGTTCTTTAGTAACGATTTATTCTGACTGACTTTATAAAATTAACAATTAGCCTTTAAATACGCTAAGCATGGAGTAGGAATAGTATACGTGTTATGTATGTGTTTGTGAGCATTTATTATTTGTACGTTTATAATGCATTGATGTATGTTTGAGTTCTGTGAATATTTGTGTATAGTATAATTATGTCCGTTTGTATATAAATGTGTGTATGTACGTATGTTCGAGTAAATAAACCTAACATACCGCCCACCAAAGGACTAGTAAGTCCTTTACCAAATAATATAGAAGATAAAAATTGAGTTTACACTATTTCTTATAAAAGTGAACCTATTCCATGCTTTTACAATCACGACATAAACATAAATTTTATGGTTGAGAATCAATAGGTAGTAAACACAATTTTGTTATAGTTCTCTTAACAACACTATCACCACTTTTTACACTGTACACTCTAGTCAGTCCGTCTGGGCCAGGGTGTTTTTCTGTCACTCTTCCTAGAGCCCATTTCCCCCGGAGGGAGATTGTCCGACTTGATTAGCACTATGTCTCCTATCTCCAGATCCTTCCTTTGCTTTAACCACTTCGGTCTCTGTTGTAGTCTGGAAAGGTATTCAGATTGCCACCGTGACCAAAAATCATGCAACAGTTTTTGTGTATGTTGCCATCGTGTTAAATAATGCACTTTAGCTTCCTTTAAACTCGGGGAGGGAATAGTAACTGAGAATATTGTTTTCATCTAAGAAAGGATTCAAACTTTTTAATTCACTATTTCCTTTTATTTTTTTATTTTTTCTCAAATATTCTATTTCTCCTTCATAATCTTCTCTTTGAACAATCTTAATGCACGAAATCAATGCGTCTTCTAATTCAATTGTCGTTATTGGAACACTGATATCAGATTGTTTCTTGTAATTTAGGAATCTTTTACATAATGTTATTGTTGTTAACAGTTCACTTAAAGTGTTAAAAATTTTGAATTTATTTGTCAAGGTTAATTCATTTCGTTCTTTACTTTCTATCTTCAAATTTACTAGTATAGTTTCTTTTGCTTCCAACTCTATTGGTACTATGTTCGGTCTTTCAAATCTTATTTTGTCTCTGGACAGCCATTCTGGCCCTTCCCACCACAACTTACACTGTTTTAATTCCGTCACTAACATGCCTCTAGATGCGATATCGGCGGGGTTATCAAGAGATAACACATGGTGCCACTGACTGTTGTTAACATTATCTGTTATTTCTACAACTCTGTTAGCAACAAATTGTTTCCATCTATTCGGTGCGCCGAACAACCATGACAGAACTATTGACGAGTCTGTCCACGCGTATATTTGAACTGATGGTATTCTCATTGCCAGACCGATTTGCTTAAGAAGTTTGGAGAGTAAAACAGCTCCGCAAAGCTCCAAGCGTGGCAAAGTCACAGTTTTCAAAGGGGCCACTCGTGTTCTCGCTGCAATGAGTGCTGTCTTTATAGTGCCATTGTGTGTCACGACTCTGCAATATACGGCTGCTCCATATGCACGTGATGATGCGTCGCAAAAACCGTGAATTTGTATCTGTTGTTTGTTACAGTTCATTGTGTGCAACCATCTCGGTATGGATACTTCGTTGATGCGCTGGAAGTCTGCTCGTAGAGTCAACCATTCTGTTTCAAGGGTGGAGCTTATTTTGTCATCCCATGCAACTCCTTCCAACCATAATTTTTGTACAAAAATTTTCGCCATGATGACACTCGGTGCAATCCATCCCAAAGGATCGTATATTTTTTGGATGTCTGACAGGACGGTTCTTTTTGTGACAATTGATGAACTTTCAGGGAGATGAAAGTTATAGCAAAATTCATCAGTGGCTAGGTTCCATTGGATACCTAAAGCTTTAATTGTTCCATCCATTTTGAAATCTACGTGTGCTTTGGAAGATCTTTCGCTTGGTTCTATAGACTTCATGAATTCGAAACTGTTGGAAGACCATTTTTTGAGTTCAAAGCAACCACTTTTTAGTAGACATTTTAGTTGTTGACTGATTTTTATGACTTCTTCTACTGTGTCGCCACCCGATAAAACGTCGTCTACGTAAAAGTCTTCTCGAAGAATCTGTGCAGCTTCTGGATATTTATCTCCTTCGTCAAATGCCAGCTGCATTAGCGTTCTTACAGCCAGATAAGGTGCTGACGTTGTTCCGAAGGTAACCGTCAGTAGCCTGTAATCCTGAACTTCTTGCGAAGTGTCACTTCTCCATAAGATTCTCTGATAATCTCTGTCGTCCTTGGTTACTAGTATCATTCTATACATTTTCTGAATGTCTGCTGCGAAGCAAATAGAGTGTAATCGCCATCGCATGATTATACTTCGAAGATCTTCTTGAATGACCGGTCCCATTAAGAGCTCGTCGTTTAGTGAAATTCCATTAGATCCCTTGCACGAAGCATCAAAAACTACTCGCATTCTTGTGGTTTCCTTGTCTTCACGCAAGACAGCGTGATGTGGCAGATACACAGACCCTTTTGTGTGTATTTCATTTCCTGGTACTTCTTCCATGTGACCTAACCCTTTGTAGTCTTCAATAACTTCGGTGTATTCTCTTTTTAACTGTGGTGACCCTTGAAATCTTCTCTCTAACTGTGTTAATCTTTTTAATGCTGTTTGGCGTGTCGATCCTTCGGTAGATTTCGGGATTTTTTGTTTTAAATGGTAACTTGACTATATATCTTCCATCTTCTCTTCTAGTATAAGTCTTTCCATAAATTTCTTCACAAAGTCTTTCCTCTTTAGTGTGTTTTCTTTTCGGATCTGTATCTATTTCCCACAATTTTTTCAGTAAATCTTCAACATCTACTTGATGATGTAGGACTAAAACGTCATTCTCCCTTGTATTTGTATCTATATCTCCAAACAAAATCCAGCCTAGGTTGGTTCTTTGAGCACACGGCGTACCTGGCGGACCTTTTATAAGCTCTTGTTGTAATATTTGCGCGTATTCTCTAACACCTAGAAGTAAGTCGATTGAACCTGGTGTATGATATCTAGGATCTGCCAGGTTGAGTCCTTCTATATGTGGCCAATTGGTTGATATGATAGTTTTGGTAGGTATCTTAGTAGTCAGTTGCTTGGGCATCACATAAGCTTGTATTTGTAGACTAAAGGTTGAATCACATCGTGATTGAAGTTCCAACTGCACTACTTGTTTTATGGCAACACTTGTAGATCCTACGCCAACTACATTTCCTTTAACTGGTTGTCGTGTCGTCTTAAGGCGTTGAGCTGCCCTTTCGCTTATAAAGGATGCTTGAGAGCCTTGGTCGATAAGGGCCCTCAAAATAGTTGTATGCCCTTGCGTGCTTCGTATAATCACTTCTGCCGTTGCTAAGAGAGCTATATTGCTTTTTGCAGTAAAATGTGAAGCAATCATCATGTTAACTTCAACTGGCTCCTCTACACTTACATGTTATTGTGACATTGGTTGTGAGTTGCTCGTTTGACCCAATGTGACCTCTTGCCTTGCTTGATGTAAGAGCGAATGATGACGCTTGCGACAGATGCGACAAGTCAACGGTATGCGACATTTTGTTGCGGAGTGACCCGCTGCTAAGCAGTTAAAGCATAAATTATTCTTCTTTGCATATTCACCTCTTTCTGTTGGTTGCATTTTGCTAAATTCTTTACAATGACACAGTTTGTGGCCTTCTTTGCACATGACGCAGACCTTCTCGGAAATTGAACTATGAAAGGATTTTTCACGTATAGTATTTGTTTTTTGTTTCTGAGGTTCTATTAATTCCAGCGTACGAAAACGGTTTTCCAAAAATTTTCGAAACATTTCGAGTGAAGGTAAACTTTCTGGATCGTGACAACTGGTACTCACGTGCTCCTCCCAGTCCTTGTGTGTGTCTGGATCTAATTTTTGCACAATAACAAATATGACAAGTGGATCCCAATTGTCAGTTATCACATTAACATTTTTCAAATGATGTAAACATTCAAAAGTTGTGTCTAATAAATGTTTAATTTGACTCGACGAATTAACTGTCATCTTTTTCTGAGAAAATAACCTCTTCATAATCGCATTCACAGTCATACGTTTGTTACCGTATCGACCTTTCAATAAATTCCATGCCTGCTCGTAATTAGAGTCCGTTACCTGTATGTGCTTCAAAACCAAAGCGGCTTCCCCCTGTAAGGCTTGTCTTCAAATAATGGAGTCGTTGGACATTGCTCAATGACCCGTTATTGTGGACGAGAGTATTAAACAAATCGTAAAATGATGACCAATCTTCATATTGCCCACTAAAAGTTGGTATTTGTATATTGGGTAACACGACGCGTGGTTGTTGACATTCACTCATAATTGGTATGGATGTATTGATAGGTTGAGAAGTTATCAAATCTTGTAGCTCCGCCTTTAAAGTAACATATAACTCTTCGTGTTCATAAAACTCCTCCTTTGCAAAGTACGGCACCTGATCTCTTTTCTCTCTGGGGATGAGACTAATTATATCACCATAAGTCTTTCTGTAATCCGTCCAATATTCCTCAACACACTTAAGACGCGCTTGCGCATAAATAGGAGTTAATCTTGCTTTAGGACATTTTTTTAAATTCACTTGAGTCTTCCTTAATATTTGTGCAATGTCTTCCACAATACTTAATGCTTTTAAAACTTCTGTAGTCATTGTACACCACGATTATATTGTTTACCAAAACTAAAGTAATGAAACACAAATCTTGCAAAACAGTGTTGTTTTTCAATAACTCGGCCGCCGTAATTCTAATTGAATGCAGTCTTTGTTCTCGCGGCAACGTCGTCGACCGATCTCCGATCGCTTCTATCCGGCTCGAAAATGGACCATATGTTGCTGTAGTTAAGGTTGACTATTCTATTTACTTGAAATTGACAGAAAGAGGCGTGTGTTCTTTAGTAACGATTTATTCTGACTGACTTTATAAAATTAACAATTAGCCTTTAAATACGCTAAGCATGGAGTAGGAATAGTATACGTGTTATGTATGTGTTTGTGAGCATTTATTATTTGTACGTTTATAATGCATTGATGTATGTTTGAGTTCTGTGAATATTTGTGTATAGTATAATTATGTCCGTTTGTATATAAATGTGTGTATGTACGTATGTTCGAGTCAATAAACCTACACATATATTTTTAATTAGATTGAAAAAATAATATAATACATTTTTGCTCGGTATAAAAATCATCGGAGCAGATTTTTTTCTCCTTTAGCTCCACCGCTACAAGAGCAGATGACGTTTGGCGCTGTTATGTGTTGGGGGAAAACTATTGTTATGATTTTCATTCATTCATTCATTCATTACAGCCTTTCACAAGTCCACTGCTGAACATAGGCCTCCCCCAAGGTATGCTACAAAGCACGGTCCTGAGCCACCTGCATCCATCGACTTCCTGCATATCTTACCAGGTCGTCACTCCGTCTAGTGGGGGGTTGCCCTACACTTCGCCTACCGGTACGAGGCTGCCACTCGAGTACCATTTTTCCCCAACGGTTGTCGGTTCTTCGAGCTATATGGCCGGTCCATTGCCACTTCAGCTTACTAATCCGTTGGGCTATGTCGGTCACTCTGGTCCTACTGCGGATATCCTCATTTCTAAGTCTATCACGCACAGAAACTCCGAGCATAACCCTTTCCATAGCTGGCTGAGCTACTTTAAGCGTCCTCAAACGGCCACCAATGCAGGACCACGTTTCGGTTCCGTAGATCATCACTGGCAACACGCACTGGTTGTACAACTTAGTTTTCACGTTTTGAGGTATACCTGACGAGAAGATGCGTCGTAATTTCCCGAACGCAGCCCAGCCGAGTTGAATACGTCGATTGACCTCTCGGTCGAAGTTGGACTTACCTAGTTGGACTATTTGTCCCAGGTAAACGTACTCGTTAACAACTTCGAGCTTAGTGCTCCCAACAACTACCGGCATAGGTGTGACATGGACATTAAACATGATCTTTGTTTTGTATATGTTCATCTTAAGACCTATACGTTGGGAGGCACTGTTGAGCATAGTGCTTAAGTCCTCCAGCGATTCTGCCATAAGTACTATATCGTCGGCAAATCGAAGGTGATTGATGTATTCGCCATTGATGTTAATACCGTATCCTTTCCAGTCTAGTAGCTTGAAAACGTCTTCCAATGCAGCGGTGAAGAGTTTCGGGGAAATAACGTTACCCTGTCTTACACCTCTCTGCAGTTGGATAGGTTTCGTACTCTGGTTCTGTACTTAGATAGTCATCGTAGCCCTACTGTACAAACACTTCAGCACTTCGATATACCAACAGTCAACTTGGTAACAACTGAAGAGACTGTAGCACCGCCCGAATTTCGATGGAATCAAAGGCTTTCTCATAGTCCACATACGCCAGGCAAAATGGCAGATTGTACTCTTCGGACTTCTGTACAATTTTCCGAAGGGTATGTATGTGGTCTATGGTAATAAAGCCTTTTCGGAAACCGGCTTGTTTGGGAAGCCGGAAGTCGTCGAGTCTGCGTGCGAGACGATTCGTAATGACTCTCGAAAACAGAACGTAGACGCGGCTCAGAAGTGATATCAGTCTGTAGTTCTTCAAGAGGGCGTTGTCACCTTTCTTGAAGAACAAGACCACCGCACTTCTGCTCCACGCCTCCGGAGTAGTGCCACCATGGAGGACGGAATTGAAGAGCTTCTGAAGGACTTCAAGTACCGGTGTTCTACCCGCTTTCAGAAGCTCCGCTGTAATTCCATCCTCGCCTGGGGCCTGCCGTTTTAAGGTGCTGGAGAGCCATTCTAATCTCGCTCAGACTGAGGTCCAGGATATCATCGGAATAGTGTCGGATCAGACTTGCTCTTGTATCGTTACTCATACTTACGTGTGGCTCCAACGATGATTTGTACAGCTGTCTATAGAACCTCTCAATCTCAATCAAAATCTCAGGTGTCCCGGAAACGATGCTGCCACATTCAGTCTTCAGCTTTGACAGTTGGCTATTTCTGGCAGACAGATCTCTGGCAAAGACTTTGGAGTCCTGGTTTCGCTCGATCGCTTCTTTAATACGAGCAGTATTAAAGTTGCGTAAGTCTCGCTGCATGCATTTGGAGATCTGTCTGTTCAGTTGCCTGTATGCTGTCAAATCTGTTGACTATTGCAGCCTCATCTCCCGTCTAACAGCCATTAGAGTAAATGTGTGATCGGAGAGTTTTTGTGTTTTTCTGCGGCGGGTCTTGCAGAACTTAGCTTCGACCGCATGGACAGTTTCTACGAGCTTGTCATTCATATCGTCCACTGCATTGCAATCTTCTAGGCACTGAAAGCGGTTACGTAACTCGAGCTGAAAGGTTTCGGGATTCTGAATTAGAGCACGAGGGGGACGGAGCGTTGATTTCATTAGTCGAGACCTCTCCAACTCAACGTTTAGGTTCAATGTGCCTCTAACCATTCGGTGATCGCTGCCAGTTTTCACCCTCGCGATCACTGGGACATCACTGAACAATTGGCGTCTGGTCGTAATAATGAAGTTAATCTCATTTTTTGTCGAATCGTCGGGGCTCGACCAGGTCCACTTCCTGTGCGGCCGCTTCTGGAAGGTTCATCATAAGGTCTCTTTCTCTAAAGTCGCAGCTGCTGGCCCCTACGGTTCCGTTGCCCTACTCCAAATTTCCCTAACTTCAGCTCACCGCTTTCTCTTGTGCCTAGTTTTGCCTTGAAGTCTACCATCAACACCGTGTAGTGGGTTTTGGAGGAATGCATGGCTCTGGAAATATTCTCATACATTTCCTCCACCTCCTCATCGAGATGTGCCGAGGTTGGTGCGTAAGCCTGTATGACCTTCAGCGAATACCGTTTGGTGATTCTGAGTATCAGGTACGCGACCCTCGTCAACACACTCCCAATCTATACAACGTTGTTGACGAGAGACTTGTCGACGATAACCCGACACCTCCTTGGGACAGATGGTCGCCCTCCCGGCGATAGAACAAGTTGCCGGACTCGAGGATTACCGTGTCCTCTCCCTCTCTTCGGACCTCGGATAATCCAATAATATGCCAGCGCAACTTATCTACCTCTTCTTCCAGCTCCAGTATCTTCTCGTCAGTTCTCAGGGTGCGTGCGTTATATGTTGCCAGGTCGATTCGTCATAGGTGGCAACCGAACCTCCACCGGAGATTCTTAGCACACCTTGTCCCGCCGTTACCATGGTCGCCACCGTAGCCAGGAATAGCGGGGCCGCCGGGGACTGGGGGCCGCTTGTTTGCGTCGTTATTCATGGGGGGATATTTGCCATAGTTGCCACGCTTGGCGAACGGGTTGGCAATCGCAGTTTTTTACTTATATAGTGTTATTATTAGGAAGATGCTGCTGCCCATCTCCTGCCTGTCTCCCTCTGTCGCCTCTTTACGACACCCACGGGAAGATATGTGGTAGTGGATATTCTCAACCGCCACTACACGGCAAATGTTATGATGAATGTAATGATGTTATGATTTTCAGCCGGTATAAAATGACTCGCTCAACTATATCGCTATCTCTCAGATTATCAGACAAGGTCGAGTATCTTTTTTCTGTGAAAAAAATCCCTTGATATGCCGTGCCATGCCGTGCCGTCTGTGAGCGCAGGCTCTAAAGCTTTGTTTTCGAGCGAATGAGTTATGTAGCGGTTACGCTGCGTAGATTTAAGCATTGATAAGATGAGCAAAATTAGTATAAGTGTGTTTTATATTATAATATGTCCTGACCTAAAATATGTAATGTTAAATATAAAAAATCCAGTCGAGATAGAAAGTTAAACTGAGAGGCAAGAGCTGCGCGGGATCGTAACAAATGGTATCAGAAAGTGTCGTAGACCAATATCTTCTTTGAATTAATAAGTCTGCTCATTATTGAGTCAAATAAGCTAGCTAGTTTAAATAAGAATCTCTTTGGGAACACGATCTTTCAGAGTTCAAGATATCTCCTATTTAATTTATAATTAATTTAAAAAAATGTGTAATACTACTAGGTATACTTGTTGATCGGCATACGGTGACAAAACCCGACATATGACGGTAAGTGCAGTCCAGTATCCAGAATCAAAATGATGTACTCGTACTATGCTTTGGTGACGTCAACGGTATAAAAATCATTCACTGTGAATTGGTAGGTATTGCCATAGAAGGAATGAAGCAGTAAATTTTCATACTTTATACTTTTTTATTTGTAAGCTAATGTCTACTTCACTGGGTTATACACTCACAGTGTTTTATGATTAAATTAAATTAATATTATTTATCATTTCTATTCGTATATTATATAACTAAATTACAAAACATAAATGGAATATTTGCATTGAAATTTTGAGTAATATAAAAAAAGATGTTCAAAGAGCGAAAGCGTCTCAAGTTTCTTGGTAAAGGAGCTCTGGGAATATTCTTAGAATCTAGAGCCATAATGAGCCTGTCTCGTTTCAAAATTAGATGATTCGTATTTTCCTTATTTTACACAACCTTTGTCTCATAAAAGTTATCTTATCAACGACAGTCTATAATATACTTAGTTTTTAATGAGTATCTATCAAGTCTTCGTGATTAATTATGTTTCAATTGTGACAAATTTCTGTGCATTTTCCCTAATAAATTATATCTTATAGCGCTGATACTAAATAAGCTCTAGTTACAATACTGTTACATTTGTTTTGAAGTAGACATTAGCTTACAAATAAAAAAGTATAAAGTATGAAAATTTACTGCTTCATTCCTTCTATGGCAATGAGTGTGTATTGTTCGTGTGTGACTGAAATTGGGTCGCCGGAATCTAGCGGAACAGGGGGTTTGATTAAAACCAGATGTGGAGGATCATGCACCTTCCCTGTTGGACCTGATTTCCGTCGAAGCCCCTTTAGGCTCCTCGGATCATTGTCTTGTCCGGAGTGTGGTGCTACTCACGCTGAAATCGCAGTTACATTCTGCAGTTTGCATTTACGGCTGCCGCCGTGTTTGGCAATATAAGTCAGCCGATTGGGATGGGATGCGGTCTTTCTTTGCATCCTACCCTTGGGGGCGGGTTTGCTTCTCACCGGACGATCCCAACGTTGTTGCGGATTCTGTTGCTGATGTGGTACTTCAGGGTATGGAACTTTTTATTCCTTCCTCTGTGGTGCGCATTGGAGGCAAATCTCAGCCATGGTTTGGTCGCTCCTGTAAAATAGCATCATGCTATAGGCAGGAGTGCTACCGAGCCTGGGCTGACGCATCAGCGTCCCGGGATGTAAACACCAGCGCAATAAAAAAGAAGTATAATTCCGCCTCTAGGTCCTTCAAAAGAGTCATTGCCAAGGCAAAGTCAGAGCACATAGGCAGAATGGGCGAGAAACTAGTTCGCCTTCCTTCTGGAACCCGTGCATTCTGGTCTCTCGCCAAGGCTGTCCAGGGGAATTTCTGTCAGCCATCTCTTCCATCTCTGCACAGGGAGGACGACTCACTGGCCCATACCGCAAAGGAGAAAGCCGATCTTCTAGGCTCTTTCTTTGCGTCCAACTCTCGACTCTCGGTGACAGGGGGAGTACGCCGCCGACCATCCCGCGCTGTGAGTGCTCCATGCCGGTAGTGCAGTTCACACGTTTTGCAAAGCACTCCTCTCCCTGGACATCCACAAGTCGAGTGGGCCTGACGGAATCCCCCCAATTGTGCTGAGGACGTGTGCTCCAGAGTTGGCACCGGTTTTAACGCGTCTTTTTCGGTACTCCTACTCCCTAGGCATAATCCCAAAATCATGGAAGACGGCTTTCGTCCACCCGATCCCTAAAAAAGGCAACCTTCAGACCGGTCCAACTACCGGCCTATCGCCATCACCTCCTTGTTCTCCAAACCAATGGAGTCTATTGTAAACTGCCAGCTCATGAGGTACCTTGAGGATCACCAGCTGATAAGTGAGCGCCAATACGGTTTTCGTCGTCGGTCAGCTGGTGATCTTCTGGTCTACCTAACTCATAGATGGGCGGAGGCAGTAGAGTCCAAGGGGGAGGCATTGGCCGTTAGTTTGGACATTGCGAAGGCCTTCGATCGGGTTTAGCACAAAGCGCTTCTTTCGAAGCTCCCTTTTCCATGGGCTTCCCGAGAAATTGTGCGATTGGATCACCAGCTTTCTTGCAGATCAGAGCATCAAGGTCGTTGTAGACGGTGCAAGCTCCGATTGCAAGACTATTAATGCTGGTGTTCCACAAGGCTGCGTGCTATCGCCAACGCTGTATCTTCTGCATATCAATGAAATGTTGCAAACCCGTAACATTCATAGCTATGCAGATGACAGCACTGGTGATGCTCTTTACACCGGCCGAGCCAATATTTCTCGGGAAAAACGTCTCTGAGTGCCGGGACAAATTTGTGTCTGAAGTCGAGTCTTTGCTGAACAGAGTCTCGGATTGGGGCGCGACTAAATCTAGTCCAGTTTAACCCCCAGAAGCCATAAGTTTGCGCGTTAACCGCTAAAAAGAACCCCTTTGTCGTATCCCCTCAGTTTCAAGGCACTCCCCTTATTGCCTCAGCCAGTATCGGAATCCTCGGCGTCGACATATCGATTGACGTGCGGTTTCGTGGTCACTTGGAAGAGAAGGCGAAATTGGCCTCTAAAAAGCTTGGCGTGCTCAGCAGAGCGGGACAGTATTTCATGCCGGCACACCGCCTGCGACTTTACAAGGCGCAGGTTCGGCCGCACATGGAATACTGTTCCCATCTCTAGGCTGGGTCTCCCCAGTACCAACTCCTTCCACTTGACCGCATCCAGCGCAGAGCGGCTCGAATCGTCGACGACCGAGTGCTTTCCGATCGGCTCGATTCACTGGCACTACGAAGAGATTTTGCATCTCTTTGCATTTTATTTCGCATATACCATGGAGAGTGCTCTGAGGAATTGTTCGGATTAATCCCAGCCGCCAAATTTCGTTAACGCACTACGCGGCAAACGTCTCGATACCATCCACACCATATGGATGCTTGGCGGTCCACCACAGTACGTTTCAAAAGGAGTTATCTTCCGCGTACAACCTCTCTGGGAATAGTTTACCACCGGCGATTTTTCCGGGCCGATACGACCTGGGAACCTTCAAGAAAAGAGCTTACTCCTTTCTAAAGGGCCGGCAACGCACCTGCAATTCCCCTGGTGTTGCGGTTGATCATGGGCGGCGGTAGTCACTTAACATCAGGTGAGCCGCATGCTCGTTTGCCCCCTCTTCTATATATAAATAAAAAAAAAGTTACGGGTTTCAATAACGTTTGGAGTCGGGGTGCAGATTGCTGCGTTTATCACTGACGTGTTGCGATGTGTCTCAATCCTTTCAAAGTAGCGCTGATACATTTTCTTGAAATATTCAGAGATCATCGGGAGTTGACCGTCTCTGTGTAAGTCGGATTTTCGCTGGTTTACTACCAAGCTTCGGTGGCTTTGCGGATGAATCTATTTTGGACGACTCGAATATCATACATATGGTAGTAGGGAGTGTGCGCGAAAACAACGCTTGTGTAGGACATGACAGGTGTTACGCAAGCTTTGTAAAGATCGAGCTTGTGTCTTAAGGACAGTTTTCTCTTGATATTAACTAGCGGGTGGAGACGACTAGATACTATTTTGGTACGGTTGCGAACGGAGCGTTGACAGGGTGATTCACTTAGATTCTCCATAAGCAAAACTAATCACCCAAGCGATTGGTGGCTGCTTGGAGCATCTTGGTGGGAATTCTTTTGTTGTGATGGGCGACGAAGCATGCGGTGTCATCGGTGAAAAGAGCAGTGTTGACTATTGGGTCTTTAGGAATGTCACTCGAGAAGAGTGTAAAAAGGAGTGGAAGAGGACAGAGCCTTGAGGGACTCCAGTTTTGAGGAGCGCGTGTCTTTTATTCGATAGCAAAAGTGGCAGTTGACAATAAAGGCTGATGGTGTGAGTGAGACTATCAGGCAGGTTTAGTTTTTACAGCTTGTGAAGCAAGCCGTAGTGCCAAAATTTGTCAAACGCTTTTGCGACATCGAAGAAGAGAGAGCTAGTGTTAGTTTTCCTTCGACCACTTTCTGGGAAGTTGAAACCTTTCAGAATGTATTCTGTAAGGCACTGTAACTGGTCATTGCACGAGTGTTCGGGTCTGAAGCCGAACTGCTCGTCGGAAAGAATTTTGTTAGCAAAAACAATTTTTTTGAGGCGATTTAATATAAGTCTTTCGTATAATTTCCCCAGTAAGCTGCGGAGACTTATGGGTCTGTAATTGGTGTCGGTTTTCTTGGTTTCGGGATTCCGATAACGTCCGCTTCTTTCTAGGCATCTGAAAAGGAGCAGCTGGAGAGCAGGGCGTTGAAAATGCGCTGGCGCTGAGAGTGATTTATGCACCCTGTTGCTAATGCCATCGGGGCCGGGTGCTGGTTTCTTTTTGAATAAATTATTATGAAATAATAAATATATTTAAATTATTGTCAAATGTTAATTATTTTGTTTCTAAGTTAATTTCTACTTAAAAACAGTATCAATACTGTTACTGGACTTTCATTTTATGCCAGCACTATACGATATAATCTAACTTATAAATATTTAGCCAAATTTATTTCGAACGAGGCATAAGTTGTGACGGAGACTTGAAAGATAATCAATAAAAACAAAGTAATTGTAGACTATTGTTGATAAAAAATCATGTCTGCACGAATTACATAACTAAATTACAAAATCCTTTGATGATTTGATGGGACAAAGGTTGTGCAAAATAACGATACGAATGAGTTAATTCCGAAACACGACATGCTTATTACGGTTCCAGATTCATAGAATATTTCCAGAACTCGTTTATCGGGAAACTTGAGATGTATTCGCTCTTTGAATATTTCTTTATTTTATGTTTTCCTTCATAAACAGAAAATGTCAATCGGAATTTTTTTATTATGCTTAATTTATGTTTTGTAATTTAGTTGAAATGATTAATAAAATAAATTAGATTATATTATAATACACCAGAAATCATAACGTTATTAAGAATAAAGAGCATGAAATAGGATAAGATAATTTTTATTCAATTTATATTACAAGTAATTCTTATGGAAAGTAATTTTTCACCATAATTTTAATTATACCATAATTTTAATTATACCTAGTAGAGCCATGCTGCAGTTATATTAGTAGTATAGTTGTAGCATGAATGGGTCGGCTCGACCGAGGAACCAATACAGAATACCAGCGTAAAATAGTGCTGCTGTGTTTCGTATGGTGAGTGTAGAGAACCGGAGACCCTTTTTACTGGAAACGAGGCATTCCATCTTAGTCCTCACGGGTGACAACGCATCTGCATTTTGATTTGTATTCGAGGATAGATGTAGATGTCTATCGGCCGCAGCAACCACTTACCATCAGGTGGATTGTGTGCTAGTAGTTCTTTATAAAAAAACTGAAGTTTTTGAAATGGGTTGATATTTACAATGTATCTTTTTTATTAAAGCGGGGACAAACGAGCATGCAGCTCACCTGATGACAAGTGACTGCCGCCATCCATGAACTACCGCAATTCCAGGGGAATTGCAGGTGCATTGTCGACCTTTTAGAAAGGAGTAAGCTCTTTTCTTAAGGGCCTAAGTCGTATAAGTCCGGAAAATCGCCAGTGGTAAATAATTTCACAAAGAAGTTGTACGAGGAAAAAAACTCCTACTAAAACGCACAGAGATAGATCGCCAAGCATCCAGATGGTGAGGATGGTACCGAGCATTTTGACGCAATGTGCGCTCGTGAAATTTGGTGACTGGAACTAATAATAGGATAAGAAATTAATGTATTTTACACAAAGCAATTTGTAATTATGTGTCTACAATTATAAGGCACAGCAATATGTATAAAAAATCATAAAATAAACAACGCACCATTATAATAGTAACTTATTAAGTAAAAAAATTTTAATGTAAGTTTTTTTTAAAGGGTAGAATATTGGCTTTTTAATACTGATTGAATTTATTTGCATTAAAGTGTAATAAATACTATGTGCAAATAGATTATTTATTAATTACTATGTACGATAGGTTTCTTAAAAGATGTACATATTACTCGCAGAGATCGTTTATTAACAGTCGGTTTCAAAGATTGTGCTCATTATAGCAAATGTTGGTAGATGAATCTATAAGAAAAAACAAATAACCCCGAGTTTAGTTTTATAAACAAATTCTTACCAAAATGTGAGTTTAGAGGGATATTGTCTACGTATTATCTGTGCTACGTAAAAAGAAAATCTGATTAACATACACATAATTGTGAAAGCTAAGTCCACTGATGGAATTACAGTTCAATTTAGTTGGGTTTAAATCCTCAGATATGTTTTAACATGTGAAGCTTTCAATTGGTACATCTGCCTGGTCTTCATTTCAAACTAATTTCCCCCAGTGCATACATTTGAGAAAATAATATAAATAAAATCACATTTTTGTTGAAGAAATAGAATGTAAATAGTCACAATTGATATTTTAGTTTCTAATTATAGTTCATTTCGGATTGCCGTTCTATCGAACTATCAGAGTTAGGAAAAAGAGTGTGTTTGTATTTGTGTAAACAATCGTACGCTATAAAAACCTGACATGCGTCATGCTAGTCATGCTAGTCTCCGGTGATACAAGCGTCCGTAAAGAAAGTTCGGTTTGGAGAACATAATTACCAATAAAGGTCCAAAAACGTATTCGCGTTAAATATTATATATTACAATCATTAACTTATATATTACCAGCGTAATTGAAGTTGAAATCACCACATACCTGTCATCATCTAAGGGAAATTTTGCTGTGAATAGCCTTTTCTTGTTGTTAGTTTTTTCGCTTCTTACGGCATATGTATGCATATTTTATTTTTAACAATTCTGCAAATGAACAACAGCTCCTATAACAACAGCTCCAAAATTAAAAGCGATCTAAATAATTTAAATAAATATAAATGTAACCATTTGATTTGGCATTTGAACCTATTTGATTTGAAAATGTCATAGATTACGAAAAGTGGAAAGAAGAGAAAACCGCTATTAAAACTTGCTCCCGTTTCATACATATAATTTTTACTATGGAAGTTGCACTAGCCTGAGGAATATATTATAAAAGTGTTTTGCAACCGATAAATGACAATTCAAATTCTACGAAATCAACTATTTCAAGTACTGTTATGGGCTCATATGTCGCGTGTGTGAATTATATGGTTTGCGACCCAAGTGTTGCACCATATGGGCTCTGAGAAATATTGTAAAAAATATTTCAACATTTCAATATTAAAAAAATACAAATATATGGGGGATTCCTATCAAAGTTAATATATAATACATGCAATTGCACCTCCACTTCCTATTATTATCTATCAATACTATATCAAATCCAGTTTGTAAGTAGTTATATCAAAAATAGCGGTGAACAATCTGTAAACACTTGGAACAAGCATAGGCTTGTAGTACCAACAAATAGATAAACAATCTTTTATTAAGCAATGTATTCATACACGTACAACGAAGTTCCAGAAAATATGCATCACTTGTCTAAGTTTAAAATTCCAAAAATTGCAAATGTCGATTCGATAACAAGTTGTAGAAAATTACTTCATCAATTATAACAGTATCCTGATATTAACATCCCTATATACATATGGCAAGCAGGTAATTTCTATGGAGAAAGAAAGTCCGCCCATCTTGTACCCACTTTTATTAATGAATTGCCAATAGAATTACAAGAAACTTACGGTAAGTTCAAAATGTTTAAAAGTAAACTTAAATCATATTTGTTAAATCAACCATACTTATTGTAGTAGGTACTTCTGTTAGAATAATTTAAATACATCTTTGTTTATATAAAACGACTCTCTAGCGTAGATGTTTATATGCTAGTATTGTACTGGATAATGTAACAAAGTTATGGATAATAAATTTAAAAAAAAATGAAATATGCTAATGAGTTAGAAAAAATATCAACAGTCCGTTATCCGAAATATTAAAAGCACATAAAATTTGAAAAAGGAAATTAATACATATTTAACGAAAAAATTTTATTTATTACTCGGCGCAGGAGACTTTTAGTGATGTAGTATGGCCGAGGTATAAAAGATAAGTTTTTTTCTCTCTCTTTATAATCTCGTTGTTATTTTTTTTATAGAATAAGGATGACAAATGAGCATACAGTCCACCTGATGGTAAGTGGATGCTGTGGCCCATAGACATCTATATTTATCTTTGCGTTGCTAGCCCTGAGGACTGAGATGGAATGTCTCGTTTCCAGAAAAAAGTTCCTACCCCGGTCGAGCCGACCCATTCGTGCTGCAACCACAATATAGTTACAATTGTATGAGTCTACCACGTAAAATTTAAGATAATTCTAAATATTTATAATGTTAATTTTATTAATAATGCTATAATGTATAAAAAATAATTATATTAATAATTTCATTCATCATCGTCATTTCTTGTAGCGAAAGGCTTATCCTTCTATCCTTAGCCAAAGATCAATGGCAGAACCCGGCAGTATGTAGCATTTCTGACCGTATGGAAGGAGAAGGAGCTTCACGGAAGATTCTACACGGCTCTGAACACTGATCTGCACTGCTCTGATGAACCCTTCGAGGATACAGTCGTCTCCCTCAACTGGCTACGTTTCGGTGACCTCTTTGAGGAAACCGAGGGTTTTGTCTGTGCAATCCAGGATCAGGTTATTAAGACGAATAACTATCGGAGATACATCCTAAAGCATGGCACCGTCAAGCTTGTCCCTATCCCGGTGAGTCACATAGGCATCTCATCTCAGGTCGCTCGGCGCTTTCTAACTCTGAATACTTGCAAAGGCACAACCTAGTAGCTAGATCCCCGGAGCTCGTTATAATACACGGCCTCCTGGATCGGAAACTGCCTTATTATAATTATTGATCGCGTCAGGCTCTACTTGAACCGAGCCATCATCACAGACAGAACTATTCTTGTGAATAAGCCATATATGGCGAAGAATATGTACTGTCCAAATTAAAGATAATTGTTTATAATCTTAATTTTTCATTTTTGACTATGTTTTTTTTTTCACTTTGAAACCTTAAATCAATGCTTTTAAAAATAACTTACACTGACAGTGTCGTTGATCTAAAAGAAATATGTGGAAAGTACTTAAAAGGTTTTGAAATCGCAATCAAATTGGACGCCTTTTTTAAAGAGGATTCCCGTCAAAACCTTTTTACGATTTATGATGTTAGTACGTATTGGGAAAGATTTTTTATTGGGAAAGATTGGAAAAATAACTTTTCTGACAAATATAAATTAGAATACGGTGTGAGACAGGGAGGCTTAACACTCGGACATTTTGAATAATTATAACAGCCCTCCAGACCGAGTTTCTGTCACGGTGACCAGTCTCAACGTAGATTAGACATCTGCGTACATGATTATTATACTCAAATGTATGCGCAAGAACAAGTGCACTCCATATTCCCTCAGTCGCGTAGTCCGAGAGGCCATCCGATCCGACCGAAGATATCAAGCACAGGACCAACGGCTTTACATGTTTTCTGAGGTATGGGGGGGGGGGGAACACCGCCAACTTACTGACTACACGCTGCTACTAAGAATTTCTTGACAGAAACACCCAAACGAAACAGTTGATGTACACATATAGGATGCTACATTGTAGTTATATATTTCTTTACTTTATTTAGCACTGATTTATTAAATATCCTTGTTCTGCAAAAAACTAACAAGGGATCAACCTAGATATTTAAAAAAAGATAATCAAAGATTCTAAAATAAGATACCATTTAGTAGCAGTTAGAGAAAATCATGATCCCATTTTTTCTCGTGGATCTTGTAGGAGCCGACTTAGGGTTATGCTAGATAGATACATTGACGACGTATTTAAAAGTGTAATATTGGATTATAAATTAATTTACGTAGAAGAATATCCCAAATGAGAATTAAATGCTCTGGGTGCGATACCCTTATTTTCGATGTTTTGTACATGAAGTGTTTGCAACAATTATACAAGAAGCTTTACCATCTGAAATGTCTTGCTATTCAGGAAGAAAGTTTTGATACCCTCACGCAGGAGTATAAGGATACGTGGATCTGCCTGGATTGTATATGTATTATTCCGAAGAAGGATAACATCGGAACACCGGTACGTTGCAATGTTATGACGAACAAAACATTAACACCTATCTATTTTGTAAACAATGAACGTGGTGGTACTCGTAAAAATATCAAGGAAATTATGGTTTCTACTTTTAAGAATAAACTTTATGACGAATTAAGGGAGTTTAGAAGAGAAATGAACATTAAACTCGATGAACAAAATAAAGAATATGCACTATTACAATTTAAACTGATAAAAACAGAAACAGAGCTAAACGAATTAAAAACCATATTACGGGTAATGTAACAAGAAGCCAGCAAAATAGATGAGACTAAAATTGAAGAAATAATGAGAAAAAATATGGACTTAGAAGCCACTGTATTAAAAAGAAAGGAATATAATGCCATCAAATAACCAGCAAATGTCACCTAAAGAACCATATGAATCATTTTTGATGCAGTTAAGAAAACAAACCACTGCAGATTACCGTGACTGATTACTGATAAAGGAATGTGGGGCCACGAAACAAGCAAATGCTTTCAGTTGCGAACCCAATATATCAAGGGATGAAATCACCAAAATCGATAGTAAAGACAACATCGAAGTAAATTAAAAGAGCGCAAAAAATTGGAAGGTTGCTACGAACAGTAAAAAAAATAGATACTCCAACCGTGAAGTAAAGAAAGGTGGAATCTCTAATTTGAATTTAATCCAGGGAACCGAACGAAAAAAATACACACAAACACACCAGAGAAACAAATTTAGAAAAATACGTTAAAAGCTTATACGAAGAGGAAACACAAGTAAAAATAGAGAAAATAAGGCAAAAGATAGAGAAATATTACGCCTCCTTCATTATTGCTATTCCGGAGGTTCATTATGATAAAATATGTAAACCTGAAACTTGACCCGTAAATAATCAATTTTGCTAAAGGATTTGGTTTCGGAAATCATACCACAAACAACAACAAACATAAAAAAATTACCAAGAAAGTAAAACGATCGAATGATGTAGATGTCTATTGACATAGCATATCATTACTTACCAATTTGGTGGATTGTGTGCTCGTTTGTTACCCTTATACTATAAAAAATAGCAAATTCAGTTCTATCTCATCATCAGGAGTACTCTGTGGCAACACCAGTGACAAGTTGTAAAATAATAGCTCCCAACTGTTTAGCAAAATTAAATATTGTAAATTGATAGTATCCCCCTCAATTTCTAGTTACAGTTGTTAAATAAGACTTAATTGTGTTTGTAAAATAAATAAAATCATAAGTATTTTAATTAAATAGTGTTTTGTGTTTCATATAAAAGTGACAGCTGTAACGAACACCGTTTGAACTTTCTGTAAGTTATTGTAATTCTTGTTATATTGTTTTAATATTTACCTTTTAAATTAGTAATGTTTCCGATTTCAATTTGAATTATTTACCTGATAATTTAATATGAGATCTGTAAGTAGATCATTAGATCTAGATATTAGCTTACTCTGTTTCTTCGGTTTCACTCTTTGTTTTCTATTGCTATTTACACATAATAGTAAAATTAATACACGCAACGCCAAAACGCGCCAAATGGAGAACCAACTTCAAATGGCGCTTCTAGAACTTAAGGTTTCAAAGGAGCAGTGTGAGCTGTTGCTTAAGGAAATGGATGACAACGAAAAGGAAATAATAAATATAATTGCCAAAAATAGTCAATTGAAAAGTGATATGGTTAAGTTGCATAAAGATTATACAAATGTGTTAAAAGAAAGGGATCAGCTTCAGGGAACAGTCGATGAGTTTGACTGACGCAGCAAAGAATATGAGGAATCTCTCAGATTAATTGCTGCATTGCAGTTGCAATTAAGCGAGGCTAATTAGCAGATTTTGCTATTAAAACAATACTTAGATGAATTGAAAGTGTCCCAAACTCAAAGTCTGTTCTATGAGCTCATAGAATGTAAATCTTCAAAACATTGCAACCCTTCTCAACAAACGATTTGGCTGGTGATGATTTTGTCACATCAAGAACATCAGAAAGGATTACATGTAATAGAAGAAAATTAAAGAAATACATAAAAATTAATAAATATGTTAGGAAAGTACAAAAGTTATTCAAAACTAAAATAAATACAAAAAGTAATATAAATATATGTAAGGAAAAGCACGAATTAATTAATAAACTTAAATTATATTCAATTGAGGTGGAAAATATGAAAAACTGTTATGAGACTGTAATAGAGTGTCTCAATGCAGAAGTTTTGTCGCTTAAAAATCATTACAAATTATCTCAAATAAATATGCATCGGCTCAGGTTGAGAGAACAAGAACACATATTGGCGATGAATGATCTGGTAAAGTCATGTAAATACAGTGAGGAGCGCTGTGATTCCTTAATAAAACATCAGAGTGAGAATCAACGCTCTAATGTTCATCGGGGACAATATGTGTAAATAGCAATGACTTCTTATTTTCACCAACACTCTATGACGGTGCCATAACAAAGAACAAAAACTTAAAAAGTAGTTTAAGTATTAAAAACATAAAGTTATTATGTATTGTGATGACATAGGTAAAAATTTGGGCATGATGTTAAATAACCATTTAAAAGGACAACTGATTAGTAATTATTGTATGCCTGGAGCATCCTTTAGTCATATAATGAATAAAGTTTTAACTAGTAAGTTTTGTCCTAATAACACATTAATAATTCTTGTTGGGAGAAGGGGCAATGTAAACAAAAATCAATTATTAAAATATATTGATTGCCTCAATCCTTTAAATGTACATAAAATTATCTTGTTTACATTGCATTACATACAGGGTTGGCCACAGGAGAATAAAATAAGATATGATTTAAATTTTTTAATGAATAATTTGTCATGTAAAAATAATTTAAATTTGACATTTAATTCTAACAGTTATACCAATAGAATTAATTTAATAGACATTAATAATTTAATTAAGAAATTTTTGACTACAGATAGGCATTACCTATCCAAATATAATTTAAGACAGATAGCAAATGTGCTATCTTATTATTTATATATTAACTCAGACAAGGACTTGGCTACCCAGACATCTGCTACTATTGAGCAGCATAATGATTTGACATACAATTTGGAATCCATTCCAAGTAATTTATATTAGAAAATGAGACAATAGAGGCTACATGTAGCAGTTATAATAATTTAAATAATTCAGAATGTTGCTTACAAATCCTTAATTTTTGCAATTGTATAACTCCACAAAATGATAATAAAAATTGTTTACATCAGGTGCATCAGAATATACAAAGAATGATAGGTAAAGAGCTAGAAATTAAATTGTTCTTAAATAGCGACAATATTCATATTTTATGTATTACTGAACATTGGTTAAAAGCTCATAATTTAATGTTTAACTTCAGTAATCACCAGGTGGTCAGTTCTTTCAACAGGGAAACGGTTTTAAGAGGTGGCACCTTAATTTTAGCTAGTAAATTATTATCATGTAAAGAACGTAAAGATATTGTGAGCCTCTCTGTTGAGCGAACTGTAGAAATGGTATGTGTTGAGTTTGAGCACTTCATTGTTGTGAGCGTTTACAGACCCCATGTTCTTTACATGATACTTTTGAAAAAATTATGGAGGAAGTTTTTCGCTATGCTTAATAAACAGAATAAATCTGTTGTAATATGTGGAGACTTTAATATCAATCTCCTTGAAGCTTCCTCCACCAATATTAAATTTAGATCATTGTTTAAATCTTATGGTCTTTTTAATTTATTTTTGGAGCTAACACGTATTGCTGAATCTAGTGCAACATGTATAGATAACATTTTTACAAATGTTAAGCCGTTCTATAAATGTATTATTCAAAAATTGAGCTCTGATGACTGTGAACAATTAGTTTCAATAGCTTATGTTCACAAAAAGTTAGTAGATAAAAAGTAGTGTTTGTTCCAGTAAATGCACATCGCTTGGTGAAGTTTAGAAGTAACATAGTCTTTAAACTTCCATTACTTTCATACTAAAATAATCCAAATTGTTTGTATGGAACATTATTTAAGCTTATTTGCAATGAATTTAACTTCTAAAATATACTTTTACATCTAAAATATTCTCCTTCAACAATCGCAAGGCATTTAATGAATGGGCGACAGTAGGAGTCCAT
Organism: Parnassius apollo; assembly: GCA_907164705.1. Classification (NCBI taxonomy): domain Eukaryota; kingdom Metazoa; phylum Arthropoda; class Insecta; order Lepidoptera; family Papilionidae; genus Parnassius; species Parnassius apollo. The sequence goes on along the minus strand of CAJQZP010000160.1, from coordinate 4,769,601 downwards.
AAGAGTAGACAAAGGTTATATGAACTTTACAGTGAAAGGTCATATAATCCTAGCGTCGAATTTAGGGAATATGTAAAAAAATATTCCAAAATATTTAAAAAAAGTTTGCTCCTTAGCCAAGTCATTGTATCTGAGCAACAAAATAAAGACTGCTTCTAATAAAATTAAAATGACATGGAGTATACAATCGCACCGCGCTTGACGAGGGCTGCAGGCGGGGGACTTGTCTTGTGTTTCAACTATGTATTATTTTTAATACTAATATCGAATCTGGTATGTTTACTGATTTAATGAAGCATAATAAAGTAATACCTTTATTTAAATCTGGGAGTACATTGGACCCCGCTAATATAAAATCTATTTCTGTACTGCCAACACTTAGTAAAATTTTTGAAAAAATTATTCTTGATCAAATGTTAAATTTTTTTAATGTAAAAATAATTTACTTCATAAAAATCAATTTGGTTTCACAAGGGGTCGCTCTACAACTGATGCTGGTGTTGAGCTGATTAAATATATATTTAATGCATGGGAGAATTCACAGGATGCTTTGGGTGTGTTCTGTGACCTATCCAAAGCCTTCGATTGTGTTCACCATGAAACATTAATCAGGAAACTTCAACACAACGGTGTAAGAAGTGATGCTCTCAAATTAATTATTTCATATTTAAGTGACGGAACGCAAAAAGTCGTCATTAATAGTATGCGTTTTTCCGGGTCGATTGTACAAATGGGCGTGCCTTATGGCTCAATTCTCGGCCCCTTTCTGTTTCTTGTATATATTAATGACTTATCTTACATAGCAGGGGATAACCATGATATAGTATTATTTGCTGATGATACTTTTTTATAGAATAGGGTGACAAACGAGCACACAGTCCACCTGATGGTAAGTGGTTGCTGCGGCCCATAGACATCTACATTTATCCTCCATTAAAAATCAAAATGCAGATGCGTTGTCACCCGTGAGGACTGAGATGGAATGCCTCGTTTCCAGTAAAAAGGGTTCATTAATTTTCAAATTAAAACGACAGTTATTAAATTACGACGAAGTAAATAATGCTATAGCTAAGTTAGTCAATTGGTTTAATGTTAATAATTTGCATTTAAATGGAACTAAAACTAAATGTATGCAATTCGTAACTGCTAATGTTAAACATGTCAATACTAATGTAATTTTAAATGGGGAGGAACTGAGTCTTATTGATACCACCATTTTTCTTGGATTCATACTGGACGCAAAGCTTCAATGGCTCCCCCCTATATCAAAACTAGCTAGCAGACTTAGTTCTGCAGCATATGCTGCAAAGCATTTGCTATGGGGACACGCTGACCAGTACTGAAATTATATTTATTTTAAGAGGGGCTATTTCAGAGCAATATATCGTATATTTACGCGAATGATATGAAATTATATTTATTTTACAGAAGAGGGCTATTAGAGCAATATATAATTTAAAACCAAAAGAGTCACTGAGACACAAATTTAAGGAAATTAGTATATTAACTCTGGCCTTATATTTATGCCTTAGCTTTATGAAAATGTAATGTACGTACACAAAAATAAAAGTAGTTTTGCGAAAATAAATGATATTCATTCTGTAAATACTAGGAACAGACACAAGCTAGTACTACCAGTTACTCGACTCCACCGAGTCAGTAATTCATTCTTGAGGCGATGTATACGCTTTTACAACAAAATCCCAGAAAATATATAAAATGTGTCATACACAAAGTTCAAAAATGTAATTACACTAAGTTTGTATAAAAAGGGTTATTATAATATTAAGGAATTTATGGATGATAATAACCCCTGGGAAGGGTGATCGCTACCAAGCTACTTCTAATTTGTCTTGTGTTGTTAATTGTAAACATGATTGCAAGCTATTATTGGAAAAAAATATAGTCCCGCTGGGTTTCTTGCTGGTTCTTCCCAGGAGGTTTTTTTTGCGAACCAGTGGTAAATGAAAAAAGTGACTTTCAAAAAGTATTGTTATAATCTACATTGAATAAAAAAGTTTTTGTTTCTGTTTCTGTTTCTGTATCCCCGCCAACACTCAAAACCTTTCATAATTTCTCACAGGTTTAATAAATAATGTCAACAATACTTATGATATTAAAATTGCTAACATTTTGTTTTATTTAAACCTATGCGTTGATTAATTGCTTAAAGCGTTCCAAAAAATGGATACAAGTTTAATCGAATATTTAAGGTTTGATAGACAACATTAAAAATAACAACGTTCGGCGCGAAACGAAATTGATCAATAAATCACATCGTTGGATTTATATTCAGCCATGTACGCCATTGTTGAAATGTTTAATTTACGTAAATGTTACACGATTTATATAAGAGAATGATAACAATAATCAGAAAAGATATATTCTTATATATGTTTATAGTATTAAGAAAGTGATAAATGAATAGCTCTGTAGGTAATAGATACGTAAGATGAAAAGAAATTAAACCTGTAGCGCCTCTTCTCGTTAAATGCCTGTTTATACATCCAGGTCCACAAAAGTATTAAAATATCCGAATCGCACCAAAACCTTAACTAACCTCTCAAACGCCAAGCGTCCAAATTTGACCGCTGCGATATTCCGTCAAAATTCAAGAGGTCAAATTTGACCGCACCTACCCACAGCACTTTAACCCATAAATACTTACTAGTTAGAGACTAATTTTCTATGAAGACGTTTGGCGTTATAAAATCAATATGAAATTTTCTATCCTTTAATGGAATAAAAAGTTAGGTAGTCTATGGATATTTATTTACAATCTACGTTTATTTCTTACGCCATTTTCGTGTGAATGTTATTGTGTTGATTTTTGGATTTTTCTAGTGTTTTATTAGTGATTTATTAGTGTTTTAGTATAGTGTTTTATTATATTTTACATTACAATTTAATGAGAGTTTTTGCGTGAATATAATTTATCTTTTTACGTAAATAATTTCAAGCTATATATAATGAAATAATTGTGATTTTCACGCTGCCGAAATTCGCTTGGTATGTTTTTTTGGTTATCAAAATACAATAAAATCTTTTTGTAATGAAGTAAATCCTAACTTTTATTTAGACCACAGGGTAGAGAATTTTGTATCCATACTTAATATTATAAATGCGAAAGCGTGTTTGTTTGTTCGCGGAAAAAAGTAACCTATGTCACTTTACAGCCACCGAAATATCCCCATACCAAAATTCATGCCATGCCGACGCTCTGTTGCGACGTGAAAGAAGGACAAACTTTTGCAACATATTCTATTTTCCCACGGGAATGAGATGTTTTTCCGCGGCAAAAAGTAGCCTATTTCACTCTACAGCCTCATTCCCGTGGGAAAATAGAATATGTTGCAAAAGTTTGTCCTTCTTTCAGGTAGCAATAGAGCGTCGGCATGGTATGATTTTTTGTATAGGGATAGTTCGGTGGCTGCAGAGTGACATAGACTACTTTTTTCAGCGGAAAACATATCATACCCGTGGGAAAATCGAATATGTTGCAAAATTAAATTCAATTAGGTGGCGCCACCATGATTCTACAAGACGGACGACGGTACGATGGACGAACACAGAAGGTCAGAATATCTGGATTATTATGTCTTTTTACCAAAATTAAGATAAAAATGTATGGATCTGTATTTTTCCACGCAGGACCGGGAAGAGAGCGATAAAAAACATAAAATTCACCAGCTGATTTTCTTCAAACGTTTTGGTGCATTGTAATTCACAGAATAGGCGATAACCTGGCAGACGATATTAAGTAATCCGTTGATGCTCTGCCTACCCCGCAAGGGTTACAGGCGTGATTATAAGTATGGATAAGAAATAATATTATAAATGCGAAAGTGTGTTTGTGTGTTTGTTTGTCCTTCTTTCACGTCGCAACAGAGCGTCGGCATGGCATGATTTTTTGTATGGGGATAGTTCGGTGGCTGTAGAGTGACATAGGCTACTTTTTTCAGCGGAAAAACATATCATTCCCTTGGGAAAAACAAATATGTTGCAAAATTAAAGTCAGCTAGGTGGCGCCACCGTGATTCTACAAGACGGACGACGGTACGATGAACGAACACAGAAGGTCAGAATATTTGGATTATTATGTCTTTTTACCAAAATTAAGATAAAAATGTATGGATCTGTATTTTTCCACGCAGGACCGGGAAGAGAGCGATAAAAAAAAATTAAATTCACCAGCTGATTTTCTTCAAACGTTTTGGTGCATTGTAATTCACAGAATAGGCGATAACCTCGCAGACGATATTAAATAATCCGTTGATGCTCTGCCTACCCCGCAAGGGTTACAGGCGTGATTATAAGTATGGATCAGAAATAATATTATAAATGCGAAAGTGTGTTTGTTTGTTTGTTTGTTTGTCCTTCTTTCACGTCGCAACAGAGCGTCGGCATGGCATGATTTTTTGTATGGGGATAGTTCGGTGGCTGTAGAGTGACATAGGCTACTTTTTTCAGCGGAAAAATATATAATTCCCTAGGGAAAATCAAATATGTTGCAAAATTAAAGTCAGCTAGGTGGTGCCACCGTGATTCTACAAGACGGACGACGGTACGATGAACGAACACAGAAGGTCAGAATATTTGGATTATTATGTCTTTTTACCAAAATTAAGATAAAAAATGTATGGATTTGTATTTTTCCACGGAGGACCGGGAAAGAAAGATAAAAAACATAAAATTCACCAGCTGATTTTCTTCAAACGTTTTGGTGCATTTGTAATTCACAGAATAGGCGATAACCTCGCAGACGATATTAAGTAATCCGTTGATGCTCAGCCTACCCCGCAAGGGTTACAGGCGTGATTATAAGTATTGATCAGAAATAATATCACCACCTGTCACGCTTACACCCTTAACTATTACTTAACTGTGGTAGAAACAGTTCTTAGTAAGCCTTATTAATGCCTTAGTAATATTTATTGAACTGAAATGAATACAGTTCTTATATGTGGTTATGAATGAATGGGTATTACAATAAGAAAAATTGTGCAAAATTATAAGAAAAATATTTTTTGAGAGTTCTTATTAACTAACGTATACATAGTTTAAATTGATTCCGCTAGATGTCGTTACTAGGTTTTTAAAACGCGGTAACGAAATGTTTCCTGACATGTACTTAACTCCAACTTTGTCCACTTAAATGTTGCGAGAAAATGATTTTAACCTCTAAGCCCGGTGTAGACAATTATTTCATCAATTTTTGGTAGATATGTATGTGAAGGAAGAAAGTGAACGTCTCCGTTATATATCTTTAAATCAAAAAAAGCTGCGCGTTGAGAATTATATACATTTACAAGATGCAGTTTCTAGCGACGCCAATGTAAACCACAGAGATTTAGGTAAAATGGTAATTCTGCCCTCATCATTCGTTAACAGTAACAGTGATGATGATGATGATGATGATTTTGTGAGAGCGTGATCCTTTCCCGGCCAAGCAGGCCTATTCGTGCTAAAACTATAACATAGATGCAACATGGCTCTTATATTAAATAATATTCAATTATGGGTGATATACGAGGACAAAGTTCACTCGATGATAAATAATTGCTGTGGGCCTTAAACTTCGATATTTATTCCCGATGTCGAATCAAAATGCAAATGCGTTGCCACTCTTGGGGGTTAAGATAGAATGCCTCTTTACCATTAAACGAGCCGTTACATCTATTATTGAAAATAGTTTTAATTTTACTTTTATTTTTAGATCAAAGGCATTAAATAACGAGGGAAACTTTAAACATTATCATACCGTAACATATAAACTTATCTTCTGCATTACGGTGATGTAGGCTTAGTTTCATGAATAAATGTTTGCCTTTGTGTAATTTATGTTTGTATCCCACGGGATCCAAAATACATGAGAAATGGTTAATAAAAGTTAATGCAACTTCATTTTTTCAGACTTTGAGCATATTAATATATAATGATAAATATATTTGCCATTCCTACTTTCCACAGTATAGTGCCATTAACGCTTGCTACATTTCCTCGCTTAATGGCTTTACTTTAGCTCTAGAGAAAATAACCAACTTATTTAGAAACTTTCTTGATACTATATTATTTTTGTCAATAATACATCACCTTGCCTGCAGAGCTTGAAAATTTTGTACATACAACCTTCGTCATCCGATGGTCCTACAATTTTCTAATTCTATTATTGTTTTGGTTTAATAAGTGTGTTTGTTTGCTTGTTTGTTTGTTTGTTGGTTTGTCCTTCTTTCACGTCGCAACAGAGCGTCGGCATGGCATGATTTTTTGTATGGGGATAGTTCGGTGGCTGTAGAGTGACATAGGTTACTTTTTTCAGCGGAAAAACATCTCATTCCCGTGGGAAAATAGAATATGTTGCAAAAGTTTGTCCTTCTTTCACGTCGCAACAGAGCGTCGGCAGGGCATGAATTTTTTGTGTGGGGATAGTTCGGTAGCTGTAGAGTGACATAGGCTACTTTTTTCAGCGAAAAATATATCATTCCTATGGGAAAATTGAATATGTTTCAAAATTAAATTCAGCTAGGTGGCGCCACCGTGATTCTACAAGACGGACGACGGTACGATGGACGAACACAGAAGGTCAGATCATCTGGATTATTATGTCTTTTTTACCAAAATTAAGATAAAAAATGTATGGATCTGTATTTTTCCACACAGGACCGGGAAGAGAGCGATAAGAAACATAAAGTTCACCAGCTGATTTTCTTCAAACGTTTTGGTTGCATTGTAATTCACAGAATAGGCGATAACCTCGCAGACGATATTAAGTAATCCGTTGATGCTCTGTCTACCCCGCAAGGGTTACAGGCGTGATTATAAGTATGGATCAGAAACACTGTCACCACCTGTCACGTTTTCATCCTTATCTGTTACTTAACTGTGGTAGAAACAGTTCTTAGTAAGCCTTATTAATAAGGCTTAGTAATATTTATTGAACGGAAATGAATACAGTTCTTATATGTGGTTATGAATGAATCGGTATATATGAATATATATATAAAAATATAAGAAAAATTGTGCAATATTATAAGAAAAATATTTTTGAGAGTTATTATTAACTAACGTGTACATAGTTTAAATTGATTCCGCTAGATGTCGTTACTAGGTTTTTAACGTGGCAACGAAATATTTCCTGACATGTATTTAACTCCCGCCGTTGAGCCGCGCGTCAACTTATAGTGCATACGGTACTTATACACTTAAATTGTTTCTATTTCGTAGCTTATTCGACTACCTGCTTTCGATTTCGGTTGTTTGTTATTTGATTTGTAATTTGGTTAATGTTGAATGGATATATATTGGCTTTCATTTTCGGATTTTTGTATTTTTTTGGATTGGTTTTGTTGATTTGGTTGGTATTCTTTATCATATTTGGACTTGGTTTTGATTTTGGATTTTGTTTATTTAGAATCGTGAATTGGTTTTCGTTGGTTTAGGTCGTTTACCAATATTTCAAAGGAATATTAATAGTATGGATAGTGTATACCTATACACTTACTTCTTTTTTCGTTGGTTATATTTATATTGAGTACTGCTTTCGATTTCGGTTTTCTGCGATTTGTTTTGTGATTTGGTTAAAGTTAATTCGATTTTTTTTGGCTATCGTTTTCGGATTCGTGTTTTGTCTTGAATTAGTTTTGTTGTTTTGATTTTAAAAAATATTTAAAAGGAATATTTATTCCTTTTAGATATTTTGGATTTGCTTTTAAAAAAATATTTAAAAGGAAATTTAATTCCTTTTAGGTATTTAAACGTTTTTTTTATAAATAGGTTTTTTGTTGCTTCATAATACCTCGCCAACGTAAGCCTTTCAAGAGTATCTTCTCAAAGAAAAGCGAAAAGATTAGCTCGATCACTAGAATCTTTAGAAGATGCTGAACTGAGAAGGCAAGAACAAACAGAGCGTCAGGCTACTTTTAGAGCATCTGAGACACCTTCTAAATGTCAGCAAAATCGTCTTGAATAGACAGAGCATCAGGCTGCTTTAAGAGCTTCCGAAACACTTTCTCAAAGTCAGCAAAGGCGTCTTGAACAGGCAGAGCGTCAAGCTACTTTAAGAGTTTCTGAAACACCTTCTCAAAGTCAGCAAAGGCGTCTTGAACAGGCAGAGCGTCAAGCTACTTTAAGAGCTACTGAAACACCTGCTCAAAGTCAGCAAAGGCGTCTTGAACAGGCAGAGCGTCAAGCTACTTTAAGAGCTACTGAAACACCTGATCAAAGTCAGCAAAGGTTATTCGAACAAGCGGAACTTCAGGCCGCCTTAAGAGCCGCGGAAACACCTGATGAAACTCAACACAGACTCATTGAGCAAGCTGAACGTCAATCTTCTATAAGGGCATCTGAAACACCAGAACAGAGACAGGCGCAAAGAGATGCAAATGCACAGCTCCAACCTGAACGTCGACAAATTACGACAAATACCTATTGTAATATAGTTACACACTGTGAGGTTTTGGGACTCTCTCTCATTAACAAAGTAGAGGTACTGGAAAGTGTTTCTAGAAAGAATCAAATACAGCTTGATAAAAGTATTTTATTTATTTTGAAAATATGTAACATTATAATTTGAGGAGGATAAATTAATAAGGTATAAATAAATAAAATTTAAATAATTTAAGGTTAAATTAAAAATAATAAAATTAATTGTAAATTAGTAATTTAAAATGTATTAAAATATAAAAAATAAATTAAAATAAAAAAAAAATTGCTTACTGATAGTGATAGATATAAGTCTGTATGTAGGACTATGAGATAGGCCAGAAAAATATCACGGCTTACAATAAATGGCGATATAACCATATTGTTTACTTAAGACGTGAAATACTCGGAACAGCTTCAAAGGTGTGAGATGTTTGCAACACAAAACTTTTCCTTGCCCTAAAACCATTTCTCGTAATAAGATCAAGCATGTGGCCAGCAGAAGGATGTTTGTGTATAGTTTAATACCTTTTCATTAAAATTTCCTTTCCTCAACTACAATAAAAAGTCCCGTTTTTAAGTATTTATCGAACTAGGCAAACCAAATTAGTGGCAAATTTCGTAACAATCACTAAAATGACGTATAAAGTTTGTCATAATTGTAACAAAATTCTTCAAAATACATTCAATTACGTACATAATTAAAAATACTGGCTTAGTCTACAGTATACTTTCTTTAGACTCAGTTGTATTTCTTAAAGAAAACTGTATAGAAGAATTGGTACTTGTACTTATTGAATGAAGTTTCTGCATAAAGGTCAATTTTCAAACTTAATTTGAGATATACTTATTTAATAAAGTATAATGTTTAAAATAATAATATGATGGATATTTTAAAATAAATAACAGAAATAATATTCCGTAAAAAAAACTGTGCCGTGTAGTGGCGGTGTAAGAATATCTATAAGAGGTGACACGGAAAAAAATGAGGAGATAGCAGCAGTCTCCCTAATAACGGCTAAAAATGAAAAAAAAACTGCGATTGTAATTTAAGTAGCTGTTACCTACCCGCTTTGATGAGCCAATACAGGCCAATATATACACACAAATATGTATCGTTGATAACCGAGTCATAACGGTGTAATAATATCCACTTTTTCATAATATTGTTCCGTGGTTCTCGTAATCGGCGCCAACGGGTAACAAAAAGAGGAGATGGGCAGCAGCATCTTCACGATAACAACTCAAAGTTGTAAAAAATGAAGTTGCCAGGCGGGTTACCAAACAAGACATCTATGTCAAACCATTTATATAAGGCAATCTATAGCTGAGGCTTATGTTCAACAGTAGTCTTATATACTGTATTTAATCGTAAGTATCGATGTTAACCCTCAACGGGGCTTTTTAGCGTTAAAAAAGTATACTTTACTTTATTCCACGACATTATAGACATCTATGCAAAATTTCATTAGAATCCGTTCAACCGTTAAAGCGTAATTAAAAAACAAACAATCAAACAAACATAAAATTATTAATAAGACAACCATAAATGGTTGCGTTTTTTTTTCTTGTTATAATAGACGAGCGTTGGTGTGCTTGTACTGTTGTGTACGGGCAACTGGAACCCTCCTTTCGAACAAATTAACTGTCTAATAATATTTCTCTTAGTGTGGTTAGTCGTATAATACAAACACGGATAGAAGCGAACATAATATTTCACCATCCAACTTTATATTCTTGTTACCACAGGTGATGAAGACGAACGTAAAAGTTTCCCTAAGATATAAAAATAAAAAATAATACTTTGGAATAAAGTGGAAAATTTAGCCCACTGTTTCTTTTATGTTTGAATGATATGAAATCTTTTATTTTGATATAAATTAAACTGAAATAAAAAAAAGATGTGTGGCACTCGGGGACTGCCGCGGTAAAGCTATTGCATAGCATTTTGTATCAACTTATGCAATTATAATTATTTATTTATTTTATTTATGCAGTATTTCTTCTTCTTTGATTCGTTACACTTTTTGAGCGTGGTGACCGATAAGAAAACAATTTTTTTTCTTTTATTAAATAAATAAATAATAAATGCACTTTGTTAATTCATATTCAAAACACTTTATACACAAATTTTACAAGTACAGCTATTCACTGTTGTACATAAATACCTATACACCTATATACTTTCTCATAAACAGCTGCTTATGTATTCGTCCGATTTCGGAGCAGCTCGTCTCGATTCGTGCGAGCTTCGTAGAGTCGTACAATACGTCTTGTTGCACGCACACAAACACCGTGTCGAAGACTGCCGAAAAGAAACGACGTTAGACAATGCACGGCCTTCAAGCCACACCTCCGTGCCCGTCGGAGTGGGGAGCGTGAGGTTTTTTCGTTACGGAATTTCTGGATTCGGTCCCCGCGCTCAAGGCCCGCGATAGAAGCTATGCAATAGCTTAAAAACAAAAAATTAAATTGAAATTTTTTGCTAAGTGTCATTTTTAAATCTTCTACGGCTTTTAAAATGAGGTTTCTTTGTTCTGAGAAGAAACGGCGAGAGTTACTCCACAGGTAGATTGTTTTTGTAATTTCTTAATAGACAAATACAACAGTAATTTTTAAAATAATGTTTTGATAAAATATATAAATAGCAACTTCATTTCCTCAATTAAAATAAAGGAGTAAAACCACTAACGACATACCATAACAGTAGACAATGTGACCGAATAATAAACAATACGAAATCGTGGAAGAATCATATTATGCGGTAGAACCACACTGCAGTTATATTGTTAGTTGTAGTACAATTCTAATCACAAGTAGTATTACAATTGTAAACAAATCGAAAACCCGAGCCCTTTTGTGGTGAAGTATCAAACGAAAATCTAAACTATGCTTGGATATCACTTTAACCTTAAGAAAACCTGTTAAATAAAATCATAGATGTAATCATTTAAATTCAAAAGAAAACTGGCACTAAAATTAAATTTGCCTCGTCTTTGATGGAATCCTTGACAGTTTTAAATTTATATATTTATCGTTTTTGAATGGTTAATTAATTCCGTTTAAAATGAATAAAGTATTTTATTTCATCGGTGATCTAAACTACTTTCATTTTATATTCGTATATCACACCGATCATTATTTAATTGAAACCCATCTCAAATTAGTTTAAGCCTACAAACAAATGCACAGCACATAGAAACGGATATATCTATAAATCTCAGCTGTTTTATATCAGAACACGGTAAGTTTTATTATTTACTTATTATAAGTCAGTGCTTGACTACAATCGCACCTGGTGGTAAGTGGTGACGTAGCCCTAGATAGTAAATCGCACTATCTTAGCGTAACAAAAGCCTATTCACTCTTGCCTTGAAGACGCCCAGATTGTAAGACAGACACCATCATTTTTTTTAAAAAAATCTCATTTACACAGTTATTACATAAACAAAATGAATAAACCTAATATAAATATTCAACCAAATATTATAAAAACAAAACATTTTAATTTTTGAATTCCTTTAAATCTGTGCATTTACGAGAATGTAATTAATTTCTCATAAATAGTTTGGTAAATGTTGATATAATGAACTATTGTGTTGTATTTAGATTATTTACCTTTGCCACTTATACTATATATCTGATATTTGAAAAGGACGAAGAGAGAACGAAATGTGAAATATGGGTAAATCAGGAATGTCTAGAACAGGTAAATGAAATTGTATACTTGGGGAGTGCTTTCAGCCGGGATGGAAGATGTGATTTAGATGTGGATAGGCGTGTCGCTGCCGGAAACAAAGTCAATGGTGCCCTGGATGCATTAGTAAAAAGGCAAGACGTGGTGAAGAGTGCACGCCTTGCAATACATAATGCAGTGTTCGTACCGACTTTGTTATATGGCAGCGAAACCTGGGTATGCCAGAAGAAGCATAAAAGCAAGTTGAATGCAGTGGAGATGCGATCTCTTCGTAAAATGTGTGGCGTTACCTTAGCCGACCGAAAGCGAAACGAAGAGATTCGCAATATGGCAGGATTGAAAGATGACCTTATCACAAAAATTGATAGGGGCGTACTCCAATGGTTTGGGCACGTTGAACGAATGAGTGAAGACCGAATGGTGAAGAAAATATATAGAGCGAAAGTAAATATTAAAAGGTGTCGAGGTAGACCGAGACTAACTTTCGAAGACCATGTGAGCAAATTGCTCGAAGAGGGGAGGGTCAAGAGTACTCGGATACCTAGACGTGCATGTATGAAGAAGTTAATGAACCTGAAGGAAGCGAAACAGGTATGTAAGGATCGTGACACTTGGCGATCTGTTCTCTCTGGCTACCCCGTTAGGGATTGTGCGTGAAGATAAGTAAGTAAGTAAGTAAGTACCTTTGCCACTTGACCTTGGTAAGGGCGTGCTCATATAATAAGATCTCTTGCATACATGCTTTAGTGTCTCTTGAACTTGTTTCTTTGTTCCTCTGTCTTCTACAAGAACTAGAAAACCACTACTTCAAATTATTCCACCATTTCACAGAAACGGACTTGGTTTATTTTCAGAATAATTGAAAATAATATATATGGTTGGGCGGCGGGCCTTAGGGTTCCCGAGTTCGATTCTCCGGTCGAGCCTTGACCCTATTACGCGAGATGTTATACTAGATGGACTGTATACGCGGAAGCTTCTTCTGCCTTAACAAGATGGCGGACCCTTGACAATGCACTCGCTCTTCCGAAATCTATTGTTTGCCAAGGTTATGAAGGAATCCTGCTTGAGCACGTTAGGAGAAATGAAATGGGGCGGGTTAACCAACAAACAAAATGTTCAAGCAGGCACTGAATTATAGGAAAAACAGACTTACCGGGGTGTGACTTCGATGCGGCTTAGGCACTTCCGTTGCTGTGGTGCAACTTCTGGTGGGTCTTCTAGGGCGCCCCAGAGATGCGATCCAGGCCAGTGGTGTGAAGGAAGAGAGCGGTACGCGATGATATCTCACACTATGTGAGGCGGTTACTTCTAGAGCTCGACTGCTCCAGGTGCGGTTTAGACTAGCGGCGCGAAGGCAAGAGAGGGCTCGAGGGCAGCGCGCGAGCTTATATTGCTTTGACTTTCCTATCAATGCATCTCGATCGCGACCAAAGAATCCGCCACCTTCTAGCCTCTCCTCTTTCCCCTCTCAGTGTGTTTACGGAAGGGACAATAGGTCGAATTGAATATACCCTCGAATAAAATTAAAATACACGAAACGTTTCCGCGTAACCCCCCCCCCCCGCTTGATGGGTCCCCTTCAAAATAACTAATGCTAAGACTAAACCTTATATTCGACTACAATTTCTAATCTAGAAAGCTAATTTAAACTATTGAAGGGGCAAAGGGCACAAACGGACAATAGAACGCATGTAAGATCCAGTCGTGGTCCTAACGCGAGCTACCCTAGTTACTCCGTTGGAACCGGGAAAAACTTCTTCGACAATCCCTAATGGCCAATGGAGAGGCGGCGTATTCTCCTTTGTGAGCACAACCACAGTTCCGACAGTTAAAGGTTCAGTGGCTGTGTTCCATTTTTGCCAAGTCAACGTATGTAAGTATTCCAGCCTCCATCGTGTCCAAAACGACTGCACCAACCGGTCCAATAATTTATGGCGTGCGGAAATACTAAGTTTGTTCTCGTCCATGTTTATGGCGGGCAGATACTTCAAAGGTTTCAAATTCAAAAAATGTGCTGGAGTTAGGTCACTTGACAACGTACGACAAAGGGGGCGACTATTCATGACGCACTCAATTTGAGCGAGCACAGTACTTAACTCTTCGAAGGACAAAATTTGATCTCCTATTACTCGGTATGAATGACTTTTTAGACTCTTAATATTAGTCTCCCAATTTCCCCCAAAATGGTTCGCGTCTGGGACGTTCAGAGACCACTCGATGCGGATCTCGGCTAGGATGTGAGCGAACTCCGAATTATAATACTTGCTGGTTAAAAGCTCATGTAGTTCTGATAAAATACGTTTCGTGCCGATGTAGTTTGTACCGTTATCCGAATACAATTTACTTACAGGGCCACGGCGGGTAGGAAATCTTTTAAATGCACCCATGAAGCTCGCTGTGCTTAGATCATCAACGAGTTCTATATGCAATAGCCCGAGTAGTCAGACATACGAAAATGCAGACGTAAGACATTTGTGGATCTTATACCACGCCCGCGGGTGAGCGTGACCTTAAACGGACTAACAAAATCAGACCCGGTGTGCATAAATGGCTTTACGGATTGTGTTACTCGACAAGACCTAAGGTCCACCATTTCCGGAAATGACGGCTTAGGACGTACTCGAAAGCAAGCTATACATCTGTGCACCCTATTGCGGATTAAATTACGTGCTGAATGAATCCAATAATTCTTACGCAAGATTGACATCTGCAAGTCGGGCCAGCGTGAAAATTCAATTTATGATGGTAATCGACTAACAAATTCATGATATGGTCTTTACGCGGTAAAACTATAGGGTGCCGTTGGTCGAAACTCAACTGCGAGTTAGACAAGCGTCCACCTACCCTGACGATTCCATCCGGCGTTCTTGTTTTGTTGATTTGGATGAAGAATGAACCCAACATAAAGCGACGGTTGAGTCATAAAAGGCAAATATTCTTTCTATGTGAACTCTGTCAATACATGCACTGATAACTGCGGTGATAAGCTTGGCAAGGACTAATATCGCGCAAAGATCTAAACGCGCGAGAGAAACAACCTTACGGGGGGAGACTCTTGACTTAGAGCTAGTGAGGCTGATCGAATTTCTACCATTATTCTGGACGTGAAAAATACAACGCCCCCGTATGCCTTCTCGCTAGCATCTCCAAACTCAACGACCGTGATGACGCTATTTCTATCGACGTTTATATGAAGTGGTATTTTAATTTCGCTTAGTAAAATAAGTTCCTCTCTAAAACGCAGCCACGACCGAACAATGCTATCAGGCGGCGGGTCATCCCAATCGCATTCACATAACCAAAGTTGTTTAATCAAAAGCTTAGCGTATAGCACCACCGGGGCTACGAAACTCATGACATCCCATAATCTAGCAACGCACGACAGCATTGTGCGCTTTGTGCACGTTTCTGCGGGCGGGTTTACCTTACGGCTAAACACGTCGAACTCCGGCGACTAACACAAACCGAGCACCTTGTGCGTATCAGAATCGTCGAATTCCTTTATCGCCAAAAGGCGGTGTGATAGTGGGATTGTATCTAAAACCGTACTCGAATTACTAGTCCACTTGAAGAGTTCGAATTGACCCGCTTTCATGAGCTTTATAACCTCGGCGGTGGTTAGGATGATCTCCTCCACGCTATCAACCGAATACACAAAATCATCCATATATAATCCACTCTCAATTGCCCTCCTAGCTTTAGGATAAGAGGGACCTTCATCGTAGGCGAGCTGTCTCACCGTGCGTAGCGCATGAAATGGGCTCGACTTTAAACCAAGGCAAACGCGATTAAATTCAAACACCATTAAAGGTTCCTTTGGGTCAAAGCGATATAAAATGCGTTGAAATCGAAGGTCGCATTCACGGACCCCTATGCAAAGAAACATTTGGCGAATATCGGCGGATAGTGCTATACTGAACAAACGAAAATTTGCTATTATATTAAATAAATTGCCCTGTAAATTTTGCCCGCTATAGAGGATATCGTTAAGCGAAAGGTGAGTGCTAGTTTCTAGCACTAGCGTCGAGCACTACACGTGACTTGGACGTAAGTTTGTCTTCCCTAATGACCCCGTGATGTGGTATGAAATACGACGGCGCCTCTTCGTAGTTATCTAATTTTGGAGCCACAAGTAATATGTAACCCTCCCTTATATATTCATTAATGACGCCGTCATAAGCTTCCTTTAATCTGGGCGAAGCGAGCATCCTACGCTCCAAATAATAGAAACGTTTTTCCGCCATTTGACGCGAGTCGCCGAGAGACAAAACATCTCCTTTAAAGGGTAGCGCTACACTATATCGACCGTCGCGATCACGAAAGGTCGTGCGGACGTAAATTTCCTCGCATAATCTATCATCTGGACTAACTATAGGTGGAACGTTCACCTCTTCCATCTCCCAAAATTTGCGAACTAACGACTCGAGCGGTTCGACAGCCATACAACAATAAGAGGTTACCGAAATATTATCCATGATAGGGGCGAAACCAACAACGACGTAGCCTAAGACGGTCTCCAGTGCGTAAGGCGCCGTATCCGAGGAGTTGCCCCTGACCTTATTGTGTAACAAAAGATGAGGGAAAAGCGATGCTCCAATGAGCATGTCTATATCACCGGGGACGGCGTAAGTATCGTCTGCCAGAGTCAAATTTTCAAAATCAATCATTGCCGAGGTGTCGACCGAAACGGTTGGCAGACGCTCGGTGACTTTATCTACTACTAATGCATTTATATTAAAGTTAATATTACGATCTAGCCGAGAATAAAATTTCAAATTTATAGAGCCCTGGGTAATTTTATTAGTACCTCCGATGCCTTTGACTACGGGACATGAAGGTATCTTATTTATTAGCAATCCTAAACATTGGCAACATTGTCGCGTTATAAGGCTACTTTGTGATCCGCTGTCTAGCAACGTACGGACACTTTGTTCGTTTCCACGCGAATCCCTAACTACGATACGGGCTGTACCCAGTAACACGGTGGAAGGAGACTGCGTTCCCGCATTCGACAGTGAGCACAGGGCAACTTCACCCGGTCGACCGCTAGAATCGTCGACTTTAGTATGTGTAGTTTCCTTGTCCGAATTACTCGACGTGAATACGTTGCCACCTTCGAAATGTAATAACGTGTGATGTCTGCTGGCGCACTTGTTACACACGGAACTAGAATTGCATTTAGCAACTAAATGTCTATCGCTTAGACAATTTAAATGTAAGTTGTTCGTCTTTACTATTCTATAACGTTCGCTGGGTGAATGTTTACGAAAGGTCGCACAATTATACAAATTACCGTGTTGTTTATTCTTACAGAACACAGGCGCTATGATGCGATGTAGGCGCAGCGGTTACGTACGTCAGAGATCCAGCAATCCTAGTTGATGAGATCTGTCTGTGATCGACACATTTCCTAACTTCTTGTTTGACATTCGAGGCGCGCTGTATCACTTTAATTTGATCTCG
Source organism: Parnassius apollo (assembly GCA_907164705.1). Lineage (NCBI taxonomy): Eukaryota > Metazoa > Arthropoda > Insecta > Lepidoptera > Papilionidae > Parnassius > Parnassius apollo. The sequence continues at coordinate 4,752,017 of CAJQZP010000160.1, read as the reverse complement.
TACAAAGGATGCTAATGAGTCGAATGACGGCAACTGAGAGCTACGATGCTCCATTTCAAACGCACGCACGGTGTCCGAGTCTAGTTTCTTTAAGGCGATATGGAAAAACACCACGTACATAAGGTCATTAAATTTCAGGTTCTTGAGTGCAGCCACCGATGCTACAAATTTATCTAAAAACTGCTTTAAGCCAGTGATGTTCGCGGATGATATGGCTTTAAGATCGAATATCTGGTTTAAATATGAAGAGGCTAACATTCGCTTATCTTCATATTTGGTTTTAAGTGTTTCAAATATTAACGAATAATTGTTTGCTGTTGGTGTGAAGCCCGAATAAATGGACTGTGCCCTATCGCTCAATTTACTAATTAAGTAATACAATCTTTCAGCGTCCGATAACGATAGATTATTATTTATAGTGTTTTCAAAACTATTTATGAACAATGGCCAAGTTTTAATATCTCCATTGAATACCGGAATATCTATGGGGGGCAATCTAAGTGATTCACGTGGGTGTACCTGGATTTCTGGTTTTGCTCCGCTTTGGGATGGAGACTGTAAGAGCTTAGCCATTCTTTTTACGCGATATAACATATCTTCAAATGATAGAAGTGGTTGATAATTCACTGTATACTTAGGGTCGATTTGTAATTCTAAACTATAAATATTGTCTAATATTTTTTCGAAATCCGATCGCACAAAGACCACCGTTTAGATTTCACATAAAAACGCACTGAATCTACATTAATATTTTTTATGTGATCACTTATATATTGTATACGTGAAAAAAGTACGTCCCTCTTGGCGTAAAGAGTTTTAAGTTTAATTTCATTTCCACTAACTGCCATTTTAAATCACTATAATTAATATTAGATTAATCACAAACAATCGTACAACGCTGGAGGATGGACACAATGTAATACAACTACATCTCACAACACACTATTGTCTTATCGTGCCGTATTACGTCGTTAAATTGAACACCTTTGCAATCAAACGAGAAAACGCGCGTCGACTAGATAGGAATTTAAAAATTCGTATTATTTTTTACAAATGGTGGGTAGGCTAAATAAGATTAAGCGGATCAAAACTATTTGAATAATTAAGTCGATTTACTTATGCGAATAAATAATTTTTTTTTAAATTTAAACTAAACAAACCACATAAATCTATCCAACACTAAATTAGAGTGTATTGTCTAAGGAATTAGTTCAGCAGTTTGACTCAATGAGGCCACAAAGCACCAGTTCCAAATCCGCTCGAATGACCAGAAAAATGGTTGGGCGGCGGGCATCAGAGTTCCCGAGTTCGATTTCCCGGTCGAGCCTTAACCATATTACGCGAGATGTTATACGCCCCAGAGATGCGATCCAGGCCAGTGGTGTGAAGGAAGAGAGCGGTACGCGACGATATCTCACACTATGTGAGGCGGTTACTTCTGGAGCTCGACTGCTCCAGGTGCGGTTTAGACTAGTGGCGCGAAGGCAAGAGAGGGCTCGAGGGTAGCGCGCGAGCTTATATTGCTTCGGCTTTCCTATCAATGCATCTCGGTCGGGCTCGCTTCTTATTGGTCGAAAGAATCACGCCACCTTCTAGCCTCTCCTCTTTCCCCTCTCAGTGTGTTTACGGAAGGGACAATAGGTCGGAAGAAGGATAGAAACTTGGCAAATATACCCTCGAATAAAATTAAAATACACGAATCGTTTCGGCGTAACCAATAAATATATATATATATATATATATATATATATATATATATATATATATATATATATATATATATATATATATATTACATAGTATATAGTGAAATTTTATTATATTATATTATATAAATTCACTATATACTGTATCAGCTACATTAGTTTTTCTTACTGCCTTCCCGATGAAATAAATTTTCTACTCTATTCTATTATGTAATTTCATCGTAAAGTACTCTTATTTAAAATTATTTTAAGTATTCATTGACATTGAAACTTTTTGTGCAAATTAATAATAACTATATTGAAGTTGAAGGACTCGGTGGTATTTCTTATCTGGTAGCACCGTCGACCGCCATCCGTCAATTATTATTTTTTTATCAACCCCCCCCCCCCATATTATTCCAGTACTAGAAATTGATCTTTCTCATTGTAAAGAGTATTTGTGTATTATATTAATTTATCTCAATCGCCATGTTTGGCAGATTGACGATCGTAGTTCCAGAAGTGTCCCACCTATAATGCTGCTCCCTGTCGCTGATCTGGGTATTTTACTTTTCGTCGTCGTCGTTTACGAAATGATTATGCTGCCATTTAGTAAAAGAAAATACTTTCAAATTTGATGAATTATTGATGATAACCACAAAACAAAATAGGATGATGGATTCTCTCACGCCGACATCACACGGAAACATGAGTACAAGTATATATTATTTTCAAAAGACTTAATGTTTTACAAAACTGTTATGACATGTGTAGTAAGTGCATAAAATTAAAGAGGTCTAAGTTCAGCGGGGGCTGTACTATGGGCCGATGTAGAAAAAAAATATTTCCACAATAAAATAAGCAACAGCAAATTAAACCATGAATTTATGAATATTATTACGAAGTACCTGGATGACCGAGCTTTGCTCGGTTTTTTTTAAAATTACATTTAGATACAAATTACATACTGACGAAACATGAATAATATTTTTTGATGTTATTGACGTAATAGAAATAACTGAACTGGTTATTTGAATAAAAAATCATGAGTGCAATTATTTTAAATAAAATTTTCATATTTTTAAAAATACTAAAAAAAGGGCTCGAAATAATAGATTTTCTCACAAAAAACGGAACTTGAAACAAAAAGGAAAAAAGTTGGATCGAAGACAGGACGCGAACCAAGGCATTAAGATTTCGCGACCGCTCGATATTCACTTGAGCTATTACTATCATTAACACAGTGTCAAAATTTACGTTTTTATATTGTAACAGTTTTTCATTGCCTGAAAACACAGACAAAAAGACATTTTCTAAAAATAAATCCCAGCTAGATCGATTGATCGACATTGACCTCGAAACTCCCTGGACACAAACTTCAAATTTTATGAAAATCGTTGGGGCCGTTCCCGAGATTAGGATTATATATATATATATATATATATATATATATATACAAGAATTGCTGGTATAAAGGTATAGGATTTAGACATTTATATTTTCCTAATGTCGTAAGACCGAGAAGAAAATCCGTGATATATAGGTAATATGATAAACTGGTTTATGAAGTGCCTACCTTTCTCATTATTCGTTTTTTCTTTTTATTACAGGCAATACTTTATTGTCATAACTATAACATAATATGTGCTTCTAAAGATAATAAAGATTTTCAGTCATAGAACATATTGTTACGAGCTTGAGGTTCGTGACAATAAAAATTGCCGATAAAATTACCTAAATTAACACTTTAATTTACTTTACACAAATTAAAGTTAAAAACACTAATAATTAAACACACTTATTCACTTTATTCCGCTCCGAAGCTTCGCTTGTTTCGCCAAATCAACACTACTCCCATCGCATCTTGCAGCGCCTATATATTTAAATTAGCAAAGAAATATCCAGAATGTTCAAGTAAACACGCGCAAGGTACCGAGCGTTCGAGTTTCGACTAGGCGCTGTCGGTTGAGTGATTTGTGATGTCATTTTCTCAATGCTCCCCTCGCTCTCGTTCCTGACACTAGATGGCGCTAGTTGACTTATTCATGAAACACTGCCCCCTCCTAAGACATGCTCGTCCCGAGCATTATCGGTCCTATAATAACGCGCCAAGCGATCCACATGGACGATCTTAGGAGTCCCTCTTGCGCCTTTCTGTATCCGGTAGGTCACATCGTTGATCCTGGTTACAATCCGGTACGGGCCGTGCCATTTAGCTTGAAGCTTAGGAGATTTCCCTTTGCTGCGGACTGGATTGTGCAACCACACAAGTGAACCTTCGTCGAACCCTTTGTTGTTCATTTTTTTCCGCAAGTCATTTGCATAATCGGTTATACTGCGTGGAGCATCAGGTGGTATCCCGGTGATCAGGTCTGCAGGCAGCCGTAATTCTCTTCCAAAGTTTGCGAAAGCTGGTGTCACTGTTGTACTTTCGTGAACAGAACTTCGATATGACAACAAAAACGGTTGTATGTGCTTGTCCCAATCTCGTTGCCGATTGTCTACAACTTTTGCTAGGTACCTCTCCAATGTCTGGTTAAATCGTTCCACCATTGCATCAGATTGCGGGTGATAAGAAGTCGTTCTTGTTTTATGAGTACCCATAACTCGGCAAGTTTCCTGGAATATTTGAGACTCAAAATTCCATCCTTGATCGCTGTGAATCTCTAAAGGTACTCCAAAACGACAGAAGACTTCATGAACTAGTTTATCTGCAACTGTTGAAGCTTCTTGATTTGGAATGGCGAAGACTTCTGGCCACTTAGTGAAGTAATCCATCACAACCATGAAATACTTGTTACCGCTTTCACTCTCCGGAAACGGCCCCGCCACGTCAATGGCTATTCTCTCCCATGGTGCACCAACATTGTACAACTTCAATGCACCTCTACTACGAGTCTGAGGTCCCTTTACAGCCGCACAACTTGTACATTTGCGACACCAGTCCTCGACATCGTTTCGACAGTGGACCAAGTAAAACCGTTCTCGGATCTTCAGTAGAGTTCGTTTAACTCCCAGATGGCCTCCTGAATTATGATACAGCTGTAGAACATCCGGTACTTTAGCTTTAGGGACAACCATTTGTAAATGACAGCTGTCTCCCCGAACATTTTCCCATTTACGGCACAGAACTCCATCCTGAAGCAGCAAGCTGTCCCACTGGGCCCAATAGCTTTTAGTGGTCGAACTCATCGCTGAGACGTCGCTCCACTTGGGCTTGGGAGCACTGGCCTTCATCCATTTCAGGATCGGCTTGATGTCCGGATCTTCCTGCTGTGCACGTTGTAAGCTGTCCTTCCACTCGGTGCTCAGGTGGTCTGCCCTGAGCATCCTCACGGACACCACTTCCTTACTCTCTTGCCTAGTACAATGTTTGCAATCTTCAGGACAAGGTCTTCTTGACAATGCATCTGCGTTGCCATGAGATTTCCCGTTGCGATGTTCGATCTCAAAGTCGTATTCCTGTAATAGTTCAATCCACCTCGCAACTTGTCCTTCTGGATTTTTAAACTGAAATAGCCATTTTAGTGCATCATGGTCAGTTCGTAAGTGAAATTTTCGCCCCAGAAGATATTTGCTAAAATGCTGAAACGACTTTACCACAGCTAGCAATTCGCGTCTTGTGACACAGTAGTTCCTTTCCGGTTTTGACAACGACTTGCTGAAGTACGCTATCACGACCTCTTGGTCACCATTCCGTTGGGACAACACACCGCCAAGTCCTATATCACTTGCGTCTGTGTCAACTATAAATTCTTTGCTTGCATCAGGGTATCCCAAAATAGGTGTTTTGCACAGACGGTCCTTGAGCTCCTGGAATGCGATATTACAACTTTCATCCCAGCAGAAATGTCGCTTCTCCTCGGTAAGCTTATGCAGAGGTTTGGCTACATCTGCAAAGTTCTTCACAAATCGCCGGTAATAGGAGCACAAACCCAAAAATGCTCTAAACTGCGTCTTGTCTTTTGGAACCGGCCAATCCTTGACAGCGGCGATTTTCTCTGGATCTGTGCGGATACCTTCTTCCGATACTACAAACCCCAAAAAGTTAACTTGCCGTTGGAATAGTGAACATTTCTTCGGGCTCAACTTGAGGTTGGCACTCTGAATCTTCATGAGCACGCGTTTCAGGTTTTGAAGGTGTTCCTCAAACGTACGGCCTACGATGATGATGTCATCCAAGTAGACCAGACAGGCATCACCAATTAGCCCGGTAAGTACAAGTTCCATCAGCCTTTCAAACGTTGCTGGAGCATTGCACAACCCAAACGGCATTACTTTAAATTGCCACAGACCCTTTCCCGTCGAGAACGCAGTTTTCTCCTTGTCCTTAGGGTCAATTTCAACTTGCCAGTAGCCACTTTTTAGATCCAGCGTGCTAAACCACTTTACTCCTGTAAGCATGTCCAGCGTGTCATCAATTCTTGGCAAGGGATAGCTGTCCTTCTTCGTAACGTCGTTCAGACGGCGGTAGTCAACACAAAACCGCATGCTGCCATTCTTCTTCTTCACCAGCACCACTGGTGAACACCACGGACTAGAGGAAGGTTCAATAACACCATCCTTCACCATTCCTTCAATCATGGTTTCCACTTATTTTTCACGTGCTACCGGCAATCTTCTTGGCCGCTGACGGATAGGCAATTCTTCTCCTGTGTTTATTTTGTGTTGAACTAAGCCAGTCTTTCCTATGTCAGCATCGTTTGATGAGAATACATCGGCGTACTTGAGTAACAACTTCTTCGCCTTGACCAATTCGTTCGGGGAGAGAACACTCCGACAGTCTTCCAAAAGTGTGGTCACTCTCGTTTCTGCATCCTTGCTGGGGGTCCCACTCGATATATATTGGCACCGACGTAACCAATCCACTTCCTCACAAGTACCAATCAGTATGCCTTTTTCTATAATCTGGTCCCGGTCGCAAAGGTTCAGCACACGTACTCCTGAGATGTCAGTGGTCCTGACCAAGGTTCGAGCTACTTTCCATGGAAGGTCATTGTTTACCCTTTCCACAAGTACACAACGGTGGGCTTGCCCAGCGTTTCGAGGAAGACCGGAACAATCGTTTCCGATCTCGGCGGAAGAACAATCTTCTTAACGCTGTACACGTTCCCTGGTAACGCACCTTCCATAAAAAGTTCCTCCTGTCCACATTTCAAAACACCTTGCTTAACGTCGATCTCACAACAATTATTCCTCATAAAGTCTAGGCCTAGGATGCAGTCGTCCATTATATCAGCCACGATGACGTTATGCAGGTAGATCACGTTGCCTAGCTTCAACTCCATCTCCTTCTCTCCACGGACGGGTATACGCTGACCGGTGGCTGGTACCAAATTAATGCGTTCTCGGTTGTATGCGGAGTCCAACAAGGAACTGAGTTATAAGTTGGGAACTAACAACCGTACGAGAGGCTCCAGTGTCTATGGTCAGTTTACATGGCATTCCGTTGACCTCGCCCTTGATGATTAGACTGTTCCCATCATGGGTTTGTGAGATCGAGATCCTTGGGGCTCTTTTAACATCAGCCAGCACCCGCCCCGCAGTTCTGGCTTTTACTCGTTTCCCTGCTGCTGCTGGGCGGTGCTGTTGGCCGCACTACCCTCCTGAGATCGTTCACCTTCCCTTTCTAGGGTTCGCTTAGGGCAGCTGGATCGAAGATGGCCCTTTTCCCCACAGCCATAGCACCTTGGGCTGTACCCATTGTTGCGGTAGCGAACTGTAGCTGCTGCAACCTCCCTGACGCGATGGGAACGATGATCCTGCCGCACGGCTTCCACTTCCAGTGCATGGGCCAAGGCGTCCTTAAGCGTCTCGTGGTGCCCGAGCCTCACTGCAGCTCTGACTTCCAGGTCGCGGATGCCGTCGATGAATGTCTGCACCAGGTTCCCTTCAATGAGCGCAGGTACAGACCGGTATGCTTTTCGCACCAGCTTCTCCACTTCTAGAGCCCACTGCTGCAGGTTTTCGTTGATGCGCTGCACACGATCTTTAAGCTGCGCACGAAAGACGTGTTCCAGGTGAGCGTCGCCATATCTCGCCTCCAATGCCTCAAGGAGTTGCTCATAAGTCACTTCCTCACCGAGAGCTTCCAGAACTGTTAAGGCCTGGTCACGCAGGCCTAGTGTGAGAGCAGTCATGGCCTGATTTTTATTCCAGCCGTTCGCCTTCATAACAGCCTCGAACTGGATTTTGTAGGCTGACCAGGAAGAAGTCCCGTCGAACGGTGGTACTTTGAACCCACGTAGCGAAGGTGTAGTAGCTACTACGGGAGCTGTAGTTCCATCACCCAGTTTGAGGTCGTCCAGCGTTTTCTTCACGTCAGCCACCACGTAATCAACCCGATTGTTCACTTGGTCGATTTGGATTTTAGCTTCCTTGATTTGGGTTTCAGCTTCCGACAGGCGGTTGTCATGTTGAGCAACCTTATCCTTCAACTCCTTTATCTCTTTCCCAAAGGTAGCATGAAGGTCCTTAATGAGGAGCATCTGCTCTTCCGACCGACGGGCCTGTTCCTCCTGTCGGCGGGCCTGCTCCTCTTGTCCGCCCCGCAGCTGCTCTTTCAACTGACGGACCTGTTCCTCCTGTCGGCGAGCCTGTTCCTCCTGTCGGCGAGCCTGTTCCTCCTGTCGGCGAGCCTGTTCCTCCTGTCGGCGAGCCTGCTCCTGCAGCATCACCATTAGAGCACCTAAGTCAGGTGCTGCAGATGTAGGAGCTACCGACGGGCCTTCAGCCGGTGGCTGGCCCTCCGACGTCTGCGGCGTTGCACCACCAAATCTTCGTTGGTCCGTCTCCTGCTGGCGTTGACTTCGGGTACGGACACCCTCCGTTTCCTCCTTAGGTAAAATCGGCATGATTTTATCCCACTTCTGACACCAATTGTTACGAGCTTGAGGTTCGTGACAATAAAAATTGCCGATAAAATTACCTAAATTAACACTTTAATTTTCTTTACACAGATTAAAGTTAAAAACACTGATAATTAAACACACTTATTCACTTTATTCCGCTCCGAAGCTTCGCTTGTTTCGCCAAATCAACACTACTCCCATCGCATCTTGCAGCGCCTATATATTTAAATTAGCAAAGAAATATCCAGAATGTTCAAATAAACACGCGCAAGGTACCGAGCGTTCGAGTTTCGACTAGGCGCTGTCGGTTGAGTGATTTGTGATGTCATTTTCTCAATGCTCCCCTCGCTCTCGTTCCTGACACTAGATGGCGCTAGTTGACTTATTCATGCAACAATGTTATTAATTACTTGCCCCTCACGTTTACTTATAAAGACTAGGTAAACATTTAATTTTTTTTAAATATTCAAGGTAGAACTTACATGCTGTCTACATTCAATGCCCATTTTACACTTGCAGCATATTTATGCAAGTGTACAATAAAGGAATCTTGAATACAACTTAATATTCCATGTCAAAACTATGTGATCCGATTGTTAATGTTCTCTAAAACTGTAAATATTGTCGTTAATTGTAATTTAGGAAAATTTATTTCATTTTTATTTATTTATACTTTCATGCACAAAGTTGTACATATGGCGGCCTCAATGATATATGGCGTTTCCTCCCAATCAACCATTAGGCTAAACAGAGATGAGGTTTTTTTAAAGGATAGGGTGACAAACGAGCACACAGTTCACTAGATATTAAGCGGTTGCTGTGACATCTAAATCTATCCTCGATTACGAATCAAAATGCAGATGCGTTGTCACCTGTGAGGACTAAGATGTAATGCCTCGTTTCCAGTAAAAAGGATCTCCGGTTCTCTACACTCATCATACGAAACACAGCAGCATTAAGCTACTATTTTACGCTGGTATTCTGTGAGAACGTAGTCCTTCACCGGTCGAGCCGACCCATTCGTGCTACAACTATACTTATCGATTACTATAAATTATCGATAATAAGACAATTAATTTTTCGACAATTTAATATGCTTGACTACGTACTATTTATTACATTGTATTTAAGATGTAATTTTAATTGTGTGCATATATTGTTATTTACTTTTATGACATTGCATTATAAATTGATATGACTAAATATTTTATAGCCTGATATTATATGATTGCGACCTTTCTCTTTTTTAAACATTGTACAATTATTAATATTTTATTGCTTATTACTATTTTAATTTCTTAATAGCTGCTAAAAGCTTAGAGATTTTACACGTTGTTTACGTTGACAGTTTTATATCCTGTAGGACTCCGAACATGGTGCAGCAGCAATCGTAAACAGAAACATTCAAAATTAGTTACATGGACGGTATACACACGACTAAGGGCATCTGATGACTTTACACCGGGCCAGTTTACAACAGGCGCGCCTTGAATGCGGCATTTCCACTCCTTCCTAGATGTGTTAAAAGTATAATAGCGGGAGACTTCAGAATATAACAACGTTTTTGCAAAGGGGTCGTTTTGACAAAGTTGAAAGAAGGATGTTAGTGTAGTTTTTGGCGGTGATGCAATTCTTTCTTGGAAATTTCTTTCGGTGAAATATACACGCTCTCCATTTTCTAAGTGCACAGCAAGGTGAGTAACTGTTGGGTGCCTTTCGTGTAAAAGGAAGCCAAGGAGACGCCACGCTGCCTCGTTACTGCTGACATAACGCCCTGCTTGAAAGGTCTGTACTTCATTAACGGGATTTGCCTCACCTTCACTCCTGTGATTAAATATTGCTTGGTCGCTTCCTTTATTTATGTACTTACAGATATACTTGATTGCACGGACAGAGCTACATGCTTCTACATTAATGTGGGCGTTAAAAATTTTACATAGAATGGGCGAATACGAGACAATCCAGCTGTTATCTAAGGTTTCGAATGCTCCAGAGCGAGATTGTTGTAACTCTCCTGCCACCATCTTTGGGAGCTCTGCTTCTGTATAAAGGGTAGCCATTGCCATTGTGCACTGTTTCTTTTAATAGCCGTTTAGGGAATTTCTTTGTAAATTTTCCTTCTGTCATACATGGCGATATTGAATTTCGTGCTCCACATGGACCGTGTATCATATTTCGGACAATGGCATCATACAATTCTTTATCTTGATCAGGATCCGGAATCTCGGTGCTTATTATGTCGTCTATTTGGCTGGGCCGCATCTTCTCCTTAAGCCATATTAGAATGTGCGCATGCGGTAATCCTCTTTTTTGCCATTTAATTGAATACATGAAGCACTGCACCTCTGCGAAAATTTTCGCCTTGTTAATTACATACATTAATTTTTGTACTTTTAATCTAAATACTCTAGCAACTAAATCGTATCTGTCAGTACTTCTTTGGCCCGGCATTAGCTCCTCGGTTATTTCTTTCCATGTGAGATTGCAAGTAAAAGTAACAAAAAGATCAGGTCTTCCGAAAGTTCGTACATAGGAAAATGCGTCTTGTGTGTACTCATGTAGGTGGCGGGGACTGTTAACGAATGATGAAGGCAGAATTACCATTTTACCTAATTCTCTGGGGTTTACATTGGCGTCGTAGAAACTGCACTTGTAAATGTATATAATTCTCAACGCGCAGCTTTTTTTGATTTAAAGATATATAACGAAGACGTTCACTATATACCTTCACATACATGTCTACCAAAAATTGACGAAATAATTGTCTACACCGGGCTAAGAGGTTAAAATCATTTTCTCGCAACATTTAAGTGGACAAAGTTGGAGTCAACATGTCAGGAAACATTTCGTAACCGCGTTTTAAAAACCTAGTAACGACATCTAGCGGAATCAATTTAAACTATGTATATGTTAGTTAACAAGAACTCTCAAAAATATTTTTCTTATAATTTTGCACAATTTTTCTTATTGTAATACCCATTCATTCATAACCACACATAAGAACGGTATTCATTTCGGTTTAATAAATATTACTAAGGCTTATTAATAAGGCTTACTAAGAACTGTTTCTACCACAGTTAAGTAATAGTTAAGGGTGAAGGCGTGACAGGTGGTGATATTATTTCTGATCTATACTTATAATAAACCTTTGCGGGGTAGGCAGAGCATTAACGGATTACTTAATATCGTCTGCGAGGTTATCGCCTATTCTGTGAATTACAATGCACCAAAACGTTTGAAGAAAATCAGCTGGTCATTTTTATCGCTCTCTTCCCGGTCCTGCGTTTGCAAAATACAGATCCATAAATTTTTTATCTTAATGTTGGTAAAAAGTAATTGTAATCCAGATATTCTGACCTTCTGTGTTCGTTCATCTTATCGTCGTCCGTCTTGCAGTATCACGGTGGCGCCACCTAGTTGAATTTAATTTTGCAACATATTCGATTTTCCCACGGGATTGCGATGTTTTTCCGCAGAAAAATGTGGCCTATGTCACTGTACAGCCACCGAACTATCCCCATAACAAAATTCATGCCATGCCAACGCTCTGTTGCGACGTGAAAGAAGGACAAACTTTTGCAACATATTCTATTTTCCCACGGGAATGAGATGTTTTTCCGCGGAAGAAAGTAACCTATGTCACTCTACAGCCACCGAACTATCCCCATACAAAAAATCATGCCATGCCGACGCTCTGTTGCGACGTGATAGAAGGACAAACCAACAAACAAACAAACACACTTTCGCATTTATAATATTAGTATGGATATTAACCCAAAACAATAATAGAATTAAAAAATTGTAGGACCATCGATTGACGAAGGTTGTATGTACAAAATTTTCAAGCTCTGCAGGCAAGGTGATATATTATTCACAAAAATAATATAGTATCAAAAATGTTTTTAAAGAAGTTGGTTGTTTTCTCGACCAAGAGCTAAAATAAAGCCATTAAGCGAAGAACTGCAGCAAGCGTTAATGGCACTATACTGTGGAAAGTAGGAATGGCAAATATATTCATCATTATATATTATTATGCTCAAAGTCTGAAAAATGAAGTTGCATTAACTTTTTTTAACCATAATCTCATACGAATTTCTCATGTATTTTGGATATCCAACGGGATACAAACATAAATTACACAAAGGCAAACATTTAGTCCTGAAACTAAGCCTACATCACCGCAATGCAGAAGATAAGTTTATATGTTACGGTACGATAATGTTTAAAGTTTCCCTCGTTATTTAATGCCTTTGATCTAAATAATGTGTAAGAAAGTAAAATTAAAACTATTTTCAATAATAGCTGTAACGGCCCGTTTAATGGTAAAGAGGCATTCTATCTTAACCCCCAAGGGTGGCAACGCATTTGCATTTTCATTCGACATCGGGAATAAATATCGAAGTTTAAGGCTCACAGCGATTATTTATCATCGAGTGAACTTTGTCCTCGTATATCACCCATAATCGAATATTATTTAATATAAGAGCCATGTTGCATCTATATTATAGTTTTACCACGAATAGGCCTGCTTGGCCGGGAAAGGATCACGCTCTCACAAAATCATCATCATCATCATCATTATCATCATCATTACAGCCCTTTACAAGTCCACTGTTGAACATAGGCCTCCCCCAAGCAATGCCACAAAGCAACGTCCTGAGCCACCTGCATCCATCGACTTCCTGTATGTCTTACCAGGTCGTCACTCCATCTAGTGAGCGGTCTCCCTACACTTCTCCTACCGGTACGAGGCTGCCACTCGAGAACCTTTTTTCCCCAACGGTCGTCAGTTCTTCTAGCTATATGGCCATTGCCACTTCAGCTTACTAATCCGTTGGGTTATGTCGGTCGCTCTGGTTCTAAGAGAGAAACTCCGAGTATAGCCCTCTCCATAGCTCGCTGAGCGACTTTGAGCGTCCTCATACGGCCAGCAGTAAAGGACCACGTCTCAGATCCATAAGTAATCCCTGGCAACATTTGAACATTAAACATGATCTTTGTTTCGTCCATGTTCATCTTAAGACCTATCGTGGGGTATGATGAGCATATTGCTTAAGTCCTCTAGCGATTCTGCCATAAGGACTATATCGTCGGCAAATCGAAGGTGAATGATGTACTCGCCATTGATGTTAATACCGTATCCTTTTCAGTCCAGTAGTTTGAAAACGTGTTCCAATGCAGCGGTGAAGAGTTTCGGGGAAATAACGTCACCCTGTCATACAACTCTCTGCAGTTGGATAGGTTTCTTACTATGGTTCTGTACTCGGATAGCCAACATAGCCCACTGTACAAACACTTCAGTACTTAGATTTACCGAAAGTCAACTTGGCACCGCTGAAGAGACTGCAGCACCGCCCAAATTTCGACGGAATCAAAGGCTTTCTCATAGTCTACATACGCCAGGCAAAGTGGCAGATTGTACTCTTCGGACTTCTGTATAATTTACCGAAGGGGAATGTATGTGGTCTATGGTATTAAAGCCTTTTCGGAAACCGGCTTGTTCGGGAGGCTGGAAGTCGTCGAGTCTGCGTGCGAGACGATTCGTAATGACTCTGGAAAACAGCACGTAGACGCGGCTCAGAAGGCGTATTGGTCTGTAGTTCTTCAAGAGGGCATTGTCACCTTTCTTGAAGAACAATACCACCGCAGTTCTGCTCCACGCCTCCGGAGTAGTGCCACCATGGAGGACGGAATTAAAGAGCCTTTGAAGGACTTCAAGTACCGATTCTCCATCCGCTTTCAGAAGCTCCGCTGTAATTCCATCCTCGGCCGGGAACTTGCCGTTTTTAAAGTGCTGGAGAGCCATTCTAATCTCGCTTAGACTGACGTCCGGGATATCATCAAAATAGTGTCGGATAAGACTTGCTCTTGGATCGTTACTCACACTTGCGTGGCTCCAACGATGATGTGTACAGATGCCCATAGAACCTCTCAATCTCACTCAGAATCTCAGGTGTCCCGGAAACGATGCTGCCACATTCAGTCTTCAGCTTTGACAGTTGTCTCTTACTGGCAGACAGATATCTGGCAAAGATTTTGGAGCCCTGATTCCGCTCGATCGCTTCTTCATTACGAACAGTATTGAAGTTGCGCAAGTCTCGCCGATGATTGGAGTCTGTCTGTTCAGTTTCCTGTATGGTATTGTGAGATTAGCCTTATCTCCCGTTTAACAGCCATGAGATTAAGAGTGTGATCGGAGAGTTTTTGTGTTCTTCTGCGGCGGGTCTTGCAGATCTTAGCTCCGAGTGCATGGACAGTTTCCACGAGCTTGTTATTCATATCGTCCACTGCATTTCAATCTTCTAGGCACTGAAAACGGTTACGTAACTCGAGCTGAAAAGTTTCGGGATTCTGGATTAGAGTACGAGGGGGATGGAGCGTTGACTTCATTAGATGAGACCTCTTCAAATTAACGTTTAAGTTCAGTGTGCCTCTAATCATTCGGTGATCGCTGCCAGTTTTCACCTTTGCGATCACTGAGACATCAATGAACAGTTGGCGTCTGGCCGTCATAGTGAAGTCAATCTCATTTTTTGTCGAACCGCCGGGGGCTCGACCAGGTCCACTTCCTGCGGGGCCGCTTCTGGAAGAAAGAGTTCATCACAAAGAGTCCCTCTTTCTCCATATATTCGGCCAGCTGCTGGCCTCTACGGTTCCGTTGCCCTACTCCAAATTTCCCTAACTTCAGCTCACCGCTTTCTCTTGTGCCTAGTTTTGCGTTGATGTCTTCCATCAACACCGTGTAGTGGGTTTTGGAGGAATGCATGGCTCTGGAAATATCCTCATACATTTCCTCCACCTCCTCATCGGAATATGCAGAGGTTGGTGCGTAAACATGTATGATCTTCAGCGAATACCGTTTGGTGATTCTGAGTATCAGGTACGCGACCTTCGTCGACACACTCCCAATCTTTACAAGGTTGTTGACGAAAGACTTATAAGAAAGAGAATATTTTTAAATGTTAACTTATATCTTTAATATGTTACGCGTGGTATAGACACGATAAGATAGCTATATTATGGCT
Organism: Parnassius apollo; assembly: GCA_907164705.1. Lineage (NCBI taxonomy): Eukaryota > Metazoa > Arthropoda > Insecta > Lepidoptera > Papilionidae > Parnassius > Parnassius apollo. The sequence continues at coordinate 4,736,456 of CAJQZP010000160.1, read as the reverse complement.
ATAGCACGAATGGGACGCCTTGATCGGGATAGGACCACGCTATTACAGAATGACCAGCATTAAACATCAGAATAATCTGCTGTGTCTAGTATCGTGAGTGAAGGGAACCGGAGATCCTCTGTACTGGTAAGGAGGCATTCCATCTTAGTCCTCAGTTGTGACAACGCATTTGCATTATGATTCTTAATCAAGGATTGATGTAGATTTCTATGGCCACACCATCGCCTTACTATAGGCAGGCTGTATGATTAAAATTGGTAAAAATTACCTCGCACGTATCCGCTGAGAGCCATGGTAGCTCAGATGGTTAACGCTTGTTGTGTATATTACAGAACGCGCGTAACCCGCGTTCGATTCCCGCCGGCACCAATGAAATTGTTAATTGCAATTTTAAGTGCTGATTTGCCACGTGCTCGGCGGTTGAAGAAACCTGCATATCTGAGGAATAAAAAAAATATTTCGAAGAGATGTAAAGTTCGTCAACACGCATTGGGGCAGCGCGGCGGACACTTCCTTACCCTAAAACCCTGTCAGAAATGAGGGGAGGCCTGTGCCAAGCAGTGGGATGTATATAGGCCGTAACTTTACTTTTACGTATCCGCTCATTAAATAAAATAATGTTTCTTACCTAGTTTGAAGAGCACCTTACGCCTACCCTCAATTGCGTCCACTAATCTCGTCACTACTAATCCCAGCACGACTAGTCCTAGTACCACTACAGTAGTAAAAACATACCATTGCCGTCAATTTAAACTATTATTAATAATGTATTATCGTTTAATTAAGGCGGCGGGAGGTGCTTTTCTAACTAGGTAAGACTAACTAATTAGAAATTTTACCGAATTTAATATAATGGATTTTCGCAAAGTGACGCATAATTCTATATGGCTGTATAATTGCTTGTTATCCATATTCTATAAAAAAAAACTGTTAGTCGTAGGACTAGTAGTCGTGGGGCGGCAGTCGCTGGTAGGGCCGCGGAAGTGTGCGAAAGCGTTCCCGTAGCCCTGCCAATATGCGACGAAGGTGGAACACCATGGGGTTTTAGTCGGTGCAAGTCCGACATAACCTGTCCTTGCCCCCGCGAGGCGGCAAGTTAAAAAAAAAAGGACTGCACGCTGGAAGTCAAAACCTCTTAGCTTCACAAACTTGTAAAATTATGTTTGAGTTGTTAGGAAATATTTTTAGGAAGTATTTTTTATCAGAAATTATTTCTATCACTGTATTAATATAGTATATTACGAAAAATAAAGATTATTGTCTATATTATGTAACCAATTTAAAAGTACATAATATCAATATTATAAAATTTAATCAGTTGGATTTTCAACATCACTTTCATCAATTTTACGGATCATAGCGTGACGGTCACGCGATTCCAGTGTTTTTCCCTATCCCAAAAATACCAGACGTGCCTAAAGAAGTTTTCACTTCAAAAAGACAATTGATTTTGACTAATTCCAGTACCTACGAATAAAAGTCGGTAGTTGAAGGTTAGACTTTGTTTAATTAAATTTCTAATTCCTTTTTACGTGTATTATAGGTGTTGCAGTCATGCGACACGTATAATAAAACTCATAAAGATAAAAACTTGTCGCGGGAAATTTGCTGAGTAAGGAAGGCGTGGTAGTATTTCCCAGTAAAATTTTGTTACTTATTTCGAGAAAATTTTCCACGAGTACTTAGATTGCCATGGATGAGGATAAGAACTTTCCACGCTTGGTATACAAACTATATATATATATATATATATAGTTTTTTTTATTATTATGATGAACTAATATTAAGGTGCGTTGATAGTTATCTGCAACCAATTTCAAACAAAGAAAGTGTTCTCACACCTAAGCACTAACACTGAGTTTAGTAATGACTGATATTAATTGACAGATTATGCGTTTCTCACTTTAATTTAAAAAAATCAGGGACATGAAATAGAGTCACTCTACGGTGCCTTCATAGATTTGTGCCTAGAAAAAAAAATTAATATTGATTTAACTTTTTTTATAAAATTCTATGAGATAAAATAATTTCGCCCTACCTTTTTGTCCTAGTTAAAGTGATCCTAATTCAGCAAAGGTCATCTAAATCATTTTTAAAATATATTTCTATTATATATAAATTTATTATTATTTTATTATTTCAATTATCCATCAATGTTGTAGGCTTCTTCTGGTGTAACGTTTCCTAAGTAATTGAGATTAGATTAGGCCATTATTACCCGCCACTTGACATAATTAGTTGGAGAATCGATCCCATAGATTACTGACTATGATCGATCCAATCCCATGTGACGTAAATTATTTTCGGCCGTCCAACTCAAATCTTGTTACCTGTAATACTGGTTGTATTCAAACAATTTCATTTATTTTTAATTTTAAAAACGTCATCCAACAGTTTTAGTAAAAATGTACATATTGTTTATCATCATGCCATCTAAATGTCATGATCCCAATGTTTATTAGGTAATTGGAAGTACTAAGAATAATATATTGTTTATTGAAATAAGAACGAAATTTTACAAAAGCACAACAGTTGGTAATTGTCAACTGCCAAGTGTCGGAATGAGGTCAATTACCTCCTATTATAACAACTTATTTCTGTAAGATTGATCGTTAGAAAAAAGTAGATAAGCTGTAATTACGACTATAGTCAACCAAATCTAAGAAATACATTTTGACAGCTGTCAGACTTATTGCAACAAGCATGCCCACCAAAAAAAAATGGGAACGTACAATAATCGATTCTTAAAAAATCGATGTTGATTATTTATAGTTGGTAATCATTTACAGTTTCTTTTGAATAATACCGGAATAATTTAAAAACGGATAATTTACAACACAATATTTATCAGTTTCTTCGTATTTGATGTTACTGCTTATTTCTAGAGACACAGTTATAAAAATTTAAGATTGAAATTAGATTAAAAATAAAATGCAATCACTTAATACATCTATAATTGACGGCACGAGTCGTGAGCACACTTTTTATTGGTCGATTTGACTTTCACCACGCTGACGATCGACGTGATTGGACCATCTGTCGATGTTCGGCGTCTATTGGGTTCGCACATATCATTCGGCTTTTTTCATAAGAGCAATTTTAGTGACAACTTTTTAATTAATTATTGTTTTTTTTTAACTCGTTGTTAATTGTTGTTTGTGTATTTCTTGTTTTTATTTGTTTTTGTTATTTATTTTTGTTGTTATAATTTGAGTATTTAGATTTTGGTCTAAATATGCAAAGAAAGGATTCGGTGTTAAATAGACAATCCCGACAATTGATCTATTGATTGGTTTTTTACATGAAAACTTTAGGTATCGAAAAACATGATAGACGTTTATAAAGAGACTGCTGAGGCGACTAATGTCTCGTTAGCTACTGTACGGTGTATAGTTAAAGGAGTTAACGACTCAGAATTTCAAAAAAAAAGTCGGTTAAAATATTCACTTACGAATTGAAATAATAAAGGTACCAAATAATTTTGCCCGACAGTGTACCTACGCTGGTTTAACCCCCACCACAGTTCATTTGTGCTCACGACTCGTGCCAGCGACTATAGTTGAGCTGTGGTTGTTTAGATTAAATATTATTTGATTTTCAATAATGCAGTCAAAATTAATATCTCTTTCAAAGTCATCTCTAATCAACTTTTTTTGTTTTTTCTACCACTTTTGCCGAATCATCCTTTGTCACATGGTCACATGGTTCAACATAAAATAAACAGTCCAAGAAGTTAAAGCCGAGTCACAAAATAAGAATACAAACACAAAATCACAAAATAACGCATAGTAAGCTCCCGAAATGGCGGGAGATTGAAATTATGTAGTGGTTTTTTTTCAGCGCGGTCTTGTATATGAGTTTTTTGCCTATACAAATTTACGTTGACAAAGTAAAAAAATAAAAACTTGTTTTATTCATAATTGATGTAATTTAAGGAATTTTAAAAATAAAAATTTAATTGAACAAATAATATATTTCGAGTATATTATATTTAATAATTTAATATTTTTCTGATTATTCGCATAACAATGAATTTTAATCATCCAAACACTACGGTAAGGTACATAGAGACATATCATTGAAACGACGCCAAGTAACAAAGTTGACACTGGTTTTTTTTAATAACTTGCTTTGTTTGAAAGATTCGAATTTGAATTGGTGATAAAAAAACTATACACGTTGTAATGAAATATAGATAATTTCATAATTCTTCAGATTTACATAAAGTGTTATTTTAAATCGTGTGAGTACGCTTGTACAAAGTAATTACATAATGATTAATGTGAAACGTCAAAAGGTATTTCTTAGGTTTGGTTGACTATAGTTATCCTAATTTATAATCGTTTAAATGACAGGTTATACTAAAAAACTTTAAAAATAAACAAAAATGTACCGTTCATTTATTTATTTTATATATCATTCTTTATAATTATTTATTCATCCCTACCTGGAATAAAAGTGGCAGTCGGAAAATAAAAATAGATAAGTGAGGGTTCAACTCGAAGCTCCAGTTTGTTTGAACTGTAATAAAAACTTTAAAGTGATTCCGACAGTCATTCGATCGGTTATTTAGATTGTGATTATTCTACTACAGCAAACAAAGGAGAAAATTCTGCGGTGAATATGCAGTATTTCTGTGGGTTAGCATATTTAACCTATTTTGGTGTTATCATGTATCAGAATAACATGATTTCTTACGTGTTATTTACATAATTTATTCTAAAAATGCGTTTATTTTCTAGTAAAAATATAATTGTGCAAATTTAAAAATTTCCTTCACATTTTCTACGAGCTGTTTTGTTTTCTTCTTTTTTTTTTTGAAAAATGGATCTACTTTGAGAATATTTTCTCGCTATGATTTATTATCATATCAAAAAACGATTTTGCCTAAAACGGGACGAAACTTATAATGGACTTCAAATAGCAATTATGAATAAAGGCTCTTCTAAAAATCGTGTACCGCTGGTATAACAAATTTCAGCACGGACGTGTTACTTTGAGAGATTAAGAAAGATGAGGTCGCCCTTTGACGTCTTTTACGGAAGTTAACGTACTGGCAGTGAAAAAATTACTTTCGTGTTGGTAGGATAGTTTCGTTTTAAGTGTCCACAACCTCACTGATGCTTGGAAGCTGGCCTGCTTCCAAGCATCGATGCTCATGCAAGCTCTTCTAGGTTCTCGGCTCTCGTAGTAATATTACTGTTACAATTTTAGATTTATCAATACGATTCAGAAACGAAGCGCCAGTCAACTGTTTGAGGGTTTGGCTGTATTAAAATGTGGCAACGCCTACTAAAGTGAAGAGATTGAGAACCCGCTGGGAAGATTTTGATGTTTAAATAACTGGTGTCATTTCCATTAATAAAAAGAAGTAACATCAATAACAAATCGTTGTCAGATGTGTTCACTGCTATAAGAAAAACACGAGGCTCCACGGGTTACTGCTTCACCATGACAACACGCCCACTTAGCGCTCAAACTGGGGAACTCCCTGAAAAACACCCTCCTTATAGCCTTAATTTGGCACGGTGTAGCTTCTTTTTATTCTTCTTCTTTTAGACTTCTAAATAATAAGTCAGCTAAAAGGTATACAGTTTTCATCACTAAAACATGCTATAACAATGTTCGAGCAGGCCGTAGAAAAATCTAAGGTGGACTGGAGAAAGTGTTTCAAAATTCAGATTACAAAAGCATTAAAACTTTAAAAATTCTGTTGAAGAGTTCGTTGAAAATATTTAATTAAAGAAAACTTTAAGCATGGAACTTTTTCTTACTTTTGCTAACTAATCTAAGTAATCCACGTAGACTTAAGAAGGTCACTAATTTCTGCCCTGTGCAGCCTCTATGCACCACTACTATCTTTACTTGCATTAAAAGAATTACGACGGTACTCATAACGGAAGATTTTTATAGAAACATCAAAGGGAGTATAAAATAAAATCTTAATTTAAATACAATATTATTCTAACGTGGGTTTTTTACGTACTTACTTGAAACTATATTCAACCAAATCTAAGAAATACCTTTTGACGTTTCACATTGATCATTCCGTAATAACTTTGCATAAGCGTACTCATTTATAATAACCTTTTACCTAAATCGTAACGTGTTTAGTTTTTTATCGCTAATTTAACTTTGAATCTTTTAAAGAAAGCAAAATATTACAAAAATAACCAGTATCAACATTTTACTTGACGTCGCTTCAATGATATGTCGCTATGTGACTTACCGTAGTGTTTGGATGATTAAAATTCGTTGATATGCGAATAATCGGCAAAAAGATCAAGTAATCGTTAAAAATATTCAAATAATCGAATCATTAATTTTTTTAATGTATTATTTGTTTAATTAAATTTTTACTTTTAAAATTCCTTAAATTACGTAAATCATGAACTAAACAAGTTTATTTTTTTACTTTGTCTACGTAAAGGACAATGGCGAACTACCAAATAAAATGTTGACTGTTTTTTCTTGCATCTACAAATGCAAAATATGTAAAAATATAGTTTATGATCCCGAACATTTATTTCTTCGACAGGAAGTCAGGGATTAGAGATATTTCAGTTTAAACAAAACACACATCTGACTAGTCTGTATTGTATAAAACGCCTTAACTCGTAAATCGTTACAACAACAACTAGTCAATATAATTTTCATATATGTAGGGTGTACTAGCATAGAGGGAATCCTTAAAGAACGCATTAGTATATATAGATGAGTTTTCTGAATTCAAACCCGGCTGTATGTTGTAAGACCTTTATATGTCTTAACGGACGAATCGTAACAACTACAAAAACTAGTCAATTAAGTTTTGAATTGTGCGTGATTGTTTTTTCTATAGCCTATAAGCTTGATTTGAAAATACATAGTAAATTATTTTATTGATATCTGTAATGGTGACTTAAGTAGACGCTTAATAATTTCATCACCTATTATTTCGCCATTGTTCTTTGTGTAGGCAAAAAAACTCATATACAAGGCCACGCTGAAAAAACCACTACGTAAATTCAATCTCCCGCCATTTCGGGAGCTTACTGTGCGTAATTTTGTCATTTTCTGTTTGTCTTCTTATTTTGTGACTCTATTTAACTTTTTGGACTGTTTCTTTTATATTCGTTGAAGCATGTGCCCATATTAAAAACGATGATTGGACAAAATAGGTAGAAAAAACAAAAAAGTTATGGATGACTTTGAGAGACATTAATTTTAACTGCTTTATTGAAAATCAAATAAAAAGAATTACGACGGTACTCATAACGGAAGATTTATATAGAAACATCAAAGGGAGTATAAAATAAAATCTTAATTTAAATTAAATTCAGGTATACCTCAATCTCTAAAAACTAGATTGTATAACCAGTGCGTGTTGCCAGTGATGACTTACGGATCTGAGACGTGGTTCTTCACTGATGGCCGTCTGAGGACGCTCAAGGTCGCTCAGCGAGCTATGGAGAGGGCTATGCTCGTAGTTTCTCAGCGTGATAGAATCAGAAATGAGGATATCCGCAGTAAAACCAGAGTGACCGACATAGCCCAACGGATTAGTAAGCTGAAGTGGAAATGGGCCGGCCATATAGCTCGAAGAACCGATAACCGATGGGGAAGAAAGGTTCTCGAGTGGCAGCCTCGTACCGGTAGGCGTAGTGTAGGGCGACCCCCCACTAGATGGAGTGACGACCTGGTAAGATATGCAGGAAGTCGATGGATGCAGGTGGCTCAGGACCGTGCTTTGTGGCATTACTTGGGGGAGGCCTATGTTCAGCAGTGGACTTGTGAAGGGCTGTAATGATGATGATGATGATTGAAAATCAAATAATAATTAATCTAAGCAACGACAGCTCAACTAGTTGTACTTAAAGTGATTGAATAAATTTATTTTTAATCTAGTTTTAATCTAAAATTTTTATAATTGTTCCTCTAGAAATAAGCAGTTACAACAAATACGAAGAAACTGATAAATCTTGTGTTTTAAATTATTCGTTTTTAATTTATTCTGGTATTATCACAACCAAATTATAAATGATTACTAACTCTACATAATCGAAATGGATTTTTTAAAAATTGAATTTTTATGTTCCCATTTTTTGGTTGGCATGCTTGGTGCAATAAGTCTGACAGCTGTCAAAATGTATTTCTTAGATTTGGTTGACTATTCCATCTTATCTTAGCGGTGACAACCCAGCTGCATCTGCAAAGGAGTATAGATTTAAGTCAATGATTTCAAAAGGAAGGATAGGCCCATCGAAATATTTTACTCATAACTTTTTCATACAAGAAGAATTAGCGCATCTGTCATAATACAAACGTCATATCAAAACACGACGTAACTAGGGTCGGATTTCGTAGTATAATTATCCTAATTGTACCATTATTTCATAGTTTGCAGTATATAGTATCGTCATAACACTAAGCGAAAATACAATAATTTTACCTAAAGGTCGATTTGTATTATTATTGGGTCCTTTTAAATTTTAATATTAACCCTACGATATCGAGAATTTCTATATTGTACACTAGTAGCGTGTTTTTTTATAAAATTAGAATTAGATCCCTTTCTGGACAATCGATGCTTGATCGATGCATTTATATTGCATCTTTGATACAACTATAATGAGGGGCTACCACGATAAAAATTTTATGGTCCTGAAGCATTCGGTTTGAAAACAGAATTTCAAAATATTTTATGAATCAGATTGTCAGATCCAATTAAGCAGATATGGTTTCTTTTGTACTCTTTTTGTTTTACCCTTACTGAATATAAAATATATTAGGTACTAATATTCAAAATTTTACTTATAAGTTCTTTAGACAAAAATTAAACAGAAATAAAATGAAACCGTCAAAAAACGAAACGTATAGATAAACTAGACGCGTGACGCCAAAATCCCGGCACATGGGACAAAAGAAACATGAAATGTCAAACGTGATATAATTTTTTAAAATAGTATAATTTTATTTTCCATGTACAATATTTTGGAGGGTCTGAATCCAACCCTGACCTAATCTTGGAAATATAACTAAACTAACTGTAAAATAAAACTTAAAAAATGCGTTTATATAATTATTTAATTGTAACAAAATTAATATAAGGTTATTTGCCGATGATACGACACCCCATGTTTTTTTAAAATCTTTGTATCGTAATTTTTGCATTCTTTTACCACGCAACTAGACATATTTAATATTTATGACAAGCAAATCTAGCCTGCGCGCGTACTACTGTCGACCGATTCGAGATATTTACGAGTGTTGGCCTTAAAATTACAGTTTAGGGCCAACGCTCGTAAATATAACGATATTTCATGTTTTCCATTGTGCGGTAATAAGCGATGTCAAAGAAAATTATAATGAGGAAAAAGCAAATGAGTGACTGTTTTCAAAACTCAAATGTACCAGCTGAATGAATTTATAAATTTGTATTTGGAATTCTTAACCAAAGAGGAGATATTTCAGATCAATCTTGTCAGTACGACAAAACACTAATTTCATATGTAAGGACCCAATATTTTTTTGATAAGAAAAAAAAATCTCCGGGAGAAAAACCGGCGACGAGGTTCGCTACCCGTCACGTTCTGTCTCCCGGAGGGGCGAAAAGTGGATTGCGGAAGCCCGTCTGGCTACGCTGAATGTATGTGGCGCAATGAATGATAAGATGGATGAAGTATGCGAAATGATGAATGACAGAGGAATAGATGTGTTATATGTAAATGAGACGAAACGAAAGGAAAAGGATGCCACTGCACATGGCACGTATACCGCGTATTGGTCTGGTGTAGACAAGACCGAACGGGCATGCCAGGGAGTCGGTTTCATCCTTTCAGAAAGAATGGGTCAATGTGTGAAAGAGTATGAATGTGTAAGCCCGAGGCTGCTATGGATACGAATGAAAGTGGGCTTAAAGAATCTGTTCTTGCTAGGGGTGTACGCACCAGACATGTCTAAGCCCACTTACATCCGAGAGCAGTTTTGGGACATGGTAAGGATGGTGTTGACAAAATGTAAGGAAAATAAAAATATTATTATGTTAGGAGACTTTAATGGAAGGGTTGGGGTGAAGAGGTCTGGTTATGAAAGGATATTGGGAACGTTTGGTGATGAAAGTATAAATGAGAATGGTGAAGACCTCCTCACCGTATGTGTGGAAAAGAATCTCTTTATGACGAATACTTTTTTTCGTCATAAGAAGATTCATATGTATACATGGGAAAGAGGTGATGATAGAAGCATGATAGATTTCGTAATTGTGGATGAAAGAATGAGAAGCGCAGTCGTAGATACAAGGGTTTACCGGGGATCCAACGTAGGGACGGATCATTACTTGGTCTTATGTCGAATTAATGGTCTTTTCAAGCGTTAGCGGCATCGGAAATCTGTGTCTACCACTGAGTTACAGCGTATAAGAATAGAGAAGTTACAAGATGAAGATGTGAAAGAGAAGTATAAATGCAGACTGAGAGAAAATATTAGGTCTTTGAATGAGTTGTATATGAATGATTTAGACTTGAATACTGTGTGGGATAATATTAAGAAAGTTTTGGTGGATGCAGCCACCGAAGTATGTGGTGTAAGTAAGAGAACAAATGAAAGGAAAAGGAATATGTTGTGGTGGGATGATGAGGTACGGGTGGAAGTTGAATCAAAGAAGAAAGCATGGTTAGATTTACTAGCAACCAAAGCTGGTAATTCTGATGAATGATGAGATTGAAAGAAAAAAGGCAGAATTTAGACGTCTAAATAAGATAGTAAAAGAAATAGTTGAAAGGAAAAAGAAAGAAAGAACGGATAAGAATGATAGAAGGATATCTGATAATTTCCAGGCTAATATAAAAATGTTCCGAAAACTCGTAAGAACTGCCAGGGGGAAATACAAAACAGCCTATAATAAATGCTATAAGAGACGAGAATGGATGTATTCTGAATGATGAAGTTTCGAATTTAAACAGATGGAAGGAATACTTTGAAAGCGTATGAGTGAAGAGTCGTCTGAATTAAATGAACAAGAAATTCCGAAAGAAGTGGAAAGGGGTATGGAGATAAGTGTAGATGAAATAATGAAAGCAATGAAAAGCATGAAAGCAGGTAAGGCAGCTGGATATTATCATATCTCACTCTATCGAGTATCACCCGAGATGCTAAGGGCTGGAGAGGGAGTGGTGGCAGGCCTGCTGTACACCTTGTTTAATTTGTGTTGGGAATTAAAACGGGTACCGGATGACTGGTGTAAAGCAGTTATAGTACCAATATATAAAGGAAAAGGGTCACAGCAGGACTGCAAAAACTACCGTGGTATCAGCTTGCTTAGTATTGTGGGTAAACTGTATGCTAAGGTGTTAATTGAAAGAGTTATGAAAGAAACTGATGGAAAAATTTGGGATGTGCAAGCGGGTTTTCGAAAGGGTATGGGGTATACAGATCAAGTCTCTTCCATGCGCATGATTGCGGAGAAGTTTTTGGTTAAAAACCAGAAAGTTTTTTGTGCGTTCATGGACTTGGAAAAGGCTTATGACAGAGTGGACAGGAATGTGTTATTGCGAACACTGAACTCATATGGGTTGAGCGCTGGTTTGATACAGGTATTGAGGTCTCTTTATAGGGATTCTAGTGCTTGTGTCAGGATCAATGGGGTCTACTCGGACTGGTTTGGCATCCGAAAAGGTGTCAGACAGGGCTGTGTGGCTTCCTCTTGGCTGTTCAACCTTTTGTTTGCAAAATTTGAAAGATGAAGAATGTGGGTTAAGAATGGGCGAGTTAACCGTCAAATGCCTTTTATATGCCGATGATTAAGTCATATTTGCGTCGTCGGCGGCTGAGTTTCAAATGATGGTTACATTAATGAACTGGGCATTAAAAGAAAGGGGAATGAAAGTGAACGCAAGTAAGACGAAAGTGATGGTTTTTGAAAGAGAGGAAAGCAAAACGGTATGTGAAATAAGAATAGAAGGAGAGTTAATTGAGCAAGTGGATGAGTTTGTGTATTTGGGATGTGTATTTAGCAGGGATGGTAGATATGATAGGGATATAGAACGACGAGTAAATGCAGGGAATAGAGTGAATGGGGCACTACACTCTATTGTGAAGAACCAGAATGTGTCAAAAAAGGCACGTATGGTAATTCATAATGCTGTGTTAGTCCCTACTTTAATGTATGGTAGTGAAAGCTGGGTGTGGCAGAAGAAGCACGAAAGTAGAATAAATGCTGTAGAAATGCGGTCTTTAAGGAGTATGTTAGGGTTGAATCTGAATGATAGGTTGAGAAATTGCGTGATAAGAGATTAATGTGGTATGCAAGATGATGTTGTGACCAGGATTAAGAAAGAAATGTTTCGGTGGTTTGGTCACGTAGAAAGAATTAATGAGGAAAGAGTGACAAAGCAAATTTATATGGCAGATGTGAACGGCAGAGTCGGGAAGGGACGCCCTAGAAAAAAGTTTATCGACCAAATTGGCGATATTTTGAAAATGGGCCACGTTAAAAGTACCCTTAACCGACGAGCATGTATGCGTAGATATATGGATGTAAAGGAGGCTAAAGAGGTATGTCAGGATCGTGTCAAATGGAAGTCCGTAGTCTCTGCCTACCCCTCTGGGTGACAGGCGTGAGTGTTTATGATTATGATATGATACGATATTTTTTTGACATTGTAATAAAAGGTAATGTCGTAAAAATTCAGCCGGAAAGTAGATTGCTCATACAAAATTCAGGTGAATATAAAAAGGTCTCGCGGAAAATAAAGGGCTGAATACAATGCAGAAGTTTTAACTATTCATTTTTAAGTTGTAACTTATATTTCGCCAGTATTCTAGCGATTGACTGGCTTCAACATAATAATCCAATTGCTCGAATGAATAAAAATTACAGTCATGCGATTGTAATTATTGTAAGGTAAAAAGCAAGTAATCTAAGAATAAAAATTAATATTTGTTTGTTCGTCTTTTATGCGTTGCCATACCGTTAATCAGATTGCGGTAAAACTTTGTCATCATTTTGTTTTCACTTCTGCGAAGGTTACAAGCAGGTTGGACTCGGTAGGTGACGCTGTTGTAGAATCCAGATATCACCCGTGGAAAGTCAGAGCGGATCACTGGTTATTTATAAGTAAAACAGCTGGATTGGTAGGCTTAGGCTTGTCTGTGGAATTACCGCAATCGCCTTGTTCGGTAGATGTATTTGATACATTATTGGATGAATACGAGAATGTATCACCCAACCTTACGAGAGCATTTAGTAATTTGCATTAGTAAACGATTTTTTGTTAAAATATTCAAGCATTAAAGCATTCTTCAGTCATTTATTTGAATATATTTACTTTGTTGTAATTAAATAATTAAAATAACGTTATTTATACTGCAGAAGTTAATAGCAAAATTTCTCTAGATGGTAGTGTATCGAACAAAGTGACGATATTTTGAAAATGGACGAAAGTAAGACATCCTTAACCGTCGAGCATGTATACGTAAATATTTCATGGGTGCGAAACAAGCTACAGATGTGTGTCAAGACACATGATGATTTAGGTGTGTGTGTGACTCTCACCATCATTCTTCACAGTTCGCTTGCGTGGGTAAATCTTTGTGTCAGAGAGCACAAGGGATCCGTGACAGAAAATATCTGGCCGCTAAGCTTCAGCACGTCAAGCAAGTATTGCAAGACAACAAGTTTCGGGTCCCGCTTCTACTTCACATTGACCGAGTGAAGCGGGCCACGGTCGAACGTGTGGCTGCTGTACTACCGTATGTCAGAGGAGTCACAGACAAGGTTGGCTACATCTTGAAGCTAGCTTACATTAAAACATACTACAAGCCGCCGAAGAAGATTAGTCAATTTTTACCATCCATCAAGTATAATATTCCTCTACAAGATACAGGAGTGTACACGTTAGATTGTGAATAGATGACATTCACAATCTAGCTTGTACACTCCTGCATCTTACATAGGACAACCAAAAAGATCTATTAAAACCCACGTGAATAAACATAGAGCTGTCGTGAAGCACCGCTCAGGGAAGTCTGCGGTATCTGAACATGTTCAAGATCGTCCCCATACATAAAATTTTACAAACCACAAATCTTTGCAAAGAACACCGATTCCTACCAAGGATGATACGCGAGGCTATTGAAATAAAAAAACATCCTAATTTCAATGGAGAAGATTTAAGTGTGCTGCCAATGCTTGGGATCCTATAATTAACAAAATTAAAACTACACCACACACAATCAGACTACAACCCACTTGTAATATGTAGAATATAATTTAAATATCGCTTCGCTTGTAAAATTACTTAACTGTATTAGTCAGAATCTAGTCTTTTAGGGGGAGAGGACACCTGAACAAATCAACATCTATTGGAGTAAATGTCATAAAAAGTTGCGGATCATTGACTACCCAAATTAATTGCATAAATGTAGTGATAACATGTGTTCTGATATTAGTCATTTAATTGTTATTGATAATTTATTTATTTATTTATTTATTTATTGATCCACCAACGTTTGTTTACATCAGTACATATACAAATATAAATACATAGTACACAGAAATTAATCTAGGTGTAACAAACACTTACAGGTAGATACATCATGCTTAGTAGGGATATAATAAAACTTCTAAGTACGAGCTAAGGCAAAAACAAAACAAATAAGAAAAGGATAATACAAAAAAGGCAAATACATTTCTATTATAATTAGCGTTTGGCATTTAACAGTAATCGAATCTTATTGGTTGAATCTGCATTAATATCGAGTAGGTCACTGTAGTCATTGACCAGCCTGCAAAGTCTAGGGACAGGCGAATTTGATCCAAACACTGTTTTCCGGGGTGGTGGACAGAGGGGCGTTATTTTATTACGAGGAGGTCTCTTCGGTACGCGCATATTAAATTTATTCAGTAACTGAGGGCAATCGATTTCATTAGTGAAAATTTTCGAAACAAAAAATAGGTCTAACCGCTTTCTACGTTCTTCTAAGGAAATCATTCGGAAGTGTTCCAGCTGTTTATGATACGAAGGGATTTTCTTTTTTGAAATCCCGTTTGAAGATAAGAGATACCGCAAAAATCTTTTCTGTATGCGTTCTATTTGTAGAGAATGAGTCGCATAGTGAGGCCTCCATACCACTGAACAATATTCCAAAATACTGCGTACAAGGGAGTTGTACAACAGAATCCGAACCCTGTTGTTGCGTAGCCCTTCAATATTTCTCAAAACAAACCCCAAAATTTTTGAGGCCCGGTTTACCATTTGCTCCATGTGAGGTACAAATGTCAGTTTTTTGTCAAATAATACACCCAAATCGCGGATTTGCTCAAGTTCTTGGATATTACCACGAGCGATATGATACTGAAATGTAACGAAATTTCTCTTTCGACCATACCTTACAAAAAAACACTTTTCTGGATTCAGATACATTTCATTGTGCAAACACCATTCAACAAGCTCATCGAGATCTCTTTGAAGCATTATTGAATCATGTATTGTATTTATGACCCTAGCAATTTTCAGGTCATCTGCATACATAAAAACTTTTGAGAAATTAACAACAGTTGGTATATCATTAACAAACGAATTGAACAAGATTGGACCCAAATGAGACCCCTGCGGCACACCAGAAGCTATTTTCCGCCAGTTAGAATGAAACCCATTAACCACTACAGAGAATGTTCGACCTTCCAAGTAAGACCTTAACCATCGCAAAAAAATTCCACAAATTCCATAAGCAGACAATTTGCTTAACAATATATCATGAGGCAAACGGTCAAAAGCCTTGCTAAAATCTGTATATATAACGTCTACTTGCTTATGACAATCCAGAGCCTCTGCCAAGTTTTCTGTGAGATCTACCAAGTTGGTACACGTTGAACGAGAGGGAACAAAACCATGTTGTTGAGTGCACAAACTCTGTTTAAAATGACGCTGCACAAAAGGACAGATGAGAGATTCCAATACCTTAGCTGGTGTTGATAAAATGGAAATGGGTCTGTAGTTTGAGATGATATCATCGTCATTTGCTTTATGAATTGGAACTACTCTTGCCTTTTTCCATTCTGTCGGAAACGTTCCCGTCTGTAAAGACATATTAAATATTCTCAATAAAGGCTCAACTAAGTATGTAGCACATCTTTTTATAAACATAGGAGGAATCCCATCCGGGCCTGCACCTTTGCTTTCATCGAGATTTTTTAGCTTCCTCAGTAGAGTATCAGAGTCTATAGTAGGTATTATTAAGCATTGATTGATATTCTCGACATACCCCAAGGTATCTCTGCTACCAGAGTTTCGAGGACTACTATTTATGTATGCAGATGCAAAGTGTGACGCAAACATTTCACAAATTTGTTTACCATCCGACGTAGTAACTAATCCATCAGTCATACTAATTGGGTAAGAACTCGTGCCACCACGTTTAGCTTTAACATATGCCCAGAAATATTTAGGATTCTTTGAGATGTTTTTTTCCGAATCGCTAATGTAAAATTTGTATAAAAATATTGTAACGGTTCTAAAGGCGTCCTCCGTAGTAGGACGTAACTGTAAAAAATCGAAAAAAAAAAAGGTAGTTGTGGGCTGGAACAGGCATGTTGCGGAAGCACATTAAAGGGCCAGGTTAAAGTTCCACCTGTGGGATTGGCATGGTAAACCTACTTCCGGTACCAAATATGAGGAAATGTGTGAAGCTAGAAAAATATTTAAATCTCGCTTGAAGTGGTGTCAAGATCACAAAAATCAAGTTAAGATGGATATTCTAGCTTCACATCATTCGAAAAATGATTTTCGCTCTTTTTGGAAATATACTAATAGGTTACAATGTAAACTGGGCCTGCCCGTGAGCATTAGCGGTAAGTGAGTCTGAGAAAATTGCCAACTTATTCGTAGATCATTTTGCAGTTAAGTCTCCTCTTGTGGCTTCACGCTCGTGGCTAAATATGGTGCATAACAAAGAAAGAAAATAACTTTTGCAATTAAAGAAATAGATCAGGTAGTTAAATATATGTCTAGAGGTAAATCTTTGGGCTATGATGGGCTCAGTATCGAACATCTCAAGTTTGCTGACCCGCACCTACGTAGGGTACTATATTTATTATTTAATCTCTGCCTAGGACATGGATACATGCCCCCTGACATGATACGTACGGTTGTAGTGCCTATAGTGAAGAATAAAACAGGCGATCTTCTGGGTAAAAACAACTATAGACCTATATCGTTAGCAACTGTCATTTCAAAAGTTGCCGTGTAGTGGTGGTTGAGAATATCCACTACCCCATATCTTTCCGTGGGTGTCGTAAGAGGCGACAGAGGGACACAAAAAGGAGATGGGCAGCAGCATCTTCCTAATAACAACAATAACATAATAAAAAACTGCGGTTGCCAACCCGCTCGCCAAGCGTGGTAACTATGGCAAATATCCCTCCATGAGCAACGATGCAAATAAATGACCCCCAGTCCCCGGCGGCTCCGCTATTCCTGGCTACGGTGGCGACCATGGTAACGGCGGGGCAGGGGGTGCTAAGAGTCTCTGGTGGAGGTTCGGTTGCCATCTACGACGACTCGACCTGGCAACGTATAATGCACGCATCCTGAGGAATGACGAGAAGATACTGGAGCTGGAAGAAGAGGTAGACAAGTTGCGCTGGGATATTATTGGATTATCTGAGGTCCGAAGAGAGGGGGAGGATACGGTAATCCTCGAGTCCGGCAACTTGGTCTATCACCGGGAGGGAGACCAGCTGACCCAAGGAGGTGTCGGATTTATCGTCCACAAGTCTCTTGTCAACAACGTTGTAAAGATTGGGAGTGTGTCGACGAGGGTCGCGTACCAGATACTCAGAATCACCAAACGGTATTCGCTGAAGGTCATACAGGTCTACGCACCAACCTCGGCATATCTCGATGAGGAGGTGGAGGAAATGTATGAGGATATTTCCAGAGCCATGCATTCCTCCAAAACCCACTACACGGTGTTGATGGAAGACATCAACGCAAAACTAGGCACAAGAGAAAGCGGTGAGCTGAAGTTAGGGAAATTTGGAGTAGGGCAACGGAACCGTAGGGGCCAGCAGCTGGCTGACTTTATGGAGAAAGAGGGACTCTTTATGATGAACTCTTTCTTCCAGAAGCGGCCCCACAGGAAGTGGACCTGGTCGAGTTCCGACGGTTCGACAAAAAATGAGATTGACTTCATTATGACGACCAGACGCCAACTGTTCAGTGATGTCTCAGTGATCGCAAGGGTGAAAACCGGCAGCGATCACCGAATGGTTAGAGGCACACTGAACCTTAACGTTAAGTTGGAGAGGTCTCGTCTAATGAAGTCAACGCTCCGTCCCCCTCGTGCTCTGATCCAGAATCCCGAGACTTTTCAGCTCGAGTTACGTAACCGCTTTTCAGTGCCTAGAAGATTGCAATGCAGTGGACGATATGAATGACAAGCTCGTGGAAACTGTCCATGCGGTTGAAGCTAAGTTCTGCAAGACCCGTCGCAGAAGAACACAAAAACTCTCCGATCACACTCTTAATCTCAGGGCTGTTAGACGGGAGATGAGGCTGCAATCGTCAACAGATTTGACAGCATACAGACAACTGAACAGATATATCTCCAAATGCATGCGGCGCAACTTACGCAACTTTAATACTGTTCGTATTAAAGAAGCGATCGAGCGGAACCGGGGCTCCAAAGTCTTTGCCAGAGATCTGTCTGCCAGAAAGAGCCAACTGTGAAAGCTGAAGACTGAGTGTGGCAGCATCGTTTCCGGGACACCTGAGATTTTGAGTGAGAATGAGAGGTTCTATGGGCAGCTGTACACATCATCGTTGGAGCCACACGCAAGTGTGAGTAACGATCCAAGAGCAAGTCTTACCCGACACTATTCCGATAATATCCCGGACGTCAGTCTGAGCGAGATTAGAATGGCTCCCCAGCACCTTAAAAACGGCAGGGCCTCAGGCGAGGACGGAATTACAGCGGAGCTTCTGAAAGCGGGTGGAACATCGGTACTTGAAGTCCTTCAGAAGCTCTTCAATTCCGTCCTCCATGGTGGCACTACTCTGGAGGCGTGGAGCAGAAGTGCGGTGGACTTGTTCTTTAAGAAAGGCGACAACGCTCTCTTGAAGAACTACAGTCCGATTTCCCTTCTGAGCCGCGTCTACGTGCTGTTTTCGAGAGTCATTACGAATCGTCTCGCACGCAGACTCGACAACTTCCAGCCTCCCGAACAAGCCGGTTTCCGAAAAGGCTTCAGTACCATAGACCACATACATACCCTGCGGCAGATTGTACAGAAGTCCGAAAAGTACAATCTGCCACTTTGCCTGGCGTATGTGGAGTATGATAAAGTCTTTGATTCCGTCGAAATTTGGGCGGTGCTACAGTCCCTTCAGCGGTGTCAAGTTGATTGTGGGTATATCGAAGTGCTGAAGTATTTGTACAGTGGGGCTACGATGGCTATCCGAGTACAGAACCAGAGTTCGAATCCTATCCAACTGCAGAGAGGTGTAAGACAGGGTGACGTTATATCCCCGAAACTCTTCACCGCTGCGTTGGAAGACGTTTCCAAGCTACTGGACTGGAAAGGATACGGTATTAACATCAATGGCGAGTACATCACTCACCTTCGATTTGCCGACGATATAGCCCTTATGGCAGAATCATGGAGGACCTTAGCACTATGCTCAATGGCCTCAATGGTGTCTCCCAACGGATAGGTCTTAAGATGAACATAAACAAAACAAAGATCATGTTTAATGTCCATGTCACATCTATGCCGGTAGTTGTTGGGAGCACTATGCTCGAAGTTGTTGACGAGTACGTGTACCTGGGACAAATAGTCCGACTAGGTAAGTCCAACTTCGACCGAGAGGTCAATCGACGGATTCAACTCGGCTGGGCAGCGTTCGGGAAATTACGACACATCTTTTCGTCAGGTATACCTCAATCCCTGAAAACTAAAGTGTACAACCAGTGCGTGTTACCAGTGATGACTTACGGATCAAAGACGTGGTCCTTCACTGCCGGCCATATGAGGACGCTCAAGGTCGCTCAGCGAGCTACGGAGAGGGCTATGCTCGGAGTTTCTCTGCGTGATAGACTCAGAAATGAGGATATCCGCAGTAAAACCAGAGTAACCGACATAGCCCAACGGATTAGTAAGCTGAAGTGGCAATGGGCCGGCCATGTAGCTCGAAGAACCGATAACCGATGGGGAACAAAGGTTCTCGAGTAGCAGCCTCGTACCGGTAGGCGTAGTGTAGGGCGACCCCCACTAGATGGAGTGACGATCTGGTAAGACATGTAGGAAGTCGATAGATGCAAGTGGCTCAGGACCGTGCTTTGTGGCATTGCTTGGGGGAGGCTTATGTTCAGCAGTGGACTTGTGAAGGGCTGTAATGATGATGACGATGATTTCAAAAGTATTTGATAGTGTGCTTAATACGCAATTAAATGAATACGTAAAACCACACGACAGTTAATTTGGGTTCAGACCGAAATTGCCTACAGAAAGCGCAGTGTTGTGTCTTAAGCACACTGTCACTTAATACACGGCATGCAAAACGACAGTCTTCCCTTTTTTCTTAGATCTCTCAAAGGCTTTTGACCTTGTGTCCTACGACTTACCGTGGGATAAACTGGAGAAGATCCAACTACCTTTGGAACTCATAAATATTTTTTATTTATTACAGGTCAATAATGTGAGATGGGAAGGCGCCCTATCTAGATCATACAGTTTGGAGTGTGGGGTGAGGCAGGGGGGTTTGAGTTCGCTCACGCTCTTCAACTTGTATGTGAATGAGCTGATGGGTAAACTCAACAGCATCAGAGGCGGCTGTCACATAGACGATGTCTGCGTCAACAACATCAGTTACGCAGATGATATAGTGTTGTTGAGTGCATCTGTATGCGGCCTACGAAGACTGGTGAAGATTTGTGAAGCTTACGCCCTCACACATGGTTTGACTTATAATGTAAAAAAGAGCCACGTCATGGTCTTTGAGACCAGGAGTAAGAGACACGACATAGTCTATTTCAAATAATGGTAATATTTTACAAAGAGCGTTTAGGTATAAATATCTTGGCCGTGTTCTGACTCCTCGTCTCAGGAATGATGATGACATTGAGAGGAAACGGAGGGCGTTGTCAGTAAGAGCGAACATGATAGCTCGCAGGTTTGCACGCTGTTCAAGGGAAGTTAAAATAGCCCTATTTAGAGCTTACTGCACGTCATTTTACACGTGCAGCCTGTGGGCTAGATATACTAAAAAGGCTTACAACGCCGTCTGAGTACAATACAACAACGCATTTAGGGTACTGCTGGGACTGCCTCGCTTCTGTAGTGCATCAGGGATGTTCGCGGAAGCGCGAGTGGATTGGTTTTACGCGACCATGCGCAAGAGGTGCGCGTCTCTGTTGCGCAGGGTGCGGGGGAGCAACAATAGTATCCTGAAAGTGATTGCTAGCAGACTGGACTGCCTATACATATGCCATTATAGTGCCATATCGGGTGGATTGGTGAGAAAATGGCACATATAAATATAAATGTATTTTTTTGTTCTTCACATATTATATATAATAATAATATTATGCCTACTAACATAGTTATAAGTTTAGTTATAAGTAATACTAACAAAATATGAGCCTTGGTTGCCTAAATAAATAAAATTCTTCTAAATCTAAAACCAAACCCAAGCACACCACTGCAAGATTTCGAGATACTGTAAGCTCGTTCTGCGTAGATCGGATCAAAAATTAATATTCAAAAACTGAAGGTAACCGGGTTAACTATTGGGACGTTAAATATCTTAGCCCCCCCCCCTCCCGTGACTGACCATGGATACTGAAAAGCACCCGAAACGAGTTAACGTGTCGTAACCCTGGAATCGGGCTGGCATAGCAGTTGAACATAACAATGAACATATGTGGAACGCTTGCACTGCGAAAAGTATCATCGTGGAAACAATGCAACTGTCTCGCAGTCTGACACCATCCACGCATAACTTAACTTCTTTTTTATAAATTTACAGTTTGTTTGAACTTTGAATTAATTATTTTTGTTACTTTTGTGAAATTAAATTAATTATATTTTTTAAAAAGTCTTTCGATCGCCGCCATATCGTAACTGGCGCAGTCGGTCTTTCGCGACAATTGGCAGAAACTTCGACCAATTGAACGGTTTCGATCGTATAAATCGCGACTTCGGATCTACGACGGCGGCACGGACGAAGACTTCACGTGAAGCTGACTCAGACCCGTGAGGAGATGCAGAAGGCGCTTTGGTGAGTACTCTCGCTATTTCAAGTTCCTTTGCTCTATTTCCTTCCGTATTTAGTTTAAGTAGTATATGTAATTCTGTCTAAAAGCTAAAATCGCTATAGACATTTAGTTAGGAGATTAGATATACGTCTTATAGCTCAAATAGATAGCATAGGATAAGTCTAATAGCTAAAATCGCTGTAGACTCTTAGTTGAGGTCCGATAGTGTATTTGTCTTATAGCTAAAATCGCAAATAGGCAGGCACAGAGCCCCAACTTTTTAAACTTATAAAGTGTTTAATTATTGATTTAAAAATGTCTTTTCTTAACGACGATGCAGCCAACTTTAAGATGATCGCGGAATTGATGCCAAAGTACGATGGCAATACAAAGAGATTAAATCATTATATCAGAGAAATCGAAAATATCCTTAATCTTTTGGATGATACTGCCAGGGTATATCCGGCAATTATATGTCTCATAAAGAGTAGATTAAGCGGTACCGCGATTGATGCGATAGCACACCAAGAAACACTTAATTCTTGGGAAACAATTAAGGATGCGCTCGTACGTAGATTAAGGGAACCTAGAAAAGAAATACAGGTTATGCAAGAGTTAAGTAGGGTGCGGCGTAATAGAAACGAGGATGTCGAGACACTTGGTAGGCGGCTTCGAGAAATATTAGATACCTTATTTTCTGTAGGCACAAATACTAATAAGTCGTATTACGAAAACATGGTAATAGAACAATACACAACTAATTTAGATTTTCAAGTTTCTATAGCGGTTCGAATAGCACAACCCACTACATTAGAATCAGCTATAGTAATAGCGAGACAAGAGGAAGCTAAACTCGCCTTTAATAAGACATTCCACAATAATAACTATAGTGCACCATCAACCTCGGCTCAGGCAAAGTTGAGAGAACCAATACGAGCTGTAAATCAGCCTCAAAATTCCCAACCGCTTAGGTTTATTAACTCAGGCCCCATACAAAGCCAGACGAGTAATAAAGCTCCAGTTCAACGACAAAATAATCCGACTCCAGAACAAAGGCAGCAGTGGGTGCAATCCATGTTGCCGTGGAAGAACCGCCCATCATCAGGTAACTTTAGGGCATCCTCAGGAAATTTTAGGAATAATATACCCCAGCAACAAGCAAACCCTGCGCAGAAGGCTTCAGACGTCACAATGAGATCCGTCTCTAAGCCCCAAAAACCACAGTATGCAGCTGAGGAGCTATTCTACACAGGCTCACCTGAACAATACGAACAACAATATGCTGAGAACGACGCAGACTACGTGTATCAACAAGGTCAGTACGCATACTGTAGCGACAACTACAACCAACAGGGATACGAACCTCCAATGGAAGACAGTGAGGTTCAACAGGATTTTTCCCAGGGTCCGGTGCCCCCAGACCAAAGTTAGTAAAATTAAACAACTATGACAAAGATCACATGCCATATATGTGTTGCCAGAATTTCAAGGTAATTTTCTCATAGATACCGGAGCCTCGCGCTCTATGATATCACCTAGTGTAATACAAAACACAATTTTTGAATACCTTGTAGAGTACGAACCATTTGAGGTAAAAACAGCACATGCTACTACACGACACGATCAAGTGGCCTACCTACCACTGCCACCCGCGTTTAACAGCGATATAATTCATAAATTCCTTATATTCGACTTTGACCCCAAATATAAAGGCTTAATAGGATTAGACTTATTGAGAAAGCTATCTTGTAACATAGATATAAAAAATAGACTTTTACACACCGCTAACTCGCAGATACCAATTTCATTTGACTATCCCAGTAAAAAACTCACGATTGAACCAAAATGCGAAAAGGTTATAGTAGTAAAAACCAATTATTCTGATGGTCAGTACATTCACGATGAATTCATATGGTCTAACGGCTTAAAATCTCCGGCAGCTATGGTCGAGGTTAAAGAGAAGAGAATTATAAATTTTAATTCAGAAAAACGAATAATTTCTAATAATGAAAAGATATACCTAGAACCATACCGTGAGAATTTTGATAGAGTTAGACACAGCTTAAATTCCATAAAGGTTAACGCAGATATAGAGAAAGAATCACGCAACAATTTAAATAAAATACGTACAAACCATATGAACGAAGAAGAAAAACGCGAAATTACTAAGATTTGCTATCAGTATAGAGATATCTTCTACTCTGAAAATATCCCACTCTCTTTTACGCATGCAGTTAAACATCAGTTAAGACTAACCGACCAGACTCCGATATTTGTAAGAAGTTATAGATAAGCCCCACAACAACGCAAAGAAATACAGAATCAGGTAGACAATCTTTTAAAGCAAGGTATTATTCGTGAAAGTATATCGCCATGGTCATGCCCTGTTCATATTGTCCCTAAAAAACTGGACGCATTAGGTAAGGTAAAATGGAGGTTAGTCATAGATTATCGAAGGCTTAACGATAGAATAATAGAAGATAAGTACCCACTTCCCAACATGCACGACATCTTAGACAGACTTGGACGCGCCCAGTACTTTACGACCTTAGATTTGGCGAGCGGATACCATCAGGTGGAGATGCACCCTGATGATATAGAGAAAACTGCATTCACAACAGAAAGAGGACATTACGAATTCCTTAGAATGCCATTTGGCTTAAAAAATGCACCCATTAATAACGTTTTTACCCATCTCGACGACGTCATAATAATATCAACGTCAATTGCAGGAGCATATAGAAACGCTAAGACAAGTTTTTTAACGATTTAAAATACATAATCTGAAAATCCAGTTGAACAAGTCTGAGTTTCTTCAAAAACACGTCACATTTTTAGGCCATGAACTAACTGATCAAGGACTAAAGCCTAATCAGGACAAAATTAAAGCGGTTCTGAACTTCCCACTACCAAAAACACAGAAGGAGATTAAAAGCTTTTTAGGACTCGTAGGATACTACAGAAAATTCATTAAAGACTTTGCCAAGCTTACGAAACCGATGACCTTATGTCTTAAGAAAAATAGCAAAGTTATACACTCACCGGAATTTTTGGAATCCTTCAATAATTGCAAACAGATTTTAACCAATGCACCCATCTTGCAGTACCCAAATTTTGACGAACCATTTGTACTGACAACAGACGCATTGGACGTAGCCCTTGGTGCAGTACTTTCTCAAGGAAAGATAGGCTCAGACAAACCAGTAGCATACGCATCGAGGACACTTTCGGATGTGGAATCGAAGTACTCAACAATAGAAAAGGAGCTCTTAGCCATTGTTTGGGCAGTGAAATACTTTCGGCCTTATCTTTATGGACGAAAATTTGCTATATACACCGACCATAGACCCCTGACATGGTTAATGTCACTAAAAGACCCTAACTCAAAATTGACTAGGTGGCGACTTAAACTCGCTGAGTATGACTACACGGTCGTTTACAAAAAAGGACGACAAAATACCAACGCAGATGCTCTCTCTCGAGTTAAAATTTATCATAAGAGCATTGATTCACTAGCAGTCAATCTAGATGACAATGATGATGACGACATCATAAATAGAATTTTCGACAACGCACGACAAGAGGTAGATACGGAGACCGATGCAATACAACAGCCTGAGGATAGTAATGATAACAACAGCGATAGCAATGACAATAACGTGACAGTTAGGCCTAACGTACAATATCCTCTAACAGACACAGAATCCGATAGTATGAGTATCGTTACCCTTGATCCTGATCACTTAGTATCGACAAACCATACACAACCTGACAATGAAAACAACGGGATACCAATCTTATCGGACGCGATCGACAGACAACTAAAACAATTCCATATTAGGTCAACTCCAGGATCAACATACAGAGTAGAAAATAGGTCTACTAATTCTAGAACAGTAATTAAAGATGTATTTATTCCGGTCAATAACACAGAGAAAGAAATTATCCAATTCTTAAAAGAACACACGATTGCTGATCGCGTATTCTATTGCTACTTTTATAATGAAGAACTATACCTAGCATTCTCTAGAGTTTACACAAATGTATTTAATGACAGAGATTTAATGACAGCGTTACCCTTGTCGAAAACAAGACAGAACAACAAGAAATAATTAAGAAATATCATGAAGGCAAAACCGTGCATCGTGGTATCCAGGAAACATATAAGCAAAATCATACAAACTACCACTGGCCTCACATGCTACTCACAATCCAAACATTCATAAATCAATGTAGTATCTGCTTACAAGCTAAATATGAAAGAAACCCGCTTAGACCCTCATTAGCCTTAACGGAAACACCTACAAAACCTATGCAACATATGTTTATGGATCTGTATTCGACAGGCGGTGCCACGTTCCTCACTATGATAGACAATTTCTCAAAGTTCGCCCAAGCAATACCGTTGAACGCCGCTAGTAGTGTACTTATAGCTGAAGCTTTATTTCAGGTGTTCTCAGTGTTAGGAATTCCTCATAAAATTACAACGGATTCGGACAGTAAATTCGACAATGAAGTTATAAAGGAGATGTGCGCTTTACATGGTATTAACGTTCATTTCACGACTCCATACAATCCAAATTCAAACTCACCCATAGAATTTTCATTTCATTCATTCCACCATAGGAGAGATTATCAGAATCCAACGAGTGACAAACAAAGAGGACCCCATACAATTAATCATGAAATTTTCAGTCATTGCTTACAATAACTCAATCCACTCAGCAACAGAATATACTCCACACGAGTTACTATTTGGACATACAGCTTCTAGAAATCCACTAGAGTTACATTATCCTAAGCAGTTTTACCAGGAATATGTTATCAAGCACAAAATGCATGCAGAAGCTGTTCAGGAGTGTGTATCAGCGCACATGGCCAAAAACAAGGAACAGGTAATAGCGAAGCGAAACCAGGCAGCAGAGGAAATATCATTCAAGGTAGGTGAAACAGTTTATAAGCAGGTGGCTAAAACAGCGAGAAACGACAAAACTAAACCGGTATTTAAAGGACCCTATAAGATTATTCACTTACATCCTAATAATGTAGCAGAGATAGTAGGAAATCATCCTAATTCTGAGTCCATTCGGGTACATTTCAAACTTCTACGAAGACCCCATCTTGTTCCAGGACAACCATCTTCGGAGCCTTCGTGTTCCAGGCAAGATCCGACATAGCATTTCAACCCGTAGACAATACTAACGGAGTTCTATTACTTAGACAAGGTCATATTCTGAAACAGACTGATTCCTTCAACCTTGCTTGTGTGTATAATGTTACCCACTTGAATCTAGTATCGGTAAAATTAATGGCATTATACGCAAGTGTTAAAGCAATTGAAATTAACACCACATCAGAAGAATTACACAAAACATATAAGGACCAGATAGAACATAAGTTAGATTTAATTAGTAAGAAATTAATTTTTATTGCACCTAGAATTAGATTTAGACGCGGTATTATAAATGGACTAGGTTCCGTAGTGAAATTAATAACTGGTAATTTAGATAACGAATACGCTATTTGATTTGAAAATCAACAAAATTCATAATTCGGTCCATAAAACCCAAAGCTCACAGAAGCGAACGCTATCTTTGGCTGAAAATACCATAAAGGAATTTTCGAAACAACTAAGCAAGATAGATGATAACCAAAAAAGATTAACATCTATACTGAAAAACATTACAATTAATTCCGATACATTATTACATATTACAGATTATTTTAGATAAGTTAATGCTGCTCGAAGATGCTATCGCATTCGCGCAATTAGGTATAATGCACCCTAGTATTATAGGCACACGTAATTTAATTTCGGAACTTAGTAATTTGCAGAATAACTTTTCACTATATCAAGTCGAGGAGATTAGTATTGAAAATATTCATAAGATAGAAAAGTCTATTAGCGTGAAAGTCTATAGCACAGAACATTCTTTAACATTTATATTAGAAATCCCATCCATCCAACCTAAATTTTATGATTATATACATATATATTCCTTGCCAAACAACCTAAACCTAACCATTATACCCAAATCTAAATTCCTCGCACTTGGAAGCGATGAGTACGCCTACCTGGAAGAAGATTGCAAGAAGCTGTCAGAAGACACCTGGCTCTGCAAATCACTGGATACTAGAGCCATAGAGAAATCTGAAGATTGCATCATCTCACTCATCAAGCATAAAGATGGTAACTGCACTCGGGCACGTATGAATCTGAAGCGAGAAAAATTGCAGAAGATTAAAGAAAATAAGTGGTTGGTAGTATCAACAGAACCAGAAATTATAAAAACCCAATGCGGACAGAAAACAGAGTATAGGAAACTATCAGGAACATTCTTCATCAACCTAACACAGGACTGTCAAGTTAATGTCATGAATACAACGATAAGAACACACACTAGCAGCATCTCTATGGACGAAGTCATCCCTCTACCCAACGAGAACCTAATACACCAGGAAGAAGTCCAGTACGAGATACATCTGGAAGACATCTCACTAGATAGTGTCCATGAACTTATGAACAAAGTTGAAGATATTCAAGAAATAGAAACCTGGAACTGGTCATATATGATGGCAATTCCCAGCTGGTCTACAGTGCTCCTCTACATACTAGCAGCATCTTTTGCAATCTGGAAGATATACAATTGGAACAAGCGTCCAAGCAAAGCAAGTCGCGGGGACGCTCCTGGAAGCCGCAAAACCAGCTTCCAACTTAAGGAGGAAAGAGTTAACGTGTCGTAACCCTGGAATCGGGCTGGCATAGCAGTTGAACATAACAATGAACATATGTGGAACGCTTGCGCTGCGAAAAGTATCATCGTGGAAACAATGCAACTGTCTCGCAGTCTGACACCATCCACGCATAACTTAACTTCTTTTTTTACAAATTTACAATTTGTTTGAACTTTGAATTAATTAATTTTGTTACTTTTGTGAAATTAAATTAATTATATTTTTTTAAAAAGTCTTTCGATCGCCGCCATATCGTATATAATATATATACACATAACTAACGTAAGGAATTAAAAATAAGTTAACTAAACGCGATAAAGTCCGTATGAACACTTTATATCAATGTGTAGTGTCCGCGTAAATTTAAGAAATAATTAGGTGTGTCAAGATCGTGCGAAATGAAAAACCATAATATACGCCTACACCACTGGGTGACAGGCGTAAGATTTTATTTTTAGGTATATTACGTAATGAAAATATATTTGATGAATTATCGACAATGGTGGGTGGAAGTAATTATCTCCCTGATCATTTGTTTGTTTGTTTATACAATTAATAATAATAATGTCATCCAGACCGAATTTCGGTTACGGCGCCCAGCCTCAACGGAGTCTAGCATTCGGGGCAGGACAGGATTAAAGTGTCCAAGTGTATCCGCAAGCACAGGTGCACTTCCTATTTCCTTAGTCTCATAATCCGATGGGACGGTAAACCGACACGACCGGAGAGAGATTAGGCGCAGGACCAACTGTTTTACGTACTTTTTGAGGCACCGAGGTGAGGCACCGCCATCTTACTGACTCTGGGCAGCTACTGCGAATTTCTTGACGGAAAAACTCATTAATTGATTTTTTGGCCTTACCCGGGATTCGAACCGAGGACCTTATGATCAGTAGCTGCACTGCTACAACCACTAGACCAACGAGGCAGTACAGTTTATACAATTAAGTGATTAATGTTGTTTTTGTCTACCCATACATTCGCCTCGATTGTTTTATTAGGATTCGTAACGTGGGACGATCCCTTATTAAAAAGAAGCACAATTTGTGTGGAAGATCATAGTAACTAGATGTATAAATCCAACATTTGGGGAAAATGATATGCATTAGGGAAGGCGTATTTCTTTCATTGAAGTATCGCAGGCTGATTTCAATCATCATCATTATTATAATTACAGCCTACCGCTCGTCCAATGCAGGAAGTCGATGGATACAGATGGCTCAGGACCGTGCTTTGTGGCATTATTTGGGGGAGGCCTATGTTCAGCAGTGGACTTGTGGCTGTAATGATGATGATGATGATGATGATGCTCGTCCACTACTGAACATTAGGTCACCCTCATAGATTTATTAGTGAGCTATTTGAATCCATTATCTCATCAGGCTGTCACTTTATGTAAAGAAAGTCACTTTATATTACGTTTGCTGATATAAGGCTAGTCAAAAATTTCTCTTCCCCATCGGCGTTATATCTTCGAGTTATATTTTGCACTTCATCCTACTGATTCGTAGGAAAGTATAAGTAATTTTTGTCCTACATCGGATATTCTCTAAAATTAATAGATCCATTTAATAAGTGACATTTCAAATTTTTATCTACTTTAAAATTGCAACCATAAAACAAAATAAGAACATAAATGATTAAATTTTATAAATTTAAATCGTATTTCAACATAAACTTTCTTCAAAGCGATACTTCCTTTTATAATGACGTATCTCAAATCTGCTTAATGGAACTTCCAAGAAACTAAATTCAATAGTGAGAGATTGTGAAAGAAAGAAGCAATACATTTTAATTGTTTAAATACAAAATGCTGAAGCGAATTTCTTAAAAAAAATGTGGAGTAAAATCCCCTTAATTTGTCAAGGAGTACCGATGTTTCATGTTTTGTGCAAAGACAATTTCGTTTTGAGCATGCTTCAGTCTTGATAGCATAAAAATGTTGGATAAAAAAAATTATTACATTTTTACTATTTAGATGAATCCATCAGTCATGTCAAAATGCTTAATGTTATTTGTATACAAAGATAAATTTAAAGGTTTAAATATACGCAGTAGTATAATGAGTCTATGTTTAAATATTTGAATGTACATTACGTTTGCGTTCCGTTATCGGCAGTAGATAAGATCTCATTTCCCTGCTTCGTCGCATACTAAGGCAGTTTTCAACACCTGACCTGTGGAAAAAGAAAATAGTGGACACATTTGGCCAGAAGCTACATCACACCGGGCTCAGTAAACGTAGAGCAGCCCAAAGATTACCCAGCTGAGTGTTTACCAGGTCTTATGTGTATATAACATTTATAATAAAACTATATAATAGTTACTAGGCAAAAAGTATTTGAAATTTCATTTAATAAATAATTATGTATATTGATTATGTTTATACAGTTATCAGTTCGGTCATCATCGCCTTGTTTATATCGAGCAGGTTGCTCTAAGTGGAGGTTCTATGGAGCAAACGTAATGTGAAATGAACCAAATAAGAGGATGTGTAAAAAATTACAAAATAAAATTACGGTGTCTCGTCCACCTGCAATTTATTTATTTTTAGTTTTCTTTATCAGCCTGTAACAATTTACTGCAAGTTATGTGCTTCTACCATTGAAGCAAGGAATTACCGTAAGTGACACTTTGGTTAGTAGATTAGAGATCGCAGTACCAGGCGTCTTACGCCTCTAACGCTGCTCCCTGTCACCGATCTATGTATTTTACATCTAGCATATATACAAGATGAATATACCAACATCTATAGCATGCCATGGGTTATTCCTGGCCTCTTAAAATACACTCGAGACTACGTGAGATTATAGTTTCTCTTATTTCGCTACGAGATGGTTTAGTGGTGTAATTGAGTTATAATTTAAAATTATGTGTCAACTCTTACTTTCGTTCAAACAGATACTCCTAGTTCCAAACTTCGAACAGATGTGACCAATCAGCCGTATCTTCAGTTTGCTACATGAGTGACTTCATTAGGAGCTTTATTTTCTAATGTTCTCTACATAACTAAATTTTAAGTAGTACCAAGCATAGATATAGCGAAATCTCTTTGAGCGATTTTATGCTTGACTACGCAAAACTAATGAAAAGTTTACCGTGCATATTGTATGTATAATAACAGGTTTAAATGAAAACCTGTCATTATAAAAACCATTCATACCAGCCAAGATTGTATAACATACAATAAGTGATGAAACAATACCGATAAGACTGACGAATATAGGCGCTGTCCTATTGCCATCGCTCGCACGATGATGCGATGCGATTTCATTGTCCGATGAATCCGCACGCACAATTTCTTCAGACGCATCACATGATCGCACGACGTTCAATACGACATTCCGCAGATATGAGTATTCTTAAACGCACGGTCGCACGATCATTTTCGTCGGACGCAACGCATGATCGCGCTAGTGATGGCAATAGGAGAGCGTTTTAGTTATTTGTATTATTACTAGGATACGAATGCTTTACGATTTTTATTTTAATTAAACTATTTTTTATAGAATAAGGGTGACAAAAGAGTACACTTTCCACCTAATGGTAAGTGGATGCTGTAGCGCATAGACATCTACATTTATCTTCAATTAAGAATCAATAGAGATGCGTTATCATGCCTGAAGAATTAGATGGAATGTCTCGTTTCCAGCAAAAGGGGTCTCCGGTTCTCTACACTCACCATACGGAACACAACGCCATTAAGTTGCTATTTTACGCTGGTATTCTGTGAGTGCGTGGTTCTACCCCGGTCGAGCCATACCATTCATGCTACAACTATAATATAGCTGCAGGCTCTACTACGTTAAACATTGTTAAACATCAACTATTGTTTAAATCACTATTGTTTAAATTCAAAGAGCCGTGGTAGCTCAGGGGCTTGCTGTAAATTTTACAATACGCGAGCAACCCGAGTTCGATCCACACCAGCTTCAATAAAATTGTTAACTTCAATTTTAAGTGCAGATTTACCTCGTGTTCGGCAGTGAAGGAAATCATCGTGAAGAACCTGCATGTCTGAAAAATAAGAAAATGATAAAACATTTCGAAGAAATGTAAAGTTCGCCAACACGCATTGGGGCAGCGCGACGGTCGTTTTCTTGCCTTAAACGAGACTTAATGAGACGAAAGAGAAAACTTGAAGTTAAAGTTCAACTTTTTAAGCTTCAACTTTTGAATTAAAGTTCGAATAACAGTTTCACTTAACGCATTTACTTTTACTTATTTAATTAATTCTTCCTAATTTATTAACTGTGCAGTAGCGTTGTAAGAATATCCATAACCCCAAGTCGTCATCTCGTCTTATTTAGTGACAGAGGAAAACAAACCGGGTGATGTGCAGCAGCGTCTTCTTCACCACATATAAGAATTAAAAATGTGCGGCTACCGCTCCACCTGTGGAGTATGGTAACTATGGTATATTCCATCACTGAGGCAATATATAGGGGAGGCCTATATTGAGCTGATGACTTTTATAGGCTGTATGGTAACACACAGTGACATAACATACAGGAATAACATATTTTTTAGGTTTCGATCTTCAACCAATTTTGGTATACGTGTGTTTCATGAAAAAAAAAACTGTGTATCAAGATTTATTGCAAATATGTAATATCGTAATGCGTCGTAATAAATATCACGATAGCAAATATCGTTATGTATTATTTTCAAAAAAATTACGAGAAGTTATAGGTGTGTAATAATTATTGGCAATCGTTATTCTATTAAATAAATAAAAAGGTTTCGATATTTTACATACTAGTGTGACAAACGAGCACACAGTGGTACTTTTAGCACATAGACACTTTTTCAGTGCTCGATAAAGAATTGAAATGCATAATTGTTAACAATTTACTATAAAAGGATTTCTTTTCACCCGAATGCGGAGGATAGTGTTTATCAGCCAATATATGTATGTGTTTGTATTTGTTTTTTTGTTGTGCTCTAGAGACCAAACGTGTGGGCCGATTTTGATGATTCTTACGTCAATCGATTTGTATTAACCTTGGGATTGTCACTGAAGACATTTATTACACCCCCCACGGATTCTTGAGTCGTAAATTAAACAACATAGCAGTTTCACAATTTTTATTTTTTGGATTGTGTCCCAAGCTATCTGGGGGCAAACCCTCGAGTACCGACAAAGACGGGTCTTTTTTCGCATTTACTGCCATAAATAGTATCGAGCAACACAAATTTTATTGTATGTACTTGCTATGTACATGCCAGGCATTTGCAATTACATGTACAGTAGTAGTAATAGCAGTCATATCCACCATGTGCGTAAATAACACCCACCATTATTTTCTTGCCGTGGATTTTTGTCCAGCGGTATCATCGGCTTTTCTTCGACGATGCGCCTTTGATAGATGGTTAGACTTCACAAATAAACCTGCATGGGAACATTGAAATTATTAGATGATAATTTCGAGGACTTCGTTCGGGTCAACTCGTGTGGTGGCGACATTAACTGGTCACCGAGATTGTGTGAACACCGCTCGAACTCTTGTGAAATTGTGGGCTTCGTGAAATTTCTGGTCTGTTAAAAAAAATTCTTTCTTCTTGTAATTGAGCCCCATTTATGCGAAGACGTCATGAAAAATTTGTCTACCAGGATACACCACCATGCAACGGAGTCGCGGCGGTTATTTTTCTGAAATTATATTTCATACGTAATGTCATCGAATGTCCTTTAAAATTACGCCAGTATATTCGATGTTTAAAATAAAATTTATATCACTTACACAGGTCGTTTTATTTAATTTCAGCCTTTTACATCTATCCTCGACTTAGAATCAAAATGCAGATGCATTGTCACCCTTGAGGACCTCGTTTCCAGTAAAAAGGGTCTCCGGTTCTCTACACTCACGATACGAAACACAGAAGATTATTCTGCTGTTTATTCTAATGTATTCTGTAATATAATGGTTTTGTTGGTTTTTCTTGATTGTAATTTTGATATATATATATATATATATATATATTTATATATATATATATATATATATATATATATATAGGTGAACTACTTATCTCATAAAGTTACTTTAGTTTCATCTCCGTTTCAAGTAATCTAGGCTTTCCGTCAAACGATTAATCGTATGCAAAGAAAAAATTAAAAAGGACTTAATAGAAAATGTTATATTTATTTCAAATAACGTGTTAATTATTATAAGTCCATCGCAAAATATTACTTAGCGTTCACCTGTTGTTAGAGCGATATTGATCCTGGACGGTCCTAGTTTTTATGCGTTGCTAGCTGGGAGTAATATTGTTGATATATGATTTATTAAAATATTATGGAATCTTCTAAATTGTGTATTGCTTTATAACATTATTTTATGTGAGGTAAATTATTTAAATCGAAGCAATAATGCTATGGTATTCATAACGTTACACACACAGGGTTATTTTACAAAGAATACTCAAATTTTAAACTTAAGTTCAAATATATAAATAATAATATACCCTTAGTGCAGTTTTTGAAAATACGTTTAGAATAACGCTTCTACTTTTATTTGATATCATTCCAAACTGAATTGGCAACAACGTTGCTGCCTACCGATCGACCCGTACAAATGTGTGCTTATCCTAAATTGAATTGACAATAACGTTTCGATCACCCATCATACAAATGTGTTCGTGCGCAGTGAAATCAGTTAAAATAATGAATTACCACGCATTTTGCATTTAAAAGATGAAAAGCACAGAATATTTGAGATTTTTAATTAATTTTTCTTCACCCTTTGCCTATATTACTTATTCTGATCCTACTCTGCAAATTTGGCCGGTTATTGCAAAATAACCCTGTGCATTTTCATAGATGTAATATCGTAAATAACGTTTCAAAAGTTCGTTTTTTCCTCATATGTTAATAGAGGGATTGAGTTAATACTGGTGTGAATGGTGGTGGTGGGTATCCCACGGGACGAAGTGGGTTTCATGTCACTTTGGCACATGTGGCTTTTAAATGCATTTAGCTAATGATATAATATAAAAAATAATCTAAATATTGGATAAAATTTAAGGCTTAGCACGCACTGCGATTAAACGCACGCGTTTAACCGCACGTCTGAAACCGCAAAATATGTAACCTATGGTTTTCTATACAAGCGCACGCATCAGCGATTTTTTTCAGTGACTGATTTTAAAAACGTAACTTGCTACATTTCGATCGCGGTTTGTAAACGCGCGATTTTTATGTGTCCCATAGTAATAGTATGGCAGCGCACGCACTGCGGTTTACCGCATTCGGTTTCGACTAGAAGAGCGCAGATTACAGCCGTTTTTTGCGGTACTAATTAGTAGCAAAATATCCTTTCAGATGTGTTTTATCAGTTAGTGGATGTACCCAGTACTTATGGCAGCGCCATTGTTTACGTTTTCTATTTTTTAATTTAAAAGTCAAAGCTACAACACACCCTACATGCTCGAAATCCATGGCGGTACTGAAATAAAATTAAGCAAAACTCCAGCCACAGTGCGTGATGGTATGCGGTTTTGCGTTTTCAGCTATTCCTAAACCGATGGCGTTTAATCGCAGTGCGTGCTAAGCCTAAGTAAATAATTTTGAATTACTTCTAAGAAAAAAACTACTTACAACAAAACTAAAAAATTTGCTCAAGTTTAAAATTACTCGAATCAGCACTAAAACAGTCGATCAAGTGCAAAATTAGTCGGAACAAAACTGAACAAATCGCTGAAGTTAAATTAGTCGGAACAAAACTAAAATATTCGATTAAGTTTAAAATTACCCGAATCACAACTAAAAATTCTATCAAGTTTTTTTTACTCGAATACAAATTGAAAATTCAAATTTGTCAGATATTCTGTGGTTATACTGCGTATGGGCTAAAAATATTACTGGCGTTTTTTTACTGTCGCTTCTTATGACACCCACGGAAAGAAATAGGATGATAGTTGTATACTTACTATATACTATACTATATACTATACTATACTACAACTTACTCAGTTAAAACTACACCTTATAGCCATTTCCCTTCATAAAGTAGTTCGATTTTACAATGTACGTCGCTATATGTAGTATATTTACAAAATATGTAAGCCAACAAACCAATGAGTTTTGGTCTTTTGTTGAAAGCAAAATATTTCCTCTTTTAGATCTGGATTTTTTTTTTATTGTTAAATGGTACCGTAGCTTTTTAAAAAAATGGAACGTATTTTTATGATTTAGAAATGAAAAATCGTACGTCGTGGGTCGTACTTGTTGTAATGCGAGATGAATAGAGATGTTTTGGTTATGTAATGATATTAATATATTCTTAACGTAATGATTTCTTATATTTATGCGAACACTATACATGATTAAAACTACTTTTACGGATTTTATCGCGTTTATTTTTACTTTTTATTTACTTTTATTTTTGATTCCCGACGTTTCGGGCGCTTTCCAGCACCCATGGTCACGGGGGACTGAGATGACTGACGTCCCGATGTCATTGCAAGGCAATGTCTTAGTAATACTGCATATTCTGCTGGCATGTTATTTTCCTCTAGTTTCCTAGTTATAATTTAGATGCAGTCTTCAACAGGTAGGCATGTAAATAGAGACTGAACATCAAAACTGACCATGGTTTCATTGTCAGTAAGATGTAGGTCTTTTATCTTACTGACAAAATGGTATGAATCCTTAGTGTGTGCTCATGTGTGTCCTCTGAGTGGTGATAATATTTTAGCTAAGTATTGAGCCAATCTGTAAGTTGGCGAATCAATCTGACTCACTATTGGACGTAATGGAGCATTCGGTTTGTGTATCTTCGGTAACCCATACAACTTCGGTGTTCACTGGACGAATTGTCTATGGTTTTGTTTATGAAATATAGATCGGTACGTTTTTGCTGAATCACCGTTATTAACAACTTTTTACTAGCCTGATTTAAGATCTTAGCGCTTCCTCGAATGTCTTTTTTAGTGGATATCTTGACACACGTAGGAATGAGATTATGATCTCTGCATCTCTTCAAGAAATTTAAAGCTGTTATGTATCTTGCGCGCTTGGTCTTTAGATCTTCTAATCGGCGAGTGAAGCCGGCCACAGTCGAGCGTGTGCCTGCTGTACTACCATATGTCAGAGGTGTCACAGACAAGATTGGCTATATCTTGAAGCGAGCTTCTATTAGAACATTCTACAAGCCGCCGAAGAAGATTAGTCAGTTCCTACCATCCGTCAAGTGTCATATTCCTCTACAAGATGCACGAGTGTACACGCTTGATTGTGAATGTGGTCTCTCTTATATAGGACAAACAAAAAGATCAATTAGGACCCGCGTAAAAGAACATATAGCTGATGTGAAGCATCAACGTTCCGGGAAGTCTGCAGTTTGTGATCATATCCTAGACGGACCGAACCATTACGTCAGATTTGATAGACCACAAATCCTCCCGAAAGAACACCGATTCCTACCAAGGATGATACGTGAGGCTATTGAAATTAAAAAACATCCTAATTTCAATAGAGAAGGAGGCCGGGTACTACCACCTGCTTGGGATCCTATAATCAATAAAATTAAAACTAAACCCAAGCATACCACTGCAAGACCTCAGGACATAGTCAGTTCATTTTGCATAGAACGGACCATAAACAATAATTAAAAAAGCTGAAGGTACTCCGGGTTTAACAATGACATCGGGACGTCAGTCATCTCAGTCCCCCGTGAACATGGGTGCTGGAAAGCGCCCGAAACGTCGGGAATCAAAAATAAAAGTAAATAAAAAGTAAAAATAAACGCGATAAAATCCGTAAAAGTAGTTTTAATCATATATTCTTAACGTGTTAAGGTAAGGATATATTGAAGAAAAACTAGCAGAAAAAATGTTGTGAGTGTAAAAAAAACTGGCATGGCATTATCTGCTAACGAACTACGAACTGTTGCACTAGATAATGTACATACCACCATTATATTAGAGCATGCCATCACTTTTGCCGTTTTTAAATAAAGGTAAAAGGAGATAGCTACAATGACTATTTTCAATCATTATTTTTTAAGCAAGTTTTACGTGGTAGAGCCATGCTGCAATTATATTAGTAGTATAGTTGTAGCACGAATGGCTCAACCGAGGAAGGACCACGCTCTCACAGAATACCAGCGTCAAATAGTAACTTAAAGCTGCTGTGATTTATGAGAACCGGAGACCCTTTTTACTGGAAACGAAGCGTTCCACCTAAGTCCTCACGGAAGACAACGCATCTGCATTTTGGTTCGTAATCGAGGACAGATGTAGATGTCTATGGGCCACAGCAATCACTTACCATCAGGTGGACTGTGTGCTCGTTTGGCATTCTATCCTATATAAAAAAAAGTAGCGCGTCTTCCGCTTTAGTAAAGGTCTGTTCAATTCTAGCAATAGCACTGTCCTAATCCACATTACAGTAAACATTTTTGTAATCCGAGAACCTTTTTCACTACGTGGTAGTACTCTTTTCACTTTACATTTGTTTGGGTGGTTATCACCCACTTACCTATTGCTGTTCCCGAGCATCAATGCTTGCTCTGTCATGTCTCGAATATGCCAAAAATAATTTACAGTTTCCGATTGATACCAGTATAATACGTATATATATGCATTCTCTATTCCCTCACTGTCATAAACCGAAGGACGGCAACGACCGGGGAGAGAATATATAATAATAATTTTTTTAGTACGCAATTTAAGAAATTTTTCCTTAACATTCAATTTGCTTATTTAAAGCAAAATATAAGAGGAGATAATAAAAGTAGGGAAACTTATTTCCATAACATATTACATTTCTTTTATTTATTTAATTCCGAGTTCAATTACTTACCACGTGAAAAAATTTCTTGAGAAAACCTATACGTTTGAGAATTGGAGAAGGCAGTCTATCTGCACTAAAGTAAGGAGCGGACTCTTTCCCCCTAGTGAATCTTTAAAGCAAACTTTTCTTTTGAGATATTCTTTGACCAGTATTAGTATCAAAATATTACTATGATTTTGCTGTACTCTAGGTTTAAAATTGAGTAATTTTAATCGATTATAGTTAAAATTGGCATAAATAGAAATGTTCTTATAATATTATAATTCATTAAGCAG
Source organism: Parnassius apollo (assembly GCA_907164705.1). NCBI lineage: Eukaryota > Metazoa > Arthropoda > Insecta > Lepidoptera > Papilionidae > Parnassius > Parnassius apollo. The sequence goes on along the minus strand of CAJQZP010000160.1, from coordinate 4,696,412 downwards.
TATGACATTATGTAATTGTTATTAAGTTATGCAATAAAGAATTTAAATTGAGATCTCAATCATTTTGCCGGAATTTGAAGGAGGGTTCTAAAGGAACCATCTTAAGGACGCGTTTACAAAATTGAAGTTATAGAATCGAACTATTACATTGACACAGGTCACACACACAAATATACGCGCGGTTAGCTGCGGGGATCGTACTCAAATAAAATTAGATATTCTGATAATTTGAAAGATTGAATTTGTTTTTCATTTCTTTATACCTCAAAAATATACTTAGATACGAAATACGAGTACCTACTCCGGAGACTGATTGGCACTGGAAGCCCTCTACTGACAGTGAGATGTTAGCTGTGGACTTTGGGCTGGTTTTGTCAATTGTGATAAGACCTTACCTCCGGACTTCATGAAGTGACCTGAAGGTGTAGTTAGTGACAAATACGGCAGCTCCTCGACGAGTAGAACTAAGTGTGCCGAGCGTGGGCTCATTTTGTTAGTTATGATGAGTCCTTGCCTCCGGACTTGATGGAGTGACCTGAAGGTGTACTTTGTTAAACGCCATTGGAACTTGTCGCTGAGTAGAAATAGATGTGCCGAGTTTGGGCTCGTTTTGTTAGTTATGATGAGTCCTTGCCTCCGGACTTGATGGAGTGACCTGAAGGTGTACTTCGGTAACTAATACTGGAACACCTTGACTAGTGTAACTAGGTGTGCCGAGTTTGGGTTCGTCGAGTCATTTTAGGTAGCACAAGCCTTAAGAAATAACAAAACATTAAGTTTTACAAAACGAAACATTCCCATAAATCTAGATTTTGCACTGTTAGTGTTTGGTTTAATTCGTTTTTGCTTTTGTTTGTAGCGGTGTTCAAAAGTATATTTTTTGAAAGCATTATGCCGCTAGACTTAATTTAATGCTATTAAAATGCAACCTACTTCCAACTTTACTAACTTATATATAAATTATATAAACATAGATAGCATATGTAGATACGTACGTCATATTCCGAGAGCGGCTGTTCTATATACGTAGAATATCCTATCGTATAGACGACTGTAGTGTTATGCTACTTACATATCATTTTACACTATTTTAAATTTATTTTTCCATTGTTTTTGATTTTCTGCATTCGCCTCAAAACTAGATATTTTGCATCACCTTTATTTCCATAGGATCCTGTAACGTTTTTAAACCATAAGAATACAATAACAAATTATTTTCACTTCGTATTTTCACGTTATCAGCACTTTTTAAATCGGTGTCAATGGAGTCTACCTTTTTCGGTCTTTTATTTAGTTCTCCGTAACTCTGCAATTTCGGGCTTCGTGCGCACTGTTGCGCTACCTTTTTTCCTATATCAATAATATCTCATTTTTCACTTAAATCTTGCCGTTTCTCTATTACGAGTCTAAAACCAAAATTTGACATGTTTTGAAATCGTTGTTTATCTGGTTATCATGGCAATTTTTGTTCGAATTCGTTACCGGTCTGATGTTTTTACTTCAAAACTTCCACAAAAAATACTCTTTTCTTCTTGGCCATTTACAAAAATTTGCTTTTAATTTAAATAATTTCCCGTTCTTTTCACAAATCCGTCGTCGAACGCGGAGCTCTCTAAAAAGTATAAAAGCCGAACAATCGGCCAATAAAGTAAGTCTCGCTTCAGCTTTCATACTAGAAGCATCTCCTAAAGGACTTATCCGCACTGCCCCGGGATCCTGCAAGCCTCTGCCTTCACCTGAAGTCGTCGCCTAGCCACGCCTACGCCTCCACCTGCTCCAAACGCTGCGTGTACCTACTCCAGACGCTGCGTGTGCCTACTCCGGGCGCTGTGTGTGCCTACTCCGAGCGCTGTGTGTCTCTGCTCCAGACGCTGCGTGTACCTACTCCAGACACTGTGTGTGCCTACTTCAAGCGCAGCGTGTGCCTACTCCAGACGCTGCGTGTGCCTAGATCAGGCGCTGTGCACCTACCATAGGCATAGCCTGTGCATACATCGTTTTAGTACTCAATTTATCTTTGTTATTTTCTTTTTTTTTTAAATTGTAATTCACTATCATCATTACAGCCCATCATCACCTTCATACCTTTTTTTTATAAAAGAAACTGTAAATATCTTTACAAATTTTAATAAATTATTTTCTTTTTGGTTGTTTCGTTGTTGTTAGGTTAGGTTCTTTAGTATTTAACTGTCGCTTCACGACACGACCTGACAGCCCGATAACGCGTGACAAGCGTGATGCATATTGTACTGTATATGAGTTGCGGGTGTTAAGTATGGTTATACATTTTTTTGATCGATAAATAGATATATCTTTAATGTACTTCAGTTTTATAATGTATAAAAAATCATGAAGTTAAATTTTTGAAGTATTATTATAACAATATGATAATTACTGTCAGAAATAATGTAAAACCTTTTACTAAAATTAATTTTATTCTACTTTTTTATACTTCTCAGGAAAATGTTTGCTGCAAGTTGTTGAGTTCTTCTTTAGATTCCAACCAACTCGCGCAATTACCCTTAACCATGTTTTTTCTAATTATAGAATCCGGAGGAAATCCATTTGAAAAAATGGCAAAATAAAATTAAATTTTTAGAACGTGCGGCTAAGTCTATTGATTAATTATCAACATTCAAGATAAATATAGACATTAATTTTGATATAGTTGAGTCAGTCCCTAGCGTAAATATAAAATATTTTGCATAAAAATATATTTACTTTATTAATGTAACTTTTTTCTTTACAAATTATCAAAATTAATTGAATAATTGAAAGTATTATATATTTTAAACAGTATATAACATAAATTTCAGTCAAAAATAGACGCGTCTTATTATTGATGACGTCTTGAGAATTTACCATTGTGCCATTATCAGTATTATTTATATTATTAACACTACAGTCACTCACAGAACAAGTAATCATTTTAGAAAACAATTGCTTACTAAAAATAATAGGTATTATAGTCTAAAAAATTACAAAATATCTAGAAGCTTATTACTTGCGTGCCGACTTGTGCCTAACTGTTAATCAAAATCGGTTACAAAGTCATGAGATTTGCTATCCTTTTCCATTTCGCTTTATTGCCATATAGGATTATCATCTCACTTGCAAACTATGTCGATCTATTACTATCCTAAGTCTATGGGCTGTCCCAAAACTAAACGTCAATAGTATTTAAGGACGCGTTTGCAAATCGAGCATAATTATGCTGTTCGTTCGTTACATTTTGTGACATTTCGGTACGTTTTGTGACAAAACTAAACCAAATCAAATTAACAATCCGAATATCAATGTATTTTTAAATGGGGAAGACATGAGTTATGTGGAATCCTCTATATTTCTTGGCATCACTCTCGATGCTAAGCTTCAGTGGGGTCCCCATATATCTAAACTAGCAAGCAGACTAAGCTCTGCACCTTATGCTGTAAACAAGATTAGAGATATCACTGATGTCAAGACAGCTAGATTAGTTTATTTCGGTTATTTCCATAGCATAATCTCATATGGGACTTTGCTGTAGGGGAATGCAGCTGACTTAGAAACTAGTTTGTTTCGCAGAAAAGGGCCATAAGAGCTACTTATAACCTTGAAACGAGAGAGTCTCTTAGAGAAAAATTTAAAGAAGTAAATAAACATATTAACTTTAGACTCTCAGTATATCTATGAAATTTTGATGTATGTTCACAAAAACAAATGTAATTTTAGTAAAAAAGTGATATATACTTTGTAAACACTAGGAACAAACACAAGCTAGTGATACCAGTTTCTCAACTCCATAGAGTCAGTAATTCATTTTTGGGGCAATGTACACGCTATTACAACAAAGTCCCAGAAAATATACAAGTTCTCTCCATTACCATGTTTAAATATTTAATTAAACAAAAACTGTATAAAAAAGATTATTACGATATAAATGAATACATGGTTAATAATAACCCCTGGGAATGAGGTGGTCACTTCCAAGCTTTTTCTATAATAAATTTTGTAAATAGTTAGTTACACCATTGTAAATTTATTTAAAGAAAAAGTCCCGCTGGGTTTCCTGCTGGTTCTTCCCAGGACAGAAGTTTGTTCAAAACTGCTTCAAAAAAACAAAAAAAAAACAGTGATATAGTAAAAAATTGACTTTCAATAAAAATTACTTGTAAGCTATATTGAATAAAATTTGTTCTATTCTATTCCATTCTTTTCAGTTCTATTCCGTTATAATCCAGTCTATTCCGTTTTATTCTGTTTTATTCCGTTCTATTCTATTCTATTCCGTTCTTCTACATTCTACTTCGTTCTATTCCGTTCTATTCCGTCCTATTACATTCTGTTCCACTCTTTTTTATATAGGATAGGATGATAAACAAGCACACAGTCCACCTGATGGTAAGTGGTTGCTGTGGCCCATAGACATCCACATCTATCCTCGATTACGAATAAAAATGCAGATGCATTGTCACCCGTGAGGACTGAGATGTAATGCCTCATTTCCAGTAAAAAGAGTCTCCGGTTCTCTACACTCACCATACAAAACACAGCAGCATTAAGCTACTATTTTACGCTGGTATTCTGTGAGAGCGTGGTCCTTTCCCGGTCGAGCCGATTCGTGCTACAATTATACTACTAATATAAATGCAGCATGGCTTTACCACGTATAAAATTCCCAAAATCCTATTTCTTTCTATTCCATTCGATTCCTTTCTAGTTAGCTATTCCAGTCTAACTTAGCGATCCGTTGGACTATGTCGGTCACTCTAGTTCTACTGCGGATATCCTAATATTTAAGTTTATCATGCAAAAAAAAATAGCATACCCGAGCACAGCCCTCTCCAGAGCATGCTAAGCGACCTTGACCGTCCTCATACCACAGCAGGGAAGGACCGTCTGCTTGAAATCCTATAATTAATAAAATGAACGGTCAGGAGTGGTGGGGTAACTTTTTTCACGTGGGGAAATGCCTACGCATACCCGCCTCGCGGGGTCAAAGATGGGCTATGTCAGTCGGACTCGCGCCCAAAACCCCACGGTGTTCTACCTTCACCGCATATTTGCAGGGTCACGGGAAAGCTGTTGCATACATCGGCGGCCCCACTAGCGCTGGCCACCTCATGGCAGCACCTCCACGGGGAGGACATTTCGTCTCCGTTCTCCTTCTTAGGCAAGGTTCACTAGGAACACAAGGCACGTTTTCCTGCACTGCCTCCATCTTTACTTCCGTAACGGCCCCCAAGGGGTGGAGAATCTGTGTTTTTACTGGAAACAAGGCTTCAATCTTAGTCCTCAGGAGTGGCAACACATCTGTATTTTCATTTTTAATAGAGGAATATGTAGATTATGGGCCACAGGATCAACTTACCATCAGGTGGACTGTGTGCTCGTTTGTCACACATATTCTATAAAAAACCTAACCATACGTGTAAACACGAAAGTTTAATATATTTAACTTAGTTTTTGTTTAAGTTTTTTTTAAGTCAAAATTAGTGACAAATGAGCACACAGTCCGCCTGTAAGTGAATGCTGTGTCTATCCACTATTACTTACTATTATTTTAATTAATTAATAGACTTCCAGCATAAGCAAATGTATTTTTATAAATAATTGATATTTAATTAGTTATAATATATGTTACAATTTTATACATTATGTTACGATTTTACTCAAATTTGACATTCTAATTAAATTTGGATTCTTATTAAAATTGATTTTTAGCAAAGAAAATATTATGTTCTATTTCTTCACATCATCTAGGTATTACATAAAATACTTAGGAAAAAAGGTATGTTATGGTAAACGATAGATTACATATTATACTTTGAATAAGCAAACCCGGCATTACATGGAACGACTATGTATTCTATACAACGACCAAATTATATGCATTGCCGGTAACATAAATAGTATATGTGTAGTTACTGGTGGTTGCCTAGTGGTCGTAATTTGATCATTATTCGTTACATTTTTATTACTGAATATTAAGCAAGCTGTATTTCACTTTTAAACTGCATATTAATATATATAATATCGAATGTATTACATAAAAAATAGTAAAATAAACGTTTTTTGCCTAGACATACGCTCCACACGTTATTGAAAAAGAAACATTTCACAGCGCATTAAGTCAATCTGTTAGTTATTTTATAATTATTTAGCGACAATCTCTATTCCGTGCGTCTTTTTGACCACAGATTATTACGTGTATGAAATATTCCTTAGATTTATAACATAAATAGTATGTATTAACTAAAACTTTGTGATAATATTCCTTAGAGTAATTAGATACATACTTTGTATTTTATAGGTACGCTGAGTTATTGTCAGTATCAACGTTAGTCAACAAACACACATATTATTAAGTGTTTGAAATTGTCTTTAGATTAATAGCATAAATAATAGGTACTTACTTAAACTTAGTGATTACATACCTTGGAATAATTCATACATACGTACCTATGTATTATATAGGCACGCTGAGTTATTGTAATAAACGTAATGAAAGTCAGTCAACAACCGACGTAATTTAACCAAGCGCCAATGTTCGAAATTGGCAGTATGAACGGTAACAACTAAAAATTGTTTTTTTAAATTAAATTTAATGCTTCTGTAACATTTTGTATTCTGTATTCCTTCATGCACTTTAACTATACCAATCTCACAATCCTTCGTGCGCGCAATATGCTTAAAAAAGGGTAGAAAATGTTATTAAATTAACACAAAATTATTAAATTAAATTAACACAAAGTAAGTACAAAATATATTGTAAGAAAGCCGAATTTGTAACTTGGACAATTTTACATCTGAACATTTTTCTTGCGTATACGATTCATTGTTTTTTTTTTCCTTAATATCGATAATTTGTAGTTTTTAGATTTTTTACTTAGTATACGCCTACTGATGTATCTTAATGTCGAATTTAAAGTTTCTAAGTCATCGGGAAACTAAGTTTTTGATAACAGAATCAATATAAAATTCAAATTGCATTTTTTTCAGTTTTATTCCTGAAATTTAATATTCTAGGTATTCATGAGGTCTTTATAGAAAGTAAAATTGCAAGTTTGTTAAGATAATGGACACTACCAGTGCGTCGCCTTTTTATTTTCCGAATTAGGCTCACAAATTTGTCTCTAGATGTGGAATTGGCACACAAATAAAGAAAGGTATTAGCATTTTCATTTGTTTATATAAAACAGATTTTTTTTTAACTTATGCGTTATGTGCTAGATTACCGTCTCACCAAATAGTAAGTATATGTCTGATGTGTGATGTAGCCGACGTTGGTAAAACACACTTTTTATCGTGGAGAAATCCTTATGTATACCTGTTCATTCTAGGTGAAAGCAGGAGAGAGTTCATTTAATCAATAATTCCTGCATACACTTTCCAAAATATTAAAAAACAAATGGTTACTAAAGTTGTTTAAGCCAATTTAAATGTACTCGTCAAAAGAATGCACGAAACTGAATATACAAAGCTCTAGCTATGTCTATTTTTGTAAAAATGGCTTTAATCATTAGAAGTATTTTGAGTCAATAGGTGTGTAAACTAAACGCAGTACACACCGTATTGCGTTTAGGACGGCGACATCGCGTGACAAAGTAAAGTTAATATCGAATGTATGTTTTCTTATACGGTTTTTAGCAAGAGACAATTACTAAATTGAAAGTATATAAATATGTAATTTTTAATTGTGAATTATGTATGTAAACTGCCACGATAATACAGGAGGAACTCCTAGTATGGGAGTAATGGATCTTACTCGTAAAAATATAATCGTTATTTAATGCTTTTCTAAAATGTACGTTTTCTAACAGTACTTTTTGCATGTAGAGCTTAACAATCTGTAGTTGAAACTTTAATTCCCAAATACACTGTGTCTTGTCACTTACTTCATAAGCTATTAATTAAGTGAAATTTATGGTCGTTTAGTTAGTTTTGTATGGTAGTTTAGTTGACAGGGTGTGCACGGCTACCTCTTTTAGGCACATGTTGCACATTAAAGAGCCAAGCTGCAGCTATACTGCGGTTGTAGCACGAATGGGTCGGCTCAACCGGGGAAGGACCACGCTCTCACAGGATACCAGCGTAAAATAGCATCGTAATACTGTTGTGTTTCGTATGGTGAGTGTTGAGATCCGGAGATCCTTTTTTACTGGAAACAAGGCATTTCATCTTAGTCCTCAGGGGTGACAACGCATCTGCGTTTTGATTCTTAATTGAGGATAAATGTAGATGTCTATGGGCCACAGCATCCACTTACCATCAGGTGAACTGTGTGCTCGTTTTTCACCCTTATTCTATTAAAAAATATACATACACAAACACTCACGCCTGTCACCCAGAGGGGTAGGCAGAGACTACAGATTTCCATTTGGCACGATCCTGACACACCTCTCTCACCTCCTTCACATCCATACACCTACGCATACATGCTCGTCGGTTAAGGGTACTCCTAATTTGGCCCGTTTTCAATAAATTCCAATTTGGTCGATAAATTTTCGCCTAGGACGTCCCTTTCCGACTCTGCCATTCACTTCTGCACCATAAATTTTCTTTGTCACTCGTTCCTCATTCATTCTTTCCACATGACCAAACCACCGAAGCATTCCTTTCTTAATCCTGGTCACAACATCATCTTGCAAACCACACTCTTCTCTTATTACACAATTTCTTACCCTGTCATTCAGATTCAGCCCTAACATACTCCTTCTGCTTCTTCTGCCACACCCAACTTTCACTACCATACGTTAAAGTAGGGACCAACACAGCATTGTGAAATGCCATACGTGCCTTTTTCGACACATTTTGACTCTTCACAATAGAGTGCAAGGCCCCATATACTTATTCCTTACTCGTCGTTCTATATCCTTATCATATCTCCCATCCCTGCTAAATACGCAGCCCAAATATACAAACTCATCTACTTGCTCGATCAACTCCCCTTCTATTCCTATTTCACAAATCGTTTTACTTTCTTCTCTTTCAAAAACCATAACCTTCGTCTTACTTGCGTTCACTTTCATACCCCTTTCTTTTAATGATCCGTTCATTAATGTAAACATCATTTGCAACTCGGCCGCCGACGACGCAAGAATAACTTGATCATCGGCGTACAAAAGGCATTTGACGGTTAACTCACCCATTCTTAATCCGCATTCTTCAACTTTAAAATTTTGCAAACAACTGTCCATAAATAGGTTGAACAGCCACGGGGAAGCCACACAGCCCTGTCTGACACCTTTTTGGATGTCAAACCAGTCCGAGTAGACCCCGTTGATCCTAACACAAGCACTAGAGTCCCTATAAAGAGACTCCAATGCCTGTATCAAGCCAGCGCTCAACCCAAATGAGTTCAGTGTTTGCCATAGCAAATCCCTATCCACTCTGTCATAGGCCTTTTCCAAGTCCATGAACGCACAAAAAACCTTTTGGTTTTTGGCCAGAAACTTCTCTGCGATCATGCGCATGGAAAATACTTGATCTGTACATCCCATTCCCTTTCTAAATCCCGCTTGCATATCCCAAATTTTTCCATCAGTTTCTTTCTTGACCCTTTCAATCAGTACCTTAGCATACAGTTTTCCCACAATGCTAAGAAGGCTGATGCCATGGTAGTTTTTACAGTCCTGCTGCGACCCTCTTCCTTTATATACTGGGACTATCACGGCTTTGCACCAGTCTACCGGTACCCGCTTTAGTTCCCAGCATAAATTAAACAAGGTGTGCAGCAGGCCTGCCACCACTTCCTCTCCAGCCCTTAGCATTTCGAGTGGAACTCTATCATATCCGGCAGCCTTACCTGCTTTCATGCTTTTCATTGCTTTCATTATTTCATCTATACTTATCTCGCTACCTCTTTCCTCTTCTTTCGGTGTTTCTACTTCACTTAGTACACACGTTGTCTCCTCACTCATAAACACGCTTTCAAAATATTCCTTCCATCTCTTTAAACTCAAAACTTCATCATTCAGAATATAGCCATTCACGTCTCTTATAGCATTCATCATAGGCTGCTTTGAATGTCCCCTGGTAGTTCTTACAAGTTTCCAGAACATTTTAATATTTGCCTGGAAGTTATCCGATATTATTCTATCATTCTTATCCGTTCTTTCATGCTTTTTTCTTTCAACTACCTCTTTTACTCTCTCATTAAGATGTCTAAAGACTGCCTTTTTTCTTTCAATATCACCATTCGTACCACTAGAATTAGCAGCCTTTGTTGCTAGTAAATCTCGCTATGCTCTCTTCTTTGCTTCAACTTCCGTACGTATCTCATCATCCCACCATAACGTATTATTTTTCCTTTCATTCTTTCTCTTACTAACACCACATACTTCGGTAGCTGCATCCATTAAACCTTTCTTTACATTTTGCCATATATTCTCCAAGTATAACTCCTTCATACTTAATTCATCCAAACCACTTATATTTTCTTTCAGTCTACATTTGAACTTGTTTTTATCACTTTCATCTTGTAACCTTTTTGTTCTAATACGCTGTAACGCAGTGGTAGACACAGACGATCGATGGCGCCAACGCCTGAATAGACCATTAATTCGGCATAAAACTAAATAATGATCCGTTCCTACGTTAGAACCCCGGTAAACTCTCGTATCTACCACTGCGCCCCTCAATCTTTCATCCACAATTATGAAATCTATCATGCTTCTATCGTCACCTCTTTCCCAAGTATACATGTGGATCCTCTTGTGGCGAAAGCAAGTGTTCGTCACAAAAAGATTCTTTTCCATACATACGGTGAGGAGACTTTCACCATTCTCATTTATACTTTCATCACCAAACGTTCCCAATATCCTTTCATAACCAAGTCTCTTGACCCCAACCCTTCCATTAAAATCTCCTAGCATAATAATATTTTCATTTCCCTTACACTTCATTAACACCATCCTTACCATTTCCCAAAACTGCTCTTGGATATAAGTGGGTTTAGACATGTCTGGGGCGTAGACCCCTAACACAAACAACTTCTTTAAGCCCACTTTCATTCGTATCCATAGCAGCAGTCTTGGGCTTACACATTCATACTCTTTCACACATTGGCCCATTCTTTCTGAAAAGGTGATACCTACTCCCTGGCATGCCCGCTCGATCTCGTCTACACCAGACCAGTATGCGGTATACATGCCATGTGTAGTGACATTCTTCCCCTTCCTTTTCGTCTCATTTACGCATAACACATCTATTCCTCTATCATACATCATATCGCATACTTCCTCGTCGCCGGTTTTCCTCCCGGAGATTCTTCGCACCCCTGCCCCATTAATGGGGCGCCGGGAACTCGGGACCATTTCTTTAATTCGATTCCTCACGGTGCGAAATGAGGTGGTATATTTAACGCCACTACCACGGCGTGGACCCGAGTCGTGTGGTATCGGCTTGTCGCTCATTTAGCACCACCCGGGGGACACGTGTAGGGTGGGCCTAGGAACCGGTGGTCAAAGCCTACGGATACGAGCGACTTATCCCCCTCTATTAAAAAAAACTACTTTTTTTAATTCGTACAGCAAAGGAGTGGAATAATTTGTCGGCTAATGTCTGGTAATAATCTTTTCGTCCGAATACAATCTGGACGTCTTTAAGGCAAGAGTTTTTAAATAGAGCTTTTGTTACGCTAAGATAGTGCGATTTACCATCTAATACTGCATCACTACTTATTGGCGAGCTTCTATGATTTGGACACTATTCCAGTCCTGAATGAGAGGCGGAACTAACCGCATCAACACAGGAGACAAATCAGGTGCACAGACCTTTAGAACTATAGCTGGTATACCATCAGGTCCACTAGCTTTGTTCACGTCTAGACTTTGCAAGGTTTCAAGAACCTCCTTGTTGGTAAAACGGACCTCTGATGTAGAGGTACCGCAGTGAGGTAATTGAGATGGTTCACTGTCGCTACTGTCCAGACGCGAATTGCAAGCAAAAAGAGAAGCAAATAATTTCGCTTTCTCCTTAGGAGTATGCGCCAGTGAGCCATCTGGTTTTATCAGCGGAGGCAGTGTTGAACGACAGAAGTTTATTTTATGCCAATGCGCTTGCGCTCGAAAAAGGCTTGCTGTAGTGCCTTTTTGCAAGACTTGGCAGCTTGCTTAAAGGCTCTCTTCTTAAGACTAACATCCTGAGCTTGGCGGTCTCGAGCATTTACCTAGGATAAGTACGCCATATGCTTGTGCTTTTCAATACGAGCGCACTCGGCTTTGAACCATGGGCGCGAAGGGAATGAATTACTCCGTCGCTTGACGTATCACATCGGTTATGGTATCCGCGCAGCTCAAGAAGCAGACCTGCCGTCAAAGATAAGATGCAAAAAATGACGCATCTCCTGATCACTGAAGTAGCAAACTAACTTACAGTCCACCTTGCGGTAAGTGGCTACTGCAGCCCACTCCAAACAAAGAAGACTACGAATGCGTTGTCACCTCTGAGGACTAAGATGAAATGCCTTACAGCTTGTAATTACACTGGCTCTATATAGGGTATATAACAGAACGGAACGCAACAGTGAAATCACTATTATTTTGCAGCAGAAATAGGTAAGAGGATTGTACCTACCCAAAAGGACTTCTAGACAGAAATGGTGTCCTACCAGCTAGTAAATATCTTTGAAAAAAAATAACCCCACACATTTTACATACATAAATTGCACATGCACAAACTGACAAAATCTGCTGGATAAATTGTTATAAGCTATGGTGATTAAATACTTTTGCCGTGGGGAAATCCCACAGCCCGCTGAGTCGCAGTCGAATGCTTGGCCATTGCACTATTAGTAGCCGTCTGTAAAGTTATTTAGTGTCAAATCGAATTTAAATATCCTTTTTGATATTTACTTTGAGTAAAATGTCTAGAAAAGGGTAAAATCCTCTCGTGTACCAACGTATTAGTATTCAGAGATATGTAAAATTTATAAGCATGTAATGAACCGGCATAACGAGTCACGCTCCACTTGCTTCTATATGGAAAGGCGTCTACTGGATCGAAAAAATATCGTGATTACAGTTATACCTACACGCCATGATTTTTTTTTTACTAAAATTATCTTATTGAAAACTTGGTGCAAAGGTAAGTTGTCGCAGTAGTTATTTCATAAGAAAATGCGTAGCGGATAATAGTTTTGCGAGTTATATCAAATTTACACAAACAAAAATCCAAAGTCCTTTATCGATATTTATCGGCTGTGCCATGAGAAGATTACGAGTAACAGCCATGTGCTAGTCGACCCTTGGCAGCTCCTTCTTGGGAGAGGACAATTTATTCCCCTATTCCTCCTAACAAGGCGCGCCGAACACAAAGCGCAACTCCCTATTGGTTTACATCGGTGTACACTTCTTAATTCAAGTTAAGTTAGACTAATTTACCATGCCTCCACTTAATGTTGATTAAATTTTTTAAACATACATAATATTGTAACGGTTTCTTGTAAGCTTTCACTGCAGGGACTGCATGAGTATTATTTAAGCTACTTATGAAAATATAAAATAAAAGAAGATTGATATGTCGTAGAGTGTTTTCACTTCGAATGTGTGTACACAATTACATGCACAATTTTATTGCTATTAAGAAATTTTTAAATGTTGTCTTATTTATCATGCTTGAAGCTTTCTCTGATCCAATTCAGGAGGGCTTAACATTCTATAAAATTTTACACTCCTTTCTATTTCGACAGTATTTCCAGCACGTCACTTATTTTAATATACTGATTGGAATTAAATAACGTCACGAACTAAAAGCGAATACGTTGAAGTTTCCTCATTCGTTTTATTGATGTCAGAATTGAAATTTCTCACATAATATGATGGATATAATATAAATTTTTTAATATTGAAATAATAATTGAAGTATGTAAAGGGTATTTTCCATTGACTCTTTACAATCAAATTTAAAGATAAAATTTTATAATCCTTAATTAAAATTTTAAACCATTAATTTAACAGAATTACCACATTGCGCATTTTAATTGAAAAATAAATATTTATAATAAAAGGAGTTTTAGCGGGTACTTCTACCGTCAAATTGTTATTTGTTACTCCTGTTTTATTGTTTAATCATGATTTGAAGTGGAATTTTTATACGTAAAAGTGATGTGTGTGCACATGTGAACTGTTAGTAGAAATGACGAAACAATTGGTAAAGCTAAAGCTATTTTAATAGCTTAGTCACCTTCAGAATTTGAGATGTCATCGACTGTTCACTGCGTTAAGCTGTCGTCAAAATCTCCCAAAAACTTCGCAGTATGACACATCAGCGTATTGTGAAGCCATTTAAAAAATTAATATTTTAACACACAATTTCATACTACTTGACACTGGTAAAGTATAATCATACGATTCCATGACCAAAGAAAAATTATAAAATCATTGGCGGTTTGTTATTGGCCGTATAACTTCTAAACGACTTGGCCGATTGAGGTCAATAATAGAACCTAGAACCTAGTCTAAATAGGTTCCGGCATGTGTCGCTATAGTCAAGTTAATAAAGACAGGTGTCGCTGTACTCAAGTTAATAAAAGTAGTTATTTTCTGACAAGAATTTCTCTGTAGCAGCCCGAAGTTAGGAAGTTGGCGGTATTTTACCTCCGACGTTAGTCGTTAGTCCTGCGCGTAATCTCTCTCCAGTCGTGTCTGATTGCCGTCTCATCGAATTATGATAGTAAGGAAGTAGAAAGTGTAACTGTGCTTGCGCACACACTCGTGCGCTATAATCCTGTCCTGCGTAGCCTAGTCTCCGTCACAGTATAGTTATTATAGACAGTACGGAAATTACCTACAGACGCTCGAAACGGCACACTCACACAAACATGCGTAACGACGAGACTCCTTAACACTCATCGCGGTACTCTCAAGTAGTGAGTGCCGCGTCAAGACGAGCGGTCACGTCACAGTATAACTCTTTAAGGTTGCCCTAGTCGATGGCATGTACTAAATGGGTGGGCTGGGTTAAAATGCATGCTATCTCAGCCGACATCACGTGCGAAAGGGATAGACGCTGTGATGAGCAGTAAGAAGCTAGTGCCCACATACATACGCACTCCTGAGTGACGCAATGTGTGAAGGCGTCATCGCGTACCTACATATTGCAATTCTTTGAATGACAACATAAACTCAAATGGCAATTGAGAGAGCTCCGTGGCGCAGTGGCTTAGCAATAAGTGGCTGCGCTGGAGGCCACGGGATCGAATCCCGCACGGAACAAATATTTGTATGGCCTACAAATACTTGTTCCGGGTCTGTATGTTTGTCCTTGTGCAATTTATGTTTGTAAACTGCCTCCACGATACAGGAGAAAATCCTACTGTGGGGGTAATGTATTTAAAGACAAAAGAGAGAGCAAACAAATTGGTGTTATTAGAACTTAGGATTTGCTGTGTGAAACGTAATTATTATGAACCCAATTTAGTTGTTATTATGAAAGTTCTTATGTGAATTTAAGTAGATGTTGTTATTATATAATAATTTCATTGATTTGTTTTTACTTAATTTTTAACCGACTTCGAAAAAAGGAGGCGGTTCTCAATTCGTTGGTTTTGTTTATGTATGTTCTGTTCACCGATTTCTCGAAGATACCTGAACCGTTTTGGAAAATTAATTTTTTGTTTGAAAGACTATACCATACCATAACTATATTATGGTTGTCAAATGGTTGAGATTCGTCTGTATTCTCCGGACATTTCAGATGATCTCCAGACTCCCAACAAAACTCAAAATCTACAGACAAATAGCTTCCCGGAAAGTTAACGTATGGACTTTAATTTAATAAAAGCTGAATTAGTAACTAGAATGGACTTTGAAGTAAATTGTTTGAATTTTAGATCTTTTCTGAATACTAAAACAATCCAAACTGGTGGATTATAGTAAAGTCTTTTGACAAATACAAATGGCATACAAAAATAAAAATGAAGTGTATTTAAATTAGTTTTGCTAAAGTATTTCTTGGCCTCTTAATTAAAAAAGTAAACGTAAAAGTATAGTGTTTGTTTGTTGTGTTTAATATTTATTTCTCCCGACAACAACCCCAAAATCCCGACATTTTTAAATATTTGTCTGGTATAATTTATAACGTTGCTCTATGACATATTTCATGTATATGTCATAGAGCAACACAGAACTGTCTGTCATTTTTTGCAGGGGGGAAATCCGCACACATAAAAACAATCTTCTGTCACTACAAAATTCATACATAACATTTGAAACAATAAGCTAACAGTATCGCATAGATGAGAGTGTATATACGGAAACAGTATCGCTCGGTGACAGCAACAACTCGGATGCAGACTCGGATCAGTCGCTGACCGATGTGAGGGCGACATCAACTTCAGGGTGAGCTGCTTGTGTTGGTAAACAAATCCGAAACAATATGACTGTATATATTGTATATAGAAGTATATAGCAATAATTGTGATTAAAAATTAGTTATATATGAAAGTTAATGGTTTTATATTTTTATAAATCCGACGTAGTAGAAGTAGTCTACCATAGGGCCAACGGTGGATCGGAGGTAAGTAGCAATGTATGCGTAGATTTAAAAAAATTGACTTCGTACGCCAACATCATGCCAAAAAAGGGCATCACTCAGCATATGTTGTAGTGAAACCACACCGCTGATTTTCAGTGACAATCGTGGGGAATGCAGCCTCAGAATAAATGAATAAAGAGAAAATTAAACTCATGCAAATTTTTCACCCGGATGGATCAGGAAGAATGTAATTTCGAGTACTTAATAAAATCAGGCGTCACTTTGTGCAATGTATATTAAATATATATATTTATGTATATTTATCATTTACATTAATAAATTTATTCAGCTCACCAGATGAGAATACTCTATGAATACCCCATAATTATAATAACTTATATTATTGGGCGCTAATACTATAATAGTTTCCACTCGGGACGAAATGATAAACGATAGGTGATGATTTTATAAAAATAATATAAATCAACATCCAATTCCGATTTCTATATGATGACCTTAAATGAAAAATCATACATTTGACGTAGTATTGTATGTTTCGGCGGTGTATTTAAGTGTTCTTAAGAAAAGAAGATTTAAATTGACATTATTCAGACCTGAGCGGAAAAACCCATTTTCAATTTTGTTAAATCGCGTTGGTATTTTGCTTTTTATTCTAGTTGACGATTAATGTGCATAAGGGAGCATTTCGTATTTGGTTTTTAGTGGATGCTTCGCAAAACTCTGAAATTAGTTTGTAATTATTGCCAAATTCAAGTAAAAACGATAAAAAGACAAAAGATAATATTAGATCTTTACCCACGAAATTGACGCTTTTAATGAAATAAGTTAACGTAGTTTTGTTCTACATTTTTATTTTTTATTTATCAAAGTAATTAGTCATCACCCATGCAATCGATACATGCCATGATTTACCAACGCAGTGGCAGTTTATTAATGCCCTTCTCGAAGAAATCAGCAGGACGGGAGGCAACATATTCTTCAAAGGCATTTTGTACTGCCTCTTGGGTATTTTTTCCCGCCAAAAAGTTATACAAATTCTGGAAAAAGAAGAAGTTTTTAGGCGCAAGGTCTGGTGAGTACGGTGAATGACTGAGAGCTTCAGTACTTGAAGACAGCGCAGTATGAGGTCGCACATTGTCGTGCAGGAGCAGCGGGGAAAAGCCATTGACCAAAATTGGTTGGAGATGTGTGAGCTTCTCCATCATGGTGTTCAGTTCTTCACAGTACACATTTGCAGTAATGCTCTTCCCTTTGTTTTGGGTAGTGCTCTTCTTTTTTTTTGGGTTGTCGTTTGTGTGCCTGTTGAGCAGTGCAAGGCACGCCTCTTTGGTGTTTTTCGTGGTTGTGATCGTGCTGCTATTTAGCTGTGATTAAGCATCACAGCTTCTAGCGTACAATTGACGTGGTCCTTCACTGCTGGGCGAATGAGGACGCTCAAAGTCGCTCAGCAAGCTATGGAGAGGACAATGCTCGGAGTTTCTCTGCGTGATAAACTTAGAAATAAGGATATCCGCAGTAGAACCAGAGTGACCGATATAGTCTAACGGATTAGTAAGCTGAAGTGGCAATGGGCCGGCCATATAGTTTGAAGAACTGACAACCATTGGGGAAGAAAGGTGCTCGAGTGGCAGCCTCGTATCGCTAGGCGAAGTGTAGGGCGACCGCCCACTAGATGGAGTGACGACCTGGTAAGACATTTAGGAAGTCGATGGATGCAGGTGGCTCAGGGCCGTGCTTTGTGGCATGCCTTGGGGAGGACTATGTTCAGCAGTGGACTTGTGAAGAGCTGTAATGATGATGATGATGATGATGTAATGACGAACAAAGTATTCGGACGACCACGAGGTAAATTTTTCAGTTTCTATAACGGAAGCGGGCAAACCAACCACAGATGGTACATTCGTTTGTAATATTGTGCCGCACTGCTGCCATGATGGTACTCATATTCCATAATTACTCGAATTTTTAACCCAGTTGAATCCACTGTTTTTATTGGCATCATTCTTGACGAAAAGCTTCAGTGGAACCCATATATCCATACTAGCAAGCACACTAAGCTCTGCAGCTTATGCTGTAAAAAAATTAGAGGTCTCACTTGTATTGAGACAGCTTTAGTAACTTATTTCAGTTATTGTCATAACATAATGTCTTATGGGAATTTGCTATGGGGAAATGCGACTTATTTATGAACTATTTTTGTTTTAGAGAAGAGGGCCATAAGAGCTATTTACAACCTAAAACCGAGAGACTCTCGTGGAGATAAATTTAAAGAAATAAATGTATTATCTTTGGCCTTACAGTATATTTACAAAAATTTAATTTATGTTCACAAAATCAAAGGAAGTTTTAGTAAAAAAGGTGATATGTAAACACAAGAAGAAACACAATCTAGTGATACCAGTTTCTAATTCACTCTATTCTTCATTCTATACATTGCGTATATATGCTATTACGATAAAGTTTTAGAAAATATACAAGGTCCCTCTATTACCACGTTTAAGTATTTTATTAAACAGAAACTGTATAAAAAGGGTTATTATAACACAATTGAATACATGATTGATAACGACCCTTGGTAATAAGGGTCACTTCCAAACTATTTAGTAAATAGTTTATACAAGCATCCATATTATTAAAACAGTCTCGCTGGGTTTCTAGCTGGATCTTCCCAGTACAGAGGTTGTTTCTTATACGTAGTATAGCCATGCTAGAGCTATATTATAGTTGTTGCACGAATGGGTCGGCTCTACGGGGAAAGAACACCCTCTTACTGAATACCAGCGTAAAAAAGCAGCTAAGTGCTGCTGTGTTTCGTATAATGAGTGTAGGGAACTGAAAACCCTTTTTTACTGGAAACGAGATTCCATCAACAATACAAGTGTTTACATTTTTGATTCAAGTTGAGTGTTTGTCTTAAATCAAGTGTCTTTATATTGTATTATGTAATTAGTTAAATTTATTTTAAATATGGCACCACAATATTGCTTTACCAAGATTTTCCATAAATATTAAATTTATTTATTTTCATTTGATCATGACTTAGCATTGTCGCCATCTAGTGTAAATTACCGAATTTATAATACGGGAATATTAAGTGGTAATTAGATTAAACATGACAAATATTGTGGTTGTTGCGGTAAGTTCCTTTCTCAAACAGATGGCGTTAAATTTACTAATGTGTTCATCAGCATACCATCGTCACTGCTACACATATCGCACAGCTGCTGAACCGCCGCGTCCTAGGCTTTCGTCATTCGCCTAGCATGCTATTCGCGACCAATACATCCAGGATCAACATTAATGCTGGTGCGCTTTTATTTAAGTAAATGATTTACGCACACTAACTAGCAACTTTTCTTTAAGGATAAACAGGTAGTGCAGCAAAACCACTGGCCTTATTTATGGACAAAAACGGCAATATATTTGTAAGGCGTGATTCGATGTGTGTGTGTGAGTGATATTGTAAAAGTTTTTTTGTGTTTCTAAAATTGATGTTCATTATACAAAAATTTTGCTTCTATCTAATTTTTTTATATAGTAAAAGCACATTTAAGTCTTTTTTAGGCTAAATGATCGTAGAGTTGTGTCCACATTATTTTAAATTACTGCTTAAGTTTGTTAGTAATATTTTACTTCTCTTTACGTTATTTTTTTAATTTTTATGGGACTTTAAGTTTAACGTCATTTTTGTTTTTTCTCACGATTTAATGAAAACGGAATCCCCCAGCGCGCGGGCAGCACATAGTACGGGACAAATCACATCTAAACATAAAATAAAGTTCTTATTAGCACTCGATTATAGAAAGACGTCAAACTCAACGGACGAATACCCCGCGACGCAGGAAGCGTTAAGCTCGCCCGATACAACTTACAGGAGACACTTCATTAATTTTCCGCTCCGGGAATTCCTTGCATAGAGTAACATTTAAAACGTCATAAACCACTATTTAGAGTAAATAAATAGTCTATAGTGTTTTTGTTTCAATCATTGGTAAGTGCGCTTTACGTGGATATTTTATTTTTGACCGATAAATTAATAAACTTTTTTATAATTTTATTAAGCTATTGCATAGCTTCTATCGCGGGCCTTGAGCGCGGGGACCGAATCCAGAAATTCCGTAACGAAAAAAACCTCACTCTCCCCACTCCGACGGGCACGGAGGTGTGGCGTTGAAAGCCGTGCATCGTCTAACGTCGTTTCAGTTCGGCAGACTTCGGCACTCGGCAGACTTCGGCACGGTGTTTGTGTGCGTGCGACTAGACGTATGCGTGTACACTAGCTGCTAACTCAATGATAAAAATTCTAACATTTCACTACAAGTAGAGGGCTTCCAGTGCCAAGCAGTCTCTGGAGCAAGTATTCGTTTTTCGTATCTAAGTATATTTCTGAGGTATAAGAAATAAAAAACAAATTCAATCTTTCAAATTATCAAAATAATTTCATTTGACTACGATTCCCACAGCCAAACGTGCGTACACTTGTGTGTGCGACTTTTGTCAATGTAGTAGTGCGATTCTATACCTATCAATTTTGTAAACGCGTCCTTAAAACCACAGGATTTATATTTATAGCACGCAATATTTAGTCTGTGACAACGATTATATGAACTCGTCAAGAACTGATTTATTGGTGCACGGAGAAAACTGACACGGGTCCGTCGTCCATAAGCGCCAGCGCGCGACTGGTAAGGATTACCGAGCCGCCACACTCGCGCTTTTAGGAGGTATCTAATTATAGTAATTAACACAATATTTTTATCAAGTCAAACTCTGCGAATTTGTCTGTAAAAATTAAGTGGCTTTATTTGAGTACAAAATTTAAGTATAAAATGTTAGTAGTTTAGTCATAATATTGAAAAAACAATACAAAAAGGGGTCACTTCGGGATTTTTTCTATCGAGTGAAGTTCTTTAGATTTTGTAACTGAATGAGATTTTGACTGGACTAGATCCTTAACTAATAGTATATATTTTTATCAGAATTTAAAACACTAATTTCTATGCCTCAGATGGTTTAAGAAAACTCAAAAGCGCGGTCTCTGCGAAATACCTAGCCTTAATTCCGGACAGTAACAGATTCCATAGGACCAGACAAATATATGAGTATTATGACAAAATTGTTTGCTTGTTTTATTAATATTTAATTCTATTATAATCTTTTCAGATCATTTTATAAATGGAGGCTAATAAAAAAAGGTATCTTAAATTTATATTGAAAATTTTATTGATTAGCTATAGAGAGAACATTTAAAACAGAAAGAAATTGAAAGAAAAGAAGAAAAGACGGCATGTAAATTTAAAGAAATGAGAAACAAAAACTAAAGTAACAAATTAAAAAGTAAAAACGAACTGAAAGGAAGCTGGAGAAGTAGTATAGTGTTGTTTGTCGCGAACATCGAGGACTGGATCCAGTGTAGAGTGTGTAAAGGATGGGTTCATGAAGCCTGTGGAGATATCCCAGAGTGTTCAGACGTTTATGTTTGTGATAGTTGCAAATATTTTAAAATTTTTCTTATCTCAATGTTTAATTCTGGTAACTTTATGTTGAAATATTCAATAATTTCTTAAAGGACAAATCATTTATACTTTATTATTTAAACCAATGATTGATTCCATTTTCAGCAGTTTTCAATATCTAATATTCATTTTGATCTTGTTGATTTATTATAATGTCTAATTTGATTGCTAAAATAAAACGTTAATTATTTAAATAAAACATAATATTATATACATACATATTAAATAAAAAATACTGGGGGACTCCCCCTTTGCCGTGAAATACGTTCCGCGATACTTCTTAATATATTTTGCTACGCTTTGCCCTAACGTTAACAAAAATGTCTGTTATTTTTCTGTATACAATGTTGTGATTATAGCGGTTCGTCAATCTTTTGAATGTATGCTCGTCAGTGATTTTAGCATCAACTACCTCGATAAACATAAGCTTACATGAAAATTTTGAAAAGTTTCTTATTATAAACAGTCTTAAACAATATGTCAACGAACCTACACATTTCACAAATAACAGCGAAACACTATTGGATCTTATTTGCACTAACGTACACCTCTATAACGTAAATGTGGACAATATACCCAATTTGAGTCACCAAGCGTTTATATTATGCGAAGTTAGTTTAATAACTTCTAAATGTTCTCCATGTAGAGAAGTTTATACGTCACTTAAGTTATTTGGATCGTATCGTCTACACCAGGTTTTAGGAAATGTAGACTGGGATTTAATCATAAATATGCCAGACGTTAACGATGTGGTAATTGAATTTAACACAGTCATTTTATCTGTTTTTAACCTACTTGCGCCACTTAGATTGATATGCATTAATGCATAAAGTTATCCAGGGGGTTTTGGCTGCCCACCCATTGGTAAAAAAATGTTAATGTTGAGCGTGAAAACGAGGCTAGAAACATAGGAATATTAATGAATAAGAAGCTAAGGTTTGAAAAACAGATAATTATTACAGCTAAGAACTGCTTTTACCGGGTACAATTTTGTACTAAATCAGAAATTTTTTATCTACTGAATTTCGTAAGAAATTGTGTGGTTTCATTGTAAGCGTATGATTAAAATAATACTAGTTTTTACGGAATTTATCGCGTATATTTAACTTTTTAATACCCGACGTTTCGAACGCTTTACAGCACTCATGGTCACGGGCGGGACTGAGATGTTCAACGTCCATATGTCATAGTTAACCGCGGTTACCATAGATTAAAATTTAACTTTTGTTCCGATCTATGCAGTATGAACTTAAGGTATCTTGAAGTCTTGCAGTTGTATGCTTGGGTTGGGATTTAATTTTATTAAATTTTAATCTATGGTAACCGCGGTTAACTATGACATATGGACGTTGAACATCTCAGTCCCGCCCGTGACCATGAGTGCTGTAAGGCGTTCGAAACGTCGGGTATTAAAAAGTTAAATATATATATATATATATATATATATATATATATATATATATATATTTACAGCGAGCGTTAACCATCTGAGTTACCACGGCTCATCAAATATAAAATTATTCTTTTTCTTCTTCTATTTTTCTAAACATAACCATGACGACGAAAAAGATTCATTAGGATTTCTTGTGGTAGAGCCATGCTGCAGATATAATAGTAGTGTAATTGTAGCACAAATCGGTCAGATCGATCGCGGAAAGACAACGCTCTCACATAATACTAGTGTAAAATAGCGGCTTAACGCTGCTGTGTTTCGTATGGTGAGTGTGGAGAATTGGCTACCCATTTTACTGGGAACGAAGCATTCCATCATAGTCCTCATGGGTGACAACGCATCTGCATTTTGATTCGTAATCGAGGATATATATAGATGTCTATAGGCAACAGAAACTACTTACCTTCTAGTGGAATGTGTGCTCGTTTGTCACTTTTATCCTATAAAAAAAATCAAACACATAACGTTGATCAATAAGAATTCCATTTTTTTAAGTAAAATTTATTTGATACTAGAATTATTACAGCAGAACGGCAATTTCATAGGTAAAAGCCTATTAAATAGATATAAGTTATCTTATTTAATTCGACTTGAAGTTTAATCATAAAATATTTATTTTTGGTATTTTTATAAGTAAACGAGTATAGTTAAAGTTGGCTTAGTTTGAATTTTATTTATTTGTCAATATAAAAGTTAAGTAACAACCGACCATACCAGATAATTAATTATCAGTGCTCTTAATCTTCCCCAAACTTCAGACAATAGGTAAATTTTTAGCCTTACAATAGTACAAGGAATTTTGGAATGATAGAAAGTTCCTGTATTTTCTGAGAGGATTAATATGAAGCTTATATTCTGCTGTGATGCTCTGGTGTGTATTTTTTTATTTTTTTAATCTTAATATATTTTTATTTCTTAGAAATACATGTTTCCGCGCGATGTTTTCCTTCACCACCGCACTTGGTTCAATCAGCATAATTGTAATTAAAAAAATTATTGGCGCCCAACGTGAGCTCAGTCTAAGCGCTTGATATAAATTTCAAATTAAGCGATCAAACCGAGTTCCATAGTAGTTGTACAAAATTTAAAATTCTATATATGTATGTATGATTTATTTAAATAAGTTTTTTTTTGTATCGAACTAATGGTTATTGCATAAAGTGGTAGAGCCAGGCTGCAGTTATATTATGGTTGTAGCATGAATGGGTCGACTAGACTGGGGAAGGACCACGCTCTCAAAGAATACCAGTGTAAAATAGCAGCTTAAAACTGCTTCGTTTTGTATGATGAATGTAGAGATCCGGAGACCCTTTTTTACTTGAAACGAGGCATTCCATCTTTGTCCTCAGGGGTGACAACGCATCTGCGTTTGAATTCTTAATCGTGGATGTCTGTGGGCTATAGCATCTACTTACCATCAGGTGGTCTGTATGCTCGTTTGTCACCCTTATTCTATAAAAAAAAACTTTTGCGTTTTAAAATTACAGCATAATACAATTAGAAAATAATTATTTTTAATTATTATTTTACTCAATATCATTTCGTGAGTGTCATAAGAGGGGACAGAGGGATACTAAAGTAGGAGATAGGTAGCATCTTCCTGATAAAAACTGAAAGTAATATAAAAGCTGTGATAGATAACCCGCTTGCTAAGCATGGTAATTTTATCAAAATCTATACGTGGTAGAGCCATGCTGCAGTTATATAAGTAGTATAGTTGTAGCACGAAAGGGTCGGCTCGACTCGGGAAGGCCCACGCTCTCACAGAATATCAGCGTGAAATAGTAGCTTAATGCTGCTGTGTTTCGTATGGTGAGTGTAGAGAACCGGAGACCCTTTTTACTGGAAACGAGGCATTCCATCCTAGTCCTCACGGGTGACAATGCATCTGCATTTTGATTTGTAATCGAGGATAGATGTAGATGTCTATGGGCCGCAGCAACCACTTACCATCAGGTGGACTGTGTGCTCGTTTGTCACCCTATCCTATAAAAAAATCTCCCCGAAGTGGCAATCTATGCTTCCTCACAGATTGTCTATGTTCAGCTGTGATCTTTTTATAGGCTACAATGAATGATGAAAATAGCGATTATGGCTGTATCACGAAAATATTGGCTCGACCGAATGACTACCCTTATACAAAATACCACCGTTAAATAATAACATAATACTACTTTGTTTCGTAGTGTGGGGGAAGATAACCCGAAAATCTTTTTTCTGGTAACGATGCATTCCATTTTAATCCCCAAGCATAGAGTAATTAGACTTAGAGTGATAGTGTCATTCGAAATTCCGTTCAAAGTTGAAGCAACAACACAATGAATGTGTGCATTAGCGGCCTGTAATTACGTTTGCCCACACGCACACAAGCAAGTGAGTAATGTATGCAAGTAAATGACAATTACCCCAAAAAAATGGACAAAGTGTAATAGTAGACATAGTCGTAAAATTAATATTTAGGTTGCGTTTAGAGTTATTTGTTAATAATTTACAAAGAGAAAAATATAAAATTACTTATATTTGTTAACTAATATTTTATTAAAATTGTTTATATACGTAATATCTTGTGCTATAATAATATTTACAAAACTATTATGTCATTATATTATTCTGTTAAAAGAGATATATTTATATAAGTATGTAGTATTATTTATTTATATAAATATATGATATGCTTTTTTTTGAATAGGCGTTTTGTATTAAAACGAAATAAGATTCAGAAGGAGAAAAACTATTCAAATAAAACACGAAACTAAAAATATTTATTAAATAACTATATACCCAACTACTTAAACTAAGCATCTCTTACTTAATAACCCTGCATCTGCAACTGAAACTTCTAAATAACTGCCGCTTTGATGACGCTATCCGCGAAATATTATCTTTTTTGGATTCATATAAGAATCGAACTCCTACATAACGTACTAAAATAAGCCACGCCAGATTTGTGTCGTGATGTTGCGATTTGATGTGCTCTTATACAATAGGAAATAGAGAATGACAATTGAGTTTGGCCATAATTTCGAGATATAGCTCTTTCTCTGAATTGTTTTTCTGTGCATTATGCTTAATATAATACCATTAGAAACGTAAATTAGTTAGTCTTCGTTAGTTTTCTTAATAAATTATTAAATATAAATAATTAAATTTATAATAAAAAAATTAGACCTAATCGCTAAGGTCTAATTTTTTCAATTCATTAAGCAGCACAGACCACCTAGCCTACGAGACATGTACTACGAAAGGCGACAAATTTCTGTACTTCATCTTCTCAACCAGAGCCTATGTAGTTGAACACGAACGTTGTTTAGTAGTAGGCATGTAGATTCACTCATAAAAAATCGATCTCTGAATCGATTTGAATCGAACATACTAGAATCGATTATCGATTAAATCGAGGATTAAAAGAGATTAAGTTGAACCCAGATTCCACAGGTAAGATTAGAATCATAGAATTAGAATTTTAGAAATAAAAACGAATAGACGACTTTTCGATATTTTTGGATGCGTTCATAAATATTTATTTTATTCAAATATATATTGCGTTCAAATTATCAACCAAGAACGATCGGTTATTTTTGTGTCCGCCAACAACAAAAAAATTTAAAACTGCAGTATCTTACCCTAGCCAGTTTGGGAACTTTATCGCTAGTTCTTGAATTAAATAAATCAGTCCGATTCGGGAGGTTTTTGGATCGATTCATCGAATCGATGCGGTGTTCCAAATCGATCTAAAAATCGATTATTTTACTCCAAAATCGTAATGATTACTTGTCTCGTAGGCTGGGTGGTCTGTGTTTAACAGCAACAGTCGGACCAGATGAAAATCTAAAAAGGAATACATTTAATTGGCAATAGCATTTACGTTATTCCCAACTTCACTTCATTAAAACAAATAAATATTTTTGTGCTACTTTGGCTAAACGTTAACTTTTGTCTTTACCATAATTTAATACACCACTGTTGGTTAGTGGCAAAATGTATCGTCTTTTTAGGAAATGTTAAAGATATGTAAATCAGTATTAGAATTTAAAAAAATATTCATAGGGTAAAGTTATTTATCCTAAAACACATACTATAAAAAAGGTAAAAATAACTGCACATTAACAAAACAAAATAAAATTAACACTTTTTTCATGGCAAGTCGAACCCTAATAGTTTTTGGCAATTAAAAATACCTACTCATGCGTGAATATTGTAGGTATTTTTATTTGTCAAATAAAAATACAACAATAATAGTCCCATATTGGCATTATATTGTAATAATAAGAAAATATGAGGTAAAATATTTTACTATGCCTAGCAACATTTTCATTATGTTGGCGTCTGTCAAATTTAAGATTTATTATTTTGTTTTAATGAATGTTTTTTACAAAAATATAAGATGCTAGGCAGTAATTACACGTGAAATAAGGTTTTTAGATTTTTTTCATGATTATGTGATGAGATGTGACACCCTTTCAAAGCACAGTAAGTTGTTTCTTTGCAAAAGTGCGCGAGCTCTTTACAAGACTACGTGGACTCGAGTACTGACACGCTGAAAGTCGTACGTAGCCTTAAAAGGCTAACTTGAAACGGTTTCACTTTGCGTGCGCCTGCTGCGGTTCTAAGCTTAATAATTCTATGTCCCCAAGCGTGACCGCAACGTCTTGAATGTTAGTAAGGGCATATGTCACAGCATCCATTTACCATCAGGTACGCACGCACACACGCATGTACGCACGCACGCATACGTGCATACCGCACGCGCACACACACACACACACACACACACACACACACACACACACACACACACACACACACACACGCACGCACACACACGCACGCACACGCACACACTCACACACAAACGCGCGCGCGCTGTACGCACACACGCACACGCACTCTCTCTCTCTCTCTCTCTCTCACACCCACACACACACACACACACACACACACACACACACACATACACACACACACACACACACACACACACACACGGTGAGGTGGGCGGATAGGGAGTTAATCGCCTTATCAGCGTCATATTTTAATAAACATTAGACTATTCTTAGTATTTACAATTACCTAATAAAAGTTGAGATCATAGCGTCTAATGACATAATGAGAAACAATATTGTTTATTTTCTAGCACAATGCATTATAAGATCGTTATATTTTACTAAAACTGTTTGATGACGTTTTTGAAATTTACTTTTTCTTTTGTTCCAATTAAAAAATACATCAAATTGTTTGAATACGAGATTTGAGTTGGGTAGCCGCAGATAATTTACGTCACATGAGATTGGATCTATCCTCCAATTATTTGTGTCAAGTGGCGGATGATATTGGCCTTATCTAACTCAATAGCGTAGGAAACGTTAAACTAAATGTAGTCAGTAATATTGATGGATAGTTGAAATAATAAATATATGTATAACATTAATACAAATATATTTAGATTAAAATTTCTAAATCATGATCACTTTAATTATACTCTTCACTCAAAGGACGTGTGAAATTGTAATCTTATAATTTTTTTTGATCGAGTTTTTATGTTATCATCTCTAAAATCTCTTCTTAAGATTTAATATGTTATACCCTGTATTTGTTAGTCTTAGTACTGCACTGCTTCTTAATAATTTTGACTTAGCCTTAAGGTTCAGTGAGTATTGCAGTGGAGCAGTTTGGCCACTTCAATCTGTTTCCATCTTCAAACCGTCTCGGTTGTCTACGGACCTAAATTAAATTCTAATCAATGTATAATGTATAATCCATTTAAATCTTAATTAAATTTCAGTTTAAAAGAAATTTAAGCGGATTAGCCCGTCTCCGTATAATAGTACGACATCTTTAGAACGAATCATTCGATCGAGATGGGTGAAGGGCACGGCGTTCGAAAGTGTTCATTGAGACGAGCTGATTAGATCTTCAAGCCGTTTCAAAGATTTTCAAAAAATAAAAACCAAAAAAATATTAAATCGATTTTTGCGCTCGAAAATAAGCAGGAAGTTTCAGGGATGACCTGACAAACATAATTTAATAATGCCGTACATTCCCTTTTGTAAATTCATTTAAAGGGTTATTGGTATTTAATATATTTTTTTTATAAAATGTATCTATAATATTTATATTATGTATAAAATAACATCTACATCTATCCCTGACTACGAATCAAAATACAGAAGTGTTATCATACGTGAGGAATAAGATGGAATGACTTGTTTCCAGTAAAGGGGTTTCCGGTTTTCTACACTCACCATACGAAATACAGCAACGTAAAGCTGCTATTTTACGCTGGTATTCTGTGAGAGCATGGTCCTCCCCTGTTCGAGCCGACTCATTCGTGTTACAACCATATTACTAATATGGCTGAAGCATGGCTCTACAACGTATAAATTATTCATAATTTTATGTATTTAATTTATAATTTTGTACATAATGTTGATAGTTTTTATTAAATTTAACAAAAACATTAATATATAAGTACCAAAACAAAACAGCTAAACCCATGTAAAAGTTAAAAGTATAAGGTGGTATTATTATTCCTATATGAAACTGGAGAGCTTAAAAGCATTGCCTGGTTTCTGGGGCTCCATGGGATCAGTAATAACGCCCCTCAACAGGTGCGCTGTCTGGTCAGTACGGCCGTAATACTTTAATAATGGACCAACATAAAGACGACATGATAAATGAAAAACTTATGTACGACCGAAACCTGTATTTGTACAGTTATTTTACAATAAAATATAACAATGATAGAATTATTGATAGTTACAGCCTATATACGTCCACCACCACCTCCTACTGTTCTTAATTCCAGTTTCTCCTTAGCCCAAAGGTTGTCTGGAAGAGATCGCTCTTTAGCGATAAGACCGCCCTATTGTACATACGTATATATTAAGTTTTCTCTGTAATGTATTTATTCGTTGTATATGTGTGGTGTACAATAAAGTATATACTACTACTAAAAAAATACGTCCCACTGCTGGGCACAGGCCTCCCCTCATTTCTGAAAGGGTTTTAGGGCAAGGAAGTGTCCGCCGCGCTGCCCCAATGCGTGTTGGCGAACTTCACATGTCTTCGAAATATTTTTTTTCTTATTTCTCAGACCTGCAGGTTTCCTCACGATGTTTTCCTTCGCCGCCGAGGATGTGGTAAATCAGCACTTAAAATTGCTATTAACAATTTCATTGGTGCTGGCGGGGATCGAACCCGGTTTGCTAGCGTACTGTGAAATTTACAGCGAGCGCTAACCATCTGAGCTACAATTATTGATAACTGCGACCGAAAATAATTGTTTAACTGCATTAAAAATGTATTACTGTAGTATTACATTGTGAAGCAATAGTTATGTGAAACATTTGTGTGATTTTCATTTCTATGCAATATTAATATTACTATGACAAAAAATTCTTGATTTTTATGTATGACAGTACAGTTGTATTGTTTTTTTTTACTTGGGTTTACTTTTCTTTAGTCACTGGTCTGTCTTTACTTATAAGCTAAGTTATAAAGAAGGTATTGAAGTATGAGAGATACTGTCAAGCAATGGCCCACGACTCCCTCAACCTGAGCAGTCAGCAGTGAACCTGTGATCGGATATAATGATAATCCTTATGGTAATAAATAAAGTGAATGTGTCTTTTTTATTTTAGATGGGGAAATGCCTACGCATAACCGCCACGCGAGGGTAAGGACGGGTTATGTCAAACTCGCACCGACTAAAATAACATGTTGTTCCACCTTCGTCGCATATTGACAGGGCCACAGGAACGCTTTCGCACACATCCGCGACCATACCAACGCCGGCCGCACCATGGCGGCCCCTCCTCGGGAGAGGACTACTTCTCCCCCATCTCTTTCTCAAGCAAGGCGCACCAGAACATACAGCACGCCCCCCGCCGTGGTTGCTTCTACCTTACATGCGCAACAGAAACCCCTGTGTCCGATGCGCGACGGCCATAGGGCCAGGAAAAAAGAGCTACTCAGAACGAAAAACTCAGAAGTACTAGCCTTCCCGACCTCAGCGGCGGATCTTGTCAATGACTCCGCCGCCAACCAAGATACAGCTGCGGTGGTAGGGAGATCGGCGCCTCGCTATACCGACACTCCTCTCCACCCGCAGCACCCCCATCGCCGCATCAATTAATGGTGCCGCCCCGTCAGGGTCGCGGAGGATATGGTAAGTAGCGCATCGCCATACCTACACTCCTCTTCCTCCGCGAACTTATGGTATCTTGAAGTCTTGCAGTTCAAGATACCATAAGTTCATACTGTATAGATCGGAACAAAAGTTAAATTTTAATCTATGGTAACCGCGGTTAACTATGACATATGGACGTTGAACATCTCAGTCCCGCCCGTGACCATGAGTGCTGTAAAGCGTTCGAAACGTCGGGTATTTAAAAAGTTAAATATACGCGATAAATTCCGTAAAAACTAGTATTATTTCAATGTGTAGTGTTCGCGTAAATATAAGAAATCATTATGTAGAACCGCTTTGTCGTATCTCCTCAGTTTGAAGGCACTCCCCTTGCTGCCTCAGCTAGCATCAGAATTCTCGGCGTCGACATATCGAATAGTGTGCAGTTTCCTGGTTACTTGTAAGGGGAGGCCAAATTGGCCTCTAAAAAGCTTGGCGTGCTCAACAGAACGAGACAGTATTTCATGCCGGCACATCGCTTGCAACTTTACAAAGCGCAAGTTTAGCCTCACATGTAATACTGTTCTCATCTTTGGGCTGGGGCACCCAAGTGCCAGCTCCTTCTATTTGACCGCATCCAGCGCAGAGCAATTTGAATCGTCTACGACCGAGTTCGTTCTGATTGATTAGATTCACTGGCACTGCTTAGGGATGTTGTATCACTTTGCGTTTTCGTATCTACCATGGGGAATATTCTGAGGAATTGTTCGGATTAGTTCCAGCCACCAAATTTCACGAACGCACATCGCGTCAAAATTCCCGATACCATCGTCACTATCTGGATGCTTGGCGGTCCACTACTGTATGTTTTACTAGGAGTTTTCTTCCTCGTTCAACTTCTCTGTTAAATTGTTTACCACCGGCGACTTTTTCGGATTAATACGAAATGGGACCTTCAAGAAAAGAGCTTATTCCTTTCTAAAAGACCGGCAATGTATTTGTAATTCCCCTGGTGTTGCGGTTGTTCATGGGCGACGGTAGTTACTTACCATCAGGTGAGCCACATGCTCTTCTATAAAGAAAGACTCCAGATTTTTTTTAATTCCGTTATTATTATTTTAAGCATTTATATTTGAATAGTGACCACTGCTGCCAAAAACCATTGAATATACACTGTCTCCTCCAAATAAGAATAAACACAATTCACCTGATAGTAAATGAATATACACTGCCTCCTCCAAATAAGAATAAACACAATTCACCTGATAGTAAATGGATTCTGTGACATACCCTTACTAACAAACATGACGTTGCCATCACGCTTGGGGACTAGGATGAAAGAAAAAAGATTTTCGGGTTATCTTCCTTCACACTACGAAACAAAGTAGCATTATGCTATGAGTAGTCCGTCCCCCACGTCCACGACCACAGTCCCGGTCGAGCCGATATTTTCATGATACAGCCATAATCGCTATTTTCTTTATTCATTGCAGCCTATAAAAAGATCACAGCTGAACATAGACAATCTGTGAGGGGGCATAGATTGCCACTTCAAGGAGATCTTGATAAAGTTACCATGAATAGCAAGTGGGTTATTATTCACAGTTTTTATTTTATTTTCAGTTTTTATCAGGAAGATCCTGTCTATCTCCTACTTTAGTATCCCTCTGTTCCCCCCCTACGACACCCACGAAATTATATAAAAGTATAATAATAAATAAAAATATGTTTGAATGTATATGTAACGCAGAAGATATACAATAAATATTGGTTTAGTACAAAAATAAACTTATTTGAACAATTTATATAAACATGTATAGGAATTTAGGTTTTTTACAGCTAATATTGATCCCGGGTTGCTCGCTTACTTTGAAATTTATGTCAAGCGCTTCGACTGAACTCACGTCGCGCACCAAGAAATTTTCTAATTTAAATTATAAGTGCCGATTTAATAAAGTGCGGTGGTGAAACAGAATGATGTATAGGTATGAGCAACTTGTATGCCGAATCTCTTGTCGAAATTGTAGCATTATCTCATGCCCATTGTAACTTATTATTAAAGATAGAGAGGTGTTCTCGTTTTAATTGTGCCAAACAACAAAGTGGTGAAATGTAATTGCCAACGGTAACTATTTTAAGCATTCTTGCGTTGTTTATGTAATGTTTTTAATGGCACGTGGAGGAATTTCATAACAGAAGCGGGCACAGGCATTTTGAATACGCTGGATGAGTTGCTTGGTCGCGCTAGAAGTCTAGGCCCTAGCAACGCGTCGGCGTAGTTTAAATTCATATAGAACTAGCGATTCACATAATTTATTACGCACCTCAGTACATAAAACATTTCCAAATTTGGTACACTACCGATACAACTTAACCGGTAAAAGCAGTTCTTA
This sequence comes from Parnassius apollo, assembly GCA_907164705.1. Taxonomy (NCBI): domain Eukaryota; kingdom Metazoa; phylum Arthropoda; class Insecta; order Lepidoptera; family Papilionidae; genus Parnassius; species Parnassius apollo. The sequence continues at coordinate 4,662,443 of CAJQZP010000160.1, read as the reverse complement.
GCTCAGGTCTGAATAATGTCAATTTAAATCTTCTTTTCTTAAGAACACATAAATAAACCGCAAAAATATACTGTCAATTTATATATTACAAAATATACTATGTAATTTTTTTTAATTATGGACATGATGTCCACAGAACAGAAATCCGAATTGGATGTTGATTTATATTCCTTTTTATAAAATCACCACCTATCGTTTATCGTATATCGTCCCGAATAGAAACTATTATAGTATTCGCACCCAAATAACATAAGTTATTATAATATTATTAACGTATTGCGTTACGCACACTACACCGGAGACTAAAATAACACTTGTATATACAAACTCGTTAATATTATAAATTCTACGAAAATATTATACTGATGAACATAAAATCTTTCAAGGCAAATTTTTAGAGCGTCTGGAAAGTTGTTAATTATAAATAATCAATAAGTTTTGACTTATATCGTTTTTTATTACTTCTTTCTTCAAAGAAAGACGAGAAACATAACATATAAATATACATTTAAGCAATTTTCATTCTGTGTTTATAAATAATTTTCGATTCAATGTTCCTAAGCTTTGAATAATAAAATTAATCTGACCCAACGAACAGCTCACAACTCTTTTGTACCTACATTGATCTTTTGTTATAATCACAACGAAGGTAAATCGTGTTATTTTTGCTTTAGTTCAAATGTTACTTTAAATATAACGTCACCGAAGGTCACCGATTAATTTAGGTTCTACATATTCTTCTTTAATATGAAAGAAATGTTCTTGGTTCTGTTTTTGACCTATACGTTCATATAGCTACAATGGATAGGGAAGTAAAGGTTCTTAAGTGGCAACCTCGTACCGGTAAGGAATGTAGAAAGTCGATGGATGCAGTTGGCTCAAGTCGGTGTTTTGTGGCATTCTACTACAAAATAGAACCTTCAGACCTTTTACAGTGTAAATATAACTACGGAGACTAGGCTACGTAGGACAGTACTATAGCGCACGAGTGTGTGCGCAACCACGGTTACACTTTCTACTCCCTTACTATCATAATTTGATGAGACGGTAATCAGACACGACTGGAGAGAGATTACGCGCAGGAATAACGATTTTACCAATTTTCCGAGGCGGGGGTGAAATACCGCCAATTTCCTAACCCCGGGCTGCTACAGAGCATTTCTTGTCAGAAAAGCCCAATAACTAATTTTATTAACTTGACTATAGCGACACCTGCCGGAACCTATCGAGAACCTGGATTATTGACCTCAATCGGCCTAGTCGTTTAGAAATTATACGACCACTAACAAACCACCAATGATTTTATATTTTTTCTTTGGTCATGGAATGCTTTGGTTATACTTTGCCAGAATCAAGTAAAAAGAAATTATCCATTAAACTGTTTTGTTTTAAAACTTCATCACAATACGCTGATGTGTCATACTGCGCAGTTTTCGGGAGATTTTGACGTCAGCCTAACGCAGCGAACAGTCGATGACGATATTATCTTAATTTCTGTAGGCGTCTAATCGGATAAAATAGTGTTGCGCGCTTAAGTTGACGTCATGTACCCGGCACTAGCGCCATCTAGTGTCGGGGACGAGAGCGAGGGGAGCTTTCCAGAAAATGACATCACTAATCTTTCAACTGACAGCGCCATCTAGTATCGAAACGAAGAACTAAGCTTCTAGAAGCCCGACACTCGAACTTTCGACGCTTCCTACGCTTTTCGTTTAAAACGATGTGTCTTAGCCGTGAACATTTGCGCGCTATTATCTATTGTGATTTAAATCTTGTTTAACCAAACAATTAGGCTTACAACAAATCAGCATTACGGGACTGAGCTCCATCACGCGCAACAATTTTTAGGTGGTTTGCTGAATTCAAAACGGGTAAAATTAACCTTAAATATGACCAAAAACCGGGGCCCCAACAGCAGTAACGGCAGAAAATGTATGGACTACTGAAATGTTTGTACGAGAAGACCCACAAATCACATATACGGACATCGAAGGTTATAGGCATTCGTTCGGGGAGCATTCATACAATCCTAACATGTCGATGGATCCCTCGTTTGCTCTCCGAAAGCGAAAAACAGACTCGTGTGGATTGGTGCTATGAAATGCGTCTACGTTTTGAAATCGGGGCATCTAGGAGTGTTTCAGAAATCGTTACTGGTGATGAGACACGGATCTATCAATATGATCTGGAAAATAAAAGGCAGTCATCGGTATGGGTCTACTCAGAAGGACAGTTACCGACAAAACTGCTAAGACCTCGCAACGTCGGCAAAAAATGTGGCTAGTTTTTTTCGCGAAGTGGACATTTGTCGACGTCAATGCTGGAAAATTGTAAGTCAGTCAACTTTAAATGGTATCCTATAGTTACAATACCCAAAGCTTTTCAAGCTGTGCGGGAGATAAGACCAAAGACTGGGATTCGGGGAATCATGCTGCATCACGATAAAGCCTCATCACATACCTCCCTTAGAACAAAATCATTTATTTAGGAATCTGGTGTTGAAACTCTTAAGTTACCCACCCTACAGCCCTAACTTAACTCCTTTTGATTTCTTTTTGTTCCCATGAGTCAAAGAAAAAAATAAAAGGCAAGTTTTTTTTCAAGCGTCGAAGAAGCCGTGACGGCCTACTATTATTATTGTTATGATTATTTTTAAATACTAAGGTATTTAAAAATTAAAAATACTAAGGTATTTAAAAATAATCATAACAATAATAATAACTGTTGACAGGTTTGTTATCGCACGACGCGGTCACTCGCTACTTTGGTAGGGAGCGATTGTGTCAGCGTGTATAAATAGCAACTGTTTCGACTCGCCGCTCACTTAGCGGTCAGCCGCCGTAGAGTCTATATTACCTGAGGATGCCTCGTGTAGAGGCGAAACACGTGTCGTATTATCGTCGATGGTGTGTCTTGCCTGGAATAGTGGTGTTGAGAGTAGTGGTGCTTGGTCTAGTGGTGACGGAGTTAGTGTATGCAATTGAGGGAGGGCGGGAGGTGCGCTTCAATCCAGGTAAGACACATCATTTTATATGTTTAGCGGAAAGTTGCAAAGAAATTTATATTTTTATTTTTTATTATAATGGATTTCCGCAAAGTAACGCCTGATTCTATCAATTTATGTTAGATAACTTTTCAGACTAGTACAGTGGCCAAGCGTATGATGACTGCGACCCAGCGGGCTGTAATTTCCCCACGTAAATAGTATTTACCTACCACCATAGCTTAAAATAATTGAACCAGTGGATTTTATGAGTTTCTGCATGTTCTATTTATGTATATGAAACGGTAATAAAAAAATAATAATATTCAAAGATATTTATTGGCTGGTAGGACTTCATTTCTACCTAGTCCCTCTGGGTAGGTACAATCCTCTTCTCTATTTCTGCAGCCAAATGATAGTGATTGCACTGCTGTGTTCCATTTTGAAGGGTATAGAGAGCCAGTTTAATTACAGGCTGTTAGGTATTCCGTCTTAGTTCTCAGAGATGACAACGCGTCTGTGTCCATCGATTGCAGTAGCCATTGACCGTTAGGTGGACTGTAAGTTCGTTTGCCACTTTTATAAAAAAGTACTTTAGAATTTTAGAATAATTTGAAGATCGATTATTCTTTTTAAAAGGCAGTATACTTTTTAAAAGACAATAATAGTCATAGCATAAAACCGCACATCCACTACGAAATTAGCTGTGTGCTCAAATACAGAGGTCACTTGTTTCAGCCTAACCGTAAATAATGATATTGTTAATCTTTACGACAACCGAGATAAATTTATTTAATTCGTTTACCGATATGAAACGAGAAAGATAAAGGGGAATGCCCACTCTTCATAGACACTTCGGCCATGAGTGCCCACATATAAAAGTATATAGATATGATTTGTAAAGGAATTGCTTTAAAAAAAGTCGGGATTTTAAAGATATATAAGTCTTTATTTTCACAAATACAGTTTTTTTAACAACTACTTAATACAAATTTATTTAAAGTCTATAAAAAAAAATAAGGAACTTCGTAATTTGTATTCCATCAATATTTAAAATATGTACCAACTATGTAATACACAAAAATAGGACAACACGAAAAAAATTTAAGTGCTCCACTTCATAATCAAATTTCTGCCATTATTTGCGGCCCGCAAAGTATGAAAGTTGAACAGCTCTGCGATCTGCATCTGCATCTGCATCTGGCGAGAGTTTGCTTGAAATATCGTAAAAATATAAAAACGTTTCTTAACATATACCATATTTTAACCTTATTATGCATTATAAACATTTTTGAATTTGCTGCAAACACAAGTAGGTATCAAACTTACGAACTCACGACAGGTCATTGACTTATCTACATCACATAGGTACTTTACCCAAGTTTGGATGTTTATTTACACTGAAGTAGTTTTAGTTAAATATGTGGGTATTAGGTATTGTTTCTTCTTGAAATTATAGTGATCATTAAGCGTGGAAAGGTTCAATGAATCGTTAGTTACTTAAACACTGCGACTCGAGTAGGTCCCTACATGCCTAATAGAAAGCATTTACTAGCAATAACCAAGAGCTACCATGTGAAGGTTATTATTATTTGAATACTTACATCGAAACGATCCTCACAACAATATGCTACCGTGTTTGCTCCTAAAGGATGTGCTCTTCTCATAGCATTTGTCCATTTTTTTTCTGATGGTAGGGTTTCTAGGCACATTAAAACAATTTTTCAGGTGTTTTTGTAGCCGTATTTTTACATTGAGGCACAAAACAATATTTAATAGATGGTGTCATGTTCTATAATGTTTCTTGTTAAAAATAGAGTAAATGGGGCGCTGCACTCTATTGTGAAGAGTCAAAATGTGTCAAAAAAGGCACGTATGGCAATTCACAATGCTGTTTTGGTCCCTACTTTAACGTATGGTAGTGAAAGTTGGGTGTGGCAGAAGAAGCACGAGAGTAGAATCAACGCAGTAGAAATGCGGTCCTTAAGGAGTATGTCAGGGCTAAATCTTAACGACAGGGTAAGAAATTGTGTAATAAGAGAAGAGTGTGGTTTGCAAGATGTTGTTGTGACCAGGATTAAGAAAGGAATGCTTCGGTGGTTTGGTCATGTGGAAAGAATGTATGAGGAAAGAGTGACAAAGAAAATATATGTTGCAGAAGTGAATGGCAGAGTCGGAAAGGGACGTCCTAGGCGAAAATTTATCGACCGAACTGGCGATTTATTGAAAACGGGACCAAATTAGGAGTACCCTTAACCGACGAGCATGTATGCGTAGGTGTATGGATGTGAAGGAGGCGAGAGAGGTGTGTCAGGATCGTGCCAAATGGAAGTCTGTAGTCTCTGCTTACCCCTCTGGGTGACAGGCGTGAGTGTTTATGTTATGTTATATTTATGTAAAAAGCAAGTGGATCCGAGCGCGACGGGCATATTCGAGTAAATGTTTTGATTTTATAAGTGCGCATCGGGTCACTCGCACGAAGATGGAAATCGTGACGTCATCAACGATATCGCGCTCGGTGCGCGGCTTAGACCGAAAATGTTAACTTTGCGCCTTTATATCTCGGTCAGTTTTGAAGATAGAAAAAAATTAAAAACAAAGTAAGTCTCGTAATTTTTTGTTTCTCGACATCTATATACGTCAGATTTCTGAAACATGGCGCGCAGTTATGAAATATATCATGATAAAAATCATGATAGATTTCATAACTGTGGATGAAAGAATGGGGAGCGCAGTGGTGGATACAAGGGTTTACCGGGGGTCCAACGTAGGGACGGATCACTACCCGGTCTTATGCCGAATTAGCGGTTTATTGAGACGTTGGCAGCATCGGACATCTGTGTCTACCACTGCATTACAGCGTATAAGAATTGAGAGGTTACAAATAAATAAATAATAAATAAATAAATAAATTTATTCACAAGAAATATGGTACAAAGATGTTCTTATAAAAATAATAATGATTCACATATTTCACCAATTTTGGTATATGAAAACTTATTTACTAATTAACTTATGGTTAGAATATACAAAAATTTAAGTAAAATTAAACATGCATCACTTTACAATCTTAATATTAATCGTTTAAAACACAATCGGATAAGAAACAGCATTTTGCAGTCAATAGAAACGTTCTTTTATTTTTAGCAGTTCATTTACTGAATAAAACTGTTTTTCTAAAAGCCACTTTAATAAATTACGTCTAAATTGATTATAATCTAATTGCCTTATTTCATTTGGGATTTTATTAAATACTTGAATAGCCATCACATAGCAATTTTTTGAATACAAGCTAGTTTTTAATGAAGGTAAAATAATTTTATCTGGGTATCTGGTACTATATGTTACTGTACCCTTTAATCTAGTAAAAAACTGAGGATACTTTTTTTACGAATATTGAAAGTTCAAAAATGTACATGGATGGTAGCGTAAGAACACCCAATTCTTTAAATAGTGGTTTGCAAGAAACTAGTGGCCCGACACCACAAATTGCTCGTATACAGCGTTTTTGCGCTATAAAAGCACGGTTTACATCAGTCGAGTTTCCCCATAATATGAGACCGTATCTTAATACAGCAGCGACATACGCATGATATGCTATAAGAGAAGTGTTTCTTGACGAGATTGAAGTTAGCCTTCGCAGAGCAAAATTAAATTTAAATATTTTAGAACAAACTTTATCTATGTGATTTTTCCAATTACAATGTTTGTCTAAACTAATACCTAAAAATGTGGTACATTCAGTAGCAGTAATTTTTTCACCACTATACTTAATATCAAGTAATTGCGGTTTACTTTTAACATTGTAGAATTGCATAAATTTAGTTTTGGATAGATTTATGCTTAGATTATTGTTTTTTATCCATTTAACAACATTTATAATAGTATTATTTATTTCATTTTCATATTCTTTATTACTAGAATTAAAATTTATTTTCGGTATTAAAATAGAAATGTCGTCAGCAAATAATATTGTATTATGTTTCATGTAGTTTGGTAGGTCGTTTATGTAAATTAAAAACAGTAAGGGACCTAAAACACTCCCTTGTAGCACTCCGTAATCATTTGGTAAGTACGAAGATTTATATTTTAAAATGTCTTGCCGTTTTTTATCTTTTTGTTGTACTTCAACACATTGTTTTCTATCATTTAAATAGCTTTGTATCCAGGAGTAAGCTGGCCCTCTTATACCATAAGCTTCAATTTTTTTTAAGAGAATATCATGACAATCACTATCAAATACTTTGCTCATATCAAAATACACTGCGGAAATTGGTCTATTTCTGTTTATGTAATCGGTTACGATTTTTATATGGAAAAAAGTTGTGTATAGGAAAAAGACCCATACCAACCGATATCTAAATGGTGAATCTCACCATCATCCTTCACAGTTAGCTACCGTGGGTAAATCTTTGTTTCAGAGAGCACGAGGGATCTGTGACAGAAAACATCTGGCCGCGGAGCTTCAGCACGTCAAGCAAGTATTGCAAGACAACAAGCTTCGGGTCCCGCGCCTACGTCACAGTGAACGAGTGAAGCCGGCAACAGTCGAGCGCGCACCTGCTCTACTACCATATGTTGGAGGAGTCACGGACAGGATTGGCTACATCTTGAAGCGAGCGTCCATTAAGACATACTACAAGCCGCTGAAGAAGATTAGTCAATTTTTACCATCCATCAAATGTAATATTCCTCTACAAGATGCAGGTGTGTACAAGCTAGATTGTGAATGTGGTCTCTCTTACATAGGTCAAACAAAGAGATCTATAAAAACCCGCGTGAAGGAACATAACGCTGATGTGAAGCACCGACGCTCCAGGAAGTCTGCAGTCTGCGAACATGTTCAAGATCGTCCCCACCATTACATTAGATTTGATAAACCACAAATTCTCGCAAAAGAACACCGATTCATACCAAGGATGATACGCGAGGCTATTGAAATTAAAAAACATCCAAATTTCAATAGAGAAGATGGTTGGGTGCTACCATCTGCTTGGGATCCTATAATCAACAAAATTAAACCCAAACCCAAGCATACCACTGCAAGACTTCATGATACTATAAGCTCGTTTTGCGTAAATCGGACCAAAAATTAATATTAAAAAACTGAAGGTAGCCGGACTAACTATGACATTGGGACGTCAAACATCTCAGTCCCCCCCCGTGACCATGGGCGCTGTAAAGCACCCGAAACGTCGGGATAATAATAAAAATAAATTAAAGTAATTAAACGCGATATAATCCGTAAATAATAGTTTTATTCAATGGGAAAAAAGTTGCCAGTGTCGTATATTTACCTTTTTTGAAAACCATATTGCTCTGGTTTTAATATGTTAAACTTATTAAAAAAGTCTAAAAGTCTTTTTTGCATAACTTTCTCATACAATTTTGATAATATAGATATTAATGTAATTGGTCTATAGTTATTAATATTCTTTCTGTCACCTTTTTTATGCAATGGTATCATAACGGATAATTTCAATTCTTTAGGAAAAATTCCCGCTTCAAGCGATTTATTAATGAGAAAACATAATACGTCTATGATTTTTCCTGGACACCTCTTTAAAACTTTTGTTTGTATTTCATCACAGCCAGTAGATTTTGTGTTTTTAAGTGATGAAATATGGTTCTTAATTTCCGTTATATCACATGGCCTTAAATAAATACTAGATTGATTTCTTAGACTAGTTACGCTTAATTTATCCGCACTATTATGTGATATTCTGTCTTTAATTGAATAGATGAAATGCTGATTAAATTTTGTAGCTAGTTCAATGGGATTTAGTATATTTTGATTATTGACTGTGAGTCTATCAATGAGATTTGGATGTGTCTGACTATTTTCTTTTATTAGGTTCCAAGTGGCTTTAGTTTTATTTTTTGAGTTTAGTGCGTATTTGTGATTTATCTGCTTTTGTGCCAGTAAAATAGTTTTTTTTTAGGATATTTCTATAAAGTGTATATTTATTTTTGTTCTCGTGAGTTTTATTTTTATAATATTTATAGCGAAGTGCACGTTTGGTTCTACAGGAAATTCTTATACCATTTGTAATCCATTTTAATTTTTGATCAAAATTATTTACTTTGACTCTATTATGGGAAAGCACAGCTTATAAATTAGTACAAACGTGTAATAAAATTTTGTAAATGCTTTTTCTATGTTATCCTCCTCATATACGTCCAAGAATGATAATGATTTCAAGTGATTGCAGAAACTGCTAATATTACTTTCCGTGTATTGTCTTCTAAATATATAATAATGCCCAGGAGACTTTATTGTATCGTTTAACAAAAAACTTAATGTTTGCCCCGTGTGATCTGATAGACCTAATTCATGGACTTTTCCGATAGCTCCTTGTATATTACTTGCCATTTGGTCTATACATGTATGTTGTCTCGTTGTTTCCGTTATATGCATTTGAAACCCATAGCTTTTTAATAAACTTCTTAATCTATTAGATTTATTATTCAAAATTAACATATTTACGTTAAAATCGCCAGCAATTATAATTTTTTTGTTTATTTTTTTACGTAGCTTTTGTAATAAAGCATCAAGTTTCGTAAAAAATGTACTTATTTCCGAGTTTGGTGTTCTATAAATACAAATAATACTTATACAAGATGAAGACAAGTACAAATGTCGACTGAAAGAAAATATAAGTGACTTGGATGAGTTGTGTGTGAATGAGTTAGACTTGGAGAATGTGTGGCATAATTGTGACAACAAAGTGGGTGTAATGTTAAGAAAGGTTTAGTGGATGCAGCTACCGAAGTATGTGGTGTTAGTAAGATAACGAATTAAAAGACACAATACGTTAGGTACGTATGGAAGTTGAAGCAAAGAAGAGAGCATGGCTAGATTAACTACCAACCAAAGCTGGTAATTCTGGCAGTATGAATAATGAGATTGAAAGAAAAAAAGCAAGAGATTAAACGTCTAAATAAGAGAGTAAAAGAATTAGTTGAAAGGAAAAAGCAAGAAAGAACGGATAAGAATGATAACTTCCAGGCAAATATTAAAATGTTCTGGAAACTCGTAAGAAATACCAGGGGACTTTCAAAACAGCCTAGATTGAAAGCGATACGAGACGAGAATGGCTGTATCCTGAATGATGAAGTGATGAGTCTAAACAGATGGAAGGAATATTTTGAAAGCGTATTTTTGAGTGAGGTGACGTGTGAACTAAATGAAATAGAAATTCCGAAAGAAGATGAAAGAGAAAAGCATGAAAGTAGGTAAGGCAGCCGGATATGATAGAGTTTCACTAGAAAGCTAGGGGTTGATGAGGAAGTGGTTGCAGGCCTGCTGTAAACCTTGTTTAATTTATGTTGGGAACTAAAGCGGGTACCGGGAGACTGGTGCAAAGCCGTAATAGTCGCAATATATAAGGAAAAAGGGTCACAGCAGGACTGTAAAAACTACCGTGGTATCAGCCTTCTTAGCACTGTAGGAAAACTGTATACTAAGGTAGTAATTGCAAGAGTTATGAAAGAAACTGATGAAAAAATTTGGAACGTGCAAGCGGGATTTAGAAAGGGAATGGGGTGTACAGATCAAGTCTTTTCCATGTGCATAATCGCGGAGAAGTATTTGGTGAAAAACCAAAAAGTGTTTTGTGCGTTCATGGACTTGGAAAAGGCTTATGACAGAGTAGACTGGGATGTATTATGGCAAACGCTGAACTCATTTAGGTTGAGCGCTGGGTTGATACAGGCATTAAAGTCTCTGTATGGGGACTCGAGTTCTTGTGTTAGGATCAACGGGGCCTACTCGGACTGGTATGGCATCCATAAAGGTGTCAGACAGGGCTGTGTAGCTTCCCCGTGGCTGTTTAAACTATTTATGGACAGTTGTTTGGAAAATTTGAAAGTTGAAGAATGCGGGTTAAGAACGGGTAAGTTAACTATCAAATGCCTTTTGTACGCCGATGATCAAGTCGTACTTGCATTGTCGGCGGCCGCGTTGCAAATGATGGTTACATTAATGAATAGGTCACTAAAAGAAAGGGGAATGAAAGTGAACGCAAGTAAGATGAAAGTGATGGTTTTTGAAAGAGAAGGAAGCAAAACGGAATGTGAAATAAGAATAGAGAAATTGAGCGAGCGTATGAGTTCGTATATTTGGGATGGGTATTCAGTAAGGATGGGAGATATGATAAGGATATTGAACGATAAGTCAATGTGGTAAATAAAGTAAATCGGGCTCTACACTCTATTGTGAAATGTCAGAAAGTGTCAAAAAAGGCACGTATGAATATTCACAATGCTATATTAGTCCCTACTTTAACGTATGGTAGTGAATGTTGGGTGTGGCAAAAGAAGCAGGAGAGTAGAATAAATGCAGTAGAAATACGGTCACTAAGGAGTATGTTTGGGCTGAATCTGAGTGACAGGGTGAGAAGCTGTGTGATAAAAGAAGAGTGTGGTTTGCAAGATGATGCGGTGACCAGGATTTAGAAAGGAATACTTTGGTGGTTTGGTCATGTAGAAAAAATGAATAAGGAAAGACTGCCAAAGCAAATATATGTTTTTTTTATAGAATTAGGGGCAAACGAGCATGTGGCTCACCTGATGTTAAGTGACTACCGCCGCCCATGATCAACCGCAACACCAGGAGAATTGCGGGTGCGTTGCCGGCCCTTTAGAAAGGAGTAAGCTCTTTTCTTGAAGGTCCCCAGGTCGTATCGGTCCGGAAAAATCGCCGGTGGTATACTATTCCACAGAGAGGTTGTACGTGGAAAAAAACTCCTTGTGAAACGTACAGTGGTGGACCGCCAAGCATCCAGATGGTGTGGATGGTATCGGGACGTTTGACGTGTAGTGCGTTCACGAAATTTGGCGGCTGGGATTAATCCGAACAATTCCTCAGAGCACTCCCCGTGATAGATGCGATAAAATACGCAAAGAGATGCAACATCTCTTCGCAGCGCCAGTGAATCGAGCCGATCGGAAAGCACTCGGTCGTCGACGATTCGAGCCGCTCTGCGCTGGATGCGGTCAAGTGGAAGAAGCTGGTACTGGGGAGCCCCAGCCCAGAGATGGGAACAGTATTCCATGTGCGGCCGAACCTGCGCCTTGTAAAGTTGCAGGTGGTGTGCCGGCATGAAATACTGTCCCGCTCTGCTGAGCACGCCAAGCTTTTTAGAGGCCAATTTGGCCTTCCCTTCCAAGTGACCACGAAACTGCACGTCACTCGATATGTCGACGCCGAAATGCAGGAGGATGTTGCAGAAATGAAGGGAAGAGTCGGAAAGGGACGTCCTAGGCGAAAGTTTGTCGATCAAATTGGCGATATATTAATAATGGGCCAAATTAATAATAGTAATAATAATTTCCTCCAGACTGAATTCCGACCACGGCGGCCTGCCTCAACGGAGGCTAGCCATCGGCGCAGGACAGGATTACAGTGCCCAAGTGTATGAGCAAGCACAGGTGCACTCTCTATTCTCTCACTCTCATAATCCGATGGGACGCTAAACTGACATGTCCGGAGAGAGATCTGGCGCAGGACCAACGGCTTTACGTGCTTTCCGAGGCACGGGGGTGAGACACCGCCAACTTCCTGACTCCGGGCAACTACTGAGAATTTCTTCACTACAACCACTAGACCAACGAGGCAGTCAAATTAAGTGTACCCTTAACCGACGAGCATGTATGTATATGGATGTGGAAGAGGCGAGAGAGGTATGTCAGGATCGTGCTAAATGGAAGTCTGTAGTCTCTGCCTTCCCCTCTGGGTGACAGGCGTGAGTGTTTATATATGTATGTAGTTTAACGTGACAACGTCATAACAAAAAATGTATGAAATGATTGCATACTTTATGGAAGAGAGATAGATGCGACGCAAGCCAATGCAGTAAAAATTATTGTCTCTTTCAAAGTTCCATAATCAATTTTTTGTTTTTTTTTCTATTACTTTTGCCTCAACGAATATAGAAGAAACAGTCCAAAAAGTTAAAACTGAGTCACAAAATAATAAGACAAACACAAAATCACAAAATTTCGCACAATAAGCTCCCAAAATGGCGGGAGGTTAGTGGTTTTTTTTTCAGCGTGACCTTGTATATGAGATTTTTCGCCTATATAAATTTACGTCGGCAAAGTAATAAAAAAATTCAAGGAATTTTAAAAATAAAGATTTAACTAAACAAATACTACATTAAAATTAATGATTCGATTATTTGAATATGCTTAACGATTATTTGAATATTTTTGACGATTATTCGTATAACAATGAATTTTAATCATCCAAACACTACGGTAAGGCACATAGCGACATATCATTGAAACGACGTCAAGTAAAAAAGATATTTATTGATACTGGTTATTTTTTAAATATTTTGCTTTGTTTGAAAGATTCTAATTTAAATTTGTGATAAAAATGTAAACACGTTGTAATAAAATATAGATTCTTCGAATTTACGTAAAAGTTTATTTAAAATCGTGTGAGTACGCTTATGCAATATAATTGCGGAATGATTAATGGGAAACGTCAATAGGTATTTCTTAGATTTGGTTGACTATAAATGCTTTTTTAAAATGACAATCAGACGATTTTACAACTAAAAAGTTGAAAATATTAACATCGAATGAAGTGGAAACGTTTTGAACGAAGCTGTAGCTTGTAGCTGTGTAGCTTGTGTAGCCACAAAGGTAATTTATTAATAAATACGTATATTTTACTTTAGTATTCGGTTTACGAAATCGCAAAATGCAGTCAATTATATTATTTAAAAAATATTAATCAAATCCCTATTTTGTAGGTTATGCTGATTTTTGGCGTTGTTGAATCTTGCCGCAGAGAGGAGTTAGCCAATATTACTTTAAAATATGTTGATTGATTGATTGAATTGAAGATTTTGAATTGTTGACGTGAGACATTGAGCTATTATGTACTACGTACTAGAGGAGACACTGCATTCAGACGCAGACGTATGCGTGTACACTAGCTGCTAACTCAATGATAAAAATTCCTGAATAACCTACATGTATTGTAAGATATTAAAAATATTTTAAACAATATTAACTTCTCATTTATTCAATAAGAGAAAAAAATTGTTTTCTTATCGGTCACCACGCTCAAAAAGTGTAACTTGATTTAATATCAAAGACTTAACTGCATAAATATAATAAATAAATAATTATAATTGCATAAGTTGATAAAAAATGCTATGCAATAGCTTTACCGCGGCAGTCACCGAGTGCCACACGTATTTTTTTTATCTGAATATTTTAAAAGGTATCTATGTCAAATATAAAAAAAACATACTAAATATATATTTAATAAAACTTATTAACATAAAATTTAAATTTCAAGTATATTTATTTAAAAAAGAATCATAAATGCTGTAAATAATCGTTCATAAATGCTGGGCACGCGAGAGTTAAAAATGGACGAATTTATTCAACTTTGACTTTGAAGTGGAAACCTAAAAATGAAATAAAAGAATAATAAGCAGATTTAAACATGAAAAATTTAGCCTAATTATAATAACTTCTAAATGTATCTCTTGATAAAAATACGCCGTCTTGTGTACTTAGATAGTGCACAAATAATTCAATAAATGTCAGTAAAAACCAAGGAATTACTTTTCATCGGTTAATAAGATACTTAATCAATAAAAAGTATTATAAATTAATAATAAAACAAATTATTCCTAAGACGCCATCTCGTATCATGGAATATAGACTATGAAATTAATATGTTCAGATGCGACATTTCTGTGTGTACTTAAGTATAGGACGAATATATTATTATACAAATTTTTTTGTAGAAACATTTAGAAGTTATTATAATTAGGCTAAATTTTTCATGTTTAAATCTGCTTATTATTCTTTTACTTTATTTTTAGGTTTCCACCTCAAAGTCAAAGTGGAATAAATTCGTCCATTTTTAACTCTCGTGTGCCCAGCATTTATGAACGATTATTTACAGCATTTATGATTCTTTTTTAAATAAATATATTCGAAATTTAAATTTTATGTTAATAAGTTTTATTAAATATACATTTAGTATGTTTTTTTACATTTGACATAGATACCTTTTAAAATATTCAGATAGAAAAATACGTGTGGCACTCGGTGACTGTCGCGGTAAAGCTATTGCATAGCATTTTTTATCAACTTATGCAATTTTAATTATTTATTTATTTTATTTATGCAGTTAAGTCTTTGATATTAAATCAAGTTACACTTTTTGAGCGTGGTGACCGATAAGAAAACAATTTTTTTCTTTTATTGAATAAATGAGAAGTTAATATTGTTTAAAATATTTTTAATATCTTATAATACATGTAGGTTATTCAGGAATTTTTATCATTGAGTTAGCAGCTAGTGTACACGCATACGTCTAGTCACACGCACACAAACACCGTGCCGAAGTCTGCCGAGTGCCGAAGTCTGCCGAACTGAAACGACGTTAGACGATGCACGGATTTCAACGCCACACCTCCGTGCCCGTCGGAGTGGGGAGCGTGAGGTTTTTTTTCGTTACGGAATTTCTGGATTCGGTCCCCGCGCTCAAGGCCCGCGATAGAAGCTATGCAATAGCTTAAAAATATATCACCTGGAGTTACTGTGACCGACGCTAGGTGGTTAAGAGTTAAGGATACTTAGATTACATAAATAATATATTTTCCATTTTATGAGAGTTTTTTTAAGTTTGAACTGTTTTTGTGTATATAAGGTAATGTAACATAAAATATTATATAGATGCGTAGATATTAGGTAAGAACTGTAAATTTTTTAAAGAAATTAGTTCACGTTTAATGTTTGACATTATGTAGAACTACTTAAACTTATTAAGTATAACAACGTCTGGTCCGCTTACAAGCATAATATGGTAATATTTTGAGAAGTTAATTGTAATAAATTAAAACTGTATTCTTTGGAGTAAACAAGTAAAATAATAATTTGTTATAGCGCCATCTACTGCATTTTATACGTAAAATGATTTTATCGAAAAAACATTGATTAACTCTCAAGGTAGTACGCATAAAATATGCTAGACGGCATAAACAGGAAACGATTTAATTTAATGTTCTATTTCATTTTCTCGCAGGCTAGATTCTATTGTCTCGTACGCTTACAAGCATAATTTAAGACTATTTTGAGAAGTTAAGTGTAATAAATTAAAACTGTATTCTTTGGAGTAAACAGTAAAATAATATTGAAATAATACTAGTTTTTACGGAATTTATCGCGTATATTTAACTTTTTTAATACCCGACGTTTCGAGAGCTTTACAGCACCCATGGTCACGGGAAGGACTGAGATGTTCAACGTCCAGATGTCATAGTTAACCGCGGTTACCATAGATTAAAATTTCACTTTTGTTCCGATCTACACAGTATGAACTTATGGTATCATGAAGTCTTGTTTGTGAAGTGATGTTTTTTGATTTCAATAGCCTCGCGAATAATCCTTGGAAGGAATCGGTGTTCTTTAGCGAGGATTTGTGGTCTATCAAATCTGATGTAGTGACGGGGGCGATCCTGTACATGTTCACAGACTGCAGACTTTCCTACTAAAATAGACTAAAATACAAGAACTTTTGTCGGATGTAAGTACTTATAAAAAAGGTTAAAAACGACCCAACAAATAGCACACTAAAAACAACTAGTGACCTCATAAAGAAACACTCCGGAAAAATTAAATCTGGACGTAAAATGGATAATACCTACGTGCGCCAAATCACCAAAGTTGTATGGGTTACCAAAAATACACAAGCCCAATGCCCCATTACGTCCCATAGTGAGCCAAATCGATTCACCAACTTACAGATTGGCTCAACACTTAGCGAAAATACTCTCACCGCTTAGGGGACACACAAGAGCACACATAAATGATTCCTACCATTTTGTCAGCGAGATTAAAGACCTGCGTCTGGCAGACAATAAAACTATGATCAGTTTTGATGTGCAGTCATTGTTTACATGCTTACATGTTGAAGACTGCATCTCAATTGTAACTAGAAGGCTGGAAGAAAACAACATGCCCGTAGAATATGCAGTATTACTCAGACACTGCCTTACATCTGGCTACTTATTGTGGAAGGAGGAGTTCTACAAGCAAGTAGATGGTGTGGCGATGGGCTCACCTGTATCTCCCATTGTCGCCGACATATTCATGGAAGACTTTGAGGAGAAAGCCCTGCTTACTTCTCCCATAAATCCAAGATTCTACAAGCGGTACGTAGACGACACTTTCACAATTCTACCTTTAGATAAAGTAACTGCATGTTTAGACCATCTTAACTCTATAAATTCTAAAATTCAGTTCACAATGGAGTTAGAGGCAAACAGTTCCTTAGCTTTTCTAGATGTGTTAGTAATTCGGAATCCTGATAACACCTTGAGCCATACTGTGTATAGAAAAAAGACCCATACAGATAGATATTTAAACGGTGATTCTCACCACCATCCTTCACAGTTAGCTACCGTGGGTAAATCTTTGTTTCAGAGAGCACGAGAGATCTGTGACATTAAACACCTGGCTGCCGAGCTCCAACACGTCAAGCAAGTTTTGCATGACAACAAGCTTCGGGTCCCGCGTCTACGTCACAGAGAACGAGTGAAGCCGGCCACAGTCGAGCGTGTACCTGCTGTACTGCCATATGTTAGAGGAGTCACTGACAAGATTGGCTACATCTTGAAGCGCGCTACCATCAAAACATACTTCAAGCCGCCGAAGAAGATTGGTCAGTTTTTACCATCAGTCAAGTGTAACGTCACTCTGCAAGATGCAGGAGTGTACAAGCTTGATTGTGAATGTGGTCTCTCCTACATAGGATAAACTAAAAGATCAATTAAAACCCGCGTCAAAGAACATATAGCTGATTTGCAGAATCGACGCTTCGGGAAGTCTGCAGTCTGTGAACATGTACAGGATCGCCCCCGTCACTACATCAGATTTGATAGACCACAAATCCTCGCTAAAGAACACCGATTCCTTCCAAGGATGATTCGCGAGGCTATTGAAATCAAAAAACATCCTAATTTCAATAGAGAAGATAGCTGGGTGCTACCATCTGCTTGGGATCCTATAATAAATAAAATTAAAACCCAACCCAAGCATACAACTGCAAGACTTCATGATACCATAAGTTCATACTGTGTAGATCGGAACAAAAGTGAAATTTTAATCTATGGTAACCGCGGTTAACTATGACATCTGGACGTTGAACATCTCAGTCCTTCCCGTGACCATGGGTGCTGTAAAGCTCTCGAAACGTCGGGTATTAAAAAGTTAAATATACGCGATAAATTCCGTAAAATATAGTATTATTTCAATGTGTAGTGTTCGCGTAAATATAAGAAATCATTAAGTAAAATAATAATTCATTATATCACCATCTACTGCATTTTATACGTAAAATGATTTTATCGAACAAACATTGATTAACTTTCAAGGTGGTATGCAAAAATATGCTAGATGGCGTAAACGCGACATGATTTCATTCCCTCGGTGGCAAAATTCAATTGATATATAATTATATATAACTTGTACATTTTTTAAAGAAATTAGTTCACGTTTAATGTTTGACATTATGTAGAACTACTTAAACTTATTAAGTACAACAAAGTCTGGTCCGCTTACAAGCATAATATGGTAATATTTTGAGAAGTTAAGTGTAATAAATTAAAACTGTATTCTTTGGAGTAAACAATTATAACAATAATTTGTTATAGCGCCATCTACTACATTTTATACGTAAAACGATTTTATCGAACAAACATTGATTAACTTTCAAGGTGGTACGCACAAAATACGCTAGATGGCGCAAACACGACACGATTTCATTTTCTCGCAGGCTAAATCCTATTGATATATACTTGTATGTAACTTGTTATGTTATCGGATTTTAAGGATGGCATAATACACATTTATGGATATAGGCATTTATATCCTATTGATATAGACTTATATATCACTTCTTATATTATGAGATTTTATGGATACTTAGTTTACAAAATATAATTTTATTAGTTTTATGATAGTTTTTTAAGTTTGAACTGTTTTTGTGTATAAAAAGTAATGTAACATAAAATATTACTTAGATGCTTGGATATTAAGTAGGTACTGTACATTTTTTAAAGAAATTAGTTCAAATTTAGTGTTGAACATTGTGTAGAACTAATTATACCTATTAAGTATAATAATGTCTTGTCCGCTTACAAGAATAATATGGGAGTATTTTGAGAATTTAAGTGTAATAAATTAAAACTGAATTCTTTGGAGTACACAAGTAAAATAATAATTTGTTATATCGCCATCTACTGCATTTTATACGTAAAATGATTTTATCGAACAAACATTGATTAACTTTCATGGTGGTATGCTAAAAGTACGCTAGATGGCGTAAACACGACGTGATTTCATTTTCTCGCTGGCTAAATCCACTTGATATATAATTATATATAACTTGTTGTACATTTTTTAAAGAAATTAGTTCACGTTTAATGTTTGACATTATGTAGAACTAATTAAACTTATTAAGTATAACAATGTCTCGTCCACTTACAAGCAAAATATGAGACTATTTTAAGTAGTTAAGTGTATATAGTTTATACATGGTAGATCCATGCTGCAGTTATATTAGTAGTATAGTTGTAGCACTAATGGGCAGGCTCGACCGAGGAAGGAGCTCTCACAGAATACCAGTGTGAAATAGTGTCTTAATGCTGCTGTGTTTCGTATGGTGAGTGTAGAGAACCGAAGACCCTTTTTACTGGAAATGAGGCATTCCATCTTAGTCCTCACGGGTGACAACGCATCTGCATTTTGATTTGTAATCGAGGATAGATGTAGATGTCTATGGGCTGCATCAACCACTTACCATCAGGTGGACTGTGTGCTCGTTTGCCAATCTATCCAAGAAAAAAAAAAAAAAAACTGTATTCTTTGGAGTAAACAAGATACTTAGATTACATAAATAATTGTTGAATAAGTGAAAAGTTAATATTGTTTAAAATATTTTTAATATCTTACAATACATGTAGGTTATTCAGGAATTTTTATCATTGAGTTAGCAGATAGTGTACACGCATACGTCTAGTCGCACGCACACAAACACCGTGCCGAAGTCTGCAGGTGCCGTCCGAGTGCCGAAGTCTGCCGAACTGAAACGACGTTAGACGATGCACGGCCTTCAAGCCACACTTCCGTGCCCGTCGGAGTGGGGAGCGTGAGGTTTTTTCGTTAGGGATGTATTTCTGGATTCGGTCCCCCGCTCAAGGCCCGCGATAGAAGCTATGCAATAGCTTAATATCATTAAAATGTAATTGTGATATAATATTATGTTATATTATATTAAATAGTCATATATAATATACAAAATAAATGACAAAATTTAAATATTGTTCTCGATATAATTTAGCTATTTAACAATACAATCTACTTTACCTACGGATCATTCTACTTATGTTTATTCTGTGATAAAAAAAACAAACGCGCGAACACAGAGTAGCGCACATTTTTTGTTTGAGATAGCTGTTCTAGTACGTAAGTACATATTACTTCAATGGATACCGAGAAGCTTTGTTGTTGAAGAAGATCTTATTAGAATAGTGTAAAAAATATATGAATCGGCGGTCCCAAAAAGCAAAAACCGACCGTTTTTTCCGAAATTATCAAAAGGGGAAGTGTACAGCTCAAGCAATCGGGATAAACAAGTTTGGTAATATGCCAAAAGAAATAGCTACGTTTCTTGGTCTGCCGGATGCTGAGTATTATACTGGGCACAGATTCAGGAGGACCTCTGCTACATTATTGGCAGATTTTGGAATTCAGACAAACTTGCAGAAGGCTATATTGCTGATTCATTAAATGACAAACTAGAAACTGGGAAAAAAATGACACAATCCATTAATTTAAAGTCCAGTCCGTCTCCTTCACATGACAATACTGAAGAGAACGTTCGTCCATCTACCTTCGTTAACAATGATAATTCATCAGACCATTTCCATCAACTATCAAACGCCATTGTATAACGTCTTTGACAAATATACATGAACAATCATACGAAATTAATAATAGTTTATCTCAAACAGTAAATATGCAACCTAAAACTTCCTCAGTTAGTATAAAAAACTGTACCAATTTCAATGTATATGTGAATTATAACTTTTAGAAATAAATGATTAGTTAGTTGAGTTTATTGTGTTTTTATTATTTTATTAAATTGCTTCATTTTTTCGCAACTGTATTAAAATAGTTGTTCAGTACACGTGCGGAACCGGCATTGCAACTTGTTCCGATTGTCAAGCCTCGCCTTCGGCTGTGCCTCGGCTCGGGTAGACATTTGTCGGAAATCTTTGCAATGACAGGCTTTCCCCATTCGTAATGAAATATACTATTTCAGTAAAAAACAATTTGACTGTTCTTAGATAACTTAATTTCTTGTAAAATACATTTTTCAGTAAAGAAAATATACTATAAAATATAGTAAATAAAGTTATCTAAGAACAGTTAAATTTGACAGAAAATTGTATATAAAGGTAACAATAGATTTACGAACAATTTGTTTGATACCTGTAAGCTCTGACAGCGCGCGACATGTTATAATCCTGTTCGCTCGGGACCGTAATGGCGGGAAAATTTGAAAATTAGCAAATTTTTTGCTATATTGCAAATTTTACTATATTTTCACTTTGAGACAATATTTATGGATAAAACTTACAGGAATTCTTGTTGAATGTATAAACTATCGAATAAAATTATTTTTGGTTGCTAGAAATTGTAATAAAATACGTAAATTACCCTGTATAGCTGTATAGTGGTATATACTTCAATTTTAGTGACAAAATTACTACTAATTTGAATTCTACACTTTTGTTTTTAGAGAATTTTATATGAAAATGTTTGGAAATATGTATATTTTTATGTTTTATGTGTTTCCATTCGTTACTCATACCAAAATATTAAAATATAAAGAAATTAAAAAAATTAAATTATAACATTTTATCTGTGTGACATTTAGAACAATATTTCTAAAATAGTTTTGTGTGAATTTGAAATAAATACAACGTCAAGTTATTTGAAATATGTAAGAAAACTATTTTTACTTACATTTTACACTAAAAATAAATGAGAATGTGAAAAATACCACATTTATGACCCAGCCGCCATAATGGGCCTTCCAGATTTTGGAGCACTTTTGGCAATTTACTTTTCACTTTTTATACCACAAATTATATATATGTGTTCACTATATTACAAGGAATATAAAAAAGTATAATACTTTCGTTTTTAGTCCAGACACAAATATAAAATTCTATAAAAAAGACGGAGCACCTTCATCAAAACGGCACGTGGAACGCCGAAAGTTCAGAGTGATTTCTTTTTTTTTTTCTAAGAAACATTGCCAGGTTATGGTTTAAAATAAAAGAGCATATCTTTGTCTTTGATACTATTATCTATTGCATAGTGTCTTTGGTTTTGTTTAAAACGAAAAAATAGTTTTGTCATAGGTACACATGTTTACATAATTCTGATCAAATTAGATCACTGCTTGGCGGACGTACGGTAGGTATTGTACGATCGAAAGTGCGCATGGCTTGGCTTACAGGTGTCAATTATTTATAAAAAAGCTTTTACTTATGCTGGATGTCTATTAATTAATTAAAATAATATTAATGTAATGTAACCTCTGGACATCAACAAGAGTTTCACAGTTATCTACTAAACATACAAATAAATCTTGAAAAGGAGTCCAATCTCTCGTTAAAAAAATGTATAGTAATTTTAAGTAATCTAACACCTGGGAACTTAAAACTTTCGATGGAAGTTAATCGTCGGAAGAAGTAGATTTAGGATTTTTGTCAGCGCATTCAGATAATTAATATTGACTTATAATCTATATAACATTCTTCAGTTTTGTCGTAAACTTTCTTTTTTTAATATTCGGACGTACCTAAATTTTTCTTTAAAACTTTTAATATTATTGTACGATGAGTTCACAAAATAATTCCAGTAAAAAGGGTCTCCTTTTGTCTACACTCACCATACGAAACACAGCAGCATTTAACTGTTATTCTGTGAAGTTATGTTAAGTTGGGTCACGTTAGGTTCCCCACACCCCTGTAGGCTGTTATGCAAGCGGAGTTGGAGTCCGTGGACGAAAGCATGCCTTGTGTACATGGTGCACCTTGCCTGAGAAGGAGAATGAGGAGGGAAAATCCTAACCCGTGGAGGTGTTGCCATGGGGCGGCCAGCACTGGTGGGGCCGCAGATGTATGCGACAGCGTTCCCGTGGCCCTGCCAATATGCGACGAAGGTGGAACACCATGGAGTTATAGTCGGTGAGAGTCCGACATAACCTGCCCTTGATCTCGCGAGGCGCATATGCGTAGGCATTTCTTCATTTAAAAAAGGTTCCCCACTCCTGAAAACGTTTCCTTGATCATACACGGTGAACAAAGTGAAACGCACTTGTCTGGCCCGAGGTGTAGATCCAGCCTGAGGTGGCCACTTCGGGTGGGATGGGTGAGCTCGCTTTAGGTGTGTACTGGTAAGGTGCAGTGAGAGGGTGTCCTCTCCCTCTACTGCTGCAGCCGAAGTAGAGTCGTAGAGGAAGAGAAGTGTTGGTATTGCGATGTCCCACACGCCTCATCCTCCTTGATTCTAGCTGGCCGCACCGTGGATTCGGTGGTGGAGGAGATGCGGAGGTAGAGGATTGTCGATATTGTGTGGTGCCGCCCTCCCTAACATCCACGTCCAAACTTAATTGGCAACGTAGCCACTGACCAATCCCACCGCTGGGGTCAGAAAGACAAGTGCTTCTGAGTTCTCGTTGTTCCTGACCCCATGGCCTTCGCGCATCGGACACGGGGGCGTCTGTTGTGTAAGTGAAGTTGGAGGCCGTAGAAGAAGGCGCGAAATGTGTTCTGGTGCACCTTGCCAGAGAGAGAGATGGAGAAGCAGTAGTCATCTATCGAGGCGGGGCCGCCATGGGGCGGTCAGAGCTGGTGGGGCCGCAGATGTGTGGACTCGCACTGACTAAAACTCCACTGTTTTATTCAGTGCGAGTCCACAAATTCTTGCTCCTGCAAGGCGGTTATGCGTAGGCATTTCCTTATGTTAAAAAAAGAAAAAAGGTTCAGTTAGGTTCATGTCATGACTGGGGACGTCATATTCATAAATTAGTAAGTTCTTTGTCTGAAGTGTGTGAACTGTGAACTGCACCCTCGCTATCGCCTTACCGTTTATTCAATACATTGCCGATTAAATATTCGGTGTTGTATAGAATGCCTAGGTAGATAAAATATTAAATAAATAATGCTGAACATACGCCTCCCCCAAGTAATGCCACAAAGCACGGTCCTAAGGCACCTGCATCCATCAATTTCCTGCGTGTCTTATCAGGTCGTCACTCCATCTAGTGGGGAGTCGCCCTACACTACGCCTACCGGTACGAGGCTGCCACTCAAGAACCTTTCTTCTCCATCGGTTATCGATTATTTGAGCCGAATCTGTTGGGCTATGTCATTCACTCTGGTTCTACTGCAGATATGATCATTTCTGAGTTTATAATGCAGAGAAAATCCGAACATAGCCCTCTCCGTAGCTCACTGAGTGACCTTGAGCGTCGTCATACGGCCAGCAGTAAAGGACCACGTCTCAGATCCATAAGTCATCACTGGCAACACGCACTGGTTGTACAATCTAGTTTTCAGAGTTTGAAGTATACCTGACAAGAAAATGTGTCGTAATTTCCCGAACGGTGCCCAGCCGAGTTGAATCCGTTGATTAACGTCTCGGTAGAAGATGGACTTACCTAATCGGACTATTTGTCCGAGGTAAACGTACTCGTCAACAACTTCGAGCATAATGCTCTCAACAACTACCGGCATAGGTGTGACATGGACATTAAACATGATCTTTGTTTTGTCCATGTTCACCTTAAGACCTATCCGTTGGGATACACCATTGAGGTCATTGAGCACAGTGCTTAGATCTTCCAGCGATTCTGCCATAAGAACTCATAAGGTCGGCAAATCGAAGGTGAGTGATATACTCGCCATTGATGTTAATACCGTATCCTTTCCAGTCCAGTAGCTTGAAAACGTCTTCCAATGCAGCGGTAAAGAGTTTTGTGGATATAACGTCACCCTGTCTTACATCTCTCTGCAGTTGGATAGGTTTCGAGCTCTGGTTCTGTACTCGGATAGCCATCGTAGCTCTGCTGTACAAACACTTCAGCACTTCGATATACCGACAGTCAACTTGGCACCGCTGAAGGGACTGTAGCACCGCCCAAATTTCGACGGAATCAAAGGCTTTATCATAGTCCACATACGCCAGGCAAAGTGGCAGATTGTACTTTTCGGTCTTCTGTACAATCTGCCGCAGAGTATGTATGTGGTCTATGGTACTAAAGCCTTTTCGGAAACCGGCTTGTTCGGGAGGCTGGAAGTCGTCGAGTTATTTGAATTTTTGAGGTATTTTATAGAACACCTCGGTATTCTATATATTACCGGATTATACAGATTGGCGGTAACATTTATACACCTTTATGATCTATTACTTTAAAATAGAACACCATGCCAACGTTACTGTTATTTCATGGCGATATAATTTGTTGATGTGTAACTTCTTTACCGGTGTAATGGAAAAATTTAGTATGATATTAAAAATACTAGTGGGTGCTAAGAATCTCCGGTGGAGGTTCGGTTGCCACCTACGACGACTCGACCTGGCAACATTTAACGCACGCACCCTGAGGACTGTCGAGAAGATCCTGGAGCTGGAAGAAGAGATAGACAAGTTGCACTGGAATATTATAGGATTATCCGAGGTCCGAAGAGAGGGGGAGGACACGGTGATTCCCGAATCCGGCAACTTGTTCTATCACCGGGAGGGCGACCATCTGTCAATCAAGTCTCTCGTCAACAAAGTTTTAAATATTGGAAGTGTATCGACGAGGGTTGCGTACCTTATACTTAGAATCACCAAACGGTATTCGCTGAAGGTCATACAGGTTTACGCGCCCGCGTCGGAACATCCAAATGAGGAGCTAGAGGAAATGTATGAGGACATTTCTAGATCCATGCATTCCTCCAAAACTCACTATACGGTGTTAATGGGACACTTCAACGCAAAACTGGGCACAAAAAAGAACGGTGGGCTGAAGGTAGGGAAATTTGGGATAGGGCAATGAAACCCAAGGGGCCAGCAGTTGGCTGACTTCATGGAGAAAGAGGGACTTTTTATGATGAACTCTTTCTTCTAGAAGCGGCCCCACAGAAAGTGGACCTGGTTGAGCCCCGACGGTTTGACAAAAATGAGACTGACTTCATTATGACGACCAGACGCCAACTGTTCAGTGATGTCTCAGTAATCACAAGGGTGAAAACTGGCAGTGATCACCGAATGGTTAGAGGCACACTGAACCTAAACGTTAAGTTGGGGAGGTCTCGTCTAATGAAGTCAACGCTCCGTCCCCCTCGTGCTCTAATCCAGAATCCCGAAACCTTTCAGTTCGAGTTACAAAACCGCTTTCAGTGCCTAGAAGACTGCAATGCAGTGGACGATATGAATGACAAGCTCGTGGAAACTGTCCATACGGTCGGAGCTAAGTCCTGCAAGACCCGCCGCAGAAGAACACAAAAACTCTCCGATCACACTCTTAATTTCATGGCTGTTAGACGGGAGATGTGGCTGCAATCGTCAACAGATTTGACAGCATACAGGCAACTGAGCAGACATATCTCCAAATGCATGCGGCGAGACTTACGCAACTTTAAAACTGCTCGTATTAAAGAAGCGATCGAGCGTAACCTGGACTCCAAAGTCTTTGCCAGAGATCTGTCTGCCAGAAAGAGCCATCTGTCAAAACTGAAGACTGAGTGTGGCAGCATCGTTTCCGGGACACCTGAGATTTTGAGTGAGATTGAGAGGTTCTATGGGCAGCTGTACATACATATCATCGTTGGGGCCACACGCAAGTGTGAGTAACGATCCAAGTGCAAGTCTTATCCGACACTATTCCGTTGATATCCTGGAAGTCAGTCTGAGCAAGATTAGAATGGCTCTCCAGCACCTTAAAAACGGCAGGGCCCCAAGCGAGGATGGAATTACAACGGAGCTTGTGCAAGGGGGTGGAAAACCCGTACTTGAAGTCCTTCAGAAGGTCTTCAATTCCGTCCTCCATGGTAGCACTACTCCAGAGGCGTGGAGCAGAAGTGCGGTGGTCTTGTTCTTTAAGAAAGGCGACAACGCTCTCTTAAAAAACTACAGACTGATTTCTCTTCCGAGTCGCGTCTACGTGCTATTTTCGAGAGTCATAACGAATCGTCTCGCACGCAGATTCGACGACTTCCAGCCTCCCGAACAAGCCGGTTTCCGAAAAGGCTTCAGTACTATAGACCACGTACATACCCTGCGGCAGATTGTACAGAAGACCGAAGAGTACAATTTGTCACTTTGCCTAGCGTATGTGGACTATTATATAGAAAGCCTTTGATTCCGTCGAAATTTGGGCGGCGCTACAGTCCCTTCAGCGGTGCCAAGTTGACTGTCGATATATCGAAGTGCTGAAGTGTTTATACAGTAGGGCTACGATGGCTATCCGAGTACAGAACCAGAGCTCGAAACCTATCCAACTGAAGAGAGGTGTAAGACAGGGTGACGTTATATCCCCGAAACTTTCACGTTTTTCGATACGGTATTAACATCAATGGCGAGTAAATCACTCACCTTCGATTTGCCGACGATATAGTCCTTATAGCAGAATTGCTGGAGGACCTAAGTACTATGCTCAATGACCTCAATTGTGTATCCCAACGGATAGGTCTTAAGATGAACATGGACAAAACAAAGATCATGTTTAATGTCCATGTCACACCTATGTCGGTAGTTGTTGGGAGCACTATGCTCGAAGATGTTGACGAGTACGTTTACCTGGGACAAATAGTCCGACTAGGTAAGTCCAACTTCGACCGAGAGGTCAATCGACGGATTCAACTCGGCTGGGCAGCGTTCGGGAAATTACGACATATCTTCTCGTCAGGTATACTTCAATCTCTAAAAACTATATTGTACAACAAGTGCGTGTTGCTAGTGATGACTTATGGATCTGAGACGTGGTACTTCACTGCTGGAAATGAAATGAAATGAAATATTTATTTGCTTTTGGTTAAGATACACTGAAGATGGTGGTATTAATTAAACATCCGCTTAATCAGCCATTATTTATGGCATGCAAATCTTACATATATAAAATAATGCGATAGTAATATTTATGAGTAAAATATCTAAAATAATAAAATATCAACAATCAATCAATAAGTAGGTAATAGTATAATAAATATTTTACAATTGGTCCAGTAAATCCATATCAGTCCAGCCGCTACCACATATCGCAGTTCAAATATTCCTCTACAGTGTAAAAAGCCTTTTATACTGTAGAGGAATATTTGGCCGTATGAGAACGCTCAAGGTCGCTCAGCGAGCTATGGAGAGGGTTATGCTCGGAGTTTCTCTACGTGATAGACTCAGAAATGAGAATATCCGACCAGAGTGACCGACATAGCCCAACGGATTAGTAAGCTGAAGTGGCAATGGTCCGGCCATATAGCTCGAAGAACCGATAACCGATGGGGAAGATTGGTTCTCGAGTGTCAGCCTCGTACCGGTGGGCGTAGTGTAGGGCGACCCCCCACTAGATGGAGTGACGACCTGGTAAGATATGTAGGAAGTCGATGGATGCAGGTGGCTCAGGACCGTGCTTTGTGGCAATACTTGGGGGAGGTCTATGTTCAGCTGTGGACTTGTGAAGGGCTGTAATGATGATGATAATGAGTAAAAATACATCATGTTTTCTTGTAAAGAAGTATACATGCACATTTTTTTATAATTATGAAAGATTTAAACGTTTTTCGTATTTATACTGCATGCACCTTTGCCTGATCCGTATTATGAGGGCTTAACATTCTATAAAAGTTTACACTCATATCTATTTCGACAGTATTTCCAGCACGTAACTCAGTTTAATATCCTGAGTGAAATTAAATAACTTTGCAAACTAAAAGTGACTACGTTGAAGTTTTCTCATTCATTTTATTGATGTCAGAATTGAAATACCATGTAATATGGTGAATATTCTCGTAATATAATATTTTATCAAATAAAAATTAAAGTCGGTAAAAGGTAGTTTCTAATCATTCGTTACGATTAATTTTAGAAAAGATTTTTTTAGAATGAGAATATTGCGCATTTTGAATGAAAAAGACATCTCTATAAATAAAAAAGTTTGGCGGGAACCCTGTTTTAGTGTTCGAAAAATGATTTGAAGTAGATTTTAATACGTACACGTGACATGTATACGCATGTAAACCGTTAGTGTAAATGAAGAAACAAGTGATCCGATGTTGAAATAAACCTTAAACTATTTTGTTCACTTAGGCGCATTTGAATAAGGGTGAGCAACAAGCACACAGTTCACCTGATGGTAAGTGGGTGACGGGGCAAATAGACATCTACTTCTATTCTCGATTAAGAATTAAAATGCAGATGCGATTTCACCGCTGAGGATAAATTTTAATTAATTTGTTTCCAGTTCTAAGTACATAATACATATACAATCACAATCTGCCAAACCGTGAACACAATTTGTCGGCAACAGCTCGCGTGGATACACATACATATCGCACAGTGAGAATGAAAGTGACCGATCTCAAAATTTCTGCGAATTGAGTTAAACACTTGAAACTACTCCTAATAAAATGGTCTATCGTCTAGTGAATCAATAAGTGACCATTTCGTACCAGAAAAGGACAAACATAAACATTGCGTCTCTTTCTGTTTCGCGCGTCTCAGCCCTCCCCCCGCAACGACAGTGACCGATTCAGCGTTTCATCCGCAGTGTTTCTGGTTGGTTGTTATTTAGTTAATTTTAAAGTGACCTAAACCTCAGTGCGCCAATACTCTACGCAAATGTAAGTACACATTTTGTTAAAATTCTAATCGTATAGTGACCAATGTTTGTATTAGGTCATTTTTGTACTATAAATAAAGCTATGTGTGGTGACTCAAGTCTAGTTTGGTCATTTTATTATAAAAAATTATGCTAAATGCAATGAATTATTTTTCTTTCTTCAAGTCTTTTTTCTATTAAATATTTTATCCGTGTAATGTACTATTTGTAGTAAGGTCACTTTATGAATAATTCATTGAAATAATGCTGAGCCTTAATAAGTGTTATGCCACTTTATCGTACGTAATGTGTGTGTATATTTCTGCTTAGGTTGTTTTATGAAAACAAGAAGATGAAACGAAGAGTTGATTACATTTTTCAAATGCTACCATCGGACCGAAGAAACGAGGTACGAGTTATAGTAATTTTAGGTTATAATTAGTAGTTCAGTTCTTGTTATTTATTTTATGGATTTTTGAAAATACCTGGGTAATTTTTTGTATGTACGTACCATTTATAACTTATTTCTTTACAGCATAATGAAAAAGAAAGCGATGGATTTATAGCAAATTCGCAGCAAAATAAGTATCATGAATTACAAATTACTCAAAGTAATCAGCTAATTGACATTGAGTGTTTGCTTAAAAATAGTGCAATAAAATCTCCACGAGTCTATGGTATTGATTTAAAAACCGTTTTTTTTTCTTTCTTTCTAGAATCTTCAATCAGATGAGAGTGTATCTTTTATTGAAAACACACCGGAAAAAGAAATAAAGAATACATGAACACCTAATAATAACCCAATAGAGGTCAGTTTATGAAACTATTGTAAACTCGATTTTTATTTTAAGCTATTATTATAATATATAACTTTCGTAATTTACATTTTTTGTAACTCCTAGTTGCCGAAAATGGGCTACAATGAGATGAATGCTGATCAAGCTTCTAATAGTCCAAAGCTTCTTAACTGTTCTGAAAATTTGACTGAGGTAGTATGTAGGATCATTTAATGTTAATATAACCGGTGGTTAAGCGCGAAAAACAAATAATAAGTCGAATTTTGTCCTTTAGGTAACAGTTACACAACCTGCTATAACAAATATTGGAGAAGAACCATCAACATCATTTCCACGAAAACATGAAGCTTCCAGAAAATCGAGCACCTCTTCATCCACTTCATCGAGGTCTTCATCATCGAGTTCCACATCGTAGTCTACTCATTGAGGACGTCAAAGATACAGCACAAGAATAATAGTTTTTCATTTTCACGTGTTCGAAGTAATCCAAATTATCAAATAACGCCAGTAAATACTGATGAAAGCGACGTTGACTTAAGTGACTCTGATCCAACTTATTTGAATAATATCGGGCCAAAATATATTTCCTCATCAAGCAGCTCTTCGCCATCACGGCGTGCACCATCTCCGTCATCTTCATATCCTACTAATACATAATAATCATTCGATCAAAAATAATCCCGCAAGATCTAGGAAATGTTTGAGAAACCCATCTGATTGGAAACAAAACAAAACCAAATCCCTCAGAAATAGTGGAAAACCGTATTTTTCCTTGTCAAAATCTAAAAAAACTTATTCCCGCTCGTCAGATTAAGGAAGTATGTAATTGAAGGTTGAAATGTTTTGATAAGATGCAGGATACAGACAGAATCAATTTGTTTAATCATTTCTAGCGGATGAATAATATTGAATTGCAACGTGCATATATTCGATCGTGTATGCTTGAAGTTAAACCCAAGTACAAATATTCTAATGCTCAAAATCCTAGACAACCTAATAACGCCTTTTACTTTACGATAAATAAAAATAAAATACGAGTGTGTAAGACCTTTTTCATCAATACCTTAGACGTGACAGATAGACAACTAAGAACAGTCAAGAAGAAAACAAATAATCAGGGTTTTGTAGATTCATACATGCGAGGAAAACATACAAACAGAAAAAATATTGAACCGGCTCTTGTACAAGACATAAAAAATCACATCAATTCAATTCCCAGAATCGAATCCCGTTATTTACGAGCTCAGACTAGTAGAGAGTATATTTCTAACAGCAAAACTATAACAGACCTTTGGCGGGACTTGAATTTACTTCAAAAGGAAAAAAATAAACCGGAATGTGAATACTGGTTATATCTTAACACATTTAATAAAGATTTTAACATTGGATTTCATCAACCAATGAAAGATAGGTGTGAAACATGTGTAGCTTATGAGCTTTCCTGCAGACATAAAAATTGATGTAAAAACTAACTACGATAGGCATTTTATTGAAAAAAGTGTCGTGAAGAAAAACAGAGAGATCGCGAGAATATAGACCAAACACCAATTTGTGATGTGTACGATTTACAGTTTGTAATGCTCTGTCCAAGTTCATCCTATTTTTACTATTGCTCCAAAATTAACTGTCTAAACTTCACAATAACAGAACTAAATAATAAAAGTAATAAAGATAATGATTCTGCTTACGGTGATGTTACGTGCTATTTTTGGGATGAAACCCAGGCTCATAGAGGAGTAACGAGACAGGTTCTTGTATTTTTGATTACCTAAAAGAATTGAATCTTCAACACCCAAATAAAAGTTGCAAATCACTTTTTACTCTGATAGCTGTACGGGGCAAGACAAAAATAAATCTATGGCAGCGTTGTACTCTTTTGCAGTTACTCATTTAGAAAATTAGAGAACATAACGCACAAATATTTGATAAAGAGCCATACCCAAAATGAAGCCGATAACGTGCACAGTTTAATCGAAAAAGAGATAAACAAAAATGAAAGATCAGATCCCATTTATGTACCCTGTCAATACGCAACTCTTATAAAAAGTGCTCGAAAAACTGGTAAACCTTTCATTGTCAAGGAACTCGATTACACTTTTTTTCATGATATTAAAACTTTGCAAGACCAATGGGGATACAATGAAGATACTGACAAAGTTACAGTAGTATGGAATGACATTAAAATGCTAAGTTTTAGGAAAGGAAACGAGTTTCAAATGCACTTTAAAACTTCTTATTTAGAGACAGATTATAAAATAATTGATATGCATAACAAAAGGAAGAAAATGAAAAGCTACGACGAAATAAGATTAGATAAATTATTTGTACAAGCGCTCAAATTAAAATAACATAAGAAAAAAAGATCTGAAAGACTTGGTGCGAAAAAATTTTATTCCAATGTATTTACAAATTATTACAATAATCTGTAATATAATTTCATAGAGCAAATAAATATTGATTCTCCTTTAATAACTGTTGGAACTTATTCGACGATTATATTTACCCTCTATGATTTTTAAATACTTAGGATTAAATGATAGAGACTTTCAGTAATCCACCGCGTTATTTGAGCGCAAGATAAGTACTCTGAAAAACAGTGGATTACTGAAAGGCGTTGAGGACTGATACGGATATGTACCTAACAACTAGTAACGTATTACGTAATTTATTTATTTATTTTTTTATTTATTTATTTATTAAGTAAAATATTATGATTATTTAGGACAGAATAGAAAGAATAATGTTAACATTTCATTCTTAATTCAAAGTGATTCAATTTGTTCAAATAAATACCAAATATTATGTTTAATTATAGAAATATAAGAAGGTTTTGAAAATTAAGTTTTGTATGTCAATTTTTCTCGTCTATTTTTATTAACTGATGAGAAGTTTTACCTTTATTTCAGTAATAAATGTCATTTCATTCTTAACATTTTTTGTCTTATTGGCCAATTTTTCATCAATGTTACAGAACCAAACGGACTCAATTTTAATTAAGTTGTAAAAAGTCCTTTAATTTTAAAAATTAAGCTGCCCTATATCTTAATAAGTCAATGATATTTAAAAAAAATATAGTACAAAAATGACACATTTCCGGAAGGTTTTTTTTGAAATAGTGCTTAAACATTAATAAACACTTTTTGTTACGGTATTTTGGGTAAACTAATTGAAAATAGTCAAAAAATACATTGCCAGCATAAATATGTAAATAACTATCCATTTGAAAAAGTTATGACATATTTTATTGGAAACTCCATATAATACGAACACGTTTCTTTGATTTCCCACAAAATGCAAATTTCTAGTTAGGTCCCTTTTATTCTCACTGTGCGATATTTATGTAATAATGAAGAAACAGGTGATCCGAAATTGATGTTAACCTTAAACTATAGCTATTTTATTTACTTAGGCGCATTCACAATTTGAGATAGATTTTTTTTACATAATAAGGTTGAAGAACAAGCAAACGGTCCACCTGATGGTAAGTGGATGCTGTGGCCCATAGACATCTATTTATATCCTCGATTAAAAATCAGAATGCAGACGCCTTGTAACCCCTGAGGACTATATGGAATGCCCCGTTTCCAGTAAAAAATTTTCTTCTGCTGTTCTTCATGGTTTTTTAATTCTGCTGTTTTTTACGCTCACCTTACGAAACACACCAGCCATGAGTTTTTACTTTACCCCGGTATTCTGTAACACTATAGTCATCGACTGTCCAATACGATAAGATGTCGTTAAAATCTAAAAACTTGACAGTATTTAAAGAAAACGAGTTTTTACGGATTTTACCGCGTATATTACTTATTTTATATTCCGGACGTTTCGAGCACTTTACAGAAACCATAGCCACGAAGGAGATTGAAGTGCTCGACGTCCCAATGTAATAGTCAACCACGGCTACCTCCAAGTTAAAATTATTAATTTTTATTTCGATCTACGCAGTATGAACTTATAGAATCTTGAAGTCTGTTGTATGCTTGGGTTGAGATTTCATTTAATTAATTGTAGGATCTCAAGCAGATATTACCACCCAGCCAACTTCTCAATTGAAATGTGGATATTTTTTGATTTCAATAGTCTCGCGAATTATCCTTGGAAGAAATCGGTGTGTGAGAGACCACATGCACAATAAAGTTTAAACACTTGACTGATGGTAAAAACTGACTAATCTTCTTCGGCAGCTTGAAGTAATGGAAGCACGCTTCAAGATGTAGCCAATCTTGACTAGATTGGTTACATCACAGACATATGGTAGTATAGCAGGCACACGCTCGACTGTAGCCGGCTTCACTCGTTCACTGTGACGTAGGCGCGAGCCCAAAGCTTGGTCTCGTGCAAAACTTACTTGGATTGTTGGAGATCGGCCAGGTGTTTACTGTCACAGATCCTTTATGCTCTCTGAAACAGGCATTTACGCAATTTGAAGGACGGTGGTGAGAATCACCGTAGATCGCAACAAACAATAATAATTTGAATATGGATGTAGCCGTAGTTAGCTATGACATCGGGAAGTCGAATACCTTAGTCCTCCCCACGACCATCGGTGGTATAAAGTGCTCGAAACGTCGGGAATACAAAACAATTTAATATACGAGATAAAATCCGTAAAAAAAAAACTTCGCGCTATAATATAGTTGGACCGCCACGATGGTTTTGGTTATTCATCATTATCATCATCATCATTACAGCCCTTTACAAGTCCACTGCTGAACATAGGTCTCCCCCAAGTAATGCCACAAAGTACTGTACTAAGTTACCTGCATCCATCGACTTCCTGCATGTCTTACCAGGTCGTCACTCCATCTAGTGGGGGGTCAGGGCAGCTACGAGGCTGCCACTCGAGAACCTTTTTTCCCCAACGGTTGTCGGTTCTTCGAGCTATATGGCCGGCCCATTGCCACTTCAGCTTACTAATCCGTTGGGCTATGTCGGTCACTCTGGTTCTACTGCGGATATCCTCATTTTTAAGTTTATCACGCAAAGAAACTACGAGCATAGCCCTGTCCATAGCTCGCTGAGCGACTTTGAGCGTCCTCATACGGAGGACCAGGTCTCAGTTCCATATGTCATCACTGGCAACACGCACTGGTTGTACAACTTAGTTTTCAGGTTTTGAGGTATACCTGTTGGTTTTAGTTATTGTAAATTTGATATTACCGGTCCTTACAATTATATTTCTCATGAAATAACTACTGCGACGACGTACCTATACACCACGTGAGCATTAAGAAAATTTTTGTAGGTATATTTTTAAAAAATCATCGCGTGTAGATATAACTGAAATCACGATATTTTCCCGATCCAATAAACGGCTTTCCATATAGAAGCAAGTGGAGCGTAATTTGTTATGCCGGTTCATTACATGGTAATAAATTTTACGTATTCCTGAATATTAATACTTCAGAACACGCGAAGATTCTCTATAGACATTTTTACTCAAAGTAAGTATTTAAAAGTATATTTCATTTTGATTTTACGTAAGATAACGTTACAGACACCTCGTTAGGGCAGTGTCGGCCATTCGACTGCGACCCAGCAGGCTTATCAGGAATATTTGATTTGGGGATTTTGTGGGTTTCTGCGTGTGCTGTTTATGTAAATGAAACGCTTTCACAAATTGGGATTAATTTTTTTTAACACTCAAAGATATTACTGGCTGTTAGAACCTTATTTCTGCCTAGGAGTCCGTCTGGGTAGGTACAATGTTCTTAAACATTTCTACCGCCAAACAGAAGTTCGTGCTTGCACCACTGTTTCCCGTCATGAAGAGAGAGAGAGAGAGAGAGAGAGAGAGAGAGAGAGGGAGAGAGCAAGTATAATTACAGACTATTAGGCATTTCATCTTTGTCCTCAGAGGTTAGAACGCATCAGTAGTCTTCTTCGTTTGAAGTTGTCTGCAGGTATCCACGTACTGCAGTAGCCACTTACCGTTAAGTGGACTGTAAGTTTGTTTGTCACTTCATTTTAAAAAAATATCTGTAGGTTATCGATTTCTGAACAGACATAAATAAAAGCGAGATAATGAAAACGTGATAAAATACACACGCTCTACTTCATTGTGTTTTAATAAAAGATCAACGTAGTAAAAGGGTGGTAAGCTGTCCGCTGGGTTAAATTCGTTTTATTATTCAAAGCTTTATTGCATCGAAGCTTACTTACAAACATAAAATAAAAATAACTTTTATATAATTTCATATATTTTACTAAAACATTACAGTAAAAATTAATTTGGTAATAGAAAATAATTCTCATCTTATATAACTAAAAAATGGATATTTAGGGAAAACAACTTTTCAGACGCTCTAAGAATTTACTTTGATCGATTTTAATTGTGCATTCATTGGTGTAATATTTTCGTAGAATATACAGAGTGTGTGTATATACAAGTATTCCTGTAGTCTCCGGTGTAGTGTACGTAGTACGTTCATAATATTATGATAATTTATAATATTATTGTGGCACAAATACAAAAATAGTTTCCATTCGGAGAGAGGTAATAGTGGTTAAATTTTCAATAGAATACATATAACGTTTTAGAACACAATAAAGTTACGTTACAGAAGTGCCTCAATAATGAGGTTGAAATCTTCATCATAATTTTTTTATAACCTATCTTAAAAATTACTAACTATTTTGAAGAATTCACCACGAAAATTTCATCTGGCTAGTACTAGAACATCATGTTAAAAAATGTACTTAAATAGTCCATGTGCCAATAACCAAATTTTTTTTCTTTAATTTAAAGTCTAATAAAAATGCAAGTAAATTTATTTTGTTAAGCGTACACTTCGTTAGTAATTAAAAAAAAAAACAACAAGATACTATACGATAGGACAAGAATGTGTGAAATAAAACACACGAATATAATATATTGCTATGAAACC
This sequence comes from Parnassius apollo, assembly GCA_907164705.1. Lineage (NCBI taxonomy): Eukaryota > Metazoa > Arthropoda > Insecta > Lepidoptera > Papilionidae > Parnassius > Parnassius apollo. The sequence goes on along the minus strand of CAJQZP010000160.1, from coordinate 4,624,862 downwards.
TGATGGTTCTGAAAAGGAATTCACACAGGATACCAGTGGGGTTGGCGAAGAAAAAGAATCACAGGAAGGTAAAGAAGATGAAGATGTGACTAATTTAGATTTTGAAGAAATATCTGATGGAGAACTTGAAGAAGAAAGAACACGAGCCGGGTTAGGTGATGCATTGGGCGTGGACTGGGCAAGTTTGGGTGCTGATGCGCGCCGACGCGAACAATTTCCCCCCTTGGAGGTGCGCGCGATCGTTGGCGACCTGAAAGGGTACTGGCCCGGCTTGGTCTGTCTTTATATATGGCTGGCAAAGATGCAGTACAGAGCATATTAAATAAGAATGCAGAGACTCTTCAAATAGAAAAGAATAAAATAGACTCTAATACTGAGAAAAATAAAATACAAAAAGTTTTGTAGTTGTAAGAATTTGATTAGAAAACCTATTTCTCGTGCCTTAAGTGATATAAAATATGTAAAATTATAAATTGTTTGTTATTTCAGTTCCTAGACCTACATATTTCAAAACCGCCCATAATTTTTTTGTAACTACGCCTAGAATATTGACGGAAAGTATCATCCGTCTTGAACCAAAAATTTGAACTCCATACAATAACGTCGGTTAATTACATACGTCACATTATACTGCAGAGAACAACGACCGATGTGACTTTTTACGAAAACTATACATATTAGGAGTTTGTAGTGTAAATCACATTAAAAAGTCGTTATACAAAACAACTTGTCTAAATTTTACGTTAATTGAATTACTAGTTTTAAAAATATGGAGTAATATTCCATAAAAAATCTTTGGACGGCTCTCCTGTAAAATTGCTAAATTGCAGATCCGTCTTTGTTCTACGACTGCGACGATATATTGTTAAAATATTATTTTCTATTTTAGATACGCTTATTTACAGTAAACATTATTAGCGATGCATAATCTACATCTCTTTATAAAATTTTCTTTTTTACCTGCGGGTGGATCCTCCTGAAAAAATAATCCCTTATTTGCTTATTTGGAGTAAGTAGTGTTTTTTCAAATTTAAATGATTAAAAAAATATTAACATAATTAAAATAATGAGTTCTTAACTTAACATTCTACTGTTCGAAGATACAATTATTTTATTATCATCATCATATTATAGCTGACCAGACCAGTTTGTAGACTACCAGAAAGCAATATGGAAAGCTTTACAAGCACAAAAAGTGGAAAAAAATACGTGCAAATCAAAAACACCTTTACGAGAAAAATACTAGTAGAGTGAAACTAGAGACCGCAGGATCACCTATCTATATCAAAAGAGGAGTACGGCAAGGCAACACTCTATTGCCTCAAGTCTTTATAGCAGTAATAGAATCGATACTATAAACAACGAAATATAATAATAATAATAAGGAAACATATTTGCCACTTGAGGTTTGCCGACGATATTGTCCTTCTATCAGAAAATAGCACAGAGCTAGAATCAACGTTACACACATTATAATAAGCAAGTAGAGAGATACGACTAGAATTTTACAGTGGTAGAGCCACACCGCAGTCTGTTGCATGCATGGGCCGGCTCAAGCCTGGGTAGTAACACGACCTCACAGAAGACCAGTGTGAGTAGAGGCTTTTCTTTTACGTTTCGTCTGGTGAGTGCAGGTGGCCGGAGGCCAAATCCCCCCCTCCCCACATAAACATGGTAGCGGAATTATATGCAAGATTACACCAGGAGGGTACCAGCACCTTTGGAGAATCCCTCACTGAGCATCCGCAACCAAGCTAGTCCACTCCTGAGCGTGGGTGCTCAGGCTGCCCCGCGTATTCTGGGGAGGGGGTGGGGGGTAAAACAAAAACAGACCAACTCATTGATCACATCCAGATGGTTACAGACTCCCTGTTACATCAGATCCTATCCGCAGAGATCGTGATACTTGGTGATTTTAACGCCCACCACGCTGAATGGCTTGGTTCTCGTTTAACCGATCATGCGGGTAGATCTGTTTATGATTTTGCTTTACCTGGTTACCTTGCCTACGTGGATATCAGATGTGGAAGACCATATACCTTCCCTTTTGGACCTTCTGCTGACCTCTCATCCGGACGGATAACAGGTCTCCGTCGATGCTCCTCTTGGCTCCTTGGATTATTGTCTGATCCGGAGTACGGTACTCACGCTCTCATCGCGATTGATTAGTGCAGGTTGCCGCCGTGTTTGGCATTATAGGTCAGCCGATTTGGACGGGATGCGATCTTTTTTTGCATCCTAACCTTTTACCCGAGGCGGGTTTGCTTCTCGCCGGATGATCCCAGCGTTGTTGTTGATTCTGTCGCCGTTTAAGTGCAACAGGGAAAGGAACTTTTGATTCTATCATCTGTGGTACTTATCGGAGGCAGAACCCAGCCTTGGTTTGGTCACTCCTGCAAAATTGCACTACGTCATAAGCAAGAGTGCTACCAGGCCTGGGCTCGCGCATACATGTAAATACCAGCGTTCTTAATAAGTATAATTCTGCTTCCAGGTCCATCAAAAGTGTCATTGTCTAAGGAGGTGCAAGTGTCTAAAGGAAGTTTTAAAAAGTTAATGAGAAATGAAAAAAGTCTACAGCAGAGTCATAGACTCATGTGTTTTGCCATCTTTAACCAACGCATGCCAAACTTGGAAGTTCACACGAAGAGTCAAAAGTAAAATCACATCTTGCCAGCGAAATATAGAAAGAAGCGTCACAAAAATTAGAAAAAGTGAGAAAATTCGTCACATTATCATCAGACAAAAGACAAGAGTAACAGATATGCCCTCATTACGCTCTGAAGTTAAAATGGAGGGGGGCAGGACGCGTATCGAGAATGAGCGACGAGCGGTGGACAATTCGCATGACCTCAAGGCCAGGTCACACAGGCACTCAGAAAAAGGAAGAGCTGCATCTAGATGGGCAGACGACATCACTCGAGTCGCAGACACAGACTGGATATCAGAAGCCAAGGACCGAGACCGCTGGCGTTCTGTGGAGGAGTCGTTCACCCTCACTACTTGAGGGGTTCATGCATGGATTTTTTATCTTAAATCTTTATTCTATTTTAAATCTACAATTATTTTATTTTCTTATTTTTATTTTCATATTATTTCAATTTTTTTTTAATTTATGAATTCTAATAAGTATATTTAATTTAATTTAATATGATTTAATAAAAAATAATAATAATAATTTAATATGATTTAATATAAGAATAAAAACATAAATGTTAATAAATATTTAATAAAAAGGAAAAAAATATAACTATTCACTTTTGAGATAGAAACAAAAGCAATGTAATTGGCCTTTTATAACTTATTATATTGTTATTATCAAAAAAGATTATTACAAGCAAATGTTATGTGCAATGCATGAAATAAAAGGTTTATTATTTTTTGTTTATTTATTATTTATTATATCTGGCCACAAATTCACTGTTGACTGCTGATACTAAGGTAGTCATGAACCGTAGTTTCACAGCATCTCTCGTACTTTAATACATGCTTTGTAGCTTATGATATATGTAAGTCAAGACAAGCGAGTGACTAAAGAAATGTTCAGTAAACCTCAGTAAAAAGGACATCAATACAGCTACACCTTTTTAAACTGTGACCGTCATACATAAAAAAACAACAATTTTGCGTCACCTTAAAATTAATCTTATAAATCTAATAAATCTTACAAATTTTCCACATTACTATTGATTTAACAATGTCTACAATAATATATTATTAATACGGTTTAACGATTATCGGTCGCAGTTATCAATAACTGTATTATTGTTATAATATTTCATTGTAATTACTACTTACAATTGTAATTACTGTACAAATACAGGTTTTGGTCGTACATAAGTCTTTCATTTATCATGTTGTCCTTATATTGGTCCATTATTGAAATATTACGACCGTGCTAACCAGACAGCGCACCTGTTGAGGGGCGTTATTATTGATCCCGTGGAGCCCCAGAAACCAGGCAATGCTTTTAAGCTCTCCCGTTTGATATAGGAATAATAATATCTCCTTTCACTATTATTATATTGGCTTTACCTGTTTTGTTCTTAATATTATTAATTTCTTTATTCTTTTCAATAAAAATTTTCATCGAAATAAGTAAAATGAAAATGTTTTTAAATAACGGTAATTAAATTATATTTTCCGAACAGTAATGTACCGAGTACCGAAGAGGTAATTAAAGATGGTGGTACCTTGCAATGACTAGTCTAGGCTAGACTAGTCTACCAGACCGATCTAGATCACAACGACTGATCCTTGTAATGCATAATATAATCTTCGTGGACATACACATACACATTTAAACAAAGTTTTATAACCACAAACCACTTGTTATTGTGCACTAATCAACACTAATTTAGGATTTTTTTTAAAATTAAACATAACTAAAAGCTAACCTATCTAAAGTAATATTAAGTTATACCATAATAATAGATGCAGATTTGACTGAGAAAGGAAAATGGGAAAGAGTAGATCTCCCCCTAGGCAAGGTGTTTGGCCCGGGGAGTGGCCAATTTTCCATGATGTTATTTTGGTGCTGTTCTATATATAGCGCGGTGACTTCGGAGATTTCATACCGCGACTTTAGGCTTCGATGCATTTCACTCACGTCACTCTCCTGCTCAGACCGGAGGTCAATAGTGCAATCTTGATATCGACGTACGTTGCAAGTGCCACTAAGTTTCCTTGTAGTGTGCGGTGAGTCGAGAAGAACGCAAGTAAACTGCGAGAGTACCATGAAGCAGTAAGGCTCAGATCCGTGCCGAACATTGTAGTGTAGAGAGTAGCTTGGAGGAACAAGAATATTACTCCATTGCTTGGATGAACCTTGTAAAGCCAGATGGCTTGCAGGATTTGGAGACTGCAGACAATATCTACTGGGGAGCGAATGGACGGAGTTCTTGAAGATGATGACAAAAGCTTGAAGTTGAGGTTTTTTAAAGGTGGTATGTTGCGTGTTCAAATCACGTCGGTTTTTCATTACTCATGGTAAGCCCGCGATTCGGTGTGTCTGGATTGTTACATACCCTTTTGGTTTGGTTACTGGGTTAATGATTAAAAACATATATTTTAAGTCAATTGTAGAAAATACATACATACATACATACATACATACATACATAAACACTCACGCCTGTCACCCAGAGGGGTAGGCAGAGACAACAGATTTACATTTAGCATAAACCTGACAAACCTCCCTCGCTTCTTTCACATCCATATACCTACGCATACATGCTAGGCGATTAAGGGTACTCTTAATTTGGCCCATTTTCATTGTATCACCAATTTGGTTGACAAACTTTCGCCTAGAGTGTCCCTTTCCGACTCTTTCATTGACTTCTGCAACATATATTTGCTTTGTCAGTCTTTTCTCATTCATTCTTTCTACATGACCAAACCACCGAAGCATTCCTTTCTTAATCCTGGCACAGAAGATCACAGCATCATCTTGCAAAACACACTCTTCTTTTATCACACAGTTGCTCACCTGTCACTCAAATTAAGCCCTAACATACTCCTTAGCGACCGCATTTCTACTGCATTTATTGTACTCTCGTGCTTCTTTGCCACACTCAACTTTCACTACCATACGTTAAAGTAAGGACTAATACAGCATTGTGAATTACCATACGTGACTTTTTTAACACATTCTGGCTTTTCACAATAGAGTGTAGAGCACCTTTTACTTTATTTCTTGCGTTCACTCGTCGTTTTATCATATCTTACTTATCATATCTCCCATCTATGCTGAATACATATCCCAAATATACAAACTCATCTACTTGCTTTACCATCTCCCCTTCTATTCTTATTTCACATATCGTTTTACTTTCTTCTCTTTCGAAAATCATAACTTTCGCTTTAATTGCATTCACTTTCATTTTGACTGGAAACGAGGCATTCCATGTTAGTGCTCAGAGGTGACAACGCATCTTCATTTTAATGCTTAATTGATTTGATTTGATTGATTGTATGTGGGCGACGGCATCTACTTACCATCAGGTGTACTGTGTGCTCGTTTGTCAACCTTATTGTTTAAAAAATACAGATTTAAAACTTTAAATAAGTTTTATTATCATCATCATCCCTACATGTCTTTTACAAGTTCACTGTTGAACACGGGCCTCCCAAAAGCTACAAAGCACGGTATTGCGCCACCTGTATCCATTGACTTTCTGCATGTCTTATCAGGTCGTCCATCTGTCGAGCCTGTCTGTCGAGACTGTGCTGTTTTTCTCACTAAGTAGTCCTCACGGGTGACAGCGCATCTGCATTTTGATTCGTAATCGAGAATAGATGTAGATGTCTATGGGCCACAGCAACCACTTACCATCAGGTGGACTGTGTACCCGTTTGTAACCCTATACTATATAAAAAATGTGGCAGATTGTACTCTTCCGTATTCCGTAAAATGTTTGTTAATGACTCACGAAAACAGCACGTACATACAGCTTAAAAGGAAATCGGTTTATAGATCTTAAAGATAGCGTTGTTGTTTCTAGATCTCAACAACAACGCCACTTACCGGGTCAAATTGTGAGTGTGAGTGTTTATCAAAATCGTTTTTAAGTGATGATCTTTTATACATGGGGCAATAGATTTTTATTTTTATAGATTTACCACTTGATTAGCGGAAATATAACAATTGACTATAAACAAAGCTTTATCTGTTTGGATGTATGAATATAGTTAAGGCAGGATTTTGATAATACCGTGAAGCGGCGGCGTAAAAGAATTTCCTACCAAATAATATATAATATTATTACTTAGAAGCTCTAAGACCATACCATCGGGTGAGTATCGTAAAAGACGAGAGAGGGAAATGAAACAGGAAATAGGCAGCATTATCTTCCCGATAACATCTCAAAAGAATTAAATTGCGATTACCAAACCACTTGCTAAGAGAGGGAACTAAAGCAAATTTTCCCCCTACGTTAAGCAGTGGACTTTTGATTAATGAATGAATAATGGATTATATCTTAATAGAGCAGAGATGTAAACGGGTAATAATTTCTTAATCGATTTATTAATAATTGTGATCTAGCGGCGAAAGAGAAGAAAGACGGCATTCATACTGCTATTATTGTACTATCGGAGTAGTGCTCTCTGTGTACGTTCCGTGAAGCAAACCCTGTGTCGACCAAGCAAACACAGTTATTATTCCCTGTGAAACCTTTAATAAGTTTAAGGATAATTTGGCGGAAATATACCGGCTGAATTTAAGTAGATTTCATAGTGACCTTTAACGATATATTTAAAATTATACAACGATAGTACGAAATTCCGCTTTATTCGACTACTTTTTGTTGTAAGATGTCAGATGAAACTTTGATAGACTTTCATTGATATAAATCAGTATAATGAACCAGATTAATAAGAATCCATAATATAGAATGTAAGCGATTTCGAGAAGCCCTCAAAATTGTCATATAAAAAAAAATTCAATATTTCCCGTGAAATTTGGTCAGTGGCGACATCCTGTTAGAATCACACTTTTGTGAGGTCCATAACATCTATCCTAGGCCACAAAAAATTGTTATCAATTTCCGATATTAGTCGCTATTGACAGTAAACGCGGCTCTTGCGCATCTTCAAAGAAATAAGGGTGGATGATACCGGCGAACAAAAATCCACGGCAAAAAATAATGGTTGATGTGATTTACGTACATGGTGGATATGACTGTTACCACTAATACTGTATAAGTAAAGTCTTATGGTTTACCTTTTCTTTCGGTGCAGTGTTGCTCGATACTATTTAGGGCAAGAAAGAAAAAGCCCGTTGGGGTTTTCGTGTTTGCCGAATCGCTCATACTATCCAAAAAATAAAAATTTGGAAACTGCAACATTTTGTAATTTGCTACTCAATAGTCTGCTGGTAGTTCCATAAATGTCTTCAGTGACACTCACAAGATTAAGACAAATTGTTTGACGTAAGAATTATCAAAATCGGCCCACGCGTTTGGTCTCTAGAGCGCCACAAAAGAGCAAACATATACATACATCCTTATCTTGGCTGATAAACACATTACCCTCCGCAGTCCGGTGAAAATGAATCCTACTATCGTCTATAGCTTTTTAACCTTTCTGCATTTCAATTATTTATCGAGGGTTGAAAAAAATGCCTATGTGCTAAAAGCACCACTGGTGGACTGTGGGCATGTTTGTCACACTAGTATATAACATGTGGGGTGTGGTCGATATGTGTACTCCGTAAAGTGGTTCGATATTACTCGCAACCACCTAACCACAATGCGCACACTAAGTATTCTTACGAGTATATTACTAAGTAACGAATACTAATGAAGGATAGGAATAAGAATTAACTGACTCGAATGAAGTAATGTTATTTCTATGTAACAAACAACTTTTACTACAAATAAATTTACAAGGCCTTATCTTATCGACGTCACCTGTTGTTCTCTGGTAGTGGCGTGATATAAGAGTTTGGCTTAATCCTCATGCGCGTAGCAGTTTTATGAAGGTCCAAGGGAAGCGAGTTACGCCACAAACATTTTGAAACCATTTTACTCATTTAATAGAATAACGATCAACAATAATTATTTTATACTTATAACTTCCCGTAAGACTTTTTAAAAGTTATACATGACAATATTCGTTATCGTAATATTTGCAACGATTCGTTACAGTACTATACTTTTAAAGTAAATCTTGGAACACAGTTTTTTTTTTCATGAAACACACGGATAAAAAATAGGCTGAAGGGCGAAAACTTAAAAAATATGTTGTCCCTGTATCTAGGGATGCGTACCGCTATACTGTAACGGTTACGGGAAAAATCCCGTTACACTACAGGCTATAAAAAGTCCACAGCTCAACATAAGCCTCCCTCATATATTACCTCACTGAGGGAATATTTACCACAGTCACAACGCTTGAAAGATGGAGCGGTATGCTGCTGCCCACCTACTGGTTTCTTTTCCTCTGTCGCTAAATAGAACAACCACGAACGAGATGGAGTTATGGATATTCTGAAAACGCTGCTGCACTGTTAATAAGTTAGGAAGATTAAATAAAATTAATTAAAAATAAATGAAACGCTTTTTCGGACTTTAATTTGAAGGTTTAGGTTAAAATTATCTTTATAAGTCTCATTTCTGACTACCGTCGCGCTACCCCAATGCGTGTTGGCGAACTTTACCTTTCTTCCAAATATATAACTCTTTTATTATCCTCAGACATGCAGATTTTCCACACGATGTTTTACCTCCACACCAAACACGTTGTAAATAAGCACTAAAGTTCCAATTAACAATTTCATCGGTACCGGCGGGGATCGAATCCGGTTAACTCGCGTACTGTGTAATTTACAGCGAGCGCTTAGCCCCTGAGCTACCATGGCATTTTAAATTTAAACCAAAGTTTAATTAACCCTTCAATTCCCATAAAAATCCCATGCAGTCGCATGCGTATCTCGAGCGTGATTCGACCGCACCCACCCACAGCACTTTAAACCATTAAAACTTATATTTAGAGACTACTTTCCTATGAAAAAGTTTGACATTATAAAATCTATACAAACATTTCTATCCTGTGGTTTAAACAAAAGTCAGGTTTTTATCATTACAAAAAGATTTTAAAGTATTTGACATATATGACTGAGCTTTATCTATAGTAATGAATTAATAATTTTTTATCTAAGATATTTATACTATGGCGACTGTAGCACGTTCAAAACGAAATTTTCTTTTCACAAAACATTAAAATCGGTACTCCTTGACTAATGAATGGGTTTTATTGGATATTCTTTCAAATAAATTCGCTTTAGCATTTTGTATTTAATCAATTTCAGTATTGTTTCTTTCTTTCACAATTTCTCAATATTTTATTTAGTTTCTTGAAAGTTTCATTAAGCAGATTTGAGATAAGACATTATAAAAGCAAGTATCGCTATGAAAAAAGTTTATGTTGAATTACGTTTTAAATTATAAAATTTAATCATGAAGATGTTCATGTTCTTATTTTCTTTTATGGTTGCAATTTTTATGTAGATTAAAAATTTGAAACGTCTCTAATTAAATAAAGTTTTAGTAATAATTTTAGAGAGTATTCGATGTAGAGACAAGAGTTACTTTTACATTCCCACAAATCACTAGGATGAAGTTGCAAAATATGTTAACTCGAAGATACAATGCCAATGGGGGAGAGATTTTTGACTAGTAGCCATAAATCAGCTAACGTCTGCAGCATACATAACATTGTTTTAAATATCTAATTACAACAATGTAATTATATTTTTGTACTAACATAAGTCACACACAACAAAAAACTTTTACTAATGCAAACTACTAAATGTTCTCGTAAGATGGGGTGATAGATTCTCCTATTCATCCTATTATGTATCAAATACATCTAACGAACATGGCAATTACGGTAATTCCACCGATATACCTTAGCCTACCAATCCACCTGTCTTCCGATCCGCTCCGGCTTTATACGTGTGATATCTGAATTCTACAACAGCGCCACCTACCGGGTCCAACTATGCCTGTAAACTGTTCGTGGATTGCAAACAATATGTTAACAGAATTTTACCACAATATGATGAACGTTATGGCAGCGAATAAAATATTAATTTTTATATATTAAGTTGCTTTTGATTTAAAACAATTGCAATCGCATCACTGTAATATTTATTCGTTCGAGCAACTGAATTATTATATTGAAGCCAGTCAATTGCTAGAATATTGGCGAAGGATAAGTTATAATTTATAAATAAATAGATAAGACTTCTGTATTGTATTCAGTCCCTTATTTTCCGCGATACCTTTTTATGTTCTGCCCTGAATTTTGTATGAACAATCCACTTCCGAAACTGAATTACGACATTACCTTTTATTACAATGTCAAAAATATTTGTTATCCTTTCTAGTAAAGTTTCTCATAAGAACAAGGGTGACCAGCGAGTACACAGTCTACCTGATAGTAAGTGATTACTGTGGTTCATTATAGATATTAACATCTGTCCTACTTTAAGAAATAAAATGCAGATGGGTTGTCACCGCTAAGATAAGATAGAATACCTAGTTTCAAGTAAGAACGTAAAAAACCCACGTTAAAATATGATTTTATTTAAATAAAGATTTTATTTCATACTGCCTTTGATGTTTCTATGTAAAACTTCTATTATGAGTACCATCGTAATTATTTTAGTGCAAATAAAGAATGTATTATTGCATAGAGGCTGCACAAGGCAGGCTCTCTTAGCAACCTACGTGGGTCTCTTAGAAAGATAAGTGAAAGTGGAAAAAAGTTCCACGGTTATAGTTTTTTTAATTAAATTTTTTCAAAGAGCTCTTCACCAGATATTTAAAAGTTTTATTGCTTCTGTAATCTGAATTAATTTTCGAAACACTTTCTCCAGTCAACCTAAGATCCTTCTACGGCCTGTTTGAACACAGCATAAAAATCTTCCTTGCGGGTTCTCAATCGCTTCACTTTAGTAAGCGTTGCATCATATTGAACAGCCAAACCCTCAGACAATTGATAGGCGTTTCGTTTCTGCATCGTATTGATAACTCAAAATTGTATCAGTAATATTACTACGAGAGCCGAGAACCGAGACAAGCTTGCATCAAATTTAATAATCAAGTCACGTTACCATTTTATGCGGGCCTGCTTCCAAGCATAGTTGAGTTTGTGTGGCATCCAACACGAAACTATCCTACTTACACGAAAGTAATTTGTTCACTGTCTGCACGTTAACTTCCGTAAAAGCCGTCAAAGGACGACCCCATATTTCTTCATTTCTCAAAGTTAGTCGACCGTATAAATACTATTTGATTTCTATTAAAAGATTCGTCTGGTTTTTTGATATAAAGTGTAAATTCAATGTCATTATAAATTCTTCTATAACGTTCTATGACTTATATTTCAACACGTTTTATCAGAGCAATATGTGAATTCTACGGAAAAATCTATTTCACGCCATTGTGAATGACTATTTGGGGTTAGCATGTGTAGTTGTTAGGCCCGCCGGGAGTTTGTCGTCTCTTTGTTTGCCCCACTCCGTTGGTTGTCTTCTTTTTCCTTAAAAAAAAAAAAAAAAAAACTAAAATCTAATACTTATTTATTGTTTTAGGCGCAGTCGGTTTTTGATATGATAATAAATCATATCGAGAAAATATTCCCAAAGCAGATCTATTTTTCAATGAAACACAAGATAACACAATAGTTCGTAAAAAATGTGAATTGGGAATAATCGTATTTTTACTAGCAAAAAAGCGCATTTTCAGAATAAATTATATAAATAACGCGTGTGCTAACCCACAGCAACACTGCTTATCACAGCGTACACTGGTCAAATTCACTGCAGAATGTTCTCCTTTGGTTGCTGTAGTGGAATAATCACAATCTAGATAACCGATAGAATGACTGCCGGAATCACTTTGAAGTTTTTAATACAGTTCAAACGAGCTGGAGCTTCGAGTTGAACCCTCGCTTATCGTGGAGATGAATTTAAAGAATGATATAAAAATAAATTAATGAACGATATTTTTTTTAATTTCACTTTTTTTAGTTTATCCCGTCGTGTAGACGATTTGAAAGAAAGCTAACTAGTCGTAATTATAGTATATATAATTATCTACTTTTTTCTCACGTTCAATCTTGCAGAAATAAATTGTTATAATAGGAGGTAATTGACCTCTTTCCGATACTTTGTAGTTGGCAACTACCAACTCTTGTGCTTTTATTAAATTTTGTTTTTATTTCAATAAACAATACACTAATCTTAGTACAACTGATAGAATCAGGCGTTACTTTGCGGAAATCCATTATAATAATTAATTTATTTTGCAACCTTCCGCTAACCAATTACAATGACGTGTCTTACCAATTACAATGTGTGCTCTTCAATCCAGGTCACACACCTTAGTACGTCCAATTACCTAATAAAAATTGGGATTGTAGCATTTGATGACATGATGAGAATTTTTTTTTATATGATACATTACTGGATAATTATATTTTACTAAAACTGTTGGATGACGTTTTTTACATATACTTTTCTCTTGTTCAATTATAAAATAAATGAAATTTTTTGAACACGACCAGTGTTACATTTATCGTATGAGATTTGAGTTGGACAGCCGAAGATAATTTAGGTACGTCACATGGGCCTAATCGAATCGAAGATAATAGCCTAATCTAACTCAATTACTTAGGAAACGTTACACCAGAAGTAGCCTATAATATTGATGTATAGTTGAAATAATATAATAGTAATATATTTACACATATATTATATTTATATAATATTAATACAAATATATTTAAAAAAATATTTAGATGAAAATTGCTGAATCATGATCACTTTGACTGGAACACTCAAATGAAGTGCGAAATTATTTTATCTCGTAGAATTTTTTTAAAAAAGAAGTTAAATCAATATTTTTCCTATTTCTAGGCTCATACCTAAGAATGCACTGTAAAGTGACTTAATGTTCCTGTTTTTTTTTTTATTGTAATGAGAAACACACAAACCGTCATTTAATTTCAGTGTTTACTAAACACAATGTGTTAGTGCTTAGGTGGTAGAACTCTTTCTTTGTTTGAAGTTGGTTGCAGGTTCAACCATAAATTACTCAAAGACAAACATTTAGAACCTTAATATTAAATATCAGAATAAATAAAGCTAATCTACACGATAGTTTGCCAGGCGTTGCAAGTACTTATACCCATCTATGGCAACTTATTGGCGAGGCCCATCCTATTTTTTTTATAGGATAGGGTGACAAACGAGCACACAGTCAACCTGATGGTAAGTGGTTGTTGTGCCCCACAGACATGTACATCTATCCTCGATTACGAATTAAAATGCAGATGCGCTGTCACCCGTGAGGACTAGGATGGAATGCCTCGTTTGCCGTGTTACCATACGAAACACAGCAGCATTAAGCTACTATTTTAGGCCGGTATTCTATGAAAGCGTGGTCCTTCCCGGTCAAGCCGACCCGATCATGCTACTAATATACTACTACTACTACTACTAATATAACTGCAGCATGACTACCACGTATAGCAGCAGTTCAGCAGTGACCTTGCGATAGGCTGTAATAAATTAATGAATACTAGAATTATACAGATATATATTAGGTAGCAATTCAATATTTGCGTGTGATAACAGCCTACAAAGTGTAAGAAGGAGATGGGCAGCAGTGTCTTCGTAGTAGCAACTAAACAAAACTGTGATTGCCAACCCGCATGCCAAATATGGCAACTATGGCAAATTTCCCCTTTTTTTCAGACAACCTGACGCAGACTTCCGATAGACGATCTATCTAGTTAGAAGGGTCTCTATCTTAACGTTACATAGAAAACTATAATATATATTTTTTTTATATAAAATAAAAACTACTCAAAAAGGAAAGTTGTTGTTGTATTTTTAGGATGTCAAAAGACACTGAACATTTACTAGCGCTAAGCTTAAAATATTAGAAAAAAGCGCTCCACAACGAAACAATATTTACTACCTTCACGACGGTACTGGAGCACTCGTGGAAAATTTTGCTCGAAATAAGTAACAAAATTTTGCTGGGAAATACTAACACGCCTTCCTTACTATGAAAATTCCGTCAACAAGTTTTTATCTTTACGAGTTTTATTATACGTGTTGCATGACTGCAACACCTATAAACACATGTACAGGTAAGGATTAGACATTTAATTAAATAAAGTCTAACCTTCAACTACCCACATATATGCGTAGGTGACGTTTCACATTAATCATTCCGCAATAACTTTGCACAAACTTACTCACACGATTTAAATTAACCTTCTACGTAAATCCGAAGAATTATGAAGTTATCTATATTTCATTACAATGTGTATAGTTTTTAATCACTAATTTAAATTCGAATCTTTCAAACAAAGCATAATATTAAAAAAATATCCAGTATCAACTTTTTTACTTGACGTCGTTTCAGTGATATGTCGCACCGTAGTGTTTGGATGATTAAAATTCGTTGATATGCGAATAATCGATTTTTAATTTTGTTTAATGAAATTTTTATTTTTAAAATTTCTTAAATTACATGAATAAAACAAATTTATTTTTTATTTTGTCAACGTATATTTGTGTAGGCGTGCTGAAAAAACCACTACGTAATTTCAATCTCCACACATTTTGGGGAGCTTACTGTGCGTAATTTTCTGATTTTGTGTTTGTGTTCTTATTTTGTGACTCAGCTTTAACTTTTTGAACTGTTTCTTTTATATTCATTGAAGCATGTCCTCATGTCACAAAGGATGATTGCGCAAAAGTGGTAGAAAAAACAAAAAAATATTGATTATGGATGACTTTGAAAGAGACATTAATTTTGACTACATTATTGAAATTCAGATAGTAAGTATTCTAAAAAACGACAGCTCAACTAGTTGTAATGAAAGTGATTGAATATATTTATTTTTAATCTAGCTTCAATCCAAAATTTTTATAACTGTGCCTCTAGAAATAAGCAGTAACAACAAATTCGAAGAAATTGATAAATCTTTTGTTTTAAATAATCCGTTTTTAAATTTATTTTGGTATTACTCAAACCAAACTGTAAATGATTACACCTCTAAATAATCGATATTGATTTTATTTTCAGAATCGAATATTGTAACTTCCTATTTTTTTGGTTGGCATGCTTGCAATAAGTCAGACAGCTGTCAAAATGTATTTCTTAGATTTGTGTAGACAGAGAAACCTATAAACTAATGATTAGCGTGGCCTCGAATGAGAAAGGACGATACCGTAGTTTTAGGTTATACAATAATCTTTATGATTTTTAAACATATTTAGATAACATTTTTAATTGTTCTAAGAACTGAACTGAACAAGATTCACCAAACACTTTTTCTCACTTAAACCAACTTGTAAACTCCTTAGATCGCTACGAACTGTCAAAGTTGTTTAGCAAAATGTAGTTTGCTAAATAAAAAAACCGGCACGGAGAAAGGGACAAACAATCACACCGCTCTTTCTCACTTCTATGCAAGACGTATGCATAAATCTATTTTTTCGTGTGCAAATGCGAAAGAAGGTGTCAATTTGTCCATAGGTTTCTCTGTCTACGTAGATTTGGTTGACTATAGTCAAATTTAATTATTTTTTTGAAGTAAAAACTACTTTAGGCACGTGATAAGTCGGATATTTTTGGGATATAGGGAAAAAGCACTGAACTCGCGTGTACTTCAGGCTAAGATCTTTATTTATAAATTTGCTTATAATAAATAGATAATAATAATCTTTATTTTTCATATTAAACCATATTAATACCATGATAAAAATAATTTCTAATAAAAAATACTTCCTAAAAATATTTCTTATGACCCAAAAATAGTGTTAAAAAGTTTATAAAGCTAAGAGGTTTTGACTTCTGACGTGCAGTCCTACGACTGATAGTTTTTTTTATAGAATAAGGATAATAAGCAATCATGCAGACTGCCTGGTGGTAAAGCGATGCTGTGTCCATAGAAAACTATATCAATCCTCGATTAAAAATAAAAATGCAGATTGCATTGTCACCCCTGAAGACTAAGACGGAATACTTCCTTACTAAAGAATATTCAGTTCTCTTCACTCAGGATACTAAAAAAGCAGATTATTCTGCTGTATCATGCTGGTAATCTGTATTAGCGTGATCCTATGCTAGTCAAGCTAGCCCTTCGTACTATAGCCATAATATTGCTATAACGTGGCTCTACCACGCCTAAAATGTTAAACGTATAAGTAAAAATCTGAAAACATTTACTTATCTCATAAACCTACTTCAGTTTTTTCACTGTTTTAAGTAATCTGGGTTCCCCATCCAACATTGACCTGTATGTCAATAAAAAATAACAAAGGACACAATAGAGAATATTATATTCATTTCAAGTAACGTGTTAATTAACATAACAGTGTAGTACTCTTAGTACTGGAATGCTCGAGGCATTAGAAAGGATCTCCGATTACACTCACTTTTGAACGGCTGAGCTGCTATTTTCAAAGATTTAAATAGTTAGAAGCGCCCTTACCATAGTTTGACCACTCCGAAGTTGTACATTCCCAAATGAGTGACCTCACTCATTCGCAATCAGTGCTTATTTTTTCGACAGAGAAAGTAGTATACACAATTTCTGTAAGATAATAAGAGATGACACTATTGCATTAGTGTGCGCGTCAGCGTCTTGCAAACGAACACATCCAAAAATACTCGTAATGCTACAGTTTTATTGATTAAAGCGCATCTAACCATTTAAATCTTTGACTATTTTACGCTAATATTTTGTGAGAGCGTGATTCTTTCCCGGTCAAGCAGGCCCATTCATGCTAAAACTATTATATAGCTGCAACATGGATCTTATATTAAGTGATACTCGATTATGGGCGATATATTTATTTCCTGCATCATTCATTACATCTATATTTATTCCCGATATAGAATCATAATGCAAATGCGTTGCCACCTCTGGGGGTTAAGACAGAATGCCTCTTTACCATTAACCGGTCCTGACAGCTATTATTGAAAATAGTTTGAATTTTACTTTCTTACCGATTATTTCGGTTAAAGGCATCAAATGACGAGACTTAAACATTTTCATACCGTAATATATAAACTTATTGTATAACTTCCGTATACCTTTTGGGTTGCAGTGCTGTAGGCTTAGTTTCAGGACTAAAACTTTGTATTTGTGTAATTTCTGTTTGTGTGTGGGATCCAAAATATATGAGAAATTCCATTTGAAGTATCGCTTAAAATAAAATTAATACAACTTCATTTTTCAGATTTTGAGGATAATAATATATATTGATAAATACATTTGTCATTCCTACCTTCCGCAGTATAGTACCATTAACACTGGCTGCATTTCCTCACTTTTTTATAGGAGGGGGGCCAAACGAGCATACGGCTTACAGGATGGTAATTGATTACCGCCACCCATGAACAACTGCAACACCAGGAAAATCGCAGATGCGTTGCCGGCCTTTTAAAGGAATAGACTCTTTTCTTGTAGGTCCTTAAATCGTATCGGTCCTTCAAGTGGAAGGAGCTGGCACTGGGGAGCCCCAGCCCAGAGATGGGAACAATATTCCATGTGCGGCTGAACCTGTGCCTTGTAAAGTGCAGGCGGTGAGCCGGCATGAAATACTGTCCCGCTCTGCGGAGCACGCCAAGCTTTTTTGAGGCCAATTTGGCCTTCTCTTACAAGTGACCACGAAACTGCACTTCACTCGATATGTCGACGCCGAGGATTCCGATACTGGCTGAGGCAACAAGGGGAGTGCCTTGAAACTGAGGAGATACGACGAAGGGGTTCTTTTTAACGGTAAGCGCATTTCCCCTTCAACAAAGTCTCGACTTCAGACACAAGTTTGTCCCGGTACTCGGCGACGTTTCCCCGAGAATATTGGCACGGCCGGTGTATTAGAAAGCATCATCAGTGCTGTCGTCTGCATAGCAATGAATGTTACCGGTTTGCAACATGTCATTGATATTGTAACGCGGGAGTCGGGCCCCTCTATATAAAAATAATATTATATTAAATATAATATTAATATAATTAATTTACCGCTTTTCGATAAAAATTATATATTATGTGACTAGGATAAATAAAATATGTTTGGATCTTTCTAAATGATCTTTCTAAAGATTTAATAATAGGCCGTTTGTAATATTTTGGCGTGATCGTCTTAGTTAGGACCCTTATTTACGTTATGTTTGTTTAGTAACTTAGTTCTTGTAGGTGTCTTTTGAAAGAATGAATATTCACAAGAGTAATTGAAAGCTGTTGGCAGTGCATTATAAGCTAAGTGAACCCCGTTCACGAAGACAGGGCTCGAGAAAGGTTAAAACATAAATCGTCCCTATTTCACTTGTATCAGGTTTACACTATCCCTTCCCGCTTGGAAAAGGCTCACAATATATTTATACAAAATACCCGATACAAGGGCTTCGCTCTCCTACATTTATTTAAAAAAAAGTAGGGGAGGCACACGGCCCCACACACGCCGTGCACGGTGAGTGCCAACCATTTTGATGCACTCCCCCCGTAAGGGAACGCTAATTCGGGAACTGGACCGTAGTCCACAGCAAAATAACTGGCGAACCAGTAAAAGAGGCTTGGCCCCTTGTTAGTGCGTAAGCACAAACATCGACCGAAGTCCCGCATGTCAATGCGTGTAAACGCCATACAGAATACGGACGAATCCTGCCACAGTGAATGTACGTCACACGGTTTAGGCAAATAGGTACACTGGCCGTAAACCCTCCGTGAGCGCGGGTACATTTTAAGTCTTTAAAATATTAATTCAGCAATGTTGTTTTTATATACACAGTATTTTGAATATGAGTTGAAATCAGATGGCTACACACCCACAAGATAAATTTGATTGAGCCATTTATCCTGACCCAACTCCCCAAATTTATTCAAATAAAATATTTTACAAAATTATCTTTCATTCAATATTTACAGATAGTCGTTAATATGATTATTATATCATTTTTCTTATTTTTAATAGTATTGTGTCTTGCTCATATTTTTTTATAATTTTAAATTTATTTTCTCAAGCGGCCACCCACGAGACCAATTTATATTACAGTATTTATTCTAGTATGTATATAAACCAAAACTAATATTTAAAATATTTTAATAAATGAATAGCATTAAAATTTCCTCTAATTTCATTTGTTTCTGGGTTTGCTAATGTATATTAAAGTACATTGTCAAATGGTACGACTGCTAATATATAAGGCCCAACATAAGCCAAATTAAATTTACTCCTAACTTTGTTATCTGCATCTGATTTACTAGATCTAGAAACTTTTACTAAATCGCCAATGTGATATTTCATTAATTTATTAGCATTTATCAAATTTTGTGTTTCTAATGCGACTTGCCTCTTTTAAATTCTTTCGCACTTGTTATCTAATTTGTCCGAAATTATGTTTGCTTTATCTATTTAGTTTAAGTGGCTGCTTGAACTTATTAATGTTATTGAGTCAGGCGTACTGACCCAGGTTTATAATTTTCTCTATTTAATTTAAATTATTACAAATATCACACATGAATATTATTTGTTTTAATGAATTAATATAATAAAATACTTAAATTAATAATTTTCCTAAAAATTTTAGTTAAATCTTGCTCATAACTTTCGATTATACAGAGAGCATTAGATATAATAATAATAATAATAATAAACATTTATTTTTCCCACTTTTTACATAGTTACAATAGTTTCATAAATAGTTAAAGAGCTTTTGAGTGTGTGTGTGTGTGTTATGGGTCTCCTGGCTCCCCCTCTTGGCTTTATTACATACTTTTCGATGATACTGTACTTAGACATGAAGTGAGCGTTGCATGTGGAGATCGAATATGAGATTTCCAAAGTGTAATTTACAATTAAAGTCATATAGAATAAATATAATATGCAATATGTTTTAAATGATAATAATAAAAGTATATAATCAAAATTATATATATTTATATATATAAATATATATATATATATATTTTTTATATATGTGTGTGTGTGTATTCATAGTGTATGTGTGTGTATCTCACCATTCCGCTTTTACAGTAAATTCTCTGTTTCTTCGTAATCTTATTTCATAAGCCAATCTGTTAATTTTTTCTTACATTTATATTTTGTTAGTTGAAAAATTTAGTGTTTTTTATTAACCTTATTATATAACTTGCCTATTCTGTACCCATAAAACTTTTGGGTGAAAGTAGATTTTGTTTGTATCATTTCGCATACCTCATAATTTCTTCTCCTAGTTTGTAGTAAATTGGGAGTATACACAGTGCAAGTGTGTTTTTTTTAAATTGAATATATTTTCATATTTTATATATATAATTTTCGTACTGTAAGCACGTTAGCTTCACTGAATAAACTGGTGGTTGAGAAACATTTTGTTTTATAAAGTTCAACTTTTAAAATCATTCGTTGAGCTCTTTCCAATTCAAGCATGTGTGTTTTATTGGAACCTCCCCAAACAGTAATACCGTAGGTTAATATAGATTGGCACAAGGATATATAAACAGTTTTAAGCAATATCCAGTTTGTGACATGTCTTAAGTTTTTAAAAATGTAAGTTAGTTTTCTGACTCTTTGGGTTAAATTTCTTATGTGTGCTTTGAATTTAAGATTGTTATCTATTGTTATTCCTAAATATTTGATTTCTTGTATATTTATTATATTAAAGCAGTTGCAGTTTGAACTAGAAAATTGAAAACATGAATGAGCTATAATTTTATAATTGCTAATATATTTTGGTAATTTTCGAATAGAGAACGTAATATATTTGGTTTTATCAACATTAAGTGAAAGTGAATTTATGGCGAGCCACTGACAGACGGTATTAAAACCTTCTTGTGCAATGTTAAAAACTTCTTCCCATGAATCCCCATAAAAAGTTAGTGTAGTATCATCGGCATACGATATTATTTTACAATTTTTTATATTTAAGTTACAAAGTTCATTAATGTAGCATAAAAACAGCGTTGGGCCAAGTATACTGCCTTGTGGGATGCCGTAACTAATGGGTTATTCATCGCTTACTATGTTACCTATCCGAATGCTCTGTGTTCGATTATGTAAATAATCCATGAGAAGTTGTAACTGTTTGTCCCTTATGCCCATCATTTCTAGTTTTTCAGAAAACTTAGCGAAAGAAACTGTGTCAAACGCTTTTTGAAGGTGGTATCCGTGAGGATGCTCAGGGCAGACCACCTCAGCAACGAGTGGAAGGACAGCTTACAACGTGCACAGCAGGAAGATCCGGACATCAAGCCGATCCTGGAATGGATGAAGGCCAGTGCTCCCAAGCCCAAGTGGAGCGACGTCTCAGCGATGAGTTCGACCACTAAAAGCTATTGGGCCCAGTGGGACAGCTTGCTGCTTCAGGATGGAGTTCTGTGCCGTAAATGGGAAAATGTTCGGGGAGACAGCTGTCATTTACAAATGGTTGTCCCTAAAGCTAAAGTACCGGATGTTATACAGCTGTACCATAATTCAGGAGGCCATCTGGGAGTTAAACGAACTCTACTGAAGATCCAAGAACTGTTTTACTGGGTCCACTGTCGAAACGATGTCGAGGACTGGTGTCGCAAATGTACAAGTTGTGCGGCTGTAAAGGGACCTCAGACTCGTAGTAGAGGTGCATTGAAGTTGTACAATGTTGGTGCACCATGGGAGAGAATAGCCATTGACGTGGCGGGGCCGTTTCCGGAGAGTGAAAGCGGTAACAAGTATTTCATGGTTGTGATGGATTACTTCACTAAGTGGCCAGAAGTCTTCGCCATTCCAAATCAAGAAGCTTCAACAGTTGCAGATAAACTAGTTCATGAAGTCTTCTGTCGTTTTGGAGTACCTTTAGAGATTCACAGCGATCAAGGAAGGAATTTTGAGTCTCAAATATTCCAGCAAACTTGCCGAGTTATGGGTACTCATAAAACAAGAACGACGTCTTATCACCCGCAATCTGATGGAATGGTGGAACGATTTAATCAGACATTGGAGAGGTACCTAGCAAAAGTTGTAGACAATCGGCAACGAGATTGGGACAAGCACATACAACCGTTTTTGTTGTCATATCGAAGTTCTGTTCACTAAAGTACAACAGTGACACCAGCTTTCGCAAACTTTGGAAGAGAATTACGGCTGCCTGCAGACCTGATCACCGGGATACCACCTGATGCTCCACGCAGTATAACCGATTGTGCAAATGACTTGCGGAAAAAAATGAATGACGTTTATGAGCACGTCAGACAATCGGGGCAGCAAATGTCTGAAAAGATGAAAACCCGGTATGACCGCAAAATGAACAACAAAGGGTTCGACGAAAGTTCACTTGTGTGGTTACACAATCCAGTCCGCAGCAAAGGGAAATCTCCTAAGCTTCAAGCTAAATGGGACGGCCCGTACCGGATTGTAACCAGGATCAACGATGTGACCTACCGGATACAGAAAGGCGCAAGAGGGACTCCTAAGATCGTCCATGTGGATCGCTTGGTGCGCTATTATGGGACCGATAATGCTCGGGACGAGCATGTCTTAGGAGGGGGCAGTGTTGCATGAATAAGTCAACTAGCGCCATCTAGTGTCAGGAACGAGAGCGAGGGGAGCATTGAGAAAATGACATCACAAATCACTCAACCGACAGCGCCTAGTCGAAACTCGAACGCTCGGTACCTTGCGCGTGTTTACTTAAACATTCTGGATATTTCTTTGCTAATTTAAATATATAGGCGCTGCAAGATGCGATGGGAGTAGTGTTAATTTGGCGAAACAAGCGAAGCTTCGGAGCGGAATAAAGTGAATAAGTGTGTTTAATTATTAGTGTTTTTAACTTTAATTTGTCTAAAGTAAATTAAAGTGTTAATTTAGGTAATTTTATCGGCAATTTTTATTGTCACGAACCTCAAGCTCGTAACAATAATAAAAATAATTATGGAAAATAATTTTTTTGTGAAAAAGTAGAAAAATTCTCGGTCTTTTATTATATAACATACAGAGTATGTACATAGAAAGTTGCGAAGTAGAGAAAAATAAATATCAAGATATGGAATTAATCGGGGAATACGTACTTATTAAATAAGCCTGAAGTTACAGGAAAGTGCACAAATTGGTAATGGCTGATCACGGAAAACATTCCCAATTTCAGAGGGTGATACAGGAAAAGATTGGCATTCTTTTAGGAAGTCAGGGGACGAAAACCCTTAATTTTTTTGGTTTTTGCTTCGGGTATAAATACTCCTAATGATATTAAATCATTATTATGTATACTGTATTAATAAGTAATTATTATATGATACTTTAAATAAGAATGATGTGCGACTTTTGCCTATACTTACGATAATTAATGGAATAAAGCATCATATTTCGGTAATTTATTATTTTAAAGATGTGAAAATTAATAAGTAAATGCATGGGTTGCACAAATAGCTTTTAGTGACACTAAACTAGGTAATGTTGGACATTTTTCACTTGTGTTTGTTATGTCGCAACAATTTTCGACAGAAATTGTCCTTAAACTGTGCAATGATATGTTTCTGCTACACCTGTTCTGTATTGTTTCTGTTAATGTTGCTGTACCTTTATATATTAAAGATAATTTCGACCACATGCTATGAAAAGTGGTCAAATACTAATATAGTTGTTTTTAATTATCAGTGAGCTTTATTTTCTGTTATCGATAATGTCTTGACTTAGCGTAGCATCCGGTATTATTCGCATAAATTTTATTAAATTTTTGTTGAGGTTCGGAAATTTGAATATTTTTGTCTATCTGGATGGATAAACAGGCATTTAACGAGAAGAGGCGTTACAGATTTAATTTATTTCCATCTTACGTGTCTATTACGCACATAGACATTCATTTAGCTTATTTTTAATACTATTAACACATTTAAGAAGATATCTTTTCTGATAATTGTCATCATGGTCATATTATGTAAACTCTGGAACGTCTGCGTAAAATAAAATTTTAACAATATTGAACTTGCTTAATAAAAGGTCCAACGATGTGATTGATTGATCAACTTCGTTTCGCGCCGAACGTTGTTATTTTTAACGTTGTCCATCGAACTTTAAATAAATGATTGAAATTGCATCCATTTTTGGTACGCTTTGAGCAATTAATCAAATATATCGAATATAGCTAAATGAGTTTTAATAAAACAAAATATGAGCAATTTTAATATTATAGGTATCGTTGACATTATTTATTAAACATGTTTTAAACCTGTGACAAATTATGAGAGGTTTTAATTTCTGGCGGGGATCGAACTGAGTTTTCTATTTTTGTAGTATAAGGGTAATAAAAGAGCACACAATGCACTAAGTTGTTAAGTAGTGATATGCTGTGTCTATAGAAATCTACATTATTCGAATAAAAATCTAAATACAGATGTTTTCTCACCTCTGAGAACTAAGATGGAAAGGCACATTTGGAACTCTGTTTTTCTTTCTTTTATTTTAGTTCCAGAGCCACAACTCGAAAAATTAGTAACTTTTTCTTTATAAGACCTTAAAGATTAACTGCCGAACATTGGCGTCTTCCGTTGTATTGCGTTGGTTGGCAGGCGGGTAGTTGTTTGCAGTACTAAACGTCTAGCAACGTTGACACTGCTCCCCGTCACTGGTCCAGGTATTTTACACCTGTCGTAAACAAGATCGATGTACCTGTTAGGAACTTGGGGTTTGAGAATTTTAAAAACTACCGAGTACATAACCAAAATTGACACTTTGATTACAGAACACTAATTACAACTTAAAACCACACTAATAATAAAACATAATTGTACTACAGATATTTTAGTTCGCAGTTGTATCGCTTCGAATCATTCGCTTGTATTGCCAATTCAATACTGACCCGGGTCGCTTTCTATAACGGTCTTATATAGGGCGTCACATAGTTCCAGAACCTTTTACTGTAGAAATATCTAGAATGTTCAAGTACATACCGGTGCCGACTGATTTGGTGTCGACAGTTCTAGAAAGTTCTCTCATGGAAATTTCTAGAAGGATCTTGACCCTTTTAGTTCTACTAATCGATACTAGAAGGCGCTAGTGGTAACTAGTGTCACCGTAAACCAGGCATTAACTGTGGCGCGCAACATACCATTATCAATCTGAATACAGCATATCTATGAAGCATATCCCTAAGTCGACTCTTACAATACCCACGAAACAAAATGGGATAATGATTTTTTTAACTGCTATGTACGGCAACTCATTTTAAACACTGGTTATTTTTTTAATATCTAGGTTGCTTTCTTGTTAGTTTTTTTCCGGAACAAGTTTATTTTATGAGCCAGTGGTAAATTAAGTAAAAAAATATATAACCTCAATGTAACATCCTAAATGTACTTCGATTGTTTCGTTTGGGTGTTTCTGTCAAGAATTTATTGAAAGCAGCGTGGAGTCAGGGACATTGTTTCGCTCTTTCCAGTAGGTTTTACGCAATGAGTTTCATTCTGGATTTAATACAAAATTTTTAAAATATAAATATATAAAAAGCGCTATCTATCAAGTCCAGAATTTGCGATTTTTTTAGGCACTAAACCAACAAAGATTTGTTTCATAACTTGTGTACAGCAATACTTATGAAATTCTAGCATAGCTACGAACCATAATCTCGGCAAAACAAATATATAGTGTGTATATGCACTTAATTGGTAAAGTCGTTCAGAGTGCCGATACGTTTATCTACAATCTTATCTAAGTAAAGTATAGTAAGCAAAGTAACTATATAGTATTTTCTTGCTAATCACAGGCATTTTATCATTTCTGAGAGGGTTACGTTGTAGAAAAGAGACATTGACGCACCCCTAATGAATGTTGGCTAATGCTGCCGGTGCACGCTGCATTCTGCAGCTATATTAGTAGTGTATATAGTTGCAGAACGAATGGGTTGGTTCAACCGGATAAAGACCACGCTCTCACAGAATACCGGCGTAAAATAGCAGCTTAACCGGAACCGGAGGCCCTTCTTACTGAAAACTAGGCATTTCATCTTAGTCCCCAATGCATCACAACGCACGCTCGTGATGACAACACATCTGGAGTAGTAATCAAAAATCATAAAGTAATCGAGGATATATATATATATATATATATATATATATATATATATATATATATATATATATATATATCATCATCATCATCATTACAGCCCTTCACAAGTCTACTGCTGAACATAGGCCTCCCCCAAGTGATGCCACAAAGCACGGTCCTGAATGATTTTCTGATGTTTGATATTGTGTAATGAATAATTGTTACAACGTTGTCATTTTAGGTTACTATTGTCAAGCAAAATGAACCTCTGTAAATTCGTCATGTCCTTCTACCCTAATGTCACATAGCATTAGTTTTAGTTTTAGACATAAATTTTAATTTTCAGGTGTCAAATGATTACTAATTTATTTCATTAATGCAAGTCCAATAAGATGTAATAAAGGTTTGAGTACTTAAGCTTAATTCGAAAGTATCTAGACTAAGGAAACGTGAATATGTTTTTTTGTCGATATAACTAATAATTTAATAATCTGTCACTGCAACCTTTGAATTGAAACTACACCAAACACTGTAAAATATTTTTTAATAAAATACTAGAAGTATTTCTATATATATATATATATATATATATATATATATATATATATATATATATATATATATACATATATATATATATTATAACTTATTATATATTATATTTATATATTATTTTATACCTTACACATCTTTTAACATGCAATTGCCAATGTTTTCTAAATATAATATGGGTAAATATAAAAGTAAAAACGTGGAATACTTTTTGCCAGTAGTAATTGACTTACGTCACTCCCTATCTATACAAAAAAAAGTTTTTACTAAATGCATATGAAAGTATATACGGTCCTTATAACCAACTTTTTTTTTTAATTTTTGTCTGTTTATCTGTTTGTTCCAGCTAACGATAGACATGATTTCAGAACATAGTTTTCGATTTTTTATTTCATTTTAATTTCAAAAGTGTTTCATGACTGACTACGCAAAATGAAACCTAAAAATATATCCCGCCTCTATCGTGTTAACCATCCGTGCACCTGTAAAAAAAGAAGTTGCGAGCTTAAAGTTAGGGATGATTAAATTTAAACGGCCTTTAAACTACGTATATACGCTATTGTTGAATTCATGAAAAAAGACAAAAGAGAAAATATGTATTTCAAGTTAAAAACGTATAAAGAGTAGTAGTGAATAAATTAACCATTCTTTGTATACTCACAAATGATTAAATGAATAGCTATTCAACTTAAGCAGGTCATAACGACAACTATTAAATAAATAAATCAATAAATATCACTTTATTTCCACTTTTAAAAAAACATTTTAACATATTAACAGGGCCCCTTTTCCCGAAAGTTTAGGCATTTTACGCTCTGAGACGGCTCGCGCCCGCGTTGCACAGGAGCCGGCGCGATATGAACTTGGGTGACCTATGGAGGCGGGCGAGCACGCCACAGTATAAATAAATCAGTAGTTCGATTTTGTTAGCTATCCTAGGAATGTTGTTGTTAAATAAATTAACTACTTATCCTATACTATTAAACGAGCAATATTTGTATATTTATATTTATATACATATATACATATATATATATATATATATATATATATATATATATATATATATATATATATATATATATATATTTTAAACGTTACCCCTACACTAGGATTTTCTCCTGTATCGTGGGGGCAGTTTACAAACATAAATTGCACAAGTACAAACATCCAGACCCGGAACAATTATTTGTAGGCCATACAAATACTTGTTCCGTGCGGGATTCGAACCCGCGACCCCCAGTGCAGCCACTCATTGCTAAGCCACTACGCCACGGAGTCGTCAATATATATATATATATATATATATATATATATATATATATATATATATATATATATATATATATTTAGATGAGTTCTCGAAAACGGCTCTAACGATTTCATGAAAGTTTCAATTTAGGCGTTTACGGGGACGAAAAATCGATCTAGCTAGGTCTCATGGATGTCTATGGGAAAAATCGTTTTCGCCCTATTTTCACGCATAAAGATTTACCCGCGCAGTATGTTTCGTAATTTCGCCGCTATTGTTACGTAGCCAAGCGGTTATAGTGTCGGCCTATGAAGTCTACGCTGAAGAAAGGTTCGGGTTCGAATCCCCATGCAGACTTTTTGTTTTCGTTTGATCAATTTTTATTTAGTTTTTTTTATTTGTACATTTTTTTGTTGTTTATTGTACTTATAATTTTTTTTGTATTTTATTTTTGTATAGAAACGAAATTCACAGAATACATCTACCTACTAAGTTTCAAATATGTAGTCCGAATAGTTTCGGAATAAAAGGCTGTGACACACGGACGGACGGACGGACAGACATACATGATGAATCTATAAGGGTTCCGGTTTTTTCCATTCGGCTACGAAATCCTAAAAAAGCTTGAAAAGGCTTTTTTATAATCATTTACAAAAAATATCCCATTTAGATTGCCAAGGGCCTTGGAGATCGAACCTGGTGATCCGAGGAATTTGGGCCGTGGTATGGGCATAAGAAATCTGACAATTGAAGAATACAAATATTAATAATAGGTAAAACTGGAATGGAATAAATAAATTTACAAAATTTCAAAAAGCAAAAAAAATTAATTACTAGAGTTAGTAGGTATGCAAAAATATAGGTGAATATTACTATAGGATTTAAAATTCTTGTCATACTGACTTCGCTAGTCTGTGTAGCTTAGCTAGATTACAGTAAATTATATTGTGACGAATCCACCCACTAAATAGTGGAACATTAGAATACGAAAATAAAAATTGTCATACTGATTTAGCTAATCTATGTCCCTGTTAAAGTAGATATCTAATTATTCCAATATGTATTTTTTTTATTGTAAATGACCTGTTGATGTTACGCTAGGGCTAGGTTATAGGAACTTACGAGTATAACCTAGCCCTAGCGTAAGTACTTACGCAATACACTTTCGGATCTTCTTCACTTTCACGACAACGTAGTCGCGAGCAAAAATAGCACAAGTCCTCCCTCGATGACGTCCGGCTGGACACTGGCGGCACTGGCGTTGTGCGCGCGAGTCGCTTTTTACGTATTTTATTTTATATGGAAAAAAATAAGTGCCAAATTATAAATCTATCTAATAATATCCCTGTCAAACCTGATTAGTAAATGAAATATAAAATTTTCATAAATATAGCGTTCCCCTAATTCTCATAAAACTGAAAATGCTTTCAAAATCGATGTTACTTCTGATTTTTTTTTTTATCGAGTTAAATGTTTAATATTGTGTTTTTATCCAAAAAAGTCAATAGATCAAACGTTTATCTGTACTATATATTTTTTTAGGATTTTAAATATGATGATTTCTTTGAAAACAACACGATTTAGAAACATAAATTTGGGAAAAGGGGCCCTCGGAAGTGACTCAGCTTTTGCTTACATGGCACTAAGATCCCATGAAGCGCTGGTTTTCAGGCACTCCTTCCTCCCTGAGATGTTAAATGGGTGTTATGAGAATGTTGACTTCCCCAATCACTTCTATCATTTACTCATCTATATTATTGGAATATACATGTTACTGGAATTTAACATATTATTGGAATTTTTATTAAAGTCTCTTAATTTTATGTATTTCCAGTAGGCATGTTTCAAATTTTCTGCAGCAATTTGCCGCTTCAGCAATGCTGATTTATATTTAACTTTGAAGCTTTCCGTAGTCATTTTATTTCTCAGAGGAGGGGGCAAGTCGTTCCATATCCTTGCTGCAACAAATTTGAAACATCCTCTGTGTTCTCCTCAGTATTCTGTTCAATCTATCGTAAGGTTTGTATCTTGTTTAATATTTTAAGGACTTTATAGAAATCAGCTTTTATCTATAGCAGCAGAGTCTATATTCCAGAATCTGTATTAGTTCATCAAAACGTAAAGTCATGCCATTTTACTTACCCAGTCAGTACAAGTCACTACGGATTGGTCATCGCAGCAACAGACATTTGAAAACCTTAAACTTTGCTTAAATATGGTTGCAGCACTAATGGGTTATAAGAAAGAGACTGATGGCTTTAAGTGCTTTTTGAGGTACAGGGTGATTGCCTTATAGGGGAAATATTTGCTTTAGTTGTAACACCTTGCAGGAGAATTGCAAATCGCAGTTTTTTTAGTTATTTTAAGTTGTTATCTAGATGATCCTGCCGTTTATCTCCTGTTTCATTACCATTCGCTGTCTCCTTCGGCGCCCAAGGAATGATATGGGGTAGTGGACTCACTTACGTGGCCACTACACGGCATATTATATGACTAGCTTTTTACTCGCGGCTGTGTTTGCGTGGGCTTCACCTTAGGAACATCTTTAACACTGCTACTTGCAAAAATTGCAAAATTGGATGACTTGTAGATACACCTCAGTGTCCGTATCTCTAAATATGTTTGTTACAGGATGTTTTTTTAATTCTTAGAGGCTTCGGACGTAGACAATTGAAATTTCGCATAGATAAAATATAGTGACGTCATCATCATACAAGCGAGATTGCGAAAGTGTTCTCTCTTACATTGGACGTACAAAAAGATCTATAAAAACCCGCGTGAAAAACCATATAGCTGACGTGAAGCAGCGATACTCCAGGAAATCTACAGTCCGAGAATATGTTCGAGATCGTCCCCACCATTACATCAGATTAGATAAACCACAAATCCTCGCAAAAGAGCACCAATTCTTACTAAAGATGGTACGCGAGGCTATTAAAATTAAAAAAGATCCTTATTTCAACAGAGAAAAGAGATAGGTGCTGCTATCTGCTTCCAAACCCAAGCATACCACTGCAAGATTTCGAGATACTGTAAGCTCGTTCTGCGTAAATTATAATTCAAAAACTTAAGGTAGACGAGCTAACTATAACAAAGGGACGTCAAATATCTCAGTTTCCACCCCCCCCCCCGTAACCATAGATACTGCAAAGCATCCGAAATGTCAGGATTTAAAAATAAGTTAATAATAAGTTAATTAAACGCGATAAAATCCGTATAAATAGTTTTATTCCATGTGTGGTGTTCGCGTAAATTTAAAAAGTCATTATATTTTAATCTTATCATTGGCCCTATTAAATACTGATTAGCACGATAAAAAAGATGCTATTTCTTTAATCGGAGAGAATTTCAAAATTAGTGAGAACGTGAGAAAAACTACAAAGCCGAGCCGCCGCGAGTGAAAGAGGGACAGTGATTGACAGACATTGACAAACTAAAACAGGAGATGTGCTGCAGCATCATCCTGATACCAGCTAAAAATAATAAAAAATTGCATATGACTAAATGCCCAACTAGTAGCACACAGCGAATAGCCTAAGTTCCTGTGTGTCTTGTGTGTTCTAGCCTAAGTTGTGAGAAACCTCATGGTTGCTCAGCGAGCTATGGAGAGGACTTTGCTCGGGGTTTAGTAGTGTGATAGACTTTAGGATGAGGATATCTGCAGTAGAACCAGAGTAACCAACATAGCCCTTAGTATTTGAATGCTTTTTTAGGAGATAGGAGAGATAACAAACAACAAGGGGAGTGCCCTGAAACTGAGGAGATATGACATACGGGTTCTTTTTAGTGGTAGAAGCGCAAACTTGTGTTTTATGGGGATTGAACTAGACTAAATTTAATCGTCCCCAGTCCGATACTTTATTCAACAGTCTCGAATTCAGACACAAGTTTTTTCCGGTACTCTGCAATGTTTCCCCGGGAAATATTGGGACGGCCGGTGTATAAATCATCACTAGTGCTGTCGTCCGCGTAGCAATGAATGTTACCGGCTTGCAAGATATCATTGATATGCAGAAGAAACAGTATTGGCACGCAGCCTTGTTGAACACCAGCGCTAATGGGCTTCTAATCAGAGCATGCACCGTTTACTACAACCTTGTTGCTCCGATCTGCAAGAAAACTGATGATCCAATTGCACAATTTCTCAGGAAGCTCATAGGAAGGAAGCTTCGTAAGTAGCGTTTTGTGCCAGACCCGATCGAAGGCTTTCGCTATGTCCAAACTAACGGCCAATGTGTCCCCTTGGACTCTACTGCTTCCGTCCATCTATGAGTTAGGTAACCCAGAAGATCATCAGCTGAGTGACTCCGACGGAAAGCGTACTCGCTCTAATCAACTGCTGGTCACTAATCAATTGGTGATCCTCAAGGGACTTCATGAGCTGGCAGTTAATAATTTTTTCCATTATTTTGGAGAACAAAGAGGTAAAAGCGATAGATCTGTAGTTCGTCGAATATGAGCTGTCGCTTTTATTAGGTATCGGGTGCCACCAAAGCTGTATTCCATAATTTCGGGACCACGCTTATAGAGTAGGAGTATCAGAAAAGCCACCTTAAAACCGGTTCTAACGCCAGAGCACACGTCTTCAGCATAGTAGGTTTGACTCCATCCGGTCCACTAGACCTACTAACGTCGAGGGAGAGGATTTCTTTGCGTACCGACATATGTGTACACAGCACATTCTGCATGAAGCACTCAAACCGCGGGATGGTATGCGGTGTGTTCCCCCCGTCATCAATTGTTGAGTTGGATGCAAATAGAGAGCCTAACTGATCGGCTTTCTCTTTTTCGGCAGTGAGTCGTCCTCCTTGCGCAGATATAACAGAGATGGCTAGCAGAAGTTCCCTCGGAAAGTTTTAGCGTGAGACCAGAATGCAAGTGTTCCCTAGTTTCTCACCAATTCTGCCGATGTGCTCTGAATTTGTCTTGGCAATGACACTTTTGAAGTAAATAGAGGCTAAATTATACTTATTTTTACAGCGCTGGTGTTTGAATCCCGAGAAGTTGGCTTAAGCCCGATAGCACTCCTGTTTATGGCGTGATGAAGTTTCACAGGAGTGACCAAACCATGGCTGAGTTCAACCTCCAATAGATCCCACAGATGATGGAATGGAAGCAGAAGTGACAATAGGCTGGCCATAAAGGTAGAAGAATTGACCATCGAAGGGGAAGAAAGGTTCTCGACTGGCAGCCTTGTACCGGTAGGAAAAGTGTAGGGTGGCTCCTTCTCGATGAAGTATGGAAGATGACCTGATAAGACGTGCGGAAAGTCGATGGATGCAAGTGGCTCAGGACCATTGTGGCATTCCTTGGGATAGGTCTATGTTCAGCAGTGGATTTCTGCAGTGCTGTAATTAGTGAACGGATAGCGGAATGATCGTATTTTAGCAATAATAATAATAATAAATTAATTAATATTACAGCCTCTCGGGTCATCTGAGGCGGCTGGGACTCCGTGACGGACCGCTCCGGGGTCAAATACAGAAGGCGGTGCTCCTCGATACCGCCCGCATCGTCCGCCGGTTTCTTTCCCTTTCTTAACCCTCGGCCGTTTGGTCTCCCCTGCCGAGGGCTTCCATCTGGTTGGGCTTTTATTTATTTATGTATTATTTATTTATTTATGTTAGTATATTAAAATATATTTATGTATATATATTATATTCTTTTATATATTTATCCAGCCCAACCAGATGTGAATACTCTATCAATAACCCCGAATAAATTAATTTATTGAATAAAAAGTCAAACAGTAGCCAATCGCCTGGCAAGCGTAGCGGTTACAGTTTGTAGTAAAATTTATTTATGGCTACCTCTGAAACATCATTTGCTTATTTCGAGAATTTTTGGATCATAGCAGAAATTATTCAAATATTTTAAAATGTCACATTATTAATCTAGAATTATTTCATATATAATACGTACTAACAGCGTAAATTATTTCGATTGCGATTTCAATCAAATTGAACGCCATATTTAAGATGATTCCCATCAAATCCTCTTTAAGTACTTTCCACATATCGCTTTAAGGTCAGTGACACTGTGTAAGATATATTTTACATGTATCTACTAGTAATAGCATTGATACATGTAAAATATATGTTAGTGAAAAGTGAAAAAATAATACAAAAAATAATAACACTTCAAATATGAAAAAAATTACATAACATACAATTATCTTTATGTTATTTATATATATATATATATATATATATATATATATATATATATATGCACAATATCTGACTTATTCACAAGAACAGTCCTGTCTGTGATGATGGTTCGGTCACAGTAAAGCCTGACGCGATCATTTTCGAGCACGGTTTCCGGCAAATAATTATATTATAATAAAACAGTTTCCGATCCAAGAGGCCTTATTTCAGAGCGTGATCTGAGGATCTGGCTATTAGGTTGTGCCTTTGGAAGAACTTAGAGTTAGAAAGCGCCGAAAACCCAGAGATGACATGCATAAGTTATGCACCGGATTGACGAAAAGCGCGACAGATGTCGACGGCGCCATCCTTTAGGATGCATCTCTGATAGTTGTTGGTCTTAATAACCTGATCCTGTATTGTACAGACAAAACCCTCGGGATCCTCGAAAAGGTAACCAAAACGAAGCTAGTTAAGGAAACCGACTTTATCTACGAAAGGATCATTAGAGCAGTGTCCAGAGCCGTTTAGAACCTCCAGTGGAGCTCCCTCTCCTTTCATACGTTTTCCTGGTCAGAAATTATACATTTTTTATAGCATAGGGTGACAAACGAGCACACAGTCCACCTGATGATAAGTGATTTCTGTGGCCCATAGACATCTATATCTATCCTTGATAACGAATCAAAATGCAGATGCGTTGTCACCCGTGAGGACTTAAATGAAATGCCTTGGTGTCACTAAAAAGGGTATCCGGTTCTCTATACTCACCATACGAAACACAGCAGCATTAAGCTACTATTTGACACTGGTATTCTGTGAGATCGGGTCCTTCCTCGGTCGAGCCGATCCATTCGTGCTACAACTATACTACTAATATAACTGCAGCATGGCTATGCCACGTAAAAAACTATACTGTCGGGTCCTGCCATTACTCTTTGGCTAAGGATAGAGTACATTATAGCATTAATTATAAAATGATGGAGTGTAAAATGAATGTTCGTTTCCATTGTACTTCGACTGGCCGGCGCCGAGAATTATACAATACTATAATGAATAGAAATAGTATATGTATGTGTGTCTAACTGTAATTGTATTGTAGATATATAACTATTGTTTTTAAGTTAACATTATAAATATTTAAAATTAACTTAAATAACAATGAGATTACGAAGAGAGAGAAAAAACATTATTTATTCCCATGTCATACTTAATCACTGAAAGTCTCCTGCATCGACTAATAAATAACATATTTTCGTTAAATATGTATTAATTTATTTTTGAACTTTTTTATACTTTTAAGATTTCTGATACATTCTGGTACTTTATTATATAATATTTTTATTGACATTGTATAGGGGCCGGTATTTACGATTTGTAATTTTGTAGTAACTGTGGTTAATTTTAATATTGGTTTTTAAATTTGGTCGATATTATTTCTAACCCATTAGCATATTTCATATGTATATAGGGGTGTTAATGTCAGGATATTATAATTGATAAAGTGATTTTCTACACTTTTCATTGAATCGATATTTGCAAGTATGTGAATACATTTTTTCTTAATAATAATTTTGATGAATTAAAATTTTAAACTTATTTAAAATCATTATCATTACAGCTCTTCATAAGTCCACTGCTGATCATAGCCCTCCCCCTAGGTATGCCACAAAGCACGGTCCTGAGCCGCCTGCATCCATGGACTTCCTACATGTCTTACCAGGTCGTCACTCCATCTAGTGGGGGGGGGGGTCGCCCTACACTTCGCCTACCGGTACGAGGCTGCCACTCGAGAACCTTTTTTCCCCAACGGTCGTCGGTTCATCGAGCTATATGGCCGGCCCATTGCCACTTCAGCTTACTAATCCGTTGGGCTATGTCGGTCACTCTGGTTCTACTGCGGATATCCTCATTTCTAAGTTTATCATGCAGAGAAACTCCGAGCATAGCCCTCTCCATAGCTCGCTGAGCGACTTTGAGCGTCCTCATACGGCCAGCAGTGAAGGACCACGTCTCGTTTCCGTAGGTCATCACTGGCAACACGCACTGGTTGTACAACTTAGTTTTCAGGTTTTGAGGTAAACCTGTCGAGAAGATGCGTCGTAATTTCCCGAACGATGCACAGCCGAGTTGAATCCGTCGATTGACCTCTCGGTCGAAGTTAGACTTACCTAGTCGGACTATTTGTCTTAGGTAAACGTACTCGTCAACAACTTCAAGCATAGTGCTCCCAACAACTACCGGCATAGGTGTGACATGGACATTAAAAATGATCTTTGTTTTGTCCATGTTCATCTTAAGACCTATCCGCTGGGAGGCACTATTGAGGTCGGTAGAGCATAGTGCTTAAGTCCTCCAGCGATTCTGCCATAAGAAATATATCGTCGGCTAATTAAAGGTGAGTGATGTACTCGCCATTGATATTAATACCGTATCCTTTCCAGTCCAGTAGCTTGAAAACGTCTTCCAATGCTGCGGTGAAGAGTTTTGGGAAAATACAGTCACCCTGTCTTACACCTCTCTGCAATTGGATAGGTTTCGTACTCTGGTTCTGTACTCGGATAGCCACCGTAGCCCTACTGTACAAACACTTAAGCACTTCGATACGTTTGTGGATAGACCGAGTTAACCTGTAGCGAACTGTTAAATAAAACTCGTGCGTTAGTACCAATTTTCGACTGGTATTTGAACCCAGTACCGCAAACTAGTAGGTGTATCCTCACTACGAGTATTCTGCCATGAAAATATTTATTTTATAAAATTAAAGTGACAAACTTACTTACAGTCCATTTGATTGTAAACATCTACGGCATGGAAACCTATAACTAACTTCAAGGAAAGGGGGCTACCGACGTGTTTGTCACTTCCGAGGACTAAAATGGAATATCCACTGTAATTAAATTCCTGTAATTAAATTGGTTGTCTATACCCTTCAGAACACATTGCTATATAGCGGCAGAAATAGTTAAGAGGGTTTTTTATAGGTAAATAGTTTATGAGGGTCAGACAACTTTTTTTATAGTTTATAGCTGCAAACATTTATTATATACTCCGTATTTCAATGTAGGTATTGAAAATAATCGGATCAAATATTATCTTTTGAGACATTAACAAATATGCAAATCGTTTACTTCATATGGACGATGATATAGAAAAAGGAGTCATCTAAATTTATTATAAGACTTATATTAAGCTTTGAACTTCTTATTCGTGCGACAGTTACATTAAATCGCTAGCTTACATGTTGAGGAGCCGCAAAAGTTGACATACTAATTTGTTTTCTCTTATTTTTTATTTTTCCTTTATTGCAAACCTTAGTTATAAACATAGTATTACAAGGGGCGGATTTAATGCCCTAAGTATAATGATTTCTTATATTTACGCGAACACTACACATTTAAATACTAGTTTTTACGGATTTTATCGCATACATTAAATTTTTCATATACCCGACGTTTCGAGCACTTTACAGCACCTATGGTCACGGGGGCACTGAGGTGTTCAACGTTCAGAAGGTTGGGATTTAATTTTATTAATTATAGGATCCCAAGCAGATGGTAGCACCCAGCCATCTTCTACATTGAAATTAAGATGTTTTTTGATTTCAATAGCCTTGCGAATCATCCTCGGAAGGAATCAGAGTTCTTTAGAGAGGATTTGTGGTCTATCAAATCTGATGTAGTGACGGGGGTGATCTTGTACGTGTTTACAGACTGCAGACTGCAGACCCGGAGCGTCGATTCTTCACATCAGCTATATGTTCTTTAACGTGGGTTTTAATCGATATTTTAGTTTGTCCTATGTAGGAGAGACCACATTCACAATCATGCTTGTGCTGCATCTCGCAGAGGGACATTACACATGACTGATGGTAAAACGATCTTCTTCGGCGGCTTGAAGTATGTTTTAAGCCGCCAAAGCGCTTCAAGATGTAGCCAATCTTGTCAGTGACTGACTCTGACGTATGTCAGTACAGCAGGTGCACGCTCGAATGTAACCGGCTTCACTTGTTCGCTTTGACGTAGGCACGGGACCCGAAGCTTGTTGTCATGCAAAACCTGCTTGACGTGTTGGAGCTCGACAGCCAGGTGTTTACTGTCACAGATCCCTCGTGCTCTATAAAACAACTTATTATTAAGATTTTGTAGTATTTTAACATTCGATAATATCAAGTGAAAATAAATGTATGAATGTACTGTAATGTGTACACACATACACAGATATGGTCCTAATAACCGTGGACTCTATGGGACAAATCGAGGAGATACACTGTGAATATCAACCCATTGCAAAAACTTCAGTTTTATATTTCATCCTCGTAATAGTGTCTCCACAATTTTAGTTGTTGTTATAATAAATAAAAAAAATATTCATGAATTCTGGCCATATATATTTTGCACTAATCTTGACTTTAGGTTAAGGTTTACACCTTCAAAATTAACGTCTTATTTATTATAAAAACAAGATATTGTTTAAAATAGTATAATTCATTACGAGTGCGGAAAGCCTGTCATTGCAAAGAGTTGACTGATACTGACAAATGTCTACCCGAGCCGAGGCGCAGCCGAAGGTGAGGGTTGACAGTCGGAACAAGTTGCATTGACGGTTCCGCACGTGTACTGAACAACTATTTTCAATACAGTTGCGAAAAAATGAAGAAATTTAATAAAATAATAAAAACGCAATAAACTCAACTAACTAATCATTTATTTTTTACAAAAGTTATAATTAACATACATTTAAATTGGTACAGTTTTTTATACCAACTGGGGAAGTTTTAGGTTGCATATTTATTGTTTGAGACAAACTAATATTAATTTCGTATGATTGTTCATGTATATTTATCAAAGGTGTTAAACAATGGTGTTTGCTAGTTGATGGAATTGAATCTGATGAATTATCATTATCGACGAAGGTAGATGGACGAACGTTCTCTTCAGTATTGTCATGTGAAGGAGACTGACTGGACTTTAAATTAATGGATTGTGTGATTTTTTCCCAGTTTCTAGTTAGTTGTTTAATGAATCAGCAATATAGCTTTCTGCAACTTTGTCTGACTTCAACCTCCTAGTCGCTTTAAGGACGTCAAGTTGGCTCCTGAATCTGCCAATAATGTAGCAGAGTTCCTCCTGAAGCTGTGCCCAGTATAATACTCATCATCCGGCAGACCAAGAAACGTAGCCATTTCTTTTGGATTATTACCAAATTTGTTTATCCCGATTGATTGACCTGCATACTTCCCTTTTTGATAATCTTGGAAAAACTGTCGGTTTTTGCTTTCTGGGACCGCTGATTTATATATTTTTGCACTATTCTAAGAAAATCTCCTCCAACAACAAAGCTTCTCGGTATCATATTTTTTGTACTTGGAATCTTGATTAGTAGCATTTTCCATGGGCTTCAATATCTTTTAAAGTAATATTGGCTAACTTCTCTCTGCGGCAAACTCTAGCAACGCAAAAAATCAGCGCAACATACAAAAAAAAAAGGATTTGATTAATATTTTTTTAAATAATATATTGACTGTATTTTGCGATTTCGTAAACTGAATACTTAAGAAAAATATAAGTATTTATTAATAAATTACCTTTGTATGTATAAATGATCATCGGGAGCTTCGTTAAAAAACCTTTCCACTTCATTCGATGTTAATATTTTCGACTTTTTAGTTGTAAACCCTCTGATGTCGTTTTAAGAAAGCATTTAATTTTGGGTATTAATTTATATCCACGTTGTTCCTTATTTTCAGCATACTATTTATCATCAAAAACCTAGACCATAACGTAGAAGGTTTTAATTTTGCTTAGAGTTCGGAGAAGTATGACAACATAACATTTTCTGAAAAACTATTTGCTTATTTCTCTTCTCTCCAAGCAATAAATTCGTCGTATGTAGATATGAAACGACTTTTTGACTTCCGGTAAAATGTTCTGCGAAGCATTTTGTGCAATTATACTGAGTTCCGGTGGTGTTAATTCAAATAAAACATCGTAGAAATTATTCATTTTGTGCAACAAACAACTAAACTCGCAAAGAACATTTTTGGAAAATGGCACCAACCGTAAAATAATATAAGCAGAGAATTTTTCTGTTTTCTTCACCCATTCTGATTTGGCAAGGGAACTATGCCCATACAGCCAAGTCTTCAGTAGAATTTTTTTATTAATATGAAATGAAAATGATATTTAATGAGATGAAATGAAATGAAACCTAACCTAACTCATTGAATCGAATCATTAAATCTGACATTGAAACAAATTAGTAGCTTCTTTTTAGAAATATTTGCATGTATCATAAAAACTTCTATAATTTTTTTTAGTAAAAACTTCGTGGTATGTTTTTTCTTTATAATAGACATTATTTTGTCAGTTGGGAAAGAGAACGCATGAGTTCGGAAAATGTAAAGAAAAAGCTCGAGTATGTAACAGCCCACATCCCGAACGCTATACGTCCCTACAATACGCCACTTTTTGAGCAACTGTAATAAAAAATTATGACAATATTGAATAAAACTATTATTTACGGATTTTATCGCGTTTAATTACTTTAATTTATTTTTATTATTATCCCGACGTGAACATCGGGTGCTTTACAGCACCCATGGTCACGGGGGCGACTGAGATGTTTGACGTCCCAATGTCATAGTTAGTCCGGCTACCTTCAGTTTTTTTAATATTAATTTTTGGTCCGATTTACGCAAAACGAGCTTATAGTACCATGAAGTCTTGCAGTGGTATGCTTGGGTTTGGGTTTAATTTTGTTAATTATAGGATCCCAAGCAGATGGTCCTATTGCATATAAGCAGATCTTCTCTATTGAAATTTGGATGTTTTTTAATTTCAATAGCCTCGCGTATCATCCTCGGTAGTAATCGGTATTCTTTTGCGAGAATTTGTGGTTTATCAAATCTAATGTAATCGTGGGGACGATCTTGAACATGTTCGCAGACTGCAGACTTCCCGGAGCGTCGGTGCTTCACATCAGCTATATGTTCCTTCACGCGGGTTTTTATACATCTCTTAGTTTGACCTATGTAAGAGAGACCACATTCACAATCTAGCTTGTACACACCTGCATCTTGTAGAGGAATATTACATTTGATGGATGGTAAAAATTGACTAATCTTCTTCAGCGGCTTGTAGTATGTCTTAATGGACGCTCGCTTCAAGATGTAGCCAATCTTGTCCGTGACTCCTCTGACATATGGTAGTAGAGCAGGCGCGCGCGTTCGACTGTGGCCAGCTTCACTCGTTCACTGTGACGTAGGCGCGGGACCCGAAGCTTGTTGTATTGCAATACTTGCTTCACGAGCTGAAGCTCCGCGGCCAGATGTTTTCTGTCACAGATCCCTCGTGCTCTCTGAAACAAAGATTTACCCACGGTAGCTAACTGTGAAGAATGATGGTGAGATTCACCTATATTGGTTGGTATGGGTCTTTTTCCTATACACAGTGTGACCAATAGTGTTATCAGGATTTCGGATGACTAAAACATCTAGGAAGGCTAAAGAATTATTTGTCTCTAACTCCATTGTGAATTGTATTTTAGAGTTTATGGAGTTAAGGTGGTCTAAAAATGCAGTTACTTTGTCAGATGGTAAAATTGTGAAAGTGTCGTCTACGTACCGCTTGTAGAACCTTGGATTTACAGGAGCAGTAAGAAGGGCTTTCTCCTCAAAGTCCTCCATGAATATGTCAGCGACTATGGGAGACACAGGTGAGCCCATCGCCACACCATCTATTTGCTTGTAGAACTCCTCCTTCCACAATAGATAGCCAGATGTGAGGCAATGTTCAAGTAGTATTGCATATTCTTGAGGCATGTTATTTTCTTCTAGCTTCCTAGTTACAATTTCGGAAAAGAAAAAGGAAAAACAACGGTAGTGTAATATTACACAAACCAATTTGGGCTACTTGCAGCCTTCCATTATATTAAAAACTATTAACACACTTGCAATTTTGCATTTTTTAAGCCTCACGAATATCTAGAACAATACATTTCATGAATACAATTGAATAAAGTCATTTTTATCTTTTACTGACTCAGTCATGAAATACCTAAACAGATTCTAGGTGACTTGGGAACTTGGGATGCGACATTAAAATAGAAAAGTAGGCGTATACAAAAGAAAATAACTGAAAAGTACAAATAATCTCTATTAAGAAAAAAATTGTGAATTGTAAACGCAAGAAAAATGGTAAGATATAAAAAAGGCCAACCTACAAATTCAGTATCAAATAATATACACCACTTTTCTTTAAATCAATTGAAAAAAGTTGTTCGGTTCTATAGCAGGAACTACCATGGAACATGGCCCCTGTTTAGATCTCAATTTCAGATATCTTTCATCCGAGAAGCCATCAACCTTAAACGTCGTTTGTAACTAAGCCCCCTTTTTAATTTTATATTTTTGGTGGGATTGCTATTCTAATGTTTTAAAGTACTTTGCCAGCAAATATATGAAAATAATTCGAAGAGGACCAAGGACAATAAGTAATAGTTTAAGAGTTTATTTATTTTTCTTTTAAATCATTTAAAATGCCCAACATGATTAACGAAAATGTGTGTGAATTGTGGATAAACCAGTGGATAAGATAAGATACGGTTAGGTACTGGTTACTACTGAGAAAAAAAAAATATTTTTCTTGTCTCATATCGGTAAATTATTAAGAAAACATTTCATATTCATAAATTGTACACCCGTAAACCTATAAAATCTGCTGTTTCATATGTAAATACAATTGCGCGTCGTAATTAACGCCTTGTATATGGCGAGATATCAGTAAAAGGGGCCCTTTATAAGGCCGGTAAGGACCGCGACCGAATCAGTATTGAATTTGCTCCAAGCGATTATTTTCGAGAGAGTAGTACAATTGTGTTTTATTATTAGTAAGTTGTAATTAGTGTTCGGTAATTAAAGTGTCAATTTTGGTAATTCAATCAGCAGTTTTTGTTGTCACGAACTCCAAGCGCGTAACAATACTAAACGCTATGGAAATACTATTTTCGTAGGGGAATCCTGCTGCCCTCTAGTTTGCAGTCAAACGCTTGGCCACTTTAGTGACGAGTTGTCTGTTACGTGTGAGTAACGTTACTGTGTACGTTATTTAACGTCAAATCAAAATTAAACATCCTTTCTACAGGCTGTGTCATGTAAAAAGAACGCTGGCATTCAGGCTGTGCATTATACGATTTATCGGTCTATTTGGTTGTATGAGGTGTGGCGCGGGGCGGGCGGATCAGCCGCCACATGCTTGCCGGTGCCGTAGTACTATTCTTTATTCTGTGCTGATGCGCTATTGGTTCATTCGTCAGTCGATCTTTGCTTTCCACGCTGTGTCTACGTTACACGTTTTATACGTCC
Organism: Parnassius apollo; assembly: GCA_907164705.1. Classification (NCBI taxonomy): domain Eukaryota; kingdom Metazoa; phylum Arthropoda; class Insecta; order Lepidoptera; family Papilionidae; genus Parnassius; species Parnassius apollo. The sequence goes on along the minus strand of CAJQZP010000160.1, from coordinate 4,580,991 downwards.
ATTCTCAAAATACCATCGCGCACATTTTTTTTAATATCGAAATATTTTTACATACAAAAACAGTAAAAATGATTTATGACGTATATTGTCTCATGAAGAGGGATGCTGACAATAATGCAATTGATTATTTAAAACAATGTATGAAACAGGCCGTAGAATAAACAAAATATTCCGAATCTATAGTGAGGCCAATTTTAAAAGGCTCAAAAGATTCGGAATTTCATACAGTCTTCCGAACTCCTGGCCAAAATAAAATAATCAAACATAACCCAATAACAGACATTGACAGCTTTGATCATCATCATCATCATCATCACAGCCCTTCACAAGTCCACTGCTGAACATAGGCCTCCCCCAAGTAATGCCACAAAGCACGGTCCTGAGCCACCTGCATCCATCGACTTCCTGCATATCTTACCAGGTCGTCACTCCATCTAGTGGGGGGTCGCCCTACACTACGCCTACCGGTACGAGGCTGCCACTCGAGAACCTTTCTTCCCCATCGGTTATCGGTTCTTCGAGCTATATGGCCGGCCCATTGCCACTTCAGCTTACTAATCCGTTGGGCTATGTCGGTCAATCTGGTTTTACTGCGGATATCCTCATTTCTGAGTCTATCACGCAGAGAAACTCCGAGCATAGCCCTCTCCATAGCTCGCTGAGCGACCTTGAGCGTCCTCATACGGCCAGCAGTGAAGGACCACGTCTCTGATCCGTAAGTCATCACTGGCAACACGCACTGGTTGTACACTTTAGTTTTCAGAGATTGAGGTATACCTGACGAGAAGATATGTCGTAATTTCCCGAACGCTGCCCAGCCGAGTTGAATCCGTCGATTGACCTCTCGGTCGAAGTTGGACTTACCTAGTCGGACTATTTGTCCCAGGTAAACGTACTCGTCAACAACTTCGAGCATAGTGCTCCCAACAACTACCGGCATAGGTGTGACATGGACATTAAACATAATCTTTGTTTTGTCCATGTTCATCTTAAGACCTATCCGTTGGGAGGCACTATTGAGGTCATTGAGCATAGTGCTTAAGTCCTCCAGCGATTCTGCCATAAGGACTATATCGTCGGCAAATCGAAGGTGAGTGATGTACTCGCCATTGATGTTAATACCGTATCCTTTCCAGTCCAGTAGCTTGAAAACGTCTTCCAAAGCAGCGGTGAAGAGTTTCGGGGATATAACGTCACCCTGTCTTACACCTCTCTGCAGTTGGATAGGTTTCGAGCTCTGGTTCTGTACTCGGATAGCCATCGTAGCCCTACTGTACAAACACTTCAGCACTTCAATATACCGACAGTCAACTTGGCACCGCTGAAGGGACTGCAGCACCACCCAAATTTCGACGGAATCAAAGGCTTTCTCATAGTCCACATACGCCAGGCAAAGTGGCAAATTGTACTCTTCAGTCTTCTGTACAATCTGCCGCAGGGTATGTATGTGGTCTATGGTACTGAAGCCTTTTCGGAAACCGGCTTGTTCGGGAGGCTGGAAGTCGTCGAGTCTGCGTGCGAGACGATTCGTAATGACTCTCGAAAACAGCACGTAGACGCGGCTCAGAAGGGAAATCGGTCTGTAGTTCTTCAAGAGAGCGTTGTCGCCTTTCTTAAAGAACAAGACCACCGCACTTCTGCTCCACGCCTCTGGAGTAGTGCCACCATGGAGGACGGAATTGAAGAGCTTCTGAAGGACTTCAAGTACCGGTGTTCCACCCGCTTTCAGAAGCTCCGCTGTAATTCCATCCTCGCCTGGGGCCCTGCCGTTTTTAAGGTGCTGGAGAGCCATTCTAATCTCGCTTAGACTGACGTCCGGGATATCATCGGAATAGTGTCGGATAAGACTTGCTCTTGGATCGTTACTCACACTTGCGTGTGGCTCCAACGATGATGTGTACAGCTGCCCATAGAACCTCTCAATCTCACTCAAAATCTCAGGTGTCCCGGAAACGATGCTGCCACACTCAGTCTTCAGCCTTGACAGTTGGCTCTTTCTGGCAGATAGATCTCTGGCAAAGACTTTGGAGCCCTGGTTCCGCTCGATCGCTTCTTTAATACGAGCAGTATTAAAGTTGCGTAAGTCTCGCCGCATGCATTTGGAGATCTGTCTGTTCAGTTGCCTGTATGCTGTCAAATCTGTTGACGATTGCAGCCTCATCTCCCGTCTAACAGCCATGAGATTAAGAGTGTGATCGGAGAGTTTTTGTGTTCTTCTGCGGCGGGTCTTGCAGAACTTAGCTCCGACCGCATGGACAGTTTCCACGAGCTTGTCATTCATATCGTCCACTGCATTGCAATCTTGTAGGCACTGAAAGCGGTTGTGTAACTCGAGCTGAAAGTTTTCGGGATTTTGGATCAGAGCACGAGGGGGACGGAGCGTTGACTTCATTAGACGAGACCTCTCCAACTTAACGTTTAGGTTCAGTGTGCCTCTAACCATTCGGTGATCGCTGCCAGTTTTCACCCTTGCGATCACTGAGACATCACTGAACAGTTGGCGTCTGGTCGTCATAATGAAGTCAATCTCATTTTTTGTCGAACCGTCGGGGCTCGACCAGGTCCACTTCCTGTGGGGCCGCTTCTGGAAGAAAGAGTTCATCATAAAGAGTCCCTCTTTCTCCATAAAGTCGGCCAGCTGCTGGCCCCTTCGGTTCCGTTGCCCTACTCCAAATTTCCCTAACTTGAGCTAACCGCTTTCTCTTGTGCCTAGTTTTGCGTTGAAGTCTCCCATCAACACCGTGTAGTGGGTTTTGGAGGAATGTATGGCTTTGGAAATATCCTCATACATTTCCTCCACCTCCTCATCGGAATGTGCCGACGTTGGTGCGTAAACCTGTATGACCTTCAGCGAATACCGTTTGGTGATTCTGAGTATCAGGTACGCGACCCTCGTCGACACACTCTCAATCTGTACAACGTTGTTGACGAGAGACTTGTGGACGATAAATCCGACACCTCCTTGGGACAGATGGTCGCCCTCCCGGTGATAGAACAAGTTGCCGGATTCGAGAATCACCGTTTGCTTTGACCGACAGCTTTGATCAGGGTGTTATAAAAAGATTCATGTACAATTTCCAAATCACTGAAAAAGAATTGCCTACCATAGGCACGTTGCGAAATAAGTTATAGAATGATCTACATTTCCAAGGATCTACAGCAAGTCTCATGCGAATATTAAAAAATCGGTTTTAAGTGAAAAGCAAGTTTAATTGAGCAGTCATAAATTCGATTTCAAAGATTCGAATATCTGAGAAAGATAAAAGAATATAGAGGGGAAGGAAGACCTGTCAATTAACTGATGAATCATTTTAAGTTCCCAGCATTTCTTGGACAGACGGTTCCACCAAAGGCATTAAAAAAACTCTACCTAAACGTAGCCGCTTGTTTATAGTGCACGCGGTTGGTAAAACAGGTTTTGTGTCGACTGCTTTGGTGGCGACAACATGAATGCGGAGTATCGGGGGCAGTGGCTCGGTACTAAACTGACGCCGAATTTAACGCCTAAATTAGTGGTCGTAGTCGACACCGCAACATACTAATATTATAAATAATATTAACTTTGAGTACAAATGTCTAGAGAAGGAAAATCTTTCCAAGATCCAATGTATTAATATTCAGAGATATGTAAAATTTATTAGCATGTAACGAACCGACATAAACTTCTATATTGTGGAAAGGCCGATCCCCGATCTAATATAATTATATTGGATCGGGAAAATATCGTGATTACAGTTTTACCGACATGCCATGATTTTTTTTTATTTTCTTAATGCCATGAAAATTATTTTAATGTCAACGTGGTTGGCGTAGTAGTTATTTCATAAGAAAATGCGTATCACATAATAGTTTTGCAAGCGCAGGGGCGGGTTATGTCAAATTTACTCACTTACTTACTTATCTTCACGCACAATCCCTAACGGGGTAGCCAGAGAGAACAGATCGCCAAGTGTCACGATCCTTACATACCTCTTTCGCTTCCTTCAGGTTCATTAACTTCTTCATACATGCACGTCTAGGTATCCGAGTACTCTTGACCCTCCCCTCTTCGAGCAATTTGCTCACATGGTCTTCGAAAGTTAGTCTCGGTCTACCTCGACACCTTTTAATATTTACTTTCGCTCTATATATTTTCTTCACCATTCGGTCTTCACTCATTCGTTCAACGTGCCCAAACCATTGGAGTACGCCCCTATCAATTTTTGTGATAAGGTCATCTTTCAATCCTGCCATATTGCGAATCTCTTCGTTTCGCTTTCGGTCGGCTAAGGTAACGCCACACATTTTACGAAGAGATCGCATCTCCACTGCATTCAACTTGCTTTTATGCTTCTTCTGGCATACCCAGGTTTCGCTGCCATATAACAAAGTCGGTACCAACACTGCATTATGTATTGCAAGGCGTGCACTCTTCACCACGCCTTGCCTTTTTACTAATGCATTCAGGGCACCATTGACTTTGTTTCCGGCAGCGACACGCCTATCCATATCTAAATCACATCTTCCATCCCGGCTGAAAGCACTCCCCAAGTATACAATTTCATTTACCTGTTCTAGACATTCCTGATTTACCCATATTTCACATTTCGTTCTCTCTTCGTCCTTTTCAAATACCAGAACCTTTTGTTTTTTTTTTGCATTGCAGTTATGTCAAATTTATACAAACTAATAGCCCCATGGCGGTCCACCATAGTTGTATATCGACTGGGCCATGGGAACATGACAAGTAAAACACATTGAGGTAGGTGCTAGTTGCTCCTTGGCAGCCCAACCTCAAGAAAGGGCAACTTATCCCTCTATTCCTTCTAACAAAGCGCGCCGAACACCATGTGCGTCACCCTATTGGCTTACATCGGTGTACTCTTCTTAACTCAAGTTATTTTTCATGGCATGGTCTTAATTTCAATAATTGAAAATTTAGGTTAAAATAATTTTACCACTACTCCATTATATGTTTAATAATTTTTTAAACTATACATAGAATTGGAACCTTTTTTTGTAATGTTTACTTCTACCGTTTCACCGACGGGGCGAGTTTGATTTAACCTACTTATGAAAATATGAAATAAAAGAGGAATGATATGTCGTAAAGAAGTTTCACTTCGTACGTGTGTATAAAATTACATGCCATTTTTTATCATTATGAAACATTTAAACGTTTCCGTATTTACATTGCATGTACCTTTATCGGGTCCGTATTGCGTATATTGAAAGTATACAACGACAGTACGCACAGGTCGGGACTGATAGCGTATAATTTTTCGTATAGTTAGCGTGAAGTCCCGCTGGTCTTCTTTCTGGTTCTTCCCAGGACAGAGGTTTTTTTAGAACGTAAAATATTGACTTTCAATAAGAATTACTTGTAATCTATATTGAATAAAAAATATTTTATTTTATTTTTATTTATTTGAATTCGTTATGACCATAACTATTTTTAGAAACTATACATATATACAGATTATATAACATATATTGACCCTTGACGTTACTTCTGTAACAGCTTCGGCGCTGCGGGAAGTGAATCCCCTTGGCCCTTGCGTAGCAAATCGCAGTCACCCATGCTCACCTCCGCAGCTTCGGCTTATCGGTCTCACCTTTGGCGACCAGCCTCAGCCGTTACGGCTCGCACGGGTACCTGCAATTTGTTACGGCGGGCGGGGGCTGCTCTCCCTCCGCGCCTACGGATTTACAAAAAATCTTAGGGTAGACAAGACTACGTGGAGTCGGGGCGTGCTAATTTTAGAATAAGTATGTCAAAATGATTCGACCAACCATCTAATTAGCCGTGTTTTCGCGATCACCATAGATTTTTTCCGAAAATTTGGTTTATCTTATTATTATCCTGCGACATGTATAAAGTACACATAACTATATTTAATTATGACAATAAATGCCGTATAAAAAATATGTGTCAAATTGACAATTAATTGTATTTCTTGTTGAAGGTAATTGGACATATAGGTAAATAAGATTTAAGTGCCTTTATAATAAAAATACTATTTTTATAATAAAAATAATTTTGTCTCTCACAAAGGACTTCATTATTTTAACAGTTACCTTTAAATTGCCATAAATTAATAATTACATGGTTAGTTAATAACTAATTGCTGCATATTTTTTAATATAATGACTTTTACTTAATACATTTATGTGCTTGTATACTTTACTAATTACGAGTATACATCCTAAATGTACACAATGTCAGAACATCATGTTGATTCTAGCCTTGTATAATCCCTTAACTAATTTACTGAATTAGTCGTTAGAAAGTATACGCTACCAGTACGCAGAAATTGTGTAATATTATATATTAATATAACACGGTTTCTGCGTATATTCATATATAATTATATAAATTTTCTGAAAAATTTATTTGATACACATTCTGAAAATATACAGTGTGAGAACACTATGAATGTGACTGTCCTTATATACTTTCAATATACGCGTTCGTATTAGGAGGGCTTAACATTCTATAAAAGTTTACACAGTTTAATATCGTGATTGAAATTAAATATCTTCACGAACTGAAACCCACTACGTTGAAATTTTCTCATTAATTTTATTGATGTCAGAATTAAAATACACTAATCTATCTATCTATAAATAATATACCACTGAGTAGCTGACTCATCACGAAATCTCTAAAGTATACATTCGATCACATATTTTGCAATGTAGACGCTCACTAAGAACAGATTTTACGATAGCAACATCAAAAAAATCTAGATATTTTTTATATCTAGGTTCTTTACATCTAGGTTCCGCAAAATAATGCATCCGCAATAATTATAGTGCGCACAGCGAAGTGAGCGGATATCAGCTAGTAGCTAATATGATGGATATAATATAACATTTTATTAAATAAGAATTGAAGTCAGTAAAATGTATTTTCTTACTATTCGTTACGATCAATCTTAGGATAAAAAATTATCAGAACTTCAAAAGTTAAAAATATTTAAAGAAGTTATGCTGAAACCCTGATTTACTGTTGAAATAATGATTTGAATTGAAGTCAGTAAAATGAGCTGTGATAGCTCAGTGGTTAACGCTCGCTGTAAATATAACAAAACGCGAGTAACCTGGGTTCGATCCCCGCCGGCACCAATGAAATTGTTAATTGCAATTTTAAGTGCTGATTTACCAAGTGCTCGTCGGTGAAGGAAAACATCGTGAGGAAACCTGCATGTCTGAGGAATAAGAAAAAAAAACTATTTCGAAGACATGTGAAGTTCGTCAACACGCATTTGGGCAGCGCGGCGGACACTTCCTTGCCCTAAACCCTCTCAGAAATGAGGGGAGGCCTGAGCCCAGCAGTGGGACGTATATATGCTGTAACTTTAATTTTACTTTACAGTAAAATGTAGTTTCTTATTATTCGTTACGATCAATTTTAGAATAAAAAAAAATCATAATATCAACAGTTAAATAATATTTAAAAAAAAAAACGTGATGTGTATGTGCATGGAACCGTTAATGGAAATGAAGTAACAAGTGGTTTGACGTTAATGTAAACCTAAAGCTGTTTTGTTTGTTTAGGCGCCGTCATAACTTGAGATACTATTTTTTATAGAATAAGGGGTAACGATGAATGAGCACACAGTCCTACTAAGGGTAAATGGATGGTGTGGTATATCTATCTACTATTACACTCGATTAAGAATCAAATTGCAGATGCGTTGTGACCCCTGAAGACCAGATGTAATGCCCCGTTTCCAGTAAAAAACGTCTCTAGTTCTCTCCACTCACCATACGAAACACAGCAGCGTTGAGCTTCTATTTGAGACTAATAAAAACCCGCGTTAAGGAACACATAACCAATGTAAAGAATCGACGCTCTTGGAAGTCTGCAGTCTGTGAACACGTACAAGATCGCCCCCAGATTTGATAGACCACAAATCCTCGCTAAAGAACACGAATTCCTTCCAAGGATGATTCGCAAAGCTATTGAAATCAAAAAACATCCTTTTTTCAATAGAGACGATGGCTGAGTGTCACCATCTGCTTGGGATCGTATGATTAATAAAATTGAATCCCAACCAAAGCATAAAATTGCAAGACTTCAAGATACTATTATTTCATACAATGTAGGTTGGAACAAAAATTAATAATTTGAATCTGGAGGTTGCCATGGTTAATTATGACATTAGGACGTCGAACACCTCAGTCCTCCCCACGACCATGGGTGCTGTAAAGTGCCAAAAACGTCAGGATGAAATCCGAAAAAGTTCGCAGTACATATATTAGTGGATAGCCATGGTGATTTGAGTTAGTTACAATTTGATATAACCCGTCCTTACGCTCGCAAAGACATTATATTTCTCATGAAATAACTACTGTGACAACGTACCTATACGCCACGTATCGCGTGTAGATAGAACTGTAATTACAATATTTTTCCGATCCAATAGCCTTTCCATATAGACGTAAGTGGAGCGTGACTCGTTATGCTGGTTTATTACATTCTAATAAATTTAACATATTTCTGAATATTATTACTTCGGAACACGCGAGGATATCCCTTCTCTCGGCATTTATATTCAAAGTAAGTGTTAAAAAGTATATTTAATTTTGATTTGACGTTAGATAACGTTACAGACACCACGTTAACGCAGTGTTGGCAGTTTGACTGCTACCCAGCGAGCATTTCTACCGCCAAATAGCAGTGATCGCACTGTTTTGTTTCGTTCCATGGGCTGCAGGTGTCCATGGCTGCAAGTGTCCATGGGCTGCAGGTGTCTATGGGCTGCAGGTGTCCATGGGCTACAGGTGTCCATGGCTGCAGTTGTCTATGGGCTGCAGGTGTCTATGGGCTGCAGGTGTCCATGGGCTGCAGTTGCCCGTGGGCTGCAGGTGTCCATGGGCTGCAGGTATCCATGGGCTGCAGGTGTCCATGGGCTGCAAGTGTACATGGACTGCAGGTGTCCGTGGGCTGCAGGTGTCCATGGGCTGCAGGTATCCATGGGCTGCAGTTGTCCATGCGCTGCAGGTGTCCATGGGCTGCAGGTGTCCATGGGCTGCTGGAGCCACTTACCGTTAGGTGAACTGTTGGTTCGTTCGTCACTTCAGTTTTATGAACAAATATCTTTTAATAATCGATTTCTGAACAGACATACACGAAAGCGGGATAATAGAAACGTTGTAAAATACAAATGCTCTACCTCTATTGTGTTGGGATCAAAGACGTTTATTCTCATAAGAATTTACAAAAATTCACCTAAATGAGAAATACATTAAAAACAAAATACATAATGAGTGTTAGGTAGTAAGTGGTCACCGAGCGTGCCAGGCAAAGTACACAAATATTTTATGTTACAAAATTATATAAATAGTGCGGGTAGCAATTTTACCATCATAACAGGATTGAAGATCGCCCGTGCATACAAAAACAAATGGTGCAAGCAAGCACAGATACGTAGATTTAAAGATTCTTTGCTAGAATAGACTAGCCATCATAAAGAGAATTATTGTAATATTGTTATATTATATTAATTATTAATATGAATGTTTAATGATATATTTTAGTAACCGTAGTGATGGTTTGTAATATTTATTCGTTTATTATATATTTATTTATTTGATAGTTTTTTTTTGTTTAGAAGTAGTTAGGGTGTTATTTTTTTTTTTAAATCTTTATTTAAGAGCTTAATCAAAATGCGATTATGTCGCTCTATTTGACATCATTTAGAACTAAATAACATTCCATTTAGCAAGCAAACAAAAATGAAAATGAAAACAAGTACTATCTAATTGACTGATCTGAGGAAAATATTATGTTATATAATTTAGTCAATAATTTTGTTTCATCGGAATGAGGATTGGATAAAATAATGTTACAATCAGCAAATTCCTTTAAAATATTTTTACACTTAGCTATTCGAAAGGCAGCGTTGCGGGCACACTCCATCAAGACATGCATTAAGTCCTCGGGGACACCGCATTGTTCACAGTTCGGTGACGGGACTTTATTCATAAGAAAAGCAAAATTCTTGCATGGAATGTGTCCAGAACGTAGCCTCATAATCACTACTGCGTCCTTTCTTGGTGATATGTGACTATCAATCCATGGAATTCTGAGAGGATGTGGCTGAACCGTTTTATACCAGATACCTTTTTCTTTAGAGCGTAAATCAAAATATTCCTTCCATAATTTGTAGCATTGTGTTTTGATTAACCAAATGCAATCTGTATAATAAGGGAGTACATTATATTCAATTCCCCTCAGTAATAGCTTGTCTAGCCAAGACGTCTACCCTTTCATTATATTCAACGCCACAGTGTGACGGAATCCACTGTAACTTTATAGAGTTAGAATTGGAGGTCAGATTTAAAATACAGTCCAGGACTGAGTAGGCTATCGGAGTGCCTCGTAGGCCCGAGGTGCACCGAGCCAAGTGTTGGAGTGCGCTTTTAGAGTCTGTGAATATCACTATATGGTCTTGTGGTAGCGATATTGCGTAAGACAAAGCCTCACAGATTGCTATTAGTTCCGCCTCCACAATGCATATTATGTCACTGTCTATTTTTAATTGTAGACTAATGTTGCATTGTGGGTCATAAAATGCTGAACCAATTCCACTCCCATCCTTAGATCCATCAGTATAGAGTTTATAATAGTTTTTATATCGCTGGTTGATAAAATCCAAGCATAATAACTTTAAATTAAAATTACTGTAGCTTCGCTTTTTTTAACAAGATTCGGGATATTACAGTGAATTACATCATCCAAATCTATGTTGGTAACCCAGGTATTCATAGAAAACATTTCTAGTTGTCGGCTGGCATGAATATAAACATTAGAAAGACAATCAAACATAGTTAACAATAGTGGCTTCTTTTTATTCCGCCAATATCTGTTGTCTTTATATGTCGATAATTCTCGTAATATTTTAATTGTAATATTGTTTTCTCGTGACCTAGCTTTTAATATAAATTTACCTCCTAAATACGTTCTCCGTACGTGCAATGGAGGGAGACCAAGTTCGCTCTCCATTGCATGTATAGGAGTTGTTTTAATAAAACCTCCCATTACTCTCAGCGCTTGATTTTGCACTATATCTAGCTTACTTACATAATTTTGACAGCTGTTGTCGTATAAAAAACTTCCGTAATCAAATCTACTCCTTATAATAGTAATATATAACCTTTTCAAATGTTTAGGGTGTATTCCCCACCCTGTCCCAGCAAGAACTTTAAAAATATTTAAGTATCTGGAAGTTTTATCAACTAACTCAGTAATGTGTTTATTCCATTTTAAAGAGCGGTCCAACCACATCCCCAAATACTTTACAGCACTGACTACCTCTATTACATTATTATTAATGTTTAGCGATATCTGTTGTCTATTGATGCCTTTCTTGAAGACACATACCTTTATTTTGGTTGTTGAAATGTCCAAACCCAGATCAATAAGCATGTTGCTTATTTTATTCAATGCTATTTGCAGTTCTTCGGATGCGTCGTTAACATTTTTACTAGTTAAATATAAAGCGTAATCATCAGCATATTGAGAAATCATAACATTAGAAACTTGTTTACATATATGGAGAGTAGCAATATTAAATAATATAGGTGAGAGAGAGTCTCCTTGGGCCAGGCCACGACCTGTAGATCTACAGATTATTTTTTTTATCAACTTTTATGCTTAGTTGTCTTTCCTTTAAAAATGTCCATAAGTATTTACAGATTTTTGCACCAGCGCCTAGGCGATCTAAATTTAAAATTAAGGCTCTAATATCCACGTTGTTATAAGCGTTTTCAATGTCAATGAAGCATCCTACCGTTAATTGATCTTTCGAAAATCCCAGCTGAATTCTAGAAACTAAATTGCTAAGGTTATCAATACAAGACTTGGTTTTTCTAAACCCGGTGGTCTCTTCGTGAAAGAGGTTTCTTTTCTCGACTAACCACTCTAATCTATTCTTCAACATAGAGTGTAATATTTTACATAAACAAGACATGAGAGAGATTGGTCTTAAAGCTGCTATTGAAGATGGATCCCGACCTGGTTTAGATATAGGTATAACAAGAATTTAATAAAACACGCCATTGCGAGGGGACAAAACTGAGAGTGTAAAATAAATTGTAAAGATTAAGTAAAATATTTGTAGCGTTATCCGGTAAATATTTAATCATTGAGTACGAAATATTGTCGACTCCGGGTGAAGTATCTTTTGCTTTAACGCATCTTTTTTAGTTCACATAATGAAAATGGAGCCTCAAGTTTTATATTACAAGATGAAAAAATGGGGTACTTTGGACAGACAAAATCTGGTGTTAAATTATGTAAAAGCTTATTAGCCGTTACTTCGTCAATAAAAGTATTAGATGATCTATAACCCTTTAACCACTTCATCTTGCGCCACATTTCTGTTACAGAAGTAGCCTCATCAATTGAAGAACAAAAATTAGAGAATGATTTGTTTTTAGCCTGTCGTAGTAATAATTGTGAAATTCTGATTTTATCTTTCAATTTGTTCAAATTACCAGGGGTGGGATTCTTTCGAAACAACGTAAGTGCTAGCCGTCTTTCTGCAACAGCTTTTGATAGCTTAGGATTCCAATAGTGTTTGGGAGTAAAATGTTGAGAGGGGTCTTGGCTAAATCTATACAAAGGAATGTGAACATCAGCGGCTTCGTTAATTATGCTAAGGAACGAATCGTAACTTGTTTGCGGGTCATCAACAAGCAGGTTATAATTTGAGAGATTATCTTTAATATACTTACGATAACCATCCCAGTTAGCATTTTTAAAGTTTCTCCTCTGAATAAATGGCGAGTTATTGTTACTATAAGAAATATACATCTTAATAATTAAGTGGTCACTACCTAATGTCTCATTAGTTACCTTCCAGTTCAAGTGCAAGGCTATGTCCGAAGATGCAATAGAAATATCAGGAGAAGATTCCTGCAATTTCCCGTTGACAAATTTAACACGCGTAGCTCGACTATCATTCAATGAAACAAAATTATTTTCTAACAAAGAATCAAAAATATTGCTACCTCTCAAATCAGTCTTACAAGACCAACTGGAATGGTGGCCGTTAAAGTCACCAAGTACAAGTGTTTTACTCGTCTTAAACGAAAATATTTCATCCCAGTCACTTTGAGAAGTTCGTATAGTTGGTGGGCAGTAGATAGAAAATATGTAATCAATATATTTACAGTTGAAAACTTTTACACAAATTACTTCAATACTAGGATTTGAAAAATGAACAGGGATTAGTTGCGCCTTAACGGATTTGTGGGCTATAATAGCGACACCTCCATACGAGTCTTCTCGATCGTGACGGAAAACATTATAACCACCTATTCTAAAAGTAACCTCACTATTTAACCGTGTTTCGCATATAGCAGCTATATGAATTTTTTCACTATTTAATAACTGCTCAAATTCTACATATTTAGGCTTAACACTTTGTGAATTCCACTGGAGAAGGTTTATTTGGGAGCTTATACCCATAACTTACCGAGTATATTTTTAAAAGGAAGGTCCCAGATGTATTCCCCTACCATCGATACCAACCATTCAATGCATAGTGACACTCCTTGAATTATTCTACTCTTTAAATCTTCTTGTGAGTTAGAAATTAATGCATATAATTTTGCAAGCAATTGCTTCAAATTTAAACTAGATCTGCATTTCTCTTTTCTCTCATTTCTCAACCGAATTTCATTTTCCGACTCATCGACTAAATTACTATTCATTGTTTCTGATTCCGAAGATACATCCCTGTTATACACTTCATTTTGACTTTGTTTCTTTTTCTTATTCTTTTTCTTCTTGGGTCTCTGTTCTAATGATTGAGAAACATTCGTAGAGCCCGGTTGCTTAGGTTGTGATTGTCGAATGATACTATCACAACGCGGCGCTCGGGTCACGCTTGCATAGGAAATAACGTTTATGTCTTGTGACTGATTAGGTACGTGTTCAGGTACAGACTCGGGAAACACACTAAGGCTTGCCGGTGAAGTTAAATTAAATCGTTCTGAGCGCAGTGTAGGGGCGGGTTCTGGCGGAACATATACTTGCAACGCCTTCCTATAAGAGCAGTTAAACTCTGCCATCAATTCACGAATTCGTTTCTCTTTTTTAAACGCAGGACACGATCTATCCAGGCATAAATGGTTTCCTGTACAATTCACACATTTATATGAGGTAGTCTCACAGTTAGCGTGACCCTTGCCACACTTAGGGCACACAACTTGCGTGCTTGGACAAACACGCAAGGAGTGCCCAAATCGCCAGCACCTGGAACACTGGGTAACTGGGAACACGTACGGGTCGACATTTATCTTCATGCCGTAGATGTAGACACACGTTGGTAGTGAGGGACCCTTGAACCCCAGACGTATTGACTCACTTTCTTCCCAGCCGTTACCGTCCTTATTCCTGCGTTTTAAACGTTTTACCGCTATCAGTTCACAATTGCTTGAAATAACTTCTAACATGTCTTTTTCACTCAAGTCCAATTCTACATTCTTAATAACGCCGTAAGATATAACAACTTCAAGTGGTTTTTGGCATCTCCAACCTAAATCTTGCAAAGGTTTGCAATTGATCAACTCCTCAGCACTTCCTGCATTTTCAAACTGTATGAACACTTTGTAGGGGTTTATATATTTTACCCGGCTAACACTACTAATGTTATTTGACCTTAATAATTTAGCAAGCGCGAATTGCTTCGGTAGCTTTTCGGAATTATTAATGTACACATCAACCTTCTGTCCCACTCTCTTTCCATTTCTTCCTACCGCTATCCACTCTTCTTCCTCATCCTCCTCCCGCGGTCTCTTATTACGACTAACTCTAGAACTAGAGTCCTCAAGCATTTCTTCCTCTCGTTGTGTAGTATTCTTCTCCACTAAACAAATCTCCGACTCCTCAATATTACTTATCCCGGGTAGAATATTATTAATCACATTATCTTCTTGAATTATATCTTCCTCCATGTTAAATAAGGTACACTATCGTATGCGTCTATTCACCATTGCACGATGTGTGTAGTTATGTACACAATAGCGCGAAATATTTCCGGAGATAAGACTGCTCAGCGAGAAAAAAACAACGCGACTATAGCGGACAAGTGCCCACATCGAACTGTGAGGGTGTTATTATAGTTTGTGATTTTGTAGGCTATTTTTAACAGTCTTAGCATATTTTTAGCTTCCTTGATATCTACAGGCAATTTATTGTATAGTTGTGTGCTTTCATAAGTGATGTTCTTTTTTCCGTAGTTGGTTCTTGGCCGTCGCAGAATCAAGTTATTAGCACTTCTTAACATTTTAGTTGGCACATTTTTCTTTTTTGTAAAGGTTAGGATAGTATGTATGTTTTTATTTAAAATTTTTCGTATTAGTACGCAGTAAAAGTATTTGTATGATTGTTCTATATTAAGTATTTTAGTATCTTTGTATATTTTGGTTGTAGATGTCAGGAAATCATAACCGAAAAGAATTTTGATCAACTTGTTTTGCGCGATTTGAACAGAATTGAGATTAGTTATGGCAGCTGATCCCCAGATTTCTACGAGATTATCGATGTGTTGCTTAGCTAGGGAGTTATAAATAGTGTAGCGGACTTTTTGTGGAAGGTAGCGAACTATTCCGCGTAGTGCTCCGGTTAGGGATATCAGTTTTTGTTTTATTTTTTTCAAGTGTTCTTTCCAAGTTAGTTGGTTATCTAAAGTAAGGCCCAAGTACTTCTCGCTTGTTATTTTATTGATTACTATGTCATTAATTTTTAGAGGTATGAGACCGGGTATTTTTTATTCTTTGCTGCAAAAATTATATAGTTTGTTTTGGCTACGTTTATTGTAAGTAGGTTTGAGCAAAACCACTTATTTAGTATGTATAGATCATTCTGCGCGTCTTGATTAATTGATTCAATATTGTTACCGAAGTAAAATAAGCTGGTATCGTTCGCATATAGTGATAGGTCTCCTTTTAGTTCTATTGTGCTTATGTTATTTATGTAAATAAGGAAAAGCAATGGTCTTAAAATGGAGCCTTGAGGGACACCGTACGTTATTTGTTTTAGGCTGCTTTTGTGTTCTGCAAGTTTAAGTATCTGATAACGGTCGGAGAGGTATGAATTAAGAAGTTCAAGAGGCTTTGCTGTTATACCTATATCGTGTAACTTATCCAAAAGTTTTTTTTTATGTGAGACTGTATCGAACGCCTTTTTTAGATCAATGAAGATGCCAAGAACAACATTTTTTTCATCTATATTGTTTTTTATTTTATTAACAAAGTCTACAGTCGCTGATAGTGTGCTAGATTTGGGTCTGAAACCATATTGTTTGTGATAAAGAAAATTTATAGAGTTTAAATAAGTCTCAAGTCGGTTATAAATAATTCTTTCGATTGACAACGGAAAGAACCGATGTAGGCCGGTAGTTGTTGGGGTCGGTTTTGCTGCCAGATTTGTGAATAGGTGTAACTTTGGTGATTTTGAGACTACTGGGGAATGTACCTTGTTCTAGACAACTATTTAAGCATCGAGTTAGTTCTGGAGCTATAAGGTTTTTTACGCATTTTATGGACTTACTATTGACGTTATCAATGCCCGAGCTAGTATTTGGATCTAAGTTGTTTATTATTTTCATTACCTCCTCAACTGAAGCCGGTGCCATTACCGTTAGTCTTTTATCGTTGTTGTTAACTTTTGCATTTGTAAATATTCTGTTATCATGGTACTGAAGGGGAATTTTTTGTGCTAGTTCTGCTCCAATAAATGAAAAGAAGTGGTTGAAACTCTCTCGCAATCTCTTTTTTATCGGTTACCGAAGTTCCTCCTATTAGTAATTAAGGTGGTATCGATATTTCTCTAAATTTGTTATTGCTGAGGTTATTTATTAATTTCCACATCCTGGCTGGATTGCATTTATAATCTGTAAATTTCTTGTAGTAGTACTCTTGTTTCATTCTTTGAATTTTATTAGCAACTAGGTTCCTTTGTTTTAGAAAGTTTTCCTTGGCGAGTTTATTCGCTGGATGGCGTTTGTATTGTTGCCAGAGTATGTTTTTATAAGTAATATCCTTAATTATTCGCTTGTTAATCCATTCCTGTTTCGGTGGATTTTTAATTTTAACTTTCTTAATCTTACAATTTTCTACACTTTTCATAAGTTTTTCTTCGAATCTTGTGTATTCTTTGTTTTCGGTACATTCTACGTTTGATTTTTCTAGCGTTTCATATAGATTTTTGTAATCTAATGCTTTCATATTCTATTCTTTCTTTAGGTTCTGGTTTGTATGCTTTTATTTCAAAAAAAGATCTGCTTATGGTCTGACATAGACGATTCAACAATTGCCAGATGGAATTTGTTTTCCTTTAAGTCTGTAGACATATGATCAAGAATAGTTTTACTTTTTGATGTTTCACGCGTACAATACTGATGACATATTCTATTAACTATTGAGTAGCCGCATTCTAGGAGTGTATTTTTATTTTCTTCAACTGAGCTGTCCAGGTTAAGCAGGTCCGGATTAAAGTCACCAAATACTACGGCTCTTTTTTTATGATGTAGTTGTAATGAAAGAGTTTCTAGAAATTTTGTAACGTTTTTTTCTACCAGGCGTTACTGGCTTTAGAATTTATCTATGTGTATCCACAAGAACTGGTTTTCATCTTTTTCGAGTTTATTAACATAGCAATGTTTAAAAATGCTGTGGATTTTCTCTGTGCTGATAGCTGTGAGTATATCCGGGTAATTGAAATCTCTTGGCTTCATAATTAGACGTTTTACACTACGTTTCAGTTTCACATTACGTTTCAGTTCATCTTTCAGATGTTTAAGTTGATTTTGCAGGAATGTTGTCTGATCAACATAAAATTAAATTTTACTTATTATCTTTTATGTTTCCTTTGTTGCGCAAAATAAGCTTTAAAATTTCTTCTGACTCAAATGTAACTTTTATTGGACGATTCGTTCCTGGCTTGTATCTTCCAATGCGTACAATTTTTTTGGTTCAGGGCAGTCTTTGAGTAAGTTTTTGATAGCATCAACTACTTTAATTTTGTCTGGATCAATACGTTCCTTGGCGTCCGTTGACTGAGGTTCAGGAATACCAGCAATAAGTATGTTCTTCTTTCTCATGCTTTGGTCGTTTAATTCATATTGTGTTTAATAAAAGATCAATGTAGCAAAAGGGTTGTAAGCTGTTCGCTGGGTTAGATTAATTTTGTTATTCAAAGCTTTATTGAATCGAAGATTATTTACAAATATAAAATAAAAAATGCTTTTACATCATTTACGTATATTTTACTAAAACATCACAATATTAAAAAGTAAATTTAGTGTTTAATAGGAATTGTTTTCATTAAAAGAAAGTGAGAATCACTTCTTTGAAGAAATATCAATCATCTTTTTTTTTGAAGAAATAATTAATACTAAAGGTCATATATGATTTAAAAAAAACTGGATATTAATAAAAAAACAACTTTCCAGTTACTTTAAGAATTTATTTTGAATGATTTTAATTGGCCATTTATCAATGTAATATTTTCGTAAAAGGTGTAGTGTTCGTATATACAAATATTACTATAGTATCCGGTGTAGTGTACGTATTACGTTCATAATATTATAATAACTTATAATATTATTGAGGCACGGATATAATAATAGTTTCCATTCGCAGAGGGGTGATAGTGGTCGAATTTTCAATATTATCTTTTCATATCTTTTATTCAATACAATTTTTAAATACTATCATTCTTAAATATTTTATTACGTTTTAGAAAACACAATAAAGTTAGGTTACAAAAGTGCCTATACAATGTGGTTGAAATTATCATCATAATATCACATTTTTAACTAGTTATTATTAATTTAAAATATGGCTTTAATAAGTTTCATTAAATCCAGGCCACATACCAGATTCAACGCTTGTATTAAAGTAGTGGCTATTCTACGACTTCTTTTATAGATTAAATAACTTTAACGGAAATCCCCCATAAGTCTTCCGTTTTCTTAACATCAATAGTTTTAAAATATTTAACGATGTCAATATAGATATGTATTCATTTTATTTTTTATTTTATTCATGTATTTATTAACTTTTATGTTTCTTCGATTTGGTTTTACTACAATTAATCCTTACTGTTTTTCCTGAAGTGGAAGAGTCATCGCTTTTCAAGTTTATTGCTGCAAATTAAAATATATTATTGCAGATTAATATATTAAAAGTATTACATTGCACAAGCTCAGAGAATAGGCTCTGAGCTTGGAACACTTTTAGGTTATCTATGTATGTTTTGAATTTTGCTTTTTTCTCATTAGACTCATTCAACTGCAACTACAATGCAGCAATAAAACCTGAGAGATTCCTCATATTCCTTGCTGCATTGGTCAAACACATTAACCGTTCCCTGTAGCTGATCTCTTTATTTTGTAACATCAGTGTAATCAGTATGTAACTTAACTATTGCACATTTTAATTGTGTATTTTTGGCCATTATGCTAACTAATGAAGGAGTTTTCTTCAACCTCTCTGTGGAATAGTTTACCACCGGCGATTTTTCCGGACCGATACGACCTGGGGACCTTCAAGAAAAGAGCTTACTCCTTTCTAAAGGGCCGGCAACGCACCTGCAATTCCCCTGATGTTGCGGTTGATCATGGGCGGCGGTAGTCACTTAACATCAGGTGAGCAGCATGCTCGTTTGCCCCCTCTTCTATAAAATAAACTATTTCATTTTCGTTCTCATCTCTTTTTCTAAGCACACTACTCCTCGGACCTTGGAGTTTTTTCTATCTGGCGCATCTTGGCGTTGGAAGTATTCATTTTACTGTTTTATTGTAAATAATAAATGAAAACAATAACCGAAAACAGAAGGAGCAGAGTAGGCTAATGTCGAGTTCTTGTTTTTTTTTTACTATTTATAAATCACAAATGAAATTATCTTTAGAATCATTCGAAAAGAAACCTGCAAAGAATATATTAATTCAAATTTAAGGAATGATGTGAAATAAGAATTACAATGATTGTAAACAATGTTCGTCGTTACCTGTCACTTTTTGTTCGAGCACAAAAATGTTGTTATAATCGGGATCTCGGAAACGGCTCCAACGATTTTCATAAAATTTAGTGTCAGGGAGTTTCGGGGGCAATAAATCGATCTAGCTAGATTTATTTTTAGAAAATGTCCTTTTGTCCGTGTTTTCAGGCAATAAAAAAAACTTCTACAATATAAGAAGGTAAATTTTGACTCGTTACCAACGATCGTAATAGTTCAGAAGGGATGTTGTTCGGGCGTGATGTCGGAGTTCCGTGGTTCGCGTCCCGTCTTTTTTTTTTTTAGCATGGGGAAATGCCTACGCATACCCGCCTCGCGGGGGCAAAGGACGGGTTATGTCGGACTCGCACCGACTAAAACCCCATGGTGTTCCACCTTCGTCGCATATTGGCAGGGCTACGGGAACGCTTTCGCACACTTCCGCGGCCCCACCAGCGACTGCCGCCCCATGGCAGCACCTCATCGGGAGAGGAATATTCCTCCCCGTTCTCTTTCCCAAGTAAGGCGCACCAGAACACATGGCACGCCTTCCTCCACGGCCTCCAATTACATCTGCGCAACATACGCCCCCCGCCCCCCGCGTCCGATGCGCGAAGGCCATGGGGCCAGGAAAAACGAGCACTTAGAAGTACTAGCCTTCCCGACCCCAGCGGCGGATCTGGTCTATGGCTCCGCCGCCAACCAAGATTCGGCTACGGAGGATCGGGAGAGCGGCGCCTCGCAATACTGACAATCCTCTCCCACCGCAGCCCCATCACCACCGCATCAACGGTGCGGCCCCGTTTGAGTCGCGGAGGATAGGGCGAGTGGCGCATCGCCATACCAACACTCCTCTTCAACCGCGACTCCACCTCAGCTGCAGCGGTAGGTGGGGAGGACACACCTCTCACCGCAGTCAACCAACACACATCCGAAGTGGGCTTCCCAAACCCACTCGGAGTGGCCACCTCGGGCCGGCCCTCCACCTCGGACCAGCCATATGGGTTCCTCTTTGTTTCGCCGTGGGTGACCAAGCCACGGCTTCTAAGCCCCCCCGCCACGACAAGGCGGGAACCCGTTCGGGGGGAGGCGGGAACCCGTTCGGGGGGGAGGCGGGAACCCGTTCGGGGGGTTCGCGTCCCGTCTTGGGTCTGACATTTTTTCCTTTTTTTTTCAAGTTCCCTTCTTTTTGAGAAAATTTATTATTTCGAGCCCTTTTTTTAGTATTTTTTAAAAATACGAAAATTTTAATTAAACTAATTGCACTCATGATTTTTTATTCAAATAACCAGTTCAGTTTTTTCTATTATGTCAATAAGATCAAAATCTATTATTCATGTAATTTGTATATAAATGTAACTTAAAAAAACCGAGCAAAGCTCGGTCATCCGGGTACTAATATTTATGTACCGACTTTCTTAAACATTCAGTAATTTTTAACTATAACATAAATTTGAGGTGTATATTACGATCATCATCTGTTTTCTTATCGGAGGTAGATCTTAATTTTGTTTACATCACTCTTGTAAGACTGAAGTAAGCAGGAGTGTTATCAGGCTTGTGCTAACGCTTCGGTGGCTTAAGATGGAAACACCAGCGAGCTTAAAAAGAAGTGTAAGTTCACCTCTAGGTCCTTTAAAAGAGTTATTGTCAAGGCAAAGTATGAGCATATTGACAGAATTGACGAGAAATTAGTTCGCCTTCCTTGTGGAACCCGTGCACCTAAGTCCATCGGCCCGGCCGACAGCTGACAGTGTTGACTGTGATCTCATTACGTACAGGTGTGTTATTGCTATTTTTAAATTTTCTTAAGTAGTAGTATCGCTTCTTTGCTAATAAAAATGACGTGTGGCACTCGGGGACTGCCGCGGTAAAGCTATTGCATAGCATTTTGTATCAACTTATGCAATTATAATTATTTATTTATTTTATTTATGCAGTATTTCTTTTTCTTTGATATTAATTCAAGTTACACTTTTTGAGCGTGGTGACCGATAAGAAAACAATTTTTTTCTTTTATTAAATAAATAAATAATAAATGCACTTTGTTCATTCATATTCAAAACACTTTTATCGGTTGTAGCCCTGAAAGAGGCAGTAACGCTGTTGTTTCGGCAACTTTGGCATTTCAGGCCACTGAAGGAATCCGTAAAGAAAGATGAACCTACCTTCTACAATGGTTTCGATATAAAAGAAATATGTCAATTGTGTTCGGGCGTAATTAAAAAAGTACAACAATGTGATAAATATTCTAAGTGATTGAATTCATTTAAACAGATTTCGGAACATTCATGACGAAAGATAACGTTATAATAATTTCAGATTTGTCAAATGTGTAAGACGGTGAACTGCAATTATATCCCTGCAAGTCCGTCTGACAAGCAAAGCAATTTAAAGAAAACCAATTAATTATTGAGGCTGAAGAATAATAATATATTTCTCATACTACATAAAAGTATTTTTCCTTGTTAGCATCCGAAAAATCTAAAGATTGTTTTAATCCAATATATATAATATTTTGTATACGAAAATATGTATATCTCATATTCACTGAATATTAAACTCATCCCAATGTGTTTAGTTATAAGTTATGCAAATATCATGCTTCCTCCTTCAATAAATAACTCTGACGTGGATACATGACTTTGTTTTCCTTTTAAAATAAATGCAGAATGTTCACATAAATGGACGTAAAAAAATTAAGCTAATTTAGCACTAATTAGTTTGGATTCGCGACGGCATTTTCAATTGGGGTAAAAATTTGATAGTTTTATTGTAACATATTATCATCTCAATAAAGCTGACATAAACAGATGAAATGAAAGTAAGGCAATATTTGTTGGAAAATAAAGGAACGGGAAAAAATAAAACCGAACGACCGAGAGATATAATGCTAACATGCGCCGTCTAACGCATAAAGACCCTGTTTTAATTATAAACATAGGTACGCGACATGTGCCATAAATGGAGTAACTCTTATAACGAAAAAAATTGTTTGTCACATAATGAAATAAAATTAAATATATCTTGTAATCTTCTAAATTAAGAATGTTTGCTGATTTCTATTTAACTAATGTTGAGCCACGTGGTGGCGGTGTAATAGAACCATGAGCCATCACCCCTTTGGATCCCATGGGTGTCGCAAAAGACGATAACAGTCAACGACAGAAAACTTTTATGGCTTCCGATAGATGTTACCCCGCCAATGCCCATCTTGTTTACACCTATTTAGTTTACATAAGAATTAAAATACTCGGACCGGCGAGGAGCAGCAGAACAACAGAACATGATATGCTTAAGAAGAGAAACGAAACTGTTTGGTATTAGAAATTAGACATTTCCATCTTAGTCCTCGGAGGTGACTACGCGTCTACATTTTGATTTTTAATCGATAACTGATGTAGATATCTATGGGCGACAGCATCCACTTACAAGTTAATGGACTGTATGCTTATTTGTCACCCTTACTCTATAAAAATATATAAAAACCTACTCCACTATTAACAAAATTAAATTTTTGCAGTAATATTTTACGATTTTATTTCGTAGTGCTGAGCTCTCGCAACGCGGCGTACGTCCATCTAGCAAGACGATGCGCCCCGCACTGAATTCGTGGACGAATGCGGGGGTGATATAGACGCAGTATTTAATCGGGACGCATTTTTAATTTATTATCATAAAAATAATACATATTTCTAAAAAGTAACCAAACCAAATTATTTTATTTTGTATTGGAAAGCAGTAGATATTTTTTTTATATTCCTTTGATAAACAATGAAGGAGTAAAGTGGTTTTATCTCAACGATTTGGAGGTGATTTGGGTATTTTTTGTTATTTATTATGTGACACCGATAGAAAAATTATGGCTAAACTAAATTACGTATCAGATCATGTAGATTACTAGCTATTTTTTTCATATGTAATTTCTCTGTAAGTGTCGACGAAAAGTTGGTTCATCTGCACGCTTTTTTCAAGCTTTTTGCGAGAGAGCAGCCTTAACAATAAATGCACTTTGTTCATTCATATTCAAAATTTCAAAACACTTTATACATAAACACCGTGTCGAAGACTGAGGAAAAGAAACGACGTTAGACCATCGTTAGACAATGCACGGCCTTCAAGCCACACCTCCGTGCCCGTCGGAGAGCGTGAGGTTTTTTTCGTTACGAAATTTCTGGATTTTTTTCACTCAAGGCCCGCGATAGAAGCTATGCAATAGCTTAACAGAACGAAAATATTCAAACCGCGAATACTATGAAACTATTAAATCGTGCGGTTTTTTACATTTTAAGCAATGAAAGTTTACGTGGTACGCAAAGATCATACGAAAGTGAATCTTTACCGCGGCAAAAATTAACGTGTACGTGTACCTACCAATAGAAGAATAGTTGACAGCTAATCAAACTATTCTAGTGCAGGGAGCGATAACTTAAATACTGAATATGAAGATAGGTGGATTGCACACGGAGGCCTATATTATGGTCTGCAAACTCGCCGTAAGTTTCACCGTTAGTCTTGTATCTGTGTATAAAGAGTTGTATATACGTCAAAGAAGCCCAAAATTATTAAGACTGTCACAGCAAAATGACTGCTGCGTTTACGGAAGTTAAAAGTGCTCAAGCTTAGGTAAAAAGTGCAGAAAATATTTAAAAAGAAACGTGCTCGTCTATAATGCATAGTGAGAAATGGATTCGATTTTGAGGTACTAATATTAGTTATTGAGACAACTTGCATAATTAAGTTGTAAATATGTAGTTTATTCCAACTATTTAAATACGCCATATTAATGAAAGTCGTCGTTTAAGTCGTTAGAAAGCAAACATATAGATTTTTAATTACATTTATTGTGACGACTTTAAACCCGTTAAAATTGTGAAGGAAAAGTTGTAATCATAATTCGCGTCTTGTATTTATTAACTCAAGCATTAGTAGTAAACTTGTCAATAAGAAAGTTAACAGAAGGCAAAACCTTGAGAAACGAAAACTAGAATTGATCTTATGTGCGCGTATGCGTGGTTGTTATTCATAAATCACATACAATTGGTTTGATTTGAAATAAAAATAGAAGCCGTATTTACTCGAGATTTCAATGACTAGAATATCGGTATATGGTAATATATATTTGAACTAAATAAAGTAGGATGTAATCTTTACCTGTCCAATGTAACGCTTGTGGATGGACGGAGTTAGCCTCAAAAACCTACAACGCACCGCCAAATACGTGGGGCACTCAATAAACTTCGAGATATATTAAAAAGTATGCTAGATGCTAATAATATTTATTTGATATCTTTTCAAAATATTCTCCAATATGCTCTATACAAAGTTCCATTCACCTATACCAACTCTGAAAACACTTTTGCCAGTCTTGATCTGACAGGTCGGAAATTGCTTCTTCGTAGGCAGCAACGGCTTCTTCGGCGCTTAAAAAAAATTTCCTTTTATTTTTTCTTTGACTCTTGGGAACAAAAATAAATCAAGGAGCTAAGTCAGGGCTGTAGGGTGGGTGACTTAGAGTTTCAATACCAGATTCCTCAATAAATGCTTTTGTTCTAAGGGAGGTATGTGAAGAGGCGTTATCGTGACGCAGCTTGATTCTCAGAAGCCCGGTCGTTGGTGTTCTCTCCTGCACTGCTTGAAAAGCTTTGGGTAATGTAACTGGAGTATATATATCATCTAAAGTTGACTGACCTAGAATTTTCCAGCATTGACGTCACCAAATGTCCGCTCCGCGAAAAAAAAAACTAGCCACCATTTTTTTTGCCGACGTTGCGGGTCTTTGCAGTTTTGTCGGTAACTGTCCATCTGAGTAGACCCATACCGATGATTGCCTTTTATTTTCCCGATCATATTGATAGATCCATGTCTCGTCATTAATAACAATTTCTGAAACATGCCCTGTTTTCAAAAAGTAGACGCATTTCATGGCACCAATCTACACGAGTATGTTTTTCGCTCTCGGAGAGCAAACGAGGGATCCATCTCGATGTTGATGTAGGATGGTATGAATGCTCCCCGAACTAATGCATACAATCTTTTCGATGTCCGAGTATGTGATTCGTGGGTCTTATCGCACCAACATTTGTTGTGTAATATTAGTCCATACATTTTCTGCCGTTACTGCTGTTTGCGAGGCCCGGTTCTTTGGTCATCTTTAGGGTTAATTTTACACCTTTTGAATTCAGCAAAACACTTAAAATTGTTCCGCATAATGGAACTGAGTCGACTAATGCCGATTGTAACCGTTGTAAACTTAATTATTCGGTTAAACCAAATTTAAAATCATAATAGATCATAGCGCGCAAATGTTCACTGTTTTAAATGAAAAGCACGGGAAGCATTGCAGTAAAATTAGTAGAACTTTGTTTTTTATTTTAATATTGAGCAATTGGCTTATGGTGTTCAATTTTAAATAAATTTGCTTTTTAGAAACTTATAAAACTTATAAAACTATTACTTACCAGCTCGTCCCCGTTGGTGTGGAATGCAGCGCGCAAAAGCGGCGATGGGGACCGCCACCCGTCACGCACAGCCCGACACGGCGGAAGGTGGAGGACGGAGTGCAGAGTTGGCACGTGGAATGTTAGAGGGGGGCATGAGAGATAAGACGAATGAGTTGATCGAAATAATGAAAGAAAGAGAATTAGATGTCGTGTGTATGTCGGAGACCAAACGGAAAGGCAGTGGTATTGAAGAGCTCCCTGGCGGGACGTTAGCTATATTGTCCGGAGTCCCGGAAAGCGAGAACGCCTGCCAGGGAGTGGGAGTGCTGTTGTCGTCCCGGTTGGTCGATCTTATGACTGAATACAAGGTTGTGAACTCAAGACTTCTCTGGGTTCGCCTCAAAATGGGACTGACGAAGTTATTCCTTTTGGCTGTTTATGCGCCGGTAGCTTCGTCGTCCAGGGCTGAGCTGGAGGAGTTTTGGGAGAATGTAAGAGAAGTTCTAGATTTGGTTAAGGGAAACGAAAGAACTGTTGTATGTGGTGATTTGAATGGATGGGTAGGTATCGCTCGACCAAGATACGAGTCGGTGCTTGGAAAGTTTGGCGATAAAAGGGTTAATGATGCTGGCAAGCTTATACTGGCTGTATGCAAGGAAAAGGGTCTTCTTGTGACAA
Organism: Parnassius apollo; assembly: GCA_907164705.1. NCBI lineage: Eukaryota > Metazoa > Arthropoda > Insecta > Lepidoptera > Papilionidae > Parnassius > Parnassius apollo. Next base: position 4,553,871 of record CAJQZP010000160.1, on the reverse strand, counting down.
ACACTATGTTTAATCACAGGAAAATCCATATGTACACTAGAGAAAGAAAGAATGAGAGAAGTATGATTGATTTGTTCCTGGTGGATGACCGACTGCGAAAACAGGTGATGGATACACGAGTGTTCAGGGGTGCTGACCTGGGAACGGATCATTATCTAGTAATTACTAGATTTAGGGGTTTGTTCGCGGGTTGGCGCTACCGGACGGCAGTAACAGAACCACAGTCGGTCTGTTGCATCCGAAGCTGGAAGCTTCAGGAAGCGGATACTAGGGACAAATATCACACGAGGGTAGCCGAAAAGCTTGACACCATCGATGACAGGAAAGAATGTGTGGAGAGAACATGGCAGAACCTTAGGGATGGAATGGTAAGTGCAGCGGAAGAAGTATGTGGTACGACAAAAAGAGGTAGTAGTAAAAGAAGAGATGCATGGTGGAATGATGAAGTGAGAGAAGCTGTAAAAAAGGTGAAAAAAGCATGGTTAGACTACTTGGCCTCTAGTAACGATGAGCATATGAGAGAGAAGATAAAAGAAAGATATAAGCTGCAGAAAGTTCATGCGAAAACATTGATTGGGGAAGTACGTGAAAGGTGTAGAATAGAAGCGGACGAGAGGTTGTCGCACAACTTTAGGGAAAACTCCAAACTCTTCTGGAAAGAGGTTGGAAGGTCCCGGAGTGGTGCGACAGCCTTAAGAATGAACAAAGTGCTTTCGAGAACCAATGACGTCCTCTCAGAAAAATCGGACGTCATGCAGCGATGGAGTGAATTTTATAGAGAAATGTATGCCTGTCATGATCTTAGTGAAGGATCCGGGGGTGATGCCGTGACTGGCACGCCAGACACGGACCTCGATGACACTGAGGTCATCAGCATGAAAGAGATTGAACGTGCGATTCGAAGTTTGAAATGTGGTAAGGCTGCGGGACTAGACAGAGTTACTGCTGAAATGGTCAAGTACGGTGGGCCTCGCGTCTGGGACAGCTTCCATCTGCTGTGCAATTTGTGCTGGTGGACGGGAAATGTCCCGGATGATTGGCGATCCGCGGTCATTGTGCCTTTATATAAAGGTAAAGGTTCACATTTTGACTGCGTGGGCTATCGGGCGATCAGCTTGACCAGTTTAGCAAGTAAAGTTTACTCGAAGGTTTTGACACGTAGGATGCAAGAGAAATCGGAAAGATTCTTATTGGAGGCACAATGCGGATTTAGACCTGGAAGAGGATGCACGGATCAAATGTTTTCTCTTCGCATGATCACGGAGAAGCTTCTGAGTGTTAACCAGAAGATTTTCTGTGCTTTTGTGGATCTGGAGAAAGCATTTGATAAGGTTATAAGAAAGAAAATGTGGGAACTGTTGCCGGGATATGGTGTGGATGGTCGATTGTTAAGGGCTGTGCAGTCACTTTACTATGACTGTAAAGCCTGCGTGCGGGTAGGGCATGACCTGTCACCCATGTTTAGCGTCCAAGCGGGCGTAAAACAGGGTTGTGTCATGTCTTCCTGGCTGTTCATACTGTATCTCGACAGCTGTTTACAGAAGCTGAAAAATAGCTGTTTGGGTGTGAAATTGGGTGACATAAAAGTTAATTGTCTGCTGTATGCTGATGATGCAGTGCTTATTGCACCATCAGAAGCAGAACTGCAGGCATTAGTCACGTGTATGAAAGAGGAATGTGAAATTAAAGGTCTCCGTTTGAATGCTAATAAAACTAAGGTTCCGGTATTTGAAAAGGACGAAGAGAGAACGAAATGTGAAATATGGGTAAATCAGGAATGTCTAGAACAGGTAAATGAAATTGTATACTTGGGGAGTGCTTTCAGCCGGGATGGAAGATGTGATTTAGATATGGATAGGCGTGTCGCTGCCGGAAACAAAGTCAATGGTGCCCTGAATGCATTAGTAAAAAGGCAAGGCGTGGTGAAGAGTGCACGCCTTGCAATACATAATGCAGTGTTGGTACCGACTTTGTTATATGGCAGTGAAACCTGGGTATGCCAGAAGAAGCATAAAAGCAAGTTGAATGCAGTGGAGATGCGATCTCTTCGTAAAATGTGTGGCGTTACCTTAGCCGACCGAAAGCGAAACGAAGAGATTCGCAATATGGCAGGATTGAAAGATGACCTTATCACAAAAATTGATAGGGGCGTACTCCAATGGTTTGGGCACGTTGAACGAATGAGTGAAGACCGAATGGTGAAGAAAATATATAGAGCGAAAGTAAATATTAAAAGGTGTCGAGGTAGACCGAGACTAACTTTCGAAGACCATGTGAGCAAATTGCTCGAAGAGGGGAGGGTCAAGAGTACTCGGATACCTAGACGTGCATGTATGAAGAAGTTAATGAACCTGAAAGAAGCGAAAGAGGTATGTAAGGATCGTGACACTTGGCGATCTGTTCTCTCTGGCTATCCCGTTAGGGATTGTGCGTGAAGATAAGTAAGTAAGTAAGTAAGTAATAAAACTTATTGAGTGACCTACGTATAACTCGTGTATTAGTATCCATTTTAGATTGGTATGTTAGCCAACACCGCAACCTATTAGTGTATCCTCACTATTCCGCCATGTTGATATTTATTTACTTTATTAAATTGAAGTGACAAACTAACTTACAGCCCACCTGATTGTAAACTGCCGCGGCAGCCCGGGGAAACTTATAACTAATTTTAATGAAAGGGGGCTACTGACGCGTTTGTCACTTCATTGAATTGATGAAATATTCACTGTAATTAAATGCCTGTAATTAAATTGTGTCTTTATACCCTTCAGAACGCAATACAGCAGTGAATACATTACTGTTTGGTGACAGAAATAGGCAAGAGTGTGTTTAATAGGTAAGTTGGTAAGGGGGGTCAGAAGTTTCATTATTAAAAATATAATATTTTTTTTATAGTTTATAGCTGCAAATATAATTATTTATTCCGTATTTCAATGTATTGAAAATATTCAGATCAAATATTATCTTTTGCGACATTGACAAATATGCAAATCGTTTACTCGATATAGACGATGATATAGAAGACGGAGTCATCTAAATTTAATATAAGACTTATATTAAGCTTTGAACGTCTTATTCGTGCGACGGTTCCATTAAGTCGCTAGCTTACAAGTTGAGGAGACGAAAAAGTTGTTTCTCCCCTAACCTTGCATGATAATTTGTTTTCCCTTATTTTTTTTCATTTATTGCGAACCTTAGGTATAGACATAATATTGCGAAGGGCGGATTTAATGACCTAAGTATGTTAAAAATTAGTGTTATATGAAATATGAAATAATTTGTCAAATTAATTAAAACTGTTCAAGATATTAATAATATTTCTTGTTTGATACTCAGTTTAAAATAGCAAAGATAAATATTATTATAATAAATTATTAATTTCATTTAAATAATTGCACGTTAATATTTCAATAGTATTTTTTAAATTCCATACCGCAAATACTTCCTATTCTATTCTTCTTGTAATTTATTAGTAAGACTCTACTTCTTATATCCTGGTTGGTATCCCTATGTCGCCTCCTATGACACCCACGGAACTTTATGGAGTAGTGGATGTACTTACACCGACACTACATCGGCAATTGCAAATACTCAACAAGTCCCATATCAAAGAATATATTTAATCACTACGTTTAACTCCGTATGGTAATAGACATTACATGATATTTCTGTTACGTCGCCTGCCGAACATAAACAGAATTGAAGTATCTAAAATCCTCAAAAGAATTCCGATGCCGTTACAGCCTATTAATATAATTTGTTTCCCTCTGCCGCCTCTTACGACATCCACGGAATGATATGGGCAAGTGGATTTTCTTACATCGCTACTACACGGTATCAGAAGAATAACTAAAGCAAAAATAAAAAAAAAAAACAAATGGGCCGCGTCATGTGCCAGATATATTTTACACATTCAACTTCCATAGCCTAAAATTTATTTTTTCTCTTTCTTTTGGGAATTTTTATCAAAACGACATGCTAATCTCATATGATCAAGACTTGTTTGCATTTTTTGTTAAATGAATAACATTGTTGCAATAACATTCCGACTGCCAGACGAGGTAATAATGGCAAAAATACCCTAGGAGATAATGTACGGGAGAGGCATTTGTTTATCAGTGGACTTCTGGACTAGTGGGTATTAATGAATGAACTTCCATATTTCTAGGTATAAGTAGCATCAATAGAGTTTGAACATTGAATATTAAACTTAATTATTTTAGACTTGATTGTTCATAATTTTCATTGCAGTCCAATGCTGAACGTAGTGCCCTCCTAGAGATTGTCTCATTAGGGAATTTTTTATCGTTTGCTTGTGATATCTTTTATAATATTAGTGGTATGATTACAGAAGTTTTCATATATAGGTTTTCATTAATTTGACGCACTGTAAAGTGCAAGTCAAGTTCACCCATCAAATTATTTATGGAAAAATTCAGAGTTGATGTAACAGGTGAATGAACAGGGTATACACGCCGTCCTGACGTCAAGATATTTTCAAGAGACGTTCGACGTTTCAAAATAGGTACACAGCATGTATCGAATCGATTGACCTGCTATTTTTTAATCAATGTTAGAAATGAGATCAGGTGCAATTCAATCTTTCTCGTTGTTAACTTCTCATTTATGACTAATTTTTCATTCTAAAAATTACAGAATCGATTTAAATGGAAACTTTAATTATTATTAAGATTCTGTAGTTTCTTAATATTCAATAATATCAAGTGAAAACGAATGTATGAACGTACACATACATATATAGACAGGCTTCTGAAAACCGTAGAATAGGACTCTATGGAACAAATCGTGAAGATATATTGTAAATATCAACTCATTGCAAGAACTTCAGTTTTATAAAAACAAAAGTTTAAAATTCTATCTGGCATTACAAGTAAAAGTATGGTTCTTAAAATATTTTCTCGCATTGGAATGTATCATATCAATATATATCATTAATTTATTTTATGCGGATTTAAATATTTAAAATATCTGAATATTAGTATCAAATTAACTGCACCAGAAACAGATTAAATGCAGAATTTACTCTTACTTCAACCATTCGTTAGTTATACTTTTATAAAGGTAATAACTTCAAATATTTGCATTATATTTTATTCACTTCATTAATTTAACAATAAAATAAATAAAAAATTTAAAACGTTTAAAGCTATAAGTTAGTTATAGCCTATAGTATACTGCAGGGCACAGGCCGCCTATTTTATTTCTGAGGGAGCTTTATTTAATTAAATGTCCGCCGGGCTGCTCTAATCCGTGTTGACGAACTTCAAATGTCATCAAAATATTTTTTATATCTCCGATATGCAGGTAATGACGTTTATCAAGTTTTGTTTATTTGGGAAAATATTAAATACCGAACATGAAAGAGTAGAACTCGCGCTCTAACGGTTCCGAAAAAACATATTTATATACGTAAACATGTATTCGTTGATATTTCATTCCGTAAATCGAGTCTCTACAATGTTTGTCTGTATTAGTTGTTATAACTTCATGACTTCTGGCCGTATATATTTTGAATTAACTTGAATTGTGTGAAAAAAATTTATGACAATCCTGCACGTTAGAAATTGACATATCAATTTCAGTAACATCGTTATCATTACAGCCGTTTACAAGTTCACTGCTGAAAATAGGCCTCCTTCACGAAATGCCACAAAGCGTGGTCCCGAGTCGCCTGAATGTCTTATCAGGTCGTTACTTTATTTAGTCCGCCATACACTTCATCAGGATGCTGCCACTCGAGAACCTGTGCTTTCATCCATTGTCGGTTGTTCCGTTCGGGCCAAGTATTTTTTCTCATCAACCCGTAAGCAGTACACAGCTAGAGATGAAAAAAAAGATAGAAAATGGGTTTCTTGCTGTTTCTTCCCACAGGCTTTTTAATTCTTTTACCTAAACTGTTGTTAAGGTAAAAGAATTACTTTCAATAAGAATTACTTCACTGATGGCCGTATGAGGACGCTCAAGGTCACTCAGCGAGCTATGGAGAAAAGGCTATGCTCGGAGTTTCTCGGCATGATAGACTCAGTAATGAGGATATCCGCAGTAAAACCGGAGTGACCGATATAGTCCAACGGATTAGTAAGCTGAAGTGGCAATGGGCCGGCCATATAGCACGAAGAACCGATAACCGATGGGGAAGAAAGGTTCTCGAGTGGCAGCCTCGTACCGGTAGGCGTAGTATAGAGCGATTCCCCACTAGATGGAGTGACGACCTGGTAAGACATGCAGGAAGTCGATGGTTGCAGGTGGCTCAGGACCGTGCTTTGTGGCATTACTTGGGGGGCCTATGTTCAGCAGTGGACTTGTGAAGGGATGTAGTGATTATGATGGTGAAGAATTACTTATAATACAAATTGAATAAAAATTACGTTATCCTATTTCATGCCTTTTATTCTTAATAATGTTATGAAATTTGATACATTATTATATAATCTAATTTATTTTATAAATAATTTCTCCTCGAATTATATAACTAAATTACAAAAAATAAATAAAGCATAATAAAAAAATTACGACATCCTTATATGGCAATACCACATCGATTCACAGAGACTGATTTTTAAGTCGTTGACATCACCAAAGCATTATCATTTTGCTTATGGGTATTGTAACTCACATACAGTGACAGTGACAGATGCAGTATCGCTTTAAGTTCAAAAATGATGCATCTGTGCCTTAAGTAACATTTGGTATTTAAATAGTTGTAAACCGTACTTTCAAAATATAATATTATTCCATTACCTTATTTATATATCAGAGAAGCCTGTCTTTTTGTCCAATTCCGACTCCCTTAAGATACAATTTCCGACATCATCCCCTAAATATTAAACCTGCCAAGATACTACAACAAGGCGTTTAAGGAGTAAATATATATATCAATCTCGCTGTCATAAAGATATGTATAAGAGAAATGTATATAACATGAGCATAATATTACACATTTCCTAAGAATTTAAAAGAAAAAGAAAGGATATAAACAATGGTTACTGGAAAATTGTTTCTATAGCCTAGAAGAATATTTAGAATGAAAAATTAGTTTAATGATTTACGTGCTCCACTTATAGATGGTTTGTTTTATATACCTTACTTGTTTTTGTGTTATGTACCTAATTATTTGCACGTCTGCAAGCAGATTAAACACATGTACCCTTTTTTACTGGAAACGAGGCATTCCATCTCAGTCCTCACGGGTGACAACGCATTGCATTTTGATTTTTAATGGAGGATAGATGTAGATGTCTGGGCGCAGCAACCACTTAGCATCAGGTGGACTGTGTGCGTTTGTGACCCTATTCTATAAATAAAAAAAATGTAATTATTATTTAACTGAAGAACCTGTCAACTGTGTTTTAGGCAAATAAAGAATTTGTATTTATTTAAGTGAACGTAGTAGTATTGCACAATTATATTCATAAGTGGCGACTAATGGGGTGCGAAGTCAGAAGTCCTCCACGTGTGCCTGGTAGTTGCGGGTCCCTCTCGATACGTCTGGAGGGAAGAGCAGCTACTGGGCCGGTGCACCCTGGGCGCGGCGGTAATCTTCCTCGAGAAATGAGAAGAAATTCTTATTCCTTGGGGAATGTTGCTGCCGCGGCTAATTATTCTGACATGGGTGGGGTCCGTCCCGGACCAACAGTGCGTTCCTCTACGTGACCCTTTGATCAGTAGAGGGCATAGCAGAGGAGTGAGGGCGGGCTCGGTGTGCACTTACCCCGCCTCCGGGCAGACAGTGAAGGATTCATCCTTTGCTGTCACCGCCGGTCTCGTAATCCCAGTATCGAAGTGTCGTGATAGGGACCGAGGGTCTTGGCTTAATCGCCCGGACCGCGAGGGAGAAAACCTCTATAAAAAGTTACTCCGAATCCCAAGCGGCGACGCACCGCGAAGGGATGGATGGCTGACGGGGTTCTATGAACAAATCAGCCGCTAGTGCGCTCCTCGCCAGGGTACCTGCAGACCCCCTGGCGAGTAATAAATCCTTGAATCTGCTTACCTCGGTACAGGGGTCTCTGCCAATGTGGACCTTTAATTCCGCCATACTCGTGGGTACAAAATGGAACTACAAAAAACCAAAACCGCCGGCAACGGAAACGTAGAGGAGAGGAGGAACGATGCGGGGACAGAGTCTGACGACGCATCGAGCAGCGTGGGAGGTTCAGAGAGCTCCCGACGCGTGGGGTCTGGGACCGCGGAGACCAGTAAGTTCTTCCGCAAGCGGTCCAGGCGGGATGGCGACCAGGAGCCGTCATCCGGTGAAGAGGAGCTTTCGGCTCGGAAAAGCCCCCCCGACAGGCGGGGCGGGCTGGGAGGCAAGGGGAGGGGGCTCTCTGCCAATCAGAGGGCCGAACGAGCGGCAAAGCTTGCCGAGGAGGGGCGCCACCCGGGCGATACGGCTCGGGTATCAGGCGAAGAGACGAGTGCGACTGGCGGCTCCGAGGTGGAGCGTAAGGCCAGATACGTAAAGGAGGTGGAGGCCGCGATCAAGGTCATAGCCTACAAGCAAAAGTCCTCCTCGAAGTTCAAGGCCATTCCCGGGGCCTCCGCCTCCATCATGGCGGCTGCGGAGGCCAACTTTGTTGGGGCCGGGCCTAATGCGGACGAGGTGGCGAAGCTGCGGGTGGACGTAGCCCGCCTGACGTCCGCCACGGAGACTCTCCAGAAGGAGAACGAGAAGCTACGCGGAGCTTCTCGTTCTCCTTCTGGATAGTCTCCAGACCTGGCCAGTCTACGTGAGCCAGGAGCAGCAGGCAGGAGCTGGCTGCCTTCCAGCGCCGGTTCTCCGTGCTGGAGGGCATCGCCGGCAACGGTCTCGTACGCGGCGGCCACGGCTGCCGCATCCAGGCCGGGGCCGTCCAGCCAGCCCTCGGGCGGGGCTGCAGTTGCCCCCCTCCCCCTGAAAAGCCGGCTCCGGCAAAAGCGGTACCGGCTGAACCGGCTCCGGCTAAGCCGGCGACGGGAAAGAGAGGCAAGACGAAGGCGAAAAAGGGCAAGGCGGCAGCACAGGTGGTGGCTGCAACAGCCGCAGTACCGGCGGCGAATGTGCCAGCGCCAGCGGCAAGCCAGCTGCCGCTGCCGTCACCGCCCCCCAGCTCCCTACACCTCCCGCGGCTGAAGCCGGTTGGCAGGTGGTCGGGGACAAAAAGAAGGGGAAGAAGGCAGCCAAAAAGGCCAAAGAGAAGGAGCGGCAGCGCCAGTTCAGGGCGCGCAAGATCGCGGCTAGGCTCCGCGCCCCGAAGACCGCAGCTGTAGTGATTACACTACAGCCGGACGCGGAAATGAAGGGCGTTACCTACCGCGATCTGCTCGCGAAGGCGGTGGATCTCGGGAAGCTCGGGATCACCGGGGGCCTCCAGCTCAAAGTCACCCAGACGGGGGCCCGTATGCTGGAGGTCCCCGGGGTATCCAGTGGCGCGACCGCGGACGCTCTGGCTGCGAAGCTCAGAGCGTCTCTGGACGCGGACGAGGCCTGAGTGTCCAGGCCCGTCAGATGCGCAGACCTGCGCATCATGGGTCTGGACGACTCGGTATCGGAGGAGGAGTTGGTGGCCACCGTCGCCAGGACCGGGGGGTGCACTATTGACCAGGTCAGGTCAGGCGCCATACGCCCGGACCAACAGGGTATGCATGCCGCCACGGTGTGCTGCCCTGTTACGGCGGCCAAAACCATAGTGGAGGGCCGAAGGCTTCTGGTGGGCTGGGTCTCAGCGCAGGTTAAGCTGCTGGAACCCAGACCTCTGAGGTGCTACCGCTGTCTCTTGGGGCACCACGTATCACTGAGATGCGCCCCGGAGGTTGACCGCAGTGGCCTTTGCTTCCGCTGCTGTCAGCCCGGACACATATCGGCGACCTGCTGCGCCACGCCGCACTGTGATGCATGTGCGGCGACCGGCAAGCCAGCCGATCACCGGGCCGGAAGTAAGGCCTGCGTGCCACCCGCCAAGGCCAAGGCTGTGGGTAGGAGAGAGCCCTCCGCCGCCGCAGCCGCAACTGCCGCCGCCACCGCTGTCACTGTCGCCGCCGCCGCCGCCGCCGCGACACTGACGCCCGCAGAGGGGCCCCCGTGGAGGAAGCTGAAATGGAATGCCTATAACGGCCCCATTAAGCTTCCTCCAGGCGAATATCAACCACTGCGCCTGCGCTCAGAATCTGTTGCTCCAGAGCATGGCGCAGTGGTCGATTAACATCGCTGTGGTCGCTGAGCCGTATTTTGTCTGGCCTAGGGAGGAATGAGTGGCGGACCTTAACGGCTCAGTGGCCATCATCTCTTCGGCCGCCGCCGGTACCCCGACCCTTGAAGGTGTCAGGAGGGGTCAGGGGTGCGTAGCAGCACGGTTCGGGGAGTTCGTGGTTGTGGGGGTGTACTTCGCTAGCCCCGCTCTGTCGCCGCGTGTCATTGACTGGCGTGTCATGGAGGGGGTGGAAACCTACTCCGACCACCGGTACATCCGGTTTGACGTCTCCACCCAGCCCTCGAGCGCGCCAGTCCAACAGGCCCCGAGTGGTCCGCGTTGGGCGCAGAAGCAGCTGGACCGGGAGCTCCTCCTGGAAGCCTCGATCGTGCAGGCCTGGGTGTCATCACCGGACAGGCCTGCTGACGTCAATGATGAGGCAGGGTGGTTCCAGGAGGCCATGTCCGTGGCCTCTGTGTGTGTGTATACATATGTGACGTGGCAATACCCTGCGTCCGGCCAGGAAGCGCTCGGCGTCAGGTTTATTGGTGGTCGCGTGAGCTGACGTCTCTGTTCGAGGCGTGTGTCGCCGCGCGGCACCTGTACGCCAGGCATCGCAGGCTCCGCATTCGTCCACCGAATGCGGCAGCCATTGAGGCGGAGTTGTACGAGGGATATAGAGCGGCGAAGACCGCCCTCCGGGAGGCTGTCCTGCGGGCCCGGGATCGGGCCCGTGAGGAGATGCTGGAGACTCTCGACAGAGAACCGTGGAGGCGCCCTTACAAGATGGTGCGGGATAAACTCCGCACCTGGGCCCCACCGCTGACGCAGAGTCTCAGGCCCCAGCTCGTGGAGGACGTGGTGAGCGCTCTGTTCCCTGCGCGACGGGAACATCCGCCCCCGCCTATGGCTCCGCCACCTGCGGTGCCGGAAGCGGACCACCAGGACGACGACGACGACATCCCGGAAGGGGCCGGGGTAGACCTGAGAGTGGCGGTACGTAGGCTCAAGGCCAAGAATACCGCCCCAGGACCCGATGGCTTGCCTGGCAAAGCCTGGGTCCTGGCCTCGGAGGCTCTCGGGCCCCGAATGGAGGGGCTCCTAAGCGCATACTTGGAGAGAGGCCAATTCCCGCTTCGTTGGAAGACGAGGAAACTGGTTCTCATTCGGAAGCCGGGGCGCTCTGCGGACTCTCCATCTGCATACCGGCCCGTGGTGCTGCTCGACGAGGTGGGCAAGCTCTTTGAAAGAGTCATTGCAAACCGCCTCACCGAGCACCTTGCGGGGACGGGGCCGGATCTTGCGGAACACCAGTTTGGTTTCCGCAAGAGGCGCTCTACGGTGGACGCCATCATGCGCGTGAGAGCCCTCACGACGGGGGATGCAGTGGCCAGAGGGGGGGTTATCTTGGCGGTGTCTCTCGACATCGCCAACGCCTTCAACTCCATGCCCTGGAGCTGCATTAGGGGAGGCACTCCGGTATCACCGGGTACCGACCTATCTCTGTCGTATAGTCGGGGACTATCTGACGGACAGGACCAACTTCTACCCCGGTCGCAACGGTGAGTGGAACCGGAGATAGATGTCGTGCGGTGTCCCACAGGGTTCGGTTCTGGGGCCACCTCTGTGGAACATCAGTTACGACTGGGAGCTGCGCGCCGACCTCCCTACTGGCGTCAGCGTAATTTGCTATGCTAACGACATGCTGGTACTGGCACAAGGGGGGTCATACAAGGCGGCGGCGGAAACTATGACACGCGGGGTTGCGATAGTCGTTGAGAGGATTCGGCAACTGGGTCTCGAGGTGGCTCTGCACAAGTTCGAGGCCATGCACTTCCATGGTCCTCGGAACAGGCCACCACCGGGATCCTCAGTGACGGTAGGAGGGGTATCCATCGGCGTCGAGTCGACGCTGAAGTACCTAGGACTCGTCCTCGACGGCCGATGGAACTTCGTTGAGCACTTCCGACGTTTGACTCCCAAACTGGAACGGAGCGGGGCTGCCTTCAGGCGGCTCCTGCCGAACCTGGGGGGGCAAACGCCTCCTGCCGGAGGCTCTACACGGGGATCGTGCAGTCCATGGCCCATTACGGGGCGCCGGTGTGGGCGCGTGGTTTGGCGCGGCTTGCCGTCCACCACCTGAACGCGCCCCAAAGGGTGGTTGCCGTGAAAATGGTTCGCGGCTACTGCACGATCTCCCGCGAGGCGGCGAGCCTCCTTGCCGGATTGCTGCCATGAGATCTGGAGGCGATAGTCCTCGCGCGCCTGCACGAATGGCGCGCGGAGGCACTATGCCGGGGGAAACCCGCTGCCGCGGCAAGTTGTCGCGCAGCGGACAGACTTCTGGCACGATCTCATGGCGACATGGAGAGAGCGACTGTCGCAACCCCGTGCTGGGCACGCCACTATAGCGGCGATAAGACCCTTCTTTGAGGAGTGGCTTGAGAGACGCCACGGCATCCTCACCTTCCGCCTGACGCAGTTCCTCACCGGACACTGTGTGTTCGAGAGGTTCCTGCACCGAATCGGGCGGGAGGAAACGCCCGGGTGCTCCCACTGCTAGGATGGACCGGAGGACACGGTAGAACACACCGTGGAGGTGTGCCCTGGTTGGGCGGAGCACCGCCGTGTCCTCGTGGCGGCGATAGGCGGCGGCGACCTCTCGCGTCCGGCCCTGGTCGAAGCCATGGTCTGGAGCGAGACGGAATGGGATGCCGTCACCACCTTCTGCGAAGCAGTGATGCTAGCGAAGGAGGTGGCGGAGCGGGAGAAGGAGAGAGCAGCAGCTTTCCTCCCCGGCCGTCGCGGGAGACGCCCCGGGCGTCGGGGGCTACGTCGTGGCCCCCGGCCACCGTAGGCGCGGGCCTGTGGACGGCGAGCAATGGGTAGCTCGCCGTCCGTCCGTCTAACGACGACAGGCCGTGTCGACGGCACGTTTTGTTCCACGCGTGCCACAAAGAGCTGTCAGCAGCGTGAAGGGGCCCGCAAGGGCCGAGGCTGCGGGATGTTCGAAAGAGATACCGCGGCTCCGGAACGTAAGGGCACTGAAGGAACACGGATGGTTTTTAGTCAGTAAAAGTCTGACACTCCCTTACGCTCCACCCAGAGCGAAAGGCGTCATTAGATGATTTTCCATCCGCAAAAAAAAAAGTGGCGACTTATAGAAATGAAATGGAAGATATCTTAGCCTCCGAAAGGCGTTAGCTAGCTAGCTAGTTTATTTAGCTAGAAATTAAGTAGTAATAAATTCAATAAATAAAATATAACGCTAAATTAATGAAAGAAGTGGCTGCTACTAGAGAATCTTGCTTCCCCATCGGTTGTCGATTTTTCGAGCTTAGTGATTGGCCCATTGCCACTTCAGCTTACTAATTCGTTGGGTTATCTCGGTTACTCTGGTTCAAGTCATCATCTCTCAGTTTAACAATCTTAACCTATATCAACGTATCAACTTCTACTTACAATCAGGTGGACTGTGTGCTCTTTTGTCATATAATATATAAAAGGATTTAACTTCGTGCTCAGTAATAAAACAAAAATAACCTTTATTTAACGTTTTTAATATGAGACTAGTATTTTACAGTTTCCAATTCTCATGTTTTTATTGACTGCGTTTACAAATCTTACCCTGATTTTTAATTACATGTTAAATTTTGTTTTTGTCTTAGATCATTAAGTTGAAAAAAATATACAATTGATAAAAATATGTCGTAATCTTTTTAACTTCCCGCTAAGAAAATTGAAAATTTTCAAAAATAGGGAAGTTATTGGTTTCACCCCGATTTTCGAAAATCGAGTTTTCATTAGATCTCGACGTTTTAAGACCCAGGAAACTATTCTGGCTAATTTTGTAAAAGTGTGTGTAAGTATGTAAACCTCTCATAACTTTGAACGTCTTGATCGATTGAAATGTGGTTTGCAGTGTTTTAAAGCTTAATGTGGAATAGATTTGGTGATAATATGAACTGATAAAGTACAAGTGAATTTTGAGAAATCCCAAAAAAATTTTTGAAAAACTGTTTTTTTTTAATTAACTTTTGAACGGCTTTACCTATCGATTTCAAAAACTAATCAGCTCTTAACCTTAAAAAATGACGTCGAATGACATTTGGGAAATAAAAATCGATTCATTAGTTCGTGAGATATCGAAGGAGAAATATTTAAAAAAAACCTTTTTAACATAAGTTCGAGATTTCGCAACATAGTTTGATGAAACTTGGAGCGCTTTGCATTTGAAATTAGCGGGAAGTTCCAGGGATGGCCTGCAGGGTTATTCATATTATAGGTGTATAGTTTTATCATATTTTTTGTCCTATATAATTTTTAAGTTACATATTAGTTATATTTATGGTAATAGTCATGGATCATGATACTTATCTAATTTGAAATTGCATACCACCATATAAGTATATGGATATAAAGACATCAAGTTGTTGCCTATATACTCGTACGTCCTTTTACTGCGCTCAGACTTCCTTTTAATTAAAAGATGCAGTTGTCAATCCGCCCTTCCCCCCTCCCCTTATAAGGCATTCTGTTTGAAAACATATTTTCACTAGTGGACCAATTTGAAAGGCTGTAATGATTTTCAGTAAAACATATAAGAAACAAAATTAATTTGTTATGCTCCACATGCGAAAAGTATTGCTAGAAAACGATTTACGAACATTAAGTAAAGATCTTTAAGAAACAAAAGCTTAGGTAACGATAATTTTAAGGTCCGTTACTCCCATACAAGAATTATCTCCTGTATTGTCGAGGCATAAATTGCATACGGACTTGATATATACGTATTGCATACATAACACCCATACTCGGAACAATTATTTGTAGACCATAAAAATACCTGTTCTGGGCAGGATTCAGAGAAAGAATTTGAAAATGCGGCTCTCAGTGCCGCAACTTATTGCTAAGGCACTGTGCCATGAAGCCGTCAAAGATCCATAAATCATTAGAATTTTCTTATTTCTATTTTATATATTTATAAACTTTCAATTTAGTAATGGTCAGTTGCTAAAAACCGTATAAGAAAACACTACTTTACGATGTTAATTTTACTTTGACACGCGATGCCTCCGGTCTACGAGTAAACGAAATTCACACCTATCGACTCTTACAATATTAAAACTATTAATATATTACCAAAAATGACGTAGGGTTTGCATATTCAGCTTTAGTAACCATTAATTTACGATATTTTGGAAAGTGTGTGCATGAATTACTGATTAATAGACAATCTCATATTTCTTTCCTGTTTTTGGCCGAAAGTTTAGAGTGGCCGAGTATCAATTAGGATTTCCCCACGGTAAAAAGTTCGCTTTATCAACTGACATGAGCTGACAGCAGCCTGCAGTTGAACGGGTCTGAGTGGTCACCTTTTCTAGGGATCGGGTTGACCAAAGCTGTCTTCCATTTTATTATTTATTCATCAGAAAAAAATATCTACAACGACGACATACCTATACACCACGTTATCATTAATATAATTTTCAGCAGGTTATTTAAAAAAAATCCTCGCCTTTCCATATAGAAGCAAGTGGAGCTTGACTCGTTATGCCAGTTTATTACATGCTAATAAATTTTACATATCTCTGAATATTAATATTTCGGAACACGCGAGGATTTTCCCTTCTCTGGACATTTATATTCAAAGGAAGAATTAAAAAGTGTATTTAGTTTGACTGCGATCCAACGCGCTGCGGGATTTCACCACGAAAATAGTATTTTGACATAGTTTAGTGTGGTGGCCACACGCGGTCAGTTCAACTGATCGTTCCAACTGATCAGTTTAAATTAAAACTGTTGATATTTTTTAAAACAGTGGATTTATATATATATATATATATATATATATATATATATATATATATATATATATATATATATATATATATATATATATATAGGTATATATATATATACAATATGTAACGTAATTAATACACATCCTCAGGCACCCCAATTAGTATATTATGTTATAATCATAATACATACACTGAATTTTTAGTTAAACATTTTTATGCACTGATTAATAATCAAATTAGTTATACTAATTCCGGAAGAATGTTGTGGTTACAGTACAAATTCACGAACGCAAAGACTTTAACGTCCTTGAAATAAAGTTCATTTTTCTTTATTTTTATTGAATGACAGAATTAGTAATAATACAAATAAAACTGCATTCTTAAAAGTCTTATTGCCTTAAGTTACGGTCAATTTCAGTTTCTTTTGACTGTACAGATTCAGTGCGACTGTAATTTACATAGTATTAATTATTTTTGGGATAAAAAATTGCCTATATTAAAAATGATAGGAATCGATTCAGTAAACGATTCTGAACAAACTACTTTCTCAAAGCGCGTTAATTATGTTAAATGTTGTATATGCCTCGTCATAGGGTACTACATAAGGGGGATGTTATAATAGTTGCTAAGCTAGGTTGCAGTTTGTTCTACGCCGTACCTAGTTTTTATCGGTCGCAGTTATCAATAACTGTATCATTGTTATAATATTTTATTGTATTATTAATTACATTACACCCGAATGACTTAAAATTTAGTATAGTTACTTATTTCTCAACGTAGACGCTCACTAAAAACAGATTTTACGATAGTCACATCAAAAAAAATATATTTATATTAGTAGTAGTAGTAACTGTATAAGTTTAAATTTTGGCCGTACGTACGTCATTCATAATTATCATGTCATCTTTATGTTAAGCGCACCTTTTGAAGGACGATATTATTGATTCCCTGGAGCCCCAGAACCCAGGCAATACTTTTATATAGGTCGTTTGATGTAGGAATAATAATATCACCTTCCAATATTGGCTTTGATAAGGGTTTAGCGGTTTTGTTTCTGATATTATTCATTTTACTCACTTTGGTCACTTTGCCAATCATTGATTACCTATTGCATAACAGCTTGGGTTGGTACCTCTAAATCACATCTACTTAACGTGCCCAAAGAGCACTTCTTAAGGTGGGTCATTTCTTTCCATTTCTCTATCCCACTTAAGACCTATACCAAAGCTGTAAAGTTCTCACAGTCCGCCAATTATTTATTCTCCACACTATTTTAAAACAACATTCTCTGTTATATTACAATCCTTCTCTTCTTACAAATAAAAGAAATAAAAGTAAAATTTGTCCCATTTTACCATACAAAAGAAGCTTTACACATAATTTCTTCTGCTTCTTGGTTTCTCATCTATATAATAAAATTAATTCTATACTATCTATATACAAATTTTCCAAATTTAATTGAAAAAAAGATGGTAACCCTATAGTTACTAAGTCAAGATTATGAAACGAATGAGGAACTACTTAAAATCATGAAGTAAAACCTAAACGCTATAAACAAGCACATACACACACACACACACGCACACACACACACACACACACACACACACACACACACACACACACACACACACACAAAACATTTTTCGTATATTTTGTATTTTTTTCCTTCTCTTGTATATCATACACCTAATATTACCTAGATTATAAGGTCTGAAAGTGGGGGCTGGTGATCAGTAATACTGGGAATCCTAGTACGGACACCAGTCTCTCACAAATTAATCGTAACATATTTATATTAAGTTGTTTGTTTATATTTATCACTAAATTTGTGAGAGGAAAGAATAAACTTATTATTAAACCCATTTGACTTATTTTTTGTTTTTGTTTCAATAAACATTATCAACATAATGAATAAAAATAAAAATATTATAATACATAACATTATGAATAGGCGTAATAAATTTATAGTTTATGAACACAATAAGCTACAATTAATCGATATTTTATTGTGGTACTATGTCATGGCTAGTCTAGACTATTCTAGCAGATTGATCCAGATCAAAACACAGAATAAATAATAGTTGATCAAAACGTCCAATCTTTATAAAGCATTATATAATCTTTATGGACATACACATATAAATTTAAGCAAAGTAAAAAAAATCGGTAGCTATATTCCCACATATCAGTGTATGTAATAAACGTCAATTTAGAAAATTTTGTAAAATTAAACATAGCTTTTAGGTAACACTGAGTTACACCATATTCATAGTTTTCATAGACGTTTGGGTGAAAAAGGAAATGGGGGAAGGGAAGATCTCCTGCTGAGCAGAAGTTCGGCCCTGGGAGCGGCCAACGCTTCATGTGTTATTACGGAGCTGTTCTCTATATAGCGCGGTATCTTCGGAACTTTGATAGTGCGATTGAGACTTCGGTACGTTTCGCTTGTTGCGCGGCGACATCGCCGCCATTCTTGGTAAGCCTGCGATTCGGTATGTTCGGACGGTTACATAACCTTTTGGTTCGGTTAGTAGGTTAATGATTAACAAAAGATATTTTAAGTCAATTGTAGAAAATAATCCTTTACGAAAATGCGTCAGGTGATAAGCATTACTGGAAAAATTTTCTTCTATATTCACTCACTAGGTTGAAGTGGCAATGGGCCAGCCATATAGCTCGAAGAAGCGATAACAGATGGGGAATAAATGACCTTAAGTGGCAGCCTTGTTCTGGAAAACGGGGTATTGGCCGATCACTCCACTAGAATAAGTGACAATCTGATGAAACATGCAGCTGTATGATGGATACTGATGATTTCGGACCGTACTTACGGTAATTTATAGAGGAGACCTTGAGTTCACTCACCCCACTTTGCACTAGCGCATTTATGCTTATGAGATTCGTTAATTATTATCCAATAAGAGTACTGCAAAACCCATTTCCGGGCTACCGCTACTAGGGCTACTATGGGACTACCGTCTTTTTATACCCAGCATGTGCAGTCGTGTGTTAATGGGATAACCTACCTTCATCATCAACAATCAACCTGGTCGGCACGACCAGGACTGAACCATACTTTTACAGAATACCAGTATGCAACTGCAGAATAAAACAGTTGTGATTCGTATGGTAGTGCAGAGAATCAGAGACCGTTTCTACTGGAAACGAGCATTCCATCTTAATCCTTTAGTCTTGAGAATTGACAACGCATCTACATTTTACACGCAACCAACCGCATCGCCTATATCTCACATCATCGTCCCACCATTGTGGGGTTTAGATATTAAATTATACAAGAATATAGTTAAATGTATGGACATTTGCAATAACGGTATATTTCGTAATTATTTGTGAAGTTCATATACGTGAAAAAACCGGCGCAGAATCATCGTGGCTGTATCCCTTGAGATACGAGGCAGATCACCAGAAATCCAGGTGAGTGTGCATGCATTCCTTCACGTCCTTCCAGTAGCCCGAATTTTGGGCATTGGCAGTATCGCGAATATATTAAATTCTTCTTACCGCTCGCACCGTAAATTTATTATAGTACTATATTCCATTAGTTATATTATTAAATTTGAACCAGCAGTTGGTCATTAAACTTAACACACCCCCTTGTTTAGGTAAACTTATGTTGGAATGCCTATGTTCAGGTATTGTATTCATTTTGATATAACAAACACTTTAATTATTTTTTCTCATAACAACAAATTCTTTATTTGTTATTTATTAACATTTGTATTTAACAAGCAAGGTTAATACTGTTTAAAAAAAACTGGGGTGCCAAAAAAGTTACTAATGATACGATACGATTTGTACGATTATATAAGAACTTTATCACAGCTTTATTATAAGTTTTGAAAATTTAAGCGAAAATGGTCGCTTACAATCTTTAAATCTTTATAGATCCTAAATGGTCATTCTAAATGAAAAATGACTTGAAAAACTCAAATAATGATTTTTAAAGACCTCATCAATGATACCGCAGTTAACAAAATTCGTCGACTATTTTTTCTTTTAAGCAATATGTCGTCTGGTTATCGCCATATTGAATTTTGATTACTGTCATGTCTTTGGTGATACTCACAAGACAAATCGGTTCAGGTAAGAATCATCATAATCGGCCCACGCGTTTGGTTTCTAGAGAGCCATCAACGAACAAACATATTATATATGTATATGGGCTGATAACACATTACCGCAGTCAAGTAATAATAAAAATATACAGTAAGGTTTATTTTTATCTTAAAAAGTTTATTTTCAAAATTGAACTATGAGTATGTAATACGGCAATCGAACGCGTATCTTATGAATGCTTTATGCCGCTAAACTTAATATATTGTTATAAAAGTGCAACCTATTTCTAATTTTACTAACTTGTATATATAGATAGATGCCACAGATACTGCGTCATATTCCGGGAGCGGCCGACCCTAAAATTAAACGTCAATAGTACTTAAAAAGGTTCCTTTAGAACCCTCTTTCAAATTTCGGCAAATTGATTGAGATTTTAATTAAATAAAGTTATGCGGTTTATTAAATAATGTTATGAGCTTCAGGTTCGTGACAATAAAAACTGCCTATTGAATTACCAAAATTAACACTTTAATTCACTTTACAGCAATTAAAACTTAAAAGACACTAATAATTAATCACACTGATTCACTTTATTTCGCTCCGAGGCTTCGCTTGTGTCGCCAATCCAATACTGCACCGATCGCGGCTATCAACGGCTTTATATAGGGCTCTTCCACCGAAATATCCAGAATATTCCAGTAAATACGGGCGCCAACCGACCAGGCCCAAAAAGTTCGAGTGTGGAAGAAAGCTTAATTCTTCCATTTGTTACTAAATGGCACTGTTGGGAGAGTTCCAGAAAAATCGTGACACTCCTGTTTCTGATACTTGATACAAGATAGCACTAGTGCCATCAACTGTGGCGCGCAACACTGCCTCCTCCTAAGACATGCTCGTCCCGAGCATTATCGGTCCCATAATAACGCGCCAGTCCATCCACATTGACGATCTTAGGAGTACCTCTTGCGCCTTTCTGTATCCGGTAGGTTACATCGTTGATACTAATCACAATCCGGTACGGGCCGTCCTATTTAGCTTGAAGCTTAGGAAATTTCCCTTTGCTGCGGACTGGATTGTGCGACCACACTAATGAACCTTCGTCGAACCTTTTGTTGTTCATTTTGCGGTCATACTTTTTCCCCGATTGTCTGACGTGCTCATAAATGTCATTCATTGTGTTCCGCAGGTCATTTGCATAATCGGTTATACTGCGTGGGGCATCAGGTGGTATCCCGGTGATCAGGTCAGCAGGCAGCCGTAATTCTCTTACAAAGTTTGCGAAAGCCGGTGTCATTGATGTACTTTCGTGAACAGCGCTTCAATATGACAACAAAAACGGTTGTATGTGCTTGTCCCAATCTCGTTGCCGATTGTCTACAACTTTTGATAGGTACCTCTCCAATGTCTGATTAAATCGTTCTAACATTCCATCAGATTGCGGGTGATAAGAAGTCGTTCTTGTTTTATGAGTACCCAAAACTCGGCAAGTTTTCTGGAATATTTGAGACTCAAAATTCCTTCCTTGATCGCTGTAAATCTCTAAAGATACTCCAAAACGACGGAAGACTTCATGAACTAGTTTATCTGCAACTGTTGAAGCTTCTTGATTTGGAATGGCGAAGACTTCTGGTCACTTAGTGAAGTAATCCATCACAACCATGAAATACTTGTTACCGCTTTCACTCTCTGGAAACGGCCCCGCCATGTCAATGGCTATTCTCTCCCATGGTGCACCAACATCGTACAAATTCAATGCACCTCTACTATGAGTCTGAGGTCCCTTTACAGCTGAGCAGCTTGTACATTTGCGACGCAAGTCCCCGACATCGTTTCGACAGTGGACCCAGTAAAACCGTTCTTGGATCTTCAGTAGAGTTCGTTTAACTCCCAGATCCCAGTCCCTGAACAATCATTATTACAGCTGTAGAACATCCGGTACTTTAGCTTTAGGGACAACCATTTGCAAATGACAGCTGTCTCCCCGAACATTATCCCACTTCTGACACCAATTGTTACGAGCTTGAGGTTCATGACAGTAAAAACTGCCGGTTGAATTACCAAAATTAACACTTTGATTCACTCTACAACAATTAAAACTTAAAAGACACTTGTAATTAATCACACTGATTCACTTTATTTCGCTACGCTACTTTCGCTTGTGTCGCCAATCCAATACTGCCCCGATCGCGGCTATCAACGGCTTTATATAGGGCTCTTATACTGTAACATTCAGAATATTCTAGCAAATACGGGCGCGGACCGACCAGGCTCAGAAAGTTCGAGTGTGGGGCTTCCAGAAAGCTTAATTCTTCCATTTGTTACTAGATGGCGCTGTTGGGAGAGTTTCAGAAAAATCTTGACACTCCTGTTTCTGATACTTGATACAAGATGGCGCTAGTGCCATCAACTATGGCGCGCAACAATAATAATATTATTAGGAGATTCCTATTCATGCCATTTTAAACAAAACCGATTAATATTACTAAATTTCAAACGGCCAAAACAGCAAAAACAAAGTAATAGTATTTAGATACTACTGGAGGGAAAAGCACAGGTCATATCCCACAAGAAAAAATTTTGTAAAAAGATTCACGAGCGGGAAAGAGTCCGCTCCCTATTTTAGTGAAGATAAACGGTCTTCTTCAAATCTCAAACGTATAGGTTTTCTCAAAATATTTTTTCATCGCCGATCACGTGATAAGTTATTGAACTAAGAAAATAAATAAAAAAAAGAAATGTAATACGTTCTACTACGAAATAGCTTTTCCTGCTTTTATTATTTCCTTTTGTATTTTGCTTTAAGTAAACGAACGAAACGAAAAACAAGATTAAAATATAAATATTTCATGTAAATATTTTTTTATTTGATTATACCTATTTACTAAAAATATTATAATAACACCATTATCATCATTCTCATCATTCGTCATTGAATACTTCATTGATTTGGTGGTCGCAAGCGCGAATGCTATTATGAGGTTCCGGGTTGGAATCTATCGTCTAGCCAAAATTAGTTATTGGTTTTTACTGTCAAGAAATTCTCAGTAGCATCCCGGAGCAGGAAGTTGGTGGTGTTACTTCCCGTGCCTTGAAAAGCACGTAAAACCGTTATATCTGCGCTTGATGCGGAATAGTGTACCATGCTTGCTCACACACTCGTGCATTAGAAACTCGTCCTGCGCAGATGACTAGTGTTCGTTGAGACTGGCCACCGTAGCTGAAATTCGATCTGGAGGATATTATAATCATCATTCCCGTGGTGTAGCTCATTGGCTAAGTACTCGCAAATTTTATAGAACGCGAGTTACCCGGTTTCGATTCTAACTATCATCATCATCATCATTACAGCCCTTCACAAGTCCGCTGCTGAACATAGGCCTCCCCTAAGATATGCCACAAAGCACGGTCCTGAGCCACTTGCATCCTTTGACTTCCTGCATGTCTTACTAGGTCGTCACTCCATCTAGTGGGGGGTCGCCATGTAGGGTGCCCTGTAGGGCGGGCGAAGTGTACTTCGCCTACCGGTACGAGGCTGCCACCCGAGAACCTTTTTTCCCCAACGGTTCTTCGAGCTATATGGCCGGCCTATTGCCACTTCAGCTTACTAATCCGTTGGGATATGTCGGTCACTCTGGGTCTACTGTGCATATCCTTATTTCTAAGTTTATCACGCAGAGAAACTCCGAGCATAGCCCTCTCCAGTATGTTTACCTGGGACAAATAGTCCGACTAGATAAGTCCAACTTCGACCGAGAGGTCAATCGACGGATCCAACTCGGCTGGGCAGCATTCGGGAAATTACGACACGTCTTCCCGTCAGGTATACCTCAAAACCTGAAAACTAAGCTGTACAATCAGTGTGTGTTGCCAGTGATTACCTACGGAACCGAGACGTGGTCTTTCACTGTTGGCCGTATGAGGACGCTCAAAGTCGCTCAGCGATCTATTCTAGCTAGCTCCAATGAAATTTTTAATTGTAATTTTCAATGATATATCATCGGAATAAAATATTTCGTGGACACAGTGAAATCAGTCACCACGCACTATAGCAACGCGGCGGACTAATTGGTCCATAATCCTCTCAGAAACAAGAGGACGAGAACTGTGCATAGCGGTAGGATGTGCGAGGATTTAGAGTGTAACTATACTTCACTTCATCATCATTTATAATTGTCTTTAAGCACTGTATAAAACGGCCCACCTGAGGTGTCAGGCAATATTTGGTTTTTACTTTGGCCTTCTAATTTAACTTCAATTTTAGGTGCTGACTTACCACGTGCTCGGCGGTGAAGGAAAACATCGTCGATGAGTCTGAGAAATAAAAAAATGTTTTGAAGAAAAGAGCCTATTTATTTTAAAAAGGCCGGCAACGCACCTGCAATTCCCCTGGTGTTCCAGTTGTTCATGGGCGGCGGTAATCACTTAACATCAGGTGAGCCGTATGCTCGTTTGCCCCCTCTTGTATAAAAACAGGTATATGAATTGCGCCAACACACATTGTGGAAGCACGGCGGACACTTCCTTGACCTAAAACCCTCTCAGAAATGAGGAGAGGCCTGTGCCCAGCCGTGGAACATACATAATATATAGGCTGTAACTTTACTTCACTTCTGGCCAAGTGGACCCAAATGTCCCGTTAGTATTATATTCTTCATCTTCTTATCCACCAGCCAGTAAACGTCCACAGCTGGACGCGAACCGCTGCCATAGTAGAGGGGATTTACCTTTATTGCCTTGCTTAGGAGGCGGATTGATTATCTCAGTACCAGACGCACCTTTGACATTGTTTCCCGTATGTGTGATTTAACGCCTGGTGTAAATGAGACGACTAACTGCCATCTATTGGAAGTCTTAAAATCTTTTTTGCATCTGTGGAACACATCAGTGCACACGTGTTGCTGCTTGGCGGCAGAAATAGTTAGGAGAGTGATACCTGTCCAGACGATTCAGAAAAGAGAACTACCACTCTATTGTAAGGATTTTCGTTTTATAAAAACCTTTATAGGGTTATTTTTCAAAGAGAAGCCAAATTTTACATTGAAGCTCAACGAAATTAATTATAAACCGATTTTACATTTTTCAAAACCGATATTACATTTTTCGAAAATAAGAGTAAATAAGACTTTTACTTTTATTTTCAATTAGTAGGCTGCACTAAAAGTATCGGGAATGGAATATTTCCACTGTTCCTGTCATATTAAAATCTTTTTTATTTGAAAACTCCATGGTTTTAAAAATCGAATACCATTTATTTATTTAAAAAAAGATTCTCGGTCTTGTTACAAGGTTTTGTCAAACTTGTTTAGTCGTTGAGAAAATGGAATTGACTCGAGAAAATTCAAGAGCGATGATTTATTATGACTTTCGAAGTGGTTTAACACAAAAACAGTGTGTTGACCGGATGATTTCTGCATTTGGTGGTGAAGCCTCATCCAAAACAACAATTTATCGCTGGTTTGCTGAATTTCAACGTGGACGTGTCAAGCTCTGTGATGATCCCCGTCAAGATCGTCCAAAAACTGCAGTCACTCAAAAAAACGTTGATGCTGTGCGTAAGCTGATTAAGGAGATCGACATGTGACATACCGCAAAATTTAAACAACTTTAGACATTGGCATGAGTCAAATACAAATAATCTGGCATGAACAATTAGGTAGAAAAGATTGTTTTCCCGTTGGATACCCCATTCGCTCTGTGAAGAGCAAAAAGGGGCCGCGTTACTTGGTGCGTCAGAACTCTCGAAAGATTCCACGCAGGATCCTCAAATGCTGTATACAACATCGTATCAGGTGACGAATCCTGGATATATCCTACTTGAACCTTGACCAGAATCGTCTGAGAACACTTTAATTCCCGCCATCCCATCGTTATCTTCATAATCATTATTAGAGTCGGAGCAGCTATCGCTTTCACAATCACTTCATCCACGATGATATTTGGAGGTGTGTTTAGAATTAATTTTTCCTCAATATATTTATTAATTTATTTAATCTTTATTGTTTTACACCTTAATCTGAGGGTTACAATGGGCGGACTTAATGCCTTATGGCATTCTCTACCAGTCAATCCTGGGAGAATTTGACATGTAATAGTTGGTAGGTGCTAAAAATATTAAAATGTATAGACATATATATTGTAAATAAATACACATGCATACATACTAATATACATATAGAAAATAAAATAATAAATTATGAATTTAGGTATAGAAACACAAATACACAGTTTTCCTCAAGATACCTAGGCTGCACTAAAAGTATCGGGAATGGAATATTTCCATTGTTCCTGTCATATTAAAATCTTTTTAATTGAAAACTCCTTGGTTTTAAAAATCGAATACCATTTATTTATTTAAAAAAAGATTCTCGGTCTTGTCACAAGGTTTTGTCAAACTTGTTTAGTCGTTGAGAAAATGGAATTAACTCGAGAAAATTCAAGAGCAATGATTTATTATGACTTTCGAAGTGGCTTAACACAAAAACAGTGTGTTTACCGGATGATTTCTGCATTTGTTGATAAAGCCCCATCCAAAAAACACAATTTATCGCTGGTTTGCTGAATTTCAACGTGGACGTGTCAAGCTCAGTGATGATCCCCGTCAAAGTCGTCCAAAAACTGCAGTCATCCAAGAAAACTTTGCGCGTAAGCTGATTGAGGAAGATAAACATGTGACGTACCGCAAAATTCAAGCAACTTTAGACAGTGGCATGAGTCAAATACAAATAATCTTGCATGAAAAAAGTTGTTTTCCCGTTGGATACCCCATTCGCTCTGTGAAGAGCAAAAAGGGGCTCGCGTTACTTGGTGCGTCAGAACTCTCGAAAGATTCCACGCAGGATCCTCAAATGCTGTATACAACATCGTATCAGGTGACGAATCCTGGATATATGCGTACGAACCCGAAACAATAAACCAGTCACGAGTTTGGGTGTTCGCAAATGAGTTAAAGCCAACAAAAATTGTCCGTTCACGGAGTGTTGCAAAAAAAAATGGTGGCCACGTTTGTCTCCAAAACCGGCCACGTTACGACTATTCCTCTTGGGGGACAAAAAACGGTTAATGCAGAATGGTATGCTAGCATTTGTTTGCCACAGGTCGTTTCTGAACTCCGTAAAGTGAACTGCAACCGCCGCATCATCCTCCATCACGAAAATGCGAGTTCTCACAACGCACACAGAACAAAAGAGTTTTTAGAGCAATAAAACATAGAATTATTCGATCATCCGCCGTACAGCCCCGACCTAAGTCCTAGTGATTTATATACTTTCCCTAAAATAAAGAATAAATTGCGTGGACAGAGATTTTCATCACCTGAAGAAGCTGTGGACGCATACAAAACGGCCATTTTGGAGACCTCAACTTCCGAATGGAATGGTTGCTTCAATGATTGGTTCCATCATATGGAAAAATATGTCAAATTTTGCGGAGAATACTTCGAAAAGCAATTAATACATTTTTAAATAGTAATGTTGTGTCACTTCCTTGATTCCCGAAATTTTCAGTGCCGCCCTCGTATCCCAAATTGAATGTGATTTATGGACAACAACTACTCTACACGCGGTCCTGGGTGTAGCAATAAATTATAGCGGTCGTCATTACTTTGGACCTCATATTTCCCGTCTCTGTTAAATACACATCCTAAATATACAAACTCATCTACTTGCTCGACCAACTCCCCTTCTATTCTTATTTCTCATATTGTTTTACTGTTATCTCTTTCAAAAACCATAGCTTTCGTCATATTTGCATTCACTATGATTTGCGTTGCTTTCTTTCCTTGTGTAGGAAATAACGTCGCCTCGGAGCCAAGACGGATATTACTACTCTCTATCTCTAGTGATTTCAGTGTATTTGAGACGTGAGGTAGTGACGGCATTGCCTTGTATATGCATAATGCACAAAAGCAAGAATTTATTTTTTTCGGAAGACAGGAAACTATTTTAAAAATCGTGATTAAAAAAACCATTACAATAATCCAGCTAAGAATAAAAAAACGGCAAAAGTAATTCTAGGGCATACGCAAATATTTTAGTAGTATGTACATGTCTATTACAATAGTTTGCACATGAACACTGCAGTCAAATATAAACAATGAAAAATACTGATGTGTCAGCATTCTATTCACACTCAAAAGTTTTCTTGTTTTTATAGTTATATTCTTACCTTTACACATTTAAATTTATATTAATATCATCACATTACAATAAATACGAGTATGAAACGCACAAGCCGGTTTTCATTTTAAGCCATAAAAATATTTCTTTTATTTTATAAAGCTACCATACGCGTTAACAATAAAAAGGTGAAAATTCCAGAATGAAAAGAGGAAACGTCTTGTTTTTCAACAAAAAAAAAAGACAAAAACTCACAGACTCGTTTGTTTACGTATGTTATCAGTGATTGTTATATAATTGCTACTAAAATCATTTAAATAATAATGTAATTATCTTTTTCTTTTATATCATTTTTCGTAATTACAAATATAAAATTGATTATAATTCATTGTATTGTCGTAGATAATTTTCTCAATTTATTTTTTATTTAGAATTTGAGAGATTTGCAAACAATATTATATAAGTAATTTCATTTCCTAAACGTTTGTAAAATTAATTGACTTATCAGTAACATTTATAACAGTTGATTAATCATTTTCATATTGTAAAAGTATTTGAATTGTATTCTTACACATTCGAACTGTTGCTAGGTTCAGTTTTGATATGTAATAAGGATAGGCTACCACCGATGTGTGATATTATTTTAACGATTGCAATAATGATTGAGGGGCTTTTTCGTGTTGTAACTGTAGTAAAGCAGAACTCAAGTGATCAGGCGTATTATTTATTCCTTTCTGCGACTCCTATAATACGTATTTTGTATATGTGCTACGTACGTCAATTAAGTAAACCTCCCGTAGGTCAATGGTAGCCATGTAACCATTACGAGGTATTAAACTTTGAGGCCGTTCTCTAATCCTCCATTTTAAAGTGAGATTTGCAATTAATTTATTAAGGGACTTTAAATTCAGAATAAATCTTTTATCTCCGTTAGGTTTTGGCGCTAAGAAAACTGAGGATATGAACTTGTTCTTTGACCGATAAGACTTTGATAATGCTGCTAAGTGTAATAAATTACTAATAGCTACAGAAATGTATTATTTATCTTTTGATAACAAAGTTGAATGATGTAATCTACATTGAGTAGTTTGTATATTTAATAGTATTGTAAATCCGTCCCGAATCCATCTTAAAATAATTTTATTTTTTGTTAATTTAAGCCAACAGTCATAAAAATATTGTAATCTTCCCGAATGTACCTGTTTTACAGCTGAACTGGAGCACGGTAAGATTTGTTGTTACTCCAAGACCTCGTTTGTGGATACACCTGAGAGGATTGATCCCTGCGGGTCCCCGATGACAACTTCCTTGCCCCCCCCCTTTTTCTGTGAGCGAGAAGGGCCTCGCCAGCTTCCCTGGTAACGATTGTCTCTTGAAGACAAATTTGTTATCTGTGATGTTTGAAACCTTGTTTTTCAATGGCTTTTGACGCCTTAATCTTATCAGGAAGCTCAATGCCAAAAAGATTTTCATCTCTTTCACTCTCATGAATGACTTTAAGAAAACACTTGTCTAAAGACATGGTTAGAAAGTTCCGTGGAATCAAAAATAATCCGGGTGTCACCAATTTAATTCTCGTTTTGGGTCTCAGAGTAATGGAGGTTGGATAATGTACGGCAAGCATCAGATAAAATTTTTATCGCTTGAACTTTATTGTTTCCGATGAGAAGTAAAGACATAGCTCTATTAACGGTAGTAATACCTAAGCCCAGTCTTTGTTGATCGATCTCTATTTTCTTGTCTCTATTTCGGGCTGCATCGGTAAGTGCCGCTGCAATCTCGGGATTTAGCGTAGGTGCTCTCAAAAGCTTGCAATTTTCGGGAATTAAGTACTCTTTTAACAAGTTTTGGCTTGTTTCCTTAGTAAGACCCTTACGTAGAAGAGGTAACCAACGGTGGGCAAGATCCTGGTGGACATTTTCACCGTATATTTGCTCATCACTATCCGTATCACCCAAAGCTGACAATAGTTCAGGGTCTAATGTAGGAATTGTTTGCTCCTCGGAGAGAATGGATGTTACCATGGTGTCATCATTTACGACCTTATTACTGTCCTTAGTTTCGTTATTTACAACACGAAATAAAGTCTATAAAGTATATTTCGGAGGTATTAACAAAAAATTGTGATAAAATTAACACAACTTTAAACTTAAAACTGACGCTTTAACATATTTGTACATGAGTATTTAAGTTTAAATAACCTTCGTGCTAACTCTCGGCTAGCACCCCGGTTAGGATACCTTCGTACTGACTCTCGGCCAGTCCCCAGGTAAATTTGTATTCGTGTTGATTCACGATCAACGCTAGGGTTTTTAGTCTTAACGTATATTTTTAATGATCACTCAGGCACTAGAATCGAATTACTTAACGGTAACATTTACCAAAATTTTCTTCGGCCTCAAAAGAATCGGAGTAAACAATGACTAGTTTATGTTGCTTTCGTTCTTGTTCTACCAGTTTTTTGATTTTCTTTTGATAATAACCAATTTTGTCTGCAGCACTGCGTGTCAATATTTTACTTTTCTAAGATAATTAAATAAGGTGTGCACTCTGCCTCGCACGAAAAAGGAATGAGGCTGTACGCTCGGACGGCGAGAGACGTTGGTGGGAGGGGGCAATTGTTTTTGATGTGGGTAGAGTAAAAATCTTTAAAGGTGCGACTTAGCCTTGTAGAATAAGGAAACTACGTTGTTAATATTATATCTGAAGAATGAAGCGATGAAATATAATGAGTAGTTGTAACTTCATAATTTATTATAACAGCGTGCATAAATTGCAAGTAGTTATATAACAGAGCTATGTGCATTAATAAGAAGCTATTGCACATTAATAAAGTGCTATGTGCAATGAACTAAGCTATGTGCAATAAACTAAGCTATGTGCAATAAACTAAGCTATGTGCAATAAACTTAGCTACGTGCAATAAACTAAACTATGTGCCATAAACTAAACTATGTGCAATAATAAACTAAGCTATGTGCAGTGGTATGTGCAGCTGTTTGTAAAACCATACTAAAGTTGTGTGCAAGTTCTATATGTATCTCGTATGTCATAACATTGTTACATTGTTTCTGCTGAATGTAATGAAATGTTCATCTTTGCTAAACCTAAGCTCTCTAAAGAAGAACAAAAATAAATTATCCAGCAATCAAGTTTTGAATTCAATATATATATATATATATATATATATATATATATATATATATATATATATATATATATATATATAATTAAGAGTAGATGTGTGTGCTGGAACAGTTGGAGATTTTAAAAAATAATAATGGTAACACTTATCTTTAATAATAATTTTAAAGTTAATAATAATAAATAACTAAACAATAATAATAATAATATATGGATTAATTAACATAATATATGGACTCACTCATTTGGTTCCTAAAGACCAGGATACCACAGACCCGAGCAAATACCGCCCCATAACGTGTCTACCGACCATATACAAGACACTAACATCTATTTTGAGCGCTCAAAATGGATGTCGGAGCGGTGGTCGTGGAACCAAGGAACCAATGAGAAGTCATTGACGCGGTCTTTGGCAAAGTGGTGAATCGCAACCGTCGGAACTTCTCCGCCGCCTGGATAGACTACAGAAAGGCATTCGACTCGGTGTAATGTATGGGGCAGTGGAGTACGATCTTTTGTCATCTGGGCGAGCGGATGATGGCTGCGGAAAGCCACATAAGGATAAGAAGGGGTATCTTCCAGGGCGATTGTCTGAGTCCAATCTGGTTCTGCCTCTCTTTGAACCCTCTCAGTACTTTACTGGAGGGCTCCGGGAGGGGTTTTCAGCTTCGGAAAGGAGGTACAAAAGTGACCCACCTTTTTATATGGATGACCTCAAGTTATTCGCCTCCAGTCGCTCCCATCTTGTGGAATTGCTAAACATCACTTGTGAATTTAGCAATTCTATTGGAATGGAGCTGGGGACGGATAAATGTGCGGTCCTCCATGTTGAAAGGGGAAGGGTTGCTAACTCTGAGGGCATAGACTTATCTATGCCCATCAATTTAAGGACCCTTTCCGAGGCTGAAACATACCGATACCTGGGTGTGTCACAGAACATCGGTATCGATGAGGCTGGTATGAAACAGTCAATTTGTGACGTGTTTTATGCACGCTTGACCAAAGTGCTCAACAGCCTTTTGTTTGGTGTGAATAAGACACACGCATATAACGGTTGGGTCATGCCTGTCCTCATGTATATCTTTGACATTCTCAGGTGGACTCAGACTGAACTTAACGCCCTGGATAGAAAAGTCCGCACTACTATGACACCCCATAGGATGCATCATCCAACATCGTCGGTAATGAGGTTGTACTTGCCGCGAAAGCATGGTGGGCGTGGCTTTTTGAGCGCGTTCACAATACATAATCGCGAAGTGTGCAGCCTCCGTAATTACTTCCTGGTGAGATCGGATGAACCATTCTATAAGGACGTCATTTTTTGTGATAAAGGACTTACCCCTCTATCCTTAGCCAACGAGCAATGGCAAGACCCGGCAGTGCAGAGCATTTCCGACCGGAAGACCGTATGGAAGGAGAAGGAGCTCCTCGGGAGGTTCTACAAGGCTCTACATGAGACTTTCGTAGACACTGTAGCCTCCCTCTACTGGCTACGCTTTGGTGACCTCTTCGGGGAAACCGAGGGTTTTGTCTGTGCAATACAGGATCAGGTTATTAAGACCAACAACTATCGGAGTAACATCCTAAAGGATGGCACCGTCGACATCTGTCGAGCTTGTCGCCATCACGGCGAATCACTTAGGCATGTCATTTCCGGTTGTTCGGCGCTTTCTAACTCTGATTACTTGCACAGGGACAACCTAGTAGCCACAATTCTTCACCAGGAGCTCGCTCTGAAATATTATATCTGTGCACCGGAAATTGCCGTATTACAAGTACTTGCCGGAAGTACTAGCTCGAAAATGATCACGCCAGGCTCTACAGGGACCGGGCCATCATCACAGACAGGACTATTCTTGAGAATAAGCCTGATATTGTGCTGATGGACCGGGCACAGTCAAGGATATTTTTGGATTCAAGGATATTTTATAATTTTTCGACATTACCATTCTGTATGACGAGAACCTCGTGAAAGCCGAAACAGATAAACGAACAAAATATCTGGACCTGGCTCACGAGGTGACCGACATGTGGGGTGGTCTGCCGACTGAAATTATTCCTGTAGTCGTTTCTGGAAACGGGCTAATCCCAGTCAGCCTCTCGGGTCATCTGAGGAGACTGGGGTCCGTGACGGACCGCTCCAGGCTCAAATGCAGAAGGCGGTGCTGCTCGATACCGCCCGCATCGTCCGCTGGTTTCTCTCCCTTTCCCCCTAACTCTCAGCCGTTTGATCTCCTCTGCCGAGGACCTCCATCTGGTTGGCCTTTTATTTATTTATGTATTACTTATTTATTTGTGATGCTATTTGAAATATATATTTATGTATATTTATCATTTCCTTTTATATAATTATTCCGCCCAACCAGATGAGAATACACTACTAATACCACAAATAATAATAATATTTAAAAAATATTAGTCATAACAATTAGTCGCAGGTTTGTTATCGCGCGGCGCGGTCACTCGCTACTTTGGTGGGGAGTGGTTGTGTCGGCGTGTATAAATAGCAGCTATTTCGGCTCGCCGCTCACTTAGCGGTCTACGTTAGAGTCTTACCACTTAGAGTCTACGTTACCTGAGGATGCCTCGTGTAGAGGCGAAACGCGTGTCGTATTGTCGTCGATGGTGTGTCTTACCTGGAATAGTGGTGTTGGAAGTAGTGGTGTTGGGAGTAGTGGTGCTGGGACTAGTGGTGACGGAGTTAGTGCATGCAATTGAGGGAGGGAGGGCGGGAGGTGCTCTTCAATCCAAGTAAGACACATCATTGTAATTAATTAGCGGAAGGTTGCAAAGTAATAAATTATTTATTATAATGGATTTCCGCAAAGTGACGCCTGATTCTATCAATTATGACTTCTTTCGGACAAATATTGCTTATGGAACAGTTTTGTACACATTTTTCCATTACAGAAAGAGCGACTACAATTGACACCACAAGATGGCAGGCCAGCTTCAGGGGCTACTACATGGCTCAGCAAAGGAACTCCTTCAAGCTTTGTTATGAGACCTTCAACATCAAATGCTACATTTTAAACACACGGAATAACAAGGTATAGCAATAATTATTATTACTCACAATTTATCTTTCGTGTACGTACTCTCAACAGTTTTAGAAAGACGGCCCCTCAAGCTTTTTTTTGCACCCGAAGCAAATATGCGCAACCCTCCGGAAAGCGGGGGAGGGAGGTGGGTAAAGCTCATAGCATACCACGCAGCCGGCTGCGTGGTT
The DNA here is from genome assembly GCA_907164705.1 of Parnassius apollo. Classification (NCBI taxonomy): domain Eukaryota; kingdom Metazoa; phylum Arthropoda; class Insecta; order Lepidoptera; family Papilionidae; genus Parnassius; species Parnassius apollo. The sequence continues at coordinate 4,519,310 of CAJQZP010000160.1, read as the reverse complement.
ATGTGGAGACTTTTACCCACTAAACCCCACCTTTGTGGATTGGCTTACCGATCTGACGAGAGATCTTTAAGCCGTACACGAACGCGACCCTTCTTGGCAGAAATGAGGGCACACCTTGGCAGAAAGGAGGGCGCAGCCCCTCAAGCCGACGACATCTGTCTTTTATAGGCTTGTAATTTTGCAGTGCTAAACTACAGATGGAGTTCTTGTCTGGTGTCCGTTACAAGTTTTTAATAAAATTGGATATTAAGCCGTAAGTTTTTACATTATAAAACATTATTTATATTTCTTTTAATCATCTTAAACAGTGTTACATTCTAGTTATAAATATGAGCAAAAATAAATAGCTAGACATAATATAAGACATTGATGTACCCGTAGGCTTATAGTATGAAAATAATTAATTACCCAAAATGTTAATTACAACAGTATAAATTATTAAAGTATGCTAACAATAGTATAATACATAAGTATAACAATCACGGTGACCTGAGACGAGCAGCCTTAAAGGAGTCTTCTAAATAGTCTAAATAGGTATTCTACTGTAATCGACAATCTGCTGCACTATGGTGTTTAGGTATAAAGGTATTATTACCTCATTCTCCGTATTTATAGAAAGGATTAGTACTAAAGCGGAAAAATATTTAGAAAAACAAAGTAGGTCCAACCTGTAATATGTCTTGGCAGGCGTAAATATTTTAACTGTTCGATTTTGTTTTCGTAAGATAAAAACGAAAAAAACGAATTTATAAAATACGTCCTCAATATGACCCAAAAAAAATTCTTTTAATTTTATATAACTAGTACTCGGTTTCATAACGCAGTCTCCGAAAGATACACTTTAAAATAATGATTAAGATCTTTATGATTTTAATTTAAAGAATAAAAATTAAGAACAAGCATCTTCTACTTGATGATAAGTGGAAACTGTGGCTCATAGATATCCACATTTATCCTTTATTAAGAGTCGAAATCGAAAATGCGTTGTCACCCCTCAGGACTAAGATGGAATGCCTTGTTTTTAGTATATGGAGTCTCCGGCCAATATGCTCATCATACGAAAGCGCATCAGCATTAAGCTGTTTTTTCACGCTCGTATTTAGTGACAGCGTGGTCCTCCCCTGTTTCGGCTGACCTATTCGCTACAACCATAATATAGCTGCAGCGCCCAAGTTTTTTTTCCTTATTCGAAAGTTCAATTTTTATAAAATAAATTTTCCATCATACATACACAATTGTTACATTTAACTCTTATCTATCTCTTTCTATCATATTTTCTGTTGTTTTTACAAGGGAATAAATATTATGTTTCTCGCTTAGAACTCCAATTAATCTCATAATATGAAAAAATAACTTACCTTATTTTAGGATAGCTAGATAGATAATATTTCCGTGTAATAATTAATCACCACTAAAATCGTGCTGTAGTACCCCTAAGCCAAACCTTATTTTTTAAGTTTTGTTCCAAGTAATTTTGCATTTCATCGATTTTTTAGTTTTTTTTTAAATTCTTTATTAATGAGCTTATTCACCTTATAAAAAAAAAAAACAATTACATTATTTTATTCGGTGATCGATCCGAGAACTTCACCTTGTAAATCTTGACTAATATTTTTATATCGTCAGAATGTGGCCTAGCTAAAATTATATTACAATCAGCGAAATCTTTTAAAATGTGGTGGCATTTATCATTACGAAAGGCAGCGTTGTGGGCACAATCCATCAAGACATACATTAGGTCCTCTGGAACACCGCATTGATCACAATTCGGTGACTGGACCTTTTTCATAAGGAATGCAAACTTTCTAGATGGAATGTGTCCAGTACGCAGTCTCATTATCACTACTGCATCCTGTCGCGATAGCTTATGGTTATCAATCCATGGTATTTTAGGCGGATGTGACTGTACCGTCTTGTACTAAATACCCTTTTCTTTTGAACGTAAATCGAAATATTCTTTCCATAGGTTGTAACATAGCCTTTTTATAATACAAATACAATCAGTGTAATGGGGTAACATGTTGTATTCGAGATTTTTTTAGTTTTAATTCGAGTAATTAAAAACTTGATCGAATTTTTTAATTTTGTTTTGACTTATATTTCACTTAATTGATTTTTAGTTTAAACCCATTAATTTTAATCTTGATCGATTTTTTAGTTTTATTTCGAGTAATTTAAAACTTGATCGATTTTTTTAGCTTTTTTCCGACTAATTTTGCACTTGATCGAAATTTTTAGTTTTGTTTCCCAATAACTTTTTTTAGAGGTAATTTTATATTATTTATTTGTATTTTATCTGCTATTTAGATTATTTTTTTACATCATATCTATTTTATATCGTATTTAAAAGTAATGTAGTAGTGCCATGAAACCCATTTATTCCCGTCACCGCAAACACCAGCACTAACGTAACATAAGCATATATCAAAAAACATTAATCACAGCTTGTGTTACATGAAAGTCTGGGGCTGCGCAGGATCGATATTGTTCCAACAACAGGTGAAAACTGAATAATATTATGTTAATTAACACGTTATTTGAAATAAAATATTATATTATCTAATCAGTCTTTGTTATTTTTTATACATATACAATTATTTTAAATTAAGTTAATGAGATAAGTAAATATTTTCAAAATTTTACCTATATTTTTCACATTTTGTTTCATGAAACACACGGATAAAAGAATAAAAGTGAAGGCCGAAAACTTAAAATTTTTATTGTTTTAAATAAAAACCTTCCAATTATTAATTATACATTACCGTAACCGTTACCATACAGCCTGTGAAAAGTCTACTGCTGAACATATGCCTCCCCCATAGAATGCATCACAGAGGGTATATTTGCCATAGTTACCACGCTTGACAGGTGGATCGGTAACCGCAGTTTTTAATTTTTATTTGTAATTAAGGAGAGGAGGAGAAGGCGCTGCTGCCTATTTCCCGATTTGTTTCCCTCTGTTACTAATTACGACACCCACGGACGGGATGGGGTAATGGAATATCCATTACCCCATCATAACTCGCAACGCTACTGCACAGTTAATAAATTATGAATATTAAATCAAATTAATTAAAAATATATGAAATGCTTTTTCGGACTTTAATTAGAATAAAATTACGGCTAATAAATAATTTTATACTTCTCATTTCTGATAGGGTTTAAGACAAGGAAACTATCGCCGCGCTACCCCAATGCGTGTTGGCGAACTTTACCTTTCTTTCAAATATTTTACTCCTTTCATTTTCTTAGACATGCAGGTTTTTCCTCACGATGTTTTCCCTCCCCACCAAACACGTTGTAAATCAGCACTTAAAATTGCAATTAACAATTTCATTGTTGCCGGCGGGGATAGAACCCGGGTTGCTCGCGTACTGTGAAATTTACAGCGAGCGCTCAGCCCCTGAGCTACTACGGCTCTTTTAATTTAAATAAAAGTTTAATTAAAAGTAAAAATCTTAAAAACTTCGTATTGTAATAGAAATACAAATGACTATGTATAAGTACGTCATTATTATCGGTATAGTTTCATCACTAATTGTGTGTTATACATTCTTGGCTAGTATAAATGGTTTTTAACATGTTTCGATGAAACGGTAAACTTTTCATTAGTTTTGAATAGTCAGCTATAAAATCGCTCAAAGAGACGTCGCTATATTTATGCTTGGTACTACTCAAAATTTAGTACCTACTGTAGAGATTTACATTACAAAATTAAGCCCCTAATGAAACTAAAGATACGGCTAATTGGTTACATCTTTTCGAAGTTTGAAACTAGTAGTATATGTTTGAACGAAATAAAGAGTTCTATAACGCATAATTTTATATTATAACTCAATTATACCACTAAACCATCTCGTAGTGGAACAAGAGGAACCATCATCCTATTTCTTCTCGCGAGTGCTTTATAACCTCTCAACCCCCTAACGCTCTCATGAGACCTCGGCCATATTCCGTCAAATCCCTACCGGTATCATAAAGTCGCGCCCACCCACAGCTTTTTAACCCTTAAAAACTTATATTTAGAGACTACTTTTCTATAAATAAGTGTAGCATTATATAAAATAATCGACATCATCTAGTGCAATAAAAAAACTGTTATCCTATGAATATTTATATAATCTACGTTCATTTCGTACGCTATTTTCGCGTGAATGTTGTGTTGATTTTTGGATTTTTCTAGTGTTTTAGTGTAGTGTTTTATTACAAAATTGTAATGAAAGTTTTTGTGTGAATATAATTTGTCTTTTTATGTAAATAATTTCGGGTAATATATACTGAAATAATTGTGATTTTCACGCTACCGACATTCGCTTGGTATGTTTTTTTTTGTTATCAAAATACAATAAAATCTTTTTGTCAGAAGTAAAACCTGACTTTTGTTTATACCACAAGATAGAGAATTTTGTGTAGATTTTATAATGCTAAACTTCTTCATAGAAAAGTAGTCTCTAAATATAAGTTTTAATGGGTTTAACTGCTGTGGGTGGGTGCGGTCGCATGCGATCGCTCGGGATTTGTCGGGTGCATGCGACTGCAAGGGATTTTTATGGTGCTTGAAGGGTTAAGAGGCCAGAAATACCTCATAGCATGCTATAGATGTTGGTATAGTCATTTTGTTTATACTAGTTGCAAAATACGTAGACCAGTAACAGCGGACTGGGGAGCAGCGTTAAAGGCGTGAGATATCCGGTCCGTCAATCTCCAATCTGCATACAGAGATGTCAAATACGGTAATTACTACATTCAATGGAAGAAACCCATGAATAACAGTAAAGAATTACAGGTTGACAAAGAAGAACAAAAATAGACGTATTTCAGGTGGACGGGGTTACGTAATTTTTTCCTAAATGCCGACTGTAGCAATGTAAATATACACAGTGAGTATATTATTTCATACTATTGCAATATATTATTCCAGTAGTTCCATAGAGAAAAACATATTTAAAACAAGGAAAACACAGTGTGTACAATTTAATAGCAAATACTAATACAATTCGTTCATTAATCACAGCCTATCTCGTTTATGAACATACGAGGGGTGATCCAAAAGTAATGATAATCGGTAACTTCAGGTCCGCATAAAAATCCAAAAAATATATTTTTTGCTTGCTTATATACTCACTACGTCAGCCTAAAAAATCATATAAATAGATCACGATTTCCGGGAGATACATTCATTTGAATACGAACTGTCAAAGAGATAACATCAACATGGAGAAAAACGAAATTAGAGCTGTCATCAACTACCTCTGTTTGAAAAAATGTCTTCAAAAGACATACACAGTGACTTAGTGGAAACATTGGGGGACTCTGCTCCTCCATATTCTACAGTTGCACGCTGGACCAAGGAGTTTAAACTGGGCAGAACATCCACTGAAGATAAACATCGCGAAGGACGCCCTTCCACGTCCCTCACTGAAGACAACGTGAGAAAAGTCGAAGATGTTGTGTTGGCAGATCGAAGAGTGACCATCAGACATGTAGCTGAGGTCACAGGGATCTCATATGGCAGCGTTCAAAGAATCCTTGCGAACGAGTTGCATATGAAAAAAGGTCTCTGTGCGTTGGGTACCCAGAATGTTAACCGACGAGCAAAAGAAAAATCGAGTTGACATTTCGAGGGTCAATCTCGAAAAGTTCCAAGCAGATGAAGAAAATTTTTTGTTTCATTTTATGACTATGGACGAGACTTGCATCCACCATTTTGATCCTGAAACGAAAATTCCTTATTTACATCAATGACCTCCCCAAGATTATTTATGAGTTTTGTGTGATGTTTGCGGACGATTTTTCCGTTGTGTTCCCTTATATCAATGGTACCAAACTTAATAAAAGTATCGACATAATTATAAATAAAGTAAAACAATGGCTAAGCGATCATAATTTAGAAGTTAATTTCAAAAAAACTAAACTAATACAATTCAGACCACGACAAAAACATGAACTAGAGATAAATTATACATATAATCAAACAAAATTAGAATGTGTTCAAAATTTTTTTTTTGCTGGGTATAAATATAGATTCAAATGTTAATTTTAAACCACATATTCAAAAAATAAGTTAAAATTATCACAATTTATATATGCTTAAGAGAATTAAAAAAAATCTACAAATTTAAAAACGGCAGTGACAGCCTATCACGCCTACGCTCAAGCGTGGCTAAACTACGGCATCATACTATGGGGCAGCAGTGTAGACTCACACGAACTTTTTATTTTACAAAAAAAATGTATACGCGTACTTGCAAATATCAAGCAAAGAGAAAGTTGCAAACCTCACTTTCAAAGTCTCAAAATTTTAACATTACCGTGCCTATATATATTAGAAATATGTAAATTTGTAAAAAGACACCCAAGTTTTTACACCAAAATCATAGACGCGCCCCGACACAACGTAACTCGCTATAAGAATAACCTTATGCAACCAAAATCTAAATTAAAATTACACAGTACAGGTCCTTACTCGATGTCAATAAAAATTTATAATAAATTGCCGGAATACATAAAAGCCGAAACAAATATTAATAAATTCATAAGATCTTTAAAAGAGATACTTATTAAAAAAAGTTATTATTCAATTAATGAATACATTGAGGAAAAGAATTTTTAAGCGTCTGCCCCTCTCCTGTTCATTGCTATGCCTTTCGAGGTGCACGTGATTGTTAGAACTTGCATGTTTTGTTTAGTCTCTAAGTCACATGTAACGCAATTTGTGAATAAATAAATAAATAAACAACGAAGCGAAGCGAGCCTCCTCACCGACGCCAAAGAAATTCAAAGTTTCAAGTTCGGTGGGAAAGGTTATGGCATCTGTTTTTTGAGACGCTCAAGGCATAATTATGGTGGAATATTTGGAAAAGGGAGCCACTATTACGGGCTCTTACTACGCAAACCAAATAAAAAGATTACGGGAGGCCGTTAAGGAAAAAAGACGCGGCAAACTGCGAGCTGGAGTGCTGTTTCACCAAGACAACGCACCGGCTCACAAAGCTGCGGTTGCTATGGCTGCTATTCAAGAAACGGGATTCGAACTGCTCGAACACCCTCCCTATTTGCCAGATCTAGCTCCTAGTGACTTCTACCTCTTTCCTTGGCTCAAGAAACGCCTCCTAGGCAAGAAATTCGAAGACGATAGCGAAGTAATGGCCGCTGTTGAAGCGTTTTGGGAGGGTCAAGACAAAGAATTTTTTTCAAAGGGAATCCTGGGTTTAGAAAAAAAGATGGAATAATAAATTATTATTTTAACTTTAATTACCGTGTTTTATTTTCATTATCATTACTTTTGGATCACCGCTCGTAAGCCTCTCCCAAGTCGTCTCCCGTAGTAATAAATAATGTATTTCACATTCAAACAAAAACATTCAAATATTTGAAACCTTTGAATCTCTTTGTATACAAATAATACTAAGTATTTTGGGATGACTGACAAATTTATCTAAAGTAATAAAAAAATTAAGTATTTTTATCCACGATTTTCATACTGTATATATAAGTTTGCAAAGAAATTGCCTTTTCACAAAACATGAAAAATCGGTACTCCTAGACTAATGAAATGGTTTTAAGCGATATTTTTTAAAGAAATTCGCTTTATCATTTTGTGCTTAATCAATTTTAGTATAGTGCTTCTTTCCTTCACAAGCTCTCACTATTGAATTTTCCTTTCTTGTAAGTTTCATTAAGCAGTTTTGAAATCAGACATTACAAAAGCAAGTATTGGTTGGAAGATATTTTTTGTTGAATTACGTTTTTAAATTATAAAATTTAAATTTAAATTTGTATTATTGTTGCAACTTTAATGTAGAATAAAAATTTGAAACGTCTCTAACTAAATAATGTTTTAGTATTAATTTTAGGGAATATTCGATGTAAGACAAGAATTACCTGCACATTCCTACGAAACAGTAGGGTAAAGTAGCAAAATATAACTTGAAGATACAACGCCGATGAGAAAGAGAGATTTTTGACTAAGTAGCCTTGAATCAAAGAACGTAATGTAAGGCGAATTTCTGTACATAAAGAAAGTGACAGCCTGATGAGATAATGGATTCATATAGCTCATGAATGAATCTACGACCGTGACCTAATGTTCAGTAGTGGACGAGCGGTAGGTTGTAATTATGATGCTGATGATTGAAATCAGTCTGCGAAAATTCGCTGAAGGTTATAGGCCTCTCCTTCTAAGGCGCATCATTTTCCCCAACTTTTGCTTTAATATATCCGGTTACTACGATCTACCTTACACATTGTCATTCCACTTAGGCAGGGCCGTCGCACGTTTCGTTTGAAATCGCAAGCCTAATAAAATAAACGAGACGAACCCCTGGGTAAACAAGAACAACAATAATCACTTAATTATATAAACAAAAAAAGTGCTCAAAGAGATAATTACTTCCACTGATCATTTATCAAATATATTATTTTCATAACATAACTAAACATAAACTTTTATGCCTGCCACTCAGTTGGGCTTATCATTTAGCACGATCTTGATACACTATCGCTTCCTTACATAATCGAAGCTTACATCGACGTAATATTTATGCATACATGCTTGACAGTTAAGGATGCCTTATTTTGGTCCATCTTCAAAATATCGTCAGTTTGTTTGGTACACTATCGTCTAGAAAGATTCTGCCACTAATTTCTGCATCATAAATAATATTATTTTAATTATTTAATCAATACAAAGTGATTCCATTAAAATAAATGGTCGATGAATGCTTTAATGCTCAACCCTATTGTTTTTCTTGTATTAAGATAAGTCACACACAACAAAAACCCTTTACTAATGCAAACTAATAAATGCTCTCGTCAGATGCGGTGATAGATTCTCCTATTTATCCTATTATGTATCGAATATATCTACCGAATATGGCGATTACGGTGATTCCACAGACAAGCCTAAGCTTACTAATCCGTCTGTTTTACTTATATATACTTAATTACTTGCTTTTGGCTATTGACAATTGCAATCGCATGGCCGTAATTTTTATTCGTTCGAGCAACCTAATTATTATGTTAAGGCCAGTCAATCGATAGAATATTGGCGAAAACTTATAAATAAATAGTTAAGACTTCTGCAATACATTCTGCCTTTTATTTTCCGTGAGACTTTTATGTTTACCTGAATTTCGTATGAGCAATCCACTTAAGAGGCTGTATTTTCACGACATTACCTTTTATTACATGTCAAAAACATAATTTGTGTCATCCTTTCCGATAAAGTTTCTTTTAAGAATAAGGGATAGTAGGGGATTACTGTGGCCTATAGATATTTACATCTATCCTGCATTAAGCATTAAAATGCAGATGCGTTGTCACCCCTAAGGACTAAGTTGGAATGCCTCACAAAAACAAAATAAAACACTCACAATACAAAAGACAACAGCGTTAAGCTGCTAATGTTGTGATAGCGTGGTACTTCCCCGATAGAGCTGACTTATTCGTGTTACAACCATAAAAAGTTCCAGCATGGCTCTACTACGTTAAAATAAGATTTTTTTAAATAAAGACTTTATTTCATACTGACTTTTTGGTAGCTATATAAAACTTCTGTTATAAGTATCGTCGTAATTCTTGTAGTGTAAATGAAGAAATTGATTTCGCAAGGCTGCCCTACGTCGCGTATAATGCGTTGCTGTTGGTGTGAACACTTGTTTACTTACGTGGGTCACTCATAAAGATAAGCGCAAGATGAAAAAAGTTCCACGGTTAAAGATTTTTTTTAATAAAACCCTTTCAAAAAATTTTTACCAGAAACTTAAGTTTCATAGCATCCAGTCCGCCTCAAAAAGTTTTGTATGTCTGTCTGTTTTTTTTTGTTCTGGCTAGTCTCCGAAACGGTTGGACCGATTTTGATGGGAATTTTATTGGATATTTGATGTTAGTTGATGTTATAAGGAGTAACTTACAGCGGGCGGACAAGTAGAGGGCACTTTTATTTATTAGAAAAAGAGGTTTTAGGGTTCTGCGCGAAAATAATTTAAACCCATGAAAAATGATCGTAATAAGTTCCACGCGAAGCACAGATAATTTCGTAGCACGTTGGAAATTGGAAAAATCATATTTTTATTAGTTAATAGTATTTAAAAGAAATGTATTGATATAATTAATGCGACGGACATCAAGTTAGTCTGCATAATGATATCAACATAATGCTCCAGCGTAACTAATAACCACAATTGAGATAACCGATTAAATGACTATCGAAATTACTTTGATTTTTTTTATAGATCAAACGAGTGGGAGCATCGAGTTGAACTCTATAACTATTTTACTCTAGGTAGGGATGAGTATTAAAAATATTAAGAATATATAGAATAAATAAATGAATGATACATTTATTTTTGTTTATTTTTCATATTTTTCAGTTTTACCTATCGTGTAAACGATCTCAAGTAAGATAAATAATCGTAATTGTAACTTATCTACTTTTTTCTAACAATCAATCTTGCAGAAATAAATTGTTATAATAGATGGTAGTTGACCTCTTTCCGACACTTCCCCGGGAGTTTATCAATTTTTGCCCTTTTATAATGATATTTTGCTGTAACTACAATAAAAATTACACTATTCTTAGTACTCCAATTACCTAATAATTTTTTGCTAAGTATTGAGATCGTAGCATGTGATGACACAATTAGAAATATGTATATTTTCTGACACAATACATTATTGGATCGCTGTATTTTTACTAAAACTGTTTTAAAAATACGACCCGTGTTATAGGCATCGTACGAGCTTTGAGTTGACTAGCCGCAGATAATTTACGTCACATGGGATTGGATCTATTCTCTAATTAATTGTGTCAAGTGGCGGGTGATAATGGCCTAATGTAACTCAATTACTTAGGAAATGTTACACCAAAACTAGCCACTAATATTGAGGGGCAGTTTACATAATATAATTCACTTATTTTCATTATATTATGTAAACTATATATATATATATATATATATATATATATATATATATATCTCGTAAGAAACAAACCTGCTTACATAATATGTAAGATATATTTTGATGAGGATTTAGATGAAATATGGTTAATCATGATCACTTTTACTATTTTCCTCACTAAAAGGAAATGCGAAATTATTTCGTCTTATAGAATTGTTTTCTTTTACAGAAAAGGTAAAATTACCTTTAATACTGTAATTAACGTCTTAGTCCCTGGGTTTGAGAACACATTCTTTGCTTGAAGTTGGTTGCAGATATCTATGAGCTATGGGAGCCTCACCAACAGGTGAACAGTGATATTTAAAATTATTCACAAAAAACCTATCAACGAATCTTAATATATAATATATAATACATCAGAATAAATAAAGCTAATCTATACGATAGTTTGTTTGACAATCGTGCCGAGTATCCCCATCTTTGGCAATCTACGGGTGGGTCCCATGTTAAGCAGAGGCATTTCCATAGGCTGTAATGAACAAATGAATGAATTAGTACTATAGTTATACATTTATATGAGGTAGAAAATCAATACTTTCGCAATTTTTCATCCGTAAAATTTACATGTACAAATGTAGTGGTGGTGTAAGTACTTCCTAACCCATGTCGTCCTGTGGATGTCGTAGGAGGTGACAAATAGAATGAAACCACTTTTTTAATTATAAATACGTTCGTTTTAGTCTAGTAATGTTCGACTTGATATTATAACATCGTTTTTTACATTTTAATAACTAAATAATGGGAGTGATGTTTTTCAGTACAGGAACCTGTCCTTTTGTAATATCGAAAAGGCACATAATTTAAGTGGTGTGGTCAGATAAGCACCCTGTTTAAAGTAATCTGAATGTAAATGTGTATTTTTCGTACAAAAATCGTGTTTCTTATTGGTAAGTATGAAGTGATCGATATAAAAAAAATTATGTAAATGTAATGAAACTATTTGTTTCGTGCCTCACGTACGCGGTGTTTATTTAATTTCTTTTTTCGTTCTTTTTTTGTTACTTTTTATTTTACTAAACCGTTTTAGATTGAACAACTGATCATCTGAAACTAAGTAGTTTGATTCCGTATAGAATATTGGATGAGCACGTTGACTCTTAGGTCACAGGACTTAGGACACATAGGTCACTCAATAAGTTTTGAGATGCTCGAAATTTAAAAAGGGAACGCAACTGTGTTATATGTTTCTAAAAAGCAAATTTATTTAAAAATAGAACGTTGAAATTGTTTTCTTTATCATAGAATAAACATATGTAAAATGACCCGTAGGTAATAGTAGATTGTATTGTTAAATAGGTAAATTATATCGAGAACAATATTTAAATTTTGTCATTTATTTTGTACATTATATTTCTTTATTTAATATAATATTACAAATAAGATAAAGATATTATATAAAAATTACATTTTAAATTTTGTCTGATTTATTTTGTAAATTATATTTCTTTAATATAAAAAAATACTAAATGTATGTTTAACAAAACTTATTAACATAACATTCAAATTACAAATAATTTATCTAAATTAAAATAAAAGTCGTTCATAAATGATGGGCACGCAAGAGTTAAAAGTGGACAAAATCCCGATGTATTTCGCTTGAATGAAGATAAACGGGGGAATAGGCCGATAATAGTAAACTTTACAACTGCTATTTTAAAAGAAAAGTTTTTAACATCCGTCAAAAATTATAACCGGATTAATAATACTAAAAAACTAAACACAGATATACAATTTGAAGGACTCGCAAAGCCAATTTTTGTAACCGAATGTCTGACTCAAAAAGCAAAAAAACTATACTACCTCGAGAGTTTAGTAAAAGGAACTCCTATGCCTACTGCTGGACTGCTCACGGGAAAGTTTTCATCCGTAAAAAAGAAGATGCTCCATCACATCGGATTGATTCGGAAAATGAACTAAACCAATTGCAGTCGCAACCTTCTTCGTGACTGAGCAATTTACTTCGATTTTTATATATTATTTTTAACATAATTTTATTACTCTCTAAATGTTTAAGTCATTCGTATCCTTTTGTTTACGTTGATTTAAAAACTTACTACATATTACCACAAACATTTATCGTTGTTTTTCCTAATTGTATAATTTTTAATAATATATACTACTCACACACACTTACACTACCTAACCTACATCCTAATTCATTAAATCTTTATATCACTAATACTGTAATTCAACAGACTTCAAAATACAAGCTTATAATAAATAATCTATTGAATGTAACAACGATATACGCCTTTGAATATTCACTTATTAATAGTTATACTTGATAATATCTCTAATGACATTGATTCAGTTTTTGTTTCCAATTCCATGATATGCACTCCAGAAAACCTTGTTAATCAAATTAATCAGACCAGAAATTCTTTGATAGTGTTTCACACTAACATACGCATCGTAACTTGTAATTTTGATGCCATACTAATGGAAAGAATTTGTATTCAATGCGACATCCTTGTACTGACGGAATGCTGGCTAAGCAAATTATCAGTTATACCTGAAATTGCTGGGTATACGTCTTATTCTTCTGAGTATAATAACCAAAACGACGGTGTTCTGATATATATTTATAAAATCCGAAATAAAGCATAGTATACATAAACCTTTAATTTCTGATGCGAATGGTCTTATCGTAAATTATGAAAATAAATATGCCATTTTAGCCATATATCGATCACCTTCACAAAAAATATTAATAAATTTTGTGAAAGCCTTGATCTCTGTCTTGCATCTTTAACTTCTGTAAGATCAGTTATCTTGATTGGAGATATCAATATAAATATCTCTCCTAATAATAATGACATTAATAGCAGTAAATATTTGGATTTATTGGCGCTCCATGGATATTTAGCAGCTCATTTAATGCCTACTCGAAACGAAAGTTGTATTGTCCATGTAATGTTGAGATCAGATAGATATTCAGCAACATATATACTGGATTCGTTTATTAGTGATCATGCTCCGATAGTATTTCACTCAGATTGCAAAATTATAAGGTATCCATCTAAAAGCACAACTTTCAAAATTGATTATCCATCACTATTAAAACAATTATCTGATGCAGATTCTAACTTTATATACAATATCAAAGATGCCAATGAAGCAGCTACCGCTTTAACTAAAACTATTACTGATGCCATAATTGCTCATTCCAATAAAATAAAAATTCCTCACCGTAAACGATGTATCAAGCCATGGCTAACTCCAGGATTGGTACGCTGTATAAGACACAGGGACAAATTGCACAAGAAAGCGAAGCACGATAAAAACAATGCAATATTACAGATTAATTACACGATATATCGGAATTTTTGCAACAATTTGTTGAAAAAAATTAAAACTGCATATGAGAAAGCCGAGTTCTTTAAAAATAAATGCAATCCAAAAGATACTTGGAATACTATAAATAAGATCACTAACCTCAAACAATATTCACCCCCCCCCCCCATGTGAATTACTAAATCTAACTGATGATCCTCATAAATCTGTCGATATTGTTAATAATTACTTTGCAGAAATTGGCCCATCTTATGCTAACTCAATATTAAAAACTCAGTAATACATTGAACACCCAAAAATTGTTAAAGATAGTGATGAATCTAACCGCTCGCATAAATCTATGGTATTGCTTGACACAGACTATTACGAGATAGAAGCTATTATCACAAACTTAAAAAATGATTCAGCCACGGTAATCGATAACATACCTACCCTAGTCATAAAACGTGCCAAAAACAGTCTGATTCCCCCCATAACATATTTGTGTAACCTTTGTTTAAAAACTGGTGTTTTTCCAGATATTTTCAAGAGGGCTCTAGTTCACCCTATACATAAGAGTGGTGACAGAGACGCTGTCGAAAATTACAGGCCTATATCTGTACTAAGTGCGATAGCCAAAATTCTTGAAAAAGTTTTAAATCTCAGATTCACAAATTTTCTTAAACATAACAATATAATTTCAGATAATCAATTTGGCTTTGTGAAAGGTAAGTCTACTGAAGATGCAACTTTAATTCTAACTGAGGCAATCGCAAAACATCTTGATAATAAGTTGAAAGTTATAGGTGTTTTTCTTGATTTGTCAAAGGCCTTCGACACTGTCTCTATTCCCCTACTTCTGCATAAGATGGAACTGATCGGCGTACGAGGAATTGCTTTAGATATATTTCGATCTTATCTATATAATCGCACGCAGTTAGTTAAAATCGGTGATTGCACTAGTTTACCTACTACTGTCTCGTTCGGTGTACCACAAGGCCCACTAGGCCCAACTCCCTTTCTAGTTTACGTAAATACTTTATGCTCACTTACTTTGCCTAACTGCAAAATCATTTCATACGCAGACGATACGGCTTTAATTGTATATGGTAAGGACTGGAATGAAGCCCAGTACAATACAGAATATTCGCTTGGAAGGGTCATGCGGTGGCTTAGTAGCAATCTATTGACATTAAATGTAAACAAGACTAAATATATTACTTTCACTCACCGTGCCAGTACCAAACCATCAGCGGAATTTTATATCAAAGCACATACATGTGAAAAACATAGCTTATGCAACTGCCCAAAACTTACTCGTTCCACTAACATAAGATACCTCGGACTTATCATTGACTACTGCCTATCTTGGTCAGAGCATATAAGCAATGTAACCTGCCGTATTAGAAAACTGATACCAATATTCAGAAAATTGAGGAATTCTGCTGACTTTGAAACATTGATATGTGTTTACTATGCTCTTGCTCAAAGTTTACTACAATACTGTATTGTAACATGGGGTGGAATTGGAAAAACAACTTTACTCCCCTTAGAACGTGCTCAAAGAGCAATCTTAAAGGTAATGCTAGGTAAATCACAAAGATTAAGTACCGAACTTATTTTTAAGGAATGCTCTGTACTTACTGTAAGACAGCTTTTTGTCATGTCTGTTATATTACGTAAGCACAAAAATACAGATTTTAAACCTAATTTAAAACGTAATAAAATAGAATTTGTAACATGGTTTCTCATAGAACTGCTTTAGCACGTCGTCAATATTATGTCACTAGCAATCATTTATATAATGTAGCAAATAAAGTTAACAATATTTACCCTTTGTCCCTTTATAAATGTAAAGATAAAATCCTAAATTGGTTGCTAATCGTTAATTACCTGGAAACAGAGAAGTTAATCAGTATTTAAGTTCTAACACACACACACACACACACACACACACACATTCACACACACACACACACACATACACACACACACACACACACACACACACACACACACACACACACACACACACACACACACACACACACACACACACACATACACACACACACACACACACACTGGTTTGTGGTAATTAGAAAGTTTACTCTTCATTTTTTTTTTAAATTTATCATTTAACTTAACATGGTTGTGTATTATATAGCGAAATAATCTGTCATTTTTTTACTGTATTTGTATTGTCCTACTCAGGGTGGAAGACGCTGACGGCTGTAACACAGTTTATACTAGTATGGCCGTCAACGCCAACTAATTTTGAAATGTAATTTTGTAATTTTAAATAGATATAATACATAAGTATAATACATAAGTGTACAAATAAATTATTATTATTATTTATTCCACTTTGACTTTGATGTGGAAACCTAAAAATAAAATAAAAGAATAATAAGCAGATTTAAACATGAAAAATTTTGCCAAATTATAATAACTTATATATGTTTCTACAAAAAAAAATGTGTATAATAATATACCCGTCCTATACTTAACCCACAAAAATGTCGCATCTGAACATATTAATTTCATAATCTATATTCCCTGACACGAGATGGCGTCTTAGGAATAATTTGTTTTATTATTAATACATAATATTTTTTTATTGATTAAGTATTTTATTAACCGATGAAAAGTAATTCCTTGGTTTTTACTGACATTTCTTGAATTATTTGTGCAATATCTAAGTACACACGACGACATATTTTTATCAAGAGATTTTTTTTATCAACACAACACGTGACAACTCTATAAGCGCCTAGCGAGTGATTGATTAAAGTGCGGTATATGCACCGCAGTTGAGTGGAACAGAGTAGCTGAATGCAGTGTCGCCTCTAGTACGTAGTACATAATATCTCAATGCAAAGTTCTATTAATTTTCCTGCAACCCTTCCCGCGCTTTTCTGGTATCTGGTGTTGAAACTCTATGTCACCCACCCTACAGCCCTGACTTAGCTCTTTGTGATTTCTTTTTTTCCCAGGAGCTAAAAAAATAAAAGGCAAGTTTTTTCAAGCGCCGAAGATGCCGTGGTTGCCTACAAAGAAGCGATTTCCGACCTATCAGATCAAGACTGGCAAAAAAGCTTTCAGAGTTGGTTTAGGCGAATGGAACTTTGTATATATATAGAGCATGAACGAGAATATTTTGAAAAGATGTAAAATAAATATTAATAGTATCTAGAATACTTTTTGTATATCTCAAAACTTCTTGAGTGTCCTACGTAATTGCTTTCTTGCTACAGAATTGTAATCTGGTTGCGGTATCTATCCAGTTAGAAGGGTTTCTACCATAACGTTACACGCAAAAAAACAGTGAATCAAAAAAAGGAAAAACTACAAATCATAACCCGAAACCAACTTGTACTCAGAAAAAAACAAAACTTGCATGTTGTGTTTATTAGGATGTCAAAAGACACTAAACATTTACCAGCGCTTAGCGTAAAATAGTAAAAAAAAAGCGCCGACACCGGCATAATATTTACTACCTCCACGACAATACCGGAGTCTCGTAGAAAATTTTCACGAAATATGGTATTATAAAATTTAACTGAGAAACAACACAAACTGAAAACGCATTTTTTACTCAGCAAATTTTGCGCTGAAAGGTTTCCATCTTTAAAAGTTTTATTAAATGAGTTGCATATAATAAAACTCTTAAAGTTATGTCCCCAAAATACTTCACCGCTGCATTGTAAAATGTTTTCAAGCTTCTGGACTTGAAAGGATACGGTATTAACATCAATGGCGAGTACATATACACTTACGGAGTAATATACTCACAGAATATCAGCGTAAAATAGCAGCTTAATGCTGTTGTATTTCGTAAGGTGAGTGTAGAAAATTGAAGATCCGTTTTACTAGAACCGAGGTATTCCATATTAGTCCTCAAGGATGACAGCGCATCTGCATTTTCATTCTTAATCGAGTTTAAATGTAGATGTCTATGGGCCACAGCATTTACTTACCATCAGGTGGACTGTGTGCATATCGTCACACTTATTCTATAAAAAAACATCACTTACCTTCGGTTTGCCGACGATATAGTCTTTATGACAGAATCGCTGGAGGACCTAAGCGCTATGCTTAATGACCTCAATAGTGTCTCCTAACAAATAAGTCTTAGGATGAACATGAAAAAAACATAGATCATGTGTAACAGTCATGTCACACCTATGCCGGTAGTTGTTGAGAGCTCTAAGCTCAAAGTTGTTGACGAGTTTGTTTACCTGGGACAAATAGTCCGACTAGGAAAGTCCAACTCAGACCGAAAGGTCAATCGACGGATTCAATTCGGCTGAACAGGATTCGGGAAATTACGTCACATATTCTCGCCAGGTATATCTCAAAACTTGAAAACGAGATTATACAGCCAGCGCGTGTTGCCAGTAATGAACTATGGATTTGACACGTGGTCTTTTACTGCTGGCCGTATGAGGAATCTCAAATTCACTCAGCGAGCTATGAAGAGGGCTATGCTCGGAGTTTGTCTAGGAGATAAACTTAGAAATGAGGATATCTGCAGTATAACCAAAGTGACCAACATAGTTCAACAGATTAGTAAGCTGAAGTAACATAGGGCCGGCCACACAGTTCAAAGAACCAACAACCATTGGAGAAAATTATTCTCTAATAGCTGCCTCGTACATCGTAGTTGTAGGGCTAACCCTCCACTAGTTTGAGTGAAGACCTGCTAAGACATGGAGGAAGTCAATGTATGCAGGTGGCTCAGGAACATGCTTTGTGGCAGTGACATTTCTGAGGGAGGCTTATGCTATTGTTAATTATAATATATTATGGAGGAAAGTGCATGAGTCCAATGTATCTGGCACTGTTCTGGGTTTTCTGAGATACTGGTACGAGAACCACACAAATAAAGTTAAGTGGGACGACACAACTTCTAGTGGCTATAAACTAGAATGTGGGGTACGTCAGGGAGGGCTGACCTCTCCGGACCTTTTCAATCTTTCTGTTAACGGCTTGATCGAGGAGCTTAGGAGTACCAAAATTGGATGTCACATTAATGGTGTAGCGTTTAACAACCTTAGCTACGCAGACGATATGGTACTCCTTAGCCCATCGATCAACGGTCTTAGAAAGCTTATATTCATCTGCGAAAATTATGCTCGTCAGCATGGATTAAAATATAATGAGTCTAAGACTGAAATGCTAGTCTTTCATGCTGGAAAGGGTCCGGGGAGAGTACCGCCAGTAAGCATAGGTAGGTAGGTACGGACTGTGAAGAATTTCAGGTACTTGGGTCATATGTTGTCGGAGAACCTGAGTGACGATTTGGATATTGAGCGTGAACGTAGAGTTCTAGCTATACGTTGTAACATGCTGGCGCGTCACTTTGCCTCATGTTCTGAGGATGTTAAGATTACTCTGTTCAAAGCCTATTGTATTAGCTTTTACACCGGACAACTCTGGATAAATTATACCAAAAAAATCCTATAACATCCTCAGAGTATAGTATAATGATGCTTTTCGTATTTTTTTGAAACATCCACGGTACTGCAGTGCGTCCACAATGTTCGCAGAGGCTGCCGTCCCAGACTTTTACGCAGTGTTACGTTGTAGAACGGCCAGTTTCTGGGAAACTGTACGTAACTCAACAAATGAATTAGTTAAGGTCGTTGCTCAGGTATCTCCTGACAATATATTTTATAAACACTGGCAGGGTATGCATCAGACGCTATAGGTGATGAAAAAAATTGTTTTAAAGGACTATATTTTAACTCATAATAGAGTTTAATTTGTAATTTTGTATGTGTATAATACTCTAATTCATTGTCTTTGACGCAAAAAGTACTTAACAAATGTGGATTGATACCCTAATAAATAAACTTTATTATATTATTATGTGGGGGTATATCTATTTAGTTTTCTCATCTGGTTGGGTTCTATAAATATATAATTATAAATGGAAATGAAAAGATAAATATACATAAATAACAATAACATAAAATAAATATAAAAATACATATATAAATAAAAGCCCTACCAGATGGAGGCCCTCGGCAGGGGAGACCAAACGGCCGAGGGTTAGGGGGAAAGGAAAAGAAACCGGCGGACGATGCGGGCGGTATCGAGGAGCACCGCCTTCTGCATTTGAGCCTGGAGCGGTCCGCCACGTAGTCCCAGCCGCCTCAGATGACTCGAGAGGCTAACTGGAATTAGCCCGTTTGCAGAGACGACTACAGGAATAATTTCGGTCGGCAGACCACCCCACATGTCGGTCACCTCGTGAGCCAGGTTCAGATATTTTGTTTGCTTATCTGTTTCGGCTTTCACGAGGTTCTCGTCACACGGGATGGTAATGTCGACCAAAAATATCCTTGAATGTGCCCGGTCCATCAGCACAATATCAGGCTTATTCGCAAGAATAGTCCTGTCTGTGATGATGGCCCGGTCCCAATAGAGACTGGCGCGATCATTTTCGAGCACGGCTTCCGGCAAGTACTTGTAATACGGCAATTTCCGATCCACGAAACCGTATTTCAGAGCGAGCTCCTGGTGTAAAATTCTGGCTACTAGGTTGTCCTTGCAAGTACTAGAGTTAGAAGGGACTACGGAGATGACATGCCTAAGTTACTCACTGGGATGGCGACAAGCTCGACAGATGTCGATGGTGCCATCCTTTAGGATGTATCTCCGATGTTGTTGGTCTTAATAACCTGATCCTGTATTGCACAGACAAAACCCTCGGTTTCCCCCGAAGAGGTCACCAAAGCGTAGCCAGTGGAGGGAGGTTACTGTGTCTACGAAAGGCCCATGTAGAGACTAGTAGAACCTCCCGTGGAGCTCCTTCTCCTTCCATACGGTCTCCCGGTCGGAAATTGTCTGCACTGCCGGGTCTTGCCATTGCTCGTTGGCTAAGGATAGAGGGGTAAGTCCTTTATCACAAGAAATGACCTCCTTATAGAATGGATCATCCGATCTCGCCAGGAAGTAATTACGGAGGCTGCACACTTCGCGATTATGCATGGTGAGCGCGCTCAAGAAGCCACGCCCACCATGCTTTCGCGGCAAGTACAGCCTCATTACCAACGATCTCGGATGATGCATCCTGTGGGACGTCATGGTAGTGCGGAATTTTCTATTCAGGGCGTTAAGTTCAGCCTGAGTCCACCTGAGTATGCCAAAGATATACTTGAGGACAGGCATGACCCAGCCGTTATATGCTTGTGTCTTATTCACACCGGACAAAAGGCTGTTAAGCACTTTGGTCAAGCGTGCATAAAACACGTCGCAAACTGACTGTTTCATACCAGCCTCATCGATACCGATGTTCTATGACATACCCAGGTATCGGTATGTTTCAGCCTCGGAAAGGGTCCTTAAGTTGACGGGCATAGATAAGTCTATGCCCTCAGAGTTAGCAACCCTACCCCTCTCAACATGGAGTACCGCACACTTATGTATGATGATGATGATGGTGATGATGATATTCCACTATTTAAAAGAATTTTGATCCTTTCGAAAACAGCAAGTTTTAAGTGCTTATCCCAAAATATGTCTACTTTGATTCATCATCATCATCATTACTGCCCTTCACAAGTCCACTGCTGAACATAGGTCTCTTCCAAGTAATGCCACAAAGCACGGTCCTGAGCCACCTGCATCCATCGACTTCCTGCATGTCTTACCAGGTTGTCACTCCATCTAGTGGGGGGTTGCCCTACACTACGCCTACCGTTACGAAGCTGCCACTCGAGACCCTTTCTTCCCCATCGGTTATCGGTTCTTCGAACTATATGGCCGGCCCGTTGCCACCTCAGCTTACTAATCCGTTGGGCTATGTCGGTCACTCTGGTTTTACTGCGGATATCCACATTTCTGAGTCTATCACGCAGAGAAACTCCGAGCATAGCCCTTTTCATAGCTCGCTGAGTGACCTTGAGCGTCCTCATATGGCCAGCAGTGAAGGACCTCGTCTCAGATCCGTAAGTCATCACTGGCAACACGCACTGGTTGTACAATCTATTTTTCAGAGTTTGAGGTATACCTGACGAGAAAATGTGTCGTAATTACTACTTTGATTATCCCCATAAAATTAATCCCCTTAATCAAAACTAAACTTTGCCGGTTGACGTAAATAATAATTCATTATTCACCTTCCTCGTATTTCAAAGCTAATTTTAAATTTATGGTATTGTTTAAAGTTTTGAAGAAAATCGAAAATCAGAAAATCTAAGTATAACAAAATATAAATTTGTATTTTGCAGCTTATTTGTTTTTATGGCGCGCAGCATGCTGCCTGCATTTAAATGTTGTCTTGGATTTTTTTTGATTAAAAACTTTTACTAATCTTTGAAGTACATATACGATATATTATAGTAATCATATTAAAGTATAACCGTAATCTATACATACGAGTCTGTTCAAAAAATATCGCGAATTTTGAATTTCCGCTCGCTACGTATAATTAATTTTTGATTTTTTGTAGCCTTATGTTGGTACTCATGCCTCCTACTTATGCTGACAAGGTTGGCCATTTTGAATGTTTAGTTCATTTTTGACAGCTGTTTTGCTTGGGTGTGTTTTGGCTCGTCTTCGATTTTTGCCTATTCCAAAAAATTGATCAAAGAATCTGTATTAAATTTTGTGTGAAAAACAAAATAAAGTGCGCGGATGCATACCGAATGTTGACTGTGACATATGGTGAAGCTACCTTGGACCGAAACAATGTTTATTGGTGGTACAAAATGTTCTCAGAGGGCTGAGAAGATGTGAACGACTTCAATGCCCGAGCATGTCAATGACAGACGATAACATTAATATAGTTAAGAAAATATTATTGGCCATTCGACGTAGCACCAATAGAGAAGTTGCTAAGGACCTAAACATATCGATTGGCTCGCCAGAAACGCCCAGATTTGTGGAAGAACAAAAACGCCCTTGCTCACACATCGTTGCTTGTACGCGAATATTTAGCCAAAAATAACACAGTAATGGTCCCACAGTCACCGTATTCCCCAGAACTAGCCCCCTGTGACATTTTCCTGTTCTCAAAACTGAAGAGGCCCTTGAAAGAACGACGCTACGCCACGATTGAGGAGATAAAGACGGCATCGAAGCAGGAACTGAAGAAGATCACGAAAAATGATTTTTAAGTACTTCGATGATTGGAAAAAAACGTTGGCACAAGTGCATTATATCCGAGGGGGATTACTTTGAAGAAGACAAAGTAGATATTCATGAATAAATAAATACTTTTTGAAAAAATACAAAATTAAATCTGAAGAATAACGTGTCTGTAATTCTATTATATTCTTGAAAACATCAATCCAGGGGACTACGTAAAAGTAACTGAAGCCAAATTAGTGATTTTAGATTTTTTGTCTGTCTGTCTGTTGTCTGTCATTCCGTCTGTCTGTCTGTCTTTCTGTGTATTCAAGATTCACGCATAAAATTCTAGACTGATATCCATGAAATTTTCTATGTAAGTAGTAAGTAGCCCAGGGCAACTTATAGGCTATTCTTATCCGATTACGGAACATCAAAAGAAGGACGTTAAGCATTTTCCTTCCATACATTTAACCTTTGTTTAACAATTTGAAACTACGCCAACGGTCTACATTTTAGTTTTCAAAACACCGCCATTTGTTATCATAGCAAAAATACATTTTGCCTTCACTTATTAAGATTATTAAACTATATAAAATATATTTAAATTACATTTATATGTTAAAATAATGAGATTTATAAAATTATTTGAATTTCGTACCTTTATTTTTTAGCTCTTTCGTTACTTCATTTAAAATGTAATTATTTAAGTAGACAATATAATGACGTGTATGTAAAATATGAAAATGGATATGGTTAGTTCAATTTCTAATGTATATGTAAACTGATTTAAACTGGTCTGCCTGCAAGTATTGCAAAATTCTCATTATCCTTATAGTTTAATCAAATAGAATTATATATATATATATATATATATATATATTGAATAGAGATCGTTTGACGATATTAAGCTCAAATAACTAAACAACATTGCTATTTCATGATACGTATATTATGGTCATATCGTCAAATAGTTTTTCACTGCTAGCGAAGCTGATAGAAGTAAAGTAAAAGTAAAGTTACAGCCCATATACGTTCCGCTGCTGGGCACAGGCCTCCCCTCATTTCTGAGAGGGTTTTAGGGCAAGGAACTGTCCGCCGCGCTGCCCCAGCGCGTGTTGGCGAACTTCACATGTCTTCGAAATATTTTTTTTCTTATTCCTTAGACATGCAGATTTCCTCACGATGTTTTCCTTCACCGCCGAGCACGTGGTAAATCAGCACTTAAAATTACAATTAACAATTTCATTGGTGCCGGCGGGGATCGAATCCGGGTTAATCGCGTTCTGGTCTATTTACAGCGAGCGTTAACTATCTGAGATACCCCGGCTCTCTATCATATATCAGTGGCGCTGATAGCATGTTTTTAACACAAACAAAGATTTTATCAGAATAAACGCAACTGTATGCCATTTTTATATAATAAAGAAATCTTCGTGGCTTTCCAGTCGCACTCCAACCTTCTATCGCTGCTATAACTAGAAAACATAGTTTTGGCCTTCATTATTTCGTCTAATAATTATGCCATCTACTTATTGCTGAATAAACTAACACTAACACTGATAAAATTAAATAATAGAGGCTACTGAATACTTATTCGTTTATAATCAAAACTTTAAACAGGTATCCAGACCGGTGGCCATTATTTGAATAATTTACGACAATAACCACGTTTGGCAAAATGACTAAACAGCTAAACAGAAACAGAAACAGAAACTTTTTTATTCAATGTAGATTATAACAATACTTATTGTAGCAGCCAGATTAATCAAACCGAAACGGGAATAAATAATATATACTCCGCTGCTACCATAACGCGGAAGGCGAGAATAAATAATAAAAAAAACATTTTATTTCCTAATTATTCTTGGCTACTGAGATACTGCGGACTGTATATAGATAATTTGACGTTCTTATAAAGAAACAAGAAGCAGCCGCAAATATCATTCAGCGCCACACCGACTTCACACGCCGCTATCGTCACGTATCCGTCGACCAATGGTGAGCCGTTTCTTCAACGCCGCAGTTCGTTTCCTCTTGCTGTTCCGGAGCTGTATTCCACACCGCCGCCGCCCGCCGACTACGCGTGCGCACCGATCTGCATGTCTTATATAGGCCGGTCCAGCGACGTAGCTTCGTGAACAACAAACAAGTCTCACGCCGGGAAACGAAACGTAGATAATTGTATATTTTAAATAGTTTTCATTGGTCATAAAATAAGCAATATAATTGGCTAGGCAAAATATTAATTGTTACCATTGGCAAATCAATAGTGAGCCAGCCATATAAATATAGGCAAGGTTGATGCAAAAGATATTCCATTCCGAATCCCATTCGACAGTACATTCATAAACATAAACAGTAGTTTCATTTCTCCACCTTAAAGAAAACCACTCGGAGTCTGTTAATAGTGGACAGTTCGTCTCCACTATAACAGTGGTGACCCCGTACGAACACCGAGGGGGAAGATCCGGTACGAACACCCTGCGACGTACCACTGCTATTGCACGAACACCGCGAAGGAAACCCGTACGAACACCGAGAAGGAAGACTTCAGTTTATATAAAATCAGTGTAATCAAGCCGTCATTATGGAGCAGGAGGCAAACACATATACATCAAACCCGGTAAAGGAACCAGAAATCGCCGGTATATCTCTATCGTTAAGAATACCACCGTTTTGGAGAGACAAACCACGACTTTGGTTCGTCAGTTTTGAAGCCGCAACGAATGGTTTAAAGAAGAGCCAAGCGCAATTAGCACAGATGGTGATAGCCCAACTTGAGAAACAAGACATCGAACAAATTGCGGACCTGTTGTACAACCCACCAGCAGTCGACCAGTATAATTCACTGAAGGATCGTCTGATCTCCGCATACGAAGAATCCGACAGTCGACAGCTACAAAAACTTCTATCAGAAATAGAACTTGGAGACCAGAAACCCACACAACTCCTACGCAAAATGCGTACTTTGGCGCGAGATAAAGTTCCGGATTCAACACTACGGCTAATGTGGGTAAACCACCTACCACCACATATTCGATCGGTAATAGCAGTCAGCGAAACATTCAGCACGCAGACGAAGCTCGACGAACTGGCACTCCTGGCGGACAAGATGATCGAAAACAGCAGTAGCTCACACATATCGATCATCGAAGGCACTTCAACAAAGGCCAATGATACCCAGTTTCTTTTCGAAGAAATTCGGAAGCTATCATTCGAAGTCGCCGCGCTCAAAGCTTCCCAGCATCATACCTTTTGCCAGCAACAGTACAACCAGCGCAATCAGCAACACCGAAGATCACCTTTTCGTCGCAACCGCTCTGCAAGTAGAAGTCGAATAAGCTCAACATCAAGATCCCCTTACTGCTACTATCATCGACGTTTCGGGGTCGAGGCAAGAAAATGCACAGCACCGTGTACATTCAAAAATGAAAATACGCATACGGAAAACTAACTAGTACGCTCGATGCGACGGGATCCAGCGTAACAGCAAAGTCCTACCGTCTTTTCGTCACCGATAAAAAAAGCAAGCTTACTTTCCTTATCGACACCGGAGCAAATATCTCAGTGTTACCGCCGAAGCAAGGACAGAAGTTGAAGCCACTAGATTTTCAACTCTATGCAGCAAACAATACGGTTATTCCTACATATGGAGAAAAAACAATGGAACTTGATTTTAATCTACGCCGACCATTCAAATGGAGATTTATCGTCGCTAAAGTCAGCAAACCAATCATCGGTGCTGATTTTCTTCAACATCACCAGTTGGTCGTCGACATCAAAAATAGAAGAATCATCGACGGGAAAACCAATCTTGCATCTCAGTCTTTTGTACAAGGAACCAATCTGCCCACAATAAGAAGCATAGATGTGCAACAACCGTATCACAAGATCCTCGAAGAATACCCTGGTATCACAAGAATAACTTCAATGAAATTAACACCGAAGAACGACGTTGAGCATTTCATCGACACCAATGGACCACCACTTCATTGTCGTGCACGTCCAATCGCACCACACCTATACGAGCAAGTTCGAAAGGAATTCGAAAACATGATTGAGCAAGGAATATGCCGTCCAAGCAAAAGCCCTTGGTCATCACCACTTCACATTGTACCGAAGAAGAACGGAGAATTACGAGTTTGTGGAGATTACAGAAGACTGAATTCTATTACCACTCCTGACCGCTACCCAATACCGCGAGTCAGGGATTTCACTCATCAACTATCAGACAAGACTATATTCTCCACCATCGATCTCAACCGAGCTTACCAACAAATAAGAGTCCGCGATGAAGACATAGAGAAGACAGCAATAATTACCCCAATGGGATTATTCGAATTCCCAAGAATGATCCCAGGATTAAAGAACGGAGGTCAAACTTTCCAAAGATTCATACACGAAGTACTTCATGGACTGGATTTCGTTTTCGCATTTATTGATGATCTCCTTGTTGCAAGCCCTGATAAAGAAACGCACGAAACCCATTTACGCACCGTGCTACAGCGATTAGAAGACAACGGAATCACAATCAACCCTTCGAAATGCATATTTGGACAGCAAGAAGTTCAATTTCTTGGTTTCACCGTCAGCAAGGAAGGAATAAAACCGCCTGCCGAAAAAGTCAGAGCAATCATCGATTATGCAAAACCTAAAACTATCGAAGAGCTAAGGCGTTTTCTTGGGATGATAAATTTTTACAGAGAACACATACCTAAAGCCGCTGAAATCCAAGCACCACTTCACGCCTACCTTCACAACACGAAGAAAAAAGATAAAACGTCAATCGAATGGAACGATGAAGCCACGAAGGCATTTGAAGCTTGTAAAATTGCGATCCAAAATGCAGCTTTACTCGCTCACCCATCACACGAAGCAACCCTTGCTATCTTCAGCGACGCATCCGATCTCTCAGCAGGAGCAGTTCTCCAACAATACAGCAATGGGAAATGGCAACCACTTGGATATTTTTCGAAGAAGTTCTCCGATACTCAACGTAACTACAGTACATTCGACCGAGAGCTACTCGCTATTTACATGGCTATCAAGCACTTCAGAAAAACGTTCGAGGGTCGAAACCTGATCGTTTTTACCGACCACAAACCATTAACATATGTACTTCCAAAGAAACCATCACTATCGGAAACACCACGAAGAGCAAGACAACTTATTTTCATAAGTGAATTCACGACCGACATACGTCACATCAGTGGAAAGGACAACATAGTTGCCGACGCACTCAGTCGCGTACCAATCGACAGTGTAACGTGCCCTACATCAATCGACTATCATAAGATCGCCGCAGCACAAGACAGAGATAGTGACAACATAAAACATCTAGCGAAGCAAGGTAACTTGTCCATCAAGCAAGTTACAATGCCAATGACGCATCTACCTATATACTGTGAAGCCTCAACGACAACCATGCGACCATACATACCAGAAGAATGTCGTCGCGAAGTCTTCAATACACTGCACAACATTAGTCATCCAGGTGTTAGAACAACAAGAAAACTCATCACTGAAAAATTCTTTTGGCCTGCAATGCAAGCGGATGTTGGCAACTGGGCGAAGCAATGCATTCAATGCCAAAAATGCAAAGTTCAAAGGCATACATCAAGTAGTCTAGCTACATTTCCACCCACGGAGAGATTCGAACACTTGCACGTTGACATCGTTGGACCATTACCTACTTCACCGCAAGGACATCGTTATCTCGTAACAATGATCGACAGAACAACAAGATGGCCAGAAGCAATACCTACCGATGATACTTCAGCCGAATCCGTCGCGAAGATAATTTATGAAAATTGGATTACTCGTTTCGGATCACCTAAAACCATCACAACGGATCAAGGAAGGAATTTCGAAAGCAACCTATTCCTCAAACTTCTTCAAACTATGGGAATACAGAAGACGCGTACAACAGCATACCATCCTCAGTCAAACGGAATAATCGAACGATGGCATCGTACATTAAAGACTGCACTCAAAACTCGTTTATCTCAACATACAAAGTGGATTGATGAGCTACCTACAGTGCTACTCGGACTACGAGCAACACCGCGTGCAGACACTAGTCTTAGCGCCGCTCAGCTAACCTACGGCTGCAGCATAAGGCTGCCGTGTGACTTCTTCAGTTCAGCAGCGTCAAACAAACAAGAAATGGATTACGATTTCGTAACTAAACTTCGAGAATCAATTAACAAAGCCTTATCGTTGAAATGCACCGAAATGCAATCACACAGAAATAATAAATCAGTATTCATTCACCAAGATTTGAAAACATGCAAACAAGTTTTTGTAAGAAACGACGCAATGAAAAAACAATTTCAACCTACCTACGATGGACCGTATAAAGTATTAGAGAGAAATAGCAAGACTTTTAAACTACAAATACCCGGAAGGAAATCTACGATTATATCGATCGACCGACTAAAGCCTGCCTATATTATTAACGAGGATACTGCAGAGGATTCATCATCATCATCAAAACCACCAGCGAGGAAGCTTGAAACTTCATCATCTACATCAACCCAGTTGAAACCTATTTTAAAAACTACGAAATACGGGCGAGTCGTCAAGCCTCCGGTACGCTTTCGCTGGTCGCTGGGGGAGAGTGATGTAGCAGCCAGATTAATCAAACCGAAACGGGAATAAATAATATATACTCCGCTGCTACCATAACGCGGAAGGCGAGAATAAATAAAAAAACATTTTATTTCCTAATTATTCTTGGCTACTGAGATACTGCGGACTGTATATAGATAATTTGACGTTCTTATAAAGAAACAAGAAGCAGCCGCAAATATCATTCAGCGCCACACCGACTTCACACGCCGCTATCGTCACGTATCCGTCGACCAATGGTGAGCCGTTTCTTCAACGCCGCAGTTCGTTTCCTCTTGCTGTTCCGGAGCTGTATTCCACACCGCCGCCGCCCGCCGACTACGCGTGCGCACCGATCTGCATGTCTTATATAGGCCGGTCCAGCGACGTAGCTTCGTGAACAACAAACAAGTCTCACGCCGGGAAACGAAACGTAGATAATTGTATATTTTAAATAGTTTTCATTGGTCATAAAATAAGCAATATAATTGGCTAGGCAAAATATTAATTGTTACCATTGGCAAATCAATAGTGAGCCAGCCATATAAATATAGGCAAGGTTGATGCAAAAGATATTCCATTCCGAATCCCATTCGACAGTACATTCATAAACATAAACAGTAGTTTCATTTCTCCACCTTAAAGAAAACCACTCGGAGTCTGTTAATAGTGGACAGTTCGTCTCCACTATTACACTTATTGAAAGTCACTTTTTTCATTTACCACTGGTTCGCAAAAAAAACCTCTGTCCTGGGAAGAACCAGCAAGAAACCCAGCGGGACTATTTTTTTTTCCAATAATAGCTTACAATAATGTTTACAATAAACAACACAAGACAAATTAGAAATAGCTTGGTAGCGATAAACAAACAACTGTACCTAAAATTGTGATTATAAAAAAAGCTCTTTGGTTTAGAATATATTGGGTGTCTGTCAGCGTACCTTTAATTTCACTAACTTCATTTGTTATCAAGTTGTCTGACGTAATTTTTTATAGAAGAACGGGCAAACGATCATGCTGCTCACCTGATGGCAAGTGACTACCGTCACCCATTAATAACCGCAACACCAGAGGAATTGCAGGTGCATTGACTTTGCACCTGCAATTCCTAAGGAGTAAGCTCTTTTCTTGAAGGTTTATAGTTCGAATCAATCCGGAAAAGTCACCGGAGTTACACAAGTCTACAGAGAAGTTGTACGAGGAAGAAAACTCCCAGTAAAATGCACAGTGGTAGACCACCAAGAATCCAGATGGTGAAGATGGTATCCGGAATTTTGACGCGATGTGCGTTCTTGAATTTTGGCGGCTGGAACTAATCCAAACAATTCCTCAGAACACTTCCTATGGTAGATACGATAGAAAATGCAAAGGGAAGCAACATTCCTACGGAGCGCCAGTGAATCGAGCCGATCAGAAAGAACTCGGTCGTCGACGATTAGAATCGCTCTACGCTGGATGCGGTCAAGTGGAAGGAGCTGGCACTGGGGTGCCCCGGCCCAGAGATGAGAAAAGTATTCCATGTGAGGCCGAACTTGCGCTTTGTAAAGTTGCAAGCGATGTGCTGGCATGAAATACTGTCTCGCTCTGCTGAGCACGCAAAGCTTTTTAGAGGCCAATTTGGCCTTCGCCTCCAAGTGACCACGAAACTGCACACTATTCGGTATGTCAACGCCTAGGATTCTGATGCTAACTGAGGCAGCAAGGGGAGTGGCTTGAAATTGAGGAAATACGACAAAGGGGTTCTTTTTAGCGGTTAACGCGCAATCTTGTGTCTTTTGGGGATTTAATTGGACTAAATTTAGTCGACCCCAATCCTAGCAAAGTTTCGGTTTGGGGGCGACTAAATCTAGTCCAATTAATGGCCAAGTCAATCTCTATTTATTTAAAACATAAAAGATTTTTAACATTGATATGATCATTGATTAAAACTACTTTTACGGTATTCCGGGCTTAACAAAGACATCGGGACGTCAGTTATCTCAGTCCCCCGTGACTATGGGTGCTGGAAAGCGCCCGAAACGTCGGGAATTAAAAATAAAAGTAATTAAAAGTATAATAAACGCGATAAAATCCGTAAAAGTAGTTTTAATCAATGTGTAGTGTTCGCGTAAATATAAGAAATCATTATTGATATGATCACTAAAAGGTGTTGTTAGGTTAAGCTAATTACTTAAAACAGAAGTACTCTTAAGTAGAGACTGAATAAATTAACCGACTTGGTATTACATGGATCTCACAACTTTTTACGGTATAAGAACTGAGTTGCGAGACTTGGTTTTTATTACAAGTTATGTTTTCGATGGTATAAGCATTACAATACTAGAGCTGTGGGTTGAAGTCCCACCCAAGTATATTAATGACCTATGATATTAAGGTCTATGATACAAAAGCATTACTATAGAAGGTCTCTATGATAAATAAGCATTACAATAGTAGAGTTGTGGGTTGAAGTCCAATATATTAAAGACATATAATAGTAAGTAGTCAACTATCTCATCTCAATATCATTATAATCAGCCGTTTTTTTGCATTAGGAAATAGCCTCTGCCGTTGTAGGGAAGATTTGCCTAAATCCTCGCACGAGACGCAGTACCAGAGTAAGTTATGATTGCCCATATTAAAACGATTGTACCGCGATTGTATTTTTTTTTAATTTTCCATTGTCGCTGCTTACGACGCCCTTGAAACGAAATAGAGTAACGGATTTTCATATCCCAAAAGGTAAATTTCCTTTAAAATAAAATTGACACACACCTCGCTTGCCGTTATGAGGCTGCAACACTAGTAGCTTCATAATTTGTTGTCTTCTTGAGTTATGTGGTCATCTCATTGTCACTATAGCTTACTGATCCATTTGGCGACGTCGGTTACTCTGGTTCTTTTTCAATCTATAACAGATAGTTGTAAAGATGATCACGTCGAGACAAAGATCATGTATAGCGTCTATGCCACTCCTAACAGCAATATTAATTTTTTAAATATACCAAAATATATAAAAAATAAAATAAAGCGAATTCAGTTATTATTGTTTAATTATCATGAAATAGAATATGTTATGTACTAAAAGAATGAATACACGAATAAAGTGGGATTTGTTTTACAGAAGTTTACACAAAAATGACTGAATGTTGTCCATTTCAAAACTTTTATTTTTTATAAAATTAAGGTGGCACACTGTCCATCTGGTGGTAGGTAAGAGGAAGCTGAAATCGAGTCTACTACTACTACTGAGAAGAGACTAAGAAGCCTAGTTGATTAAGATGCCAGGTTTTCAGTATAAGGGGGCTCCGGATCTCTATTCTCACTATACGAAACACAGCAGCACGAAGCTGCTATTTCACGTTTGTATTCTGTGAGAGCTTGGTCTTTTATATTTTTTTAATATAACTGCAGTATGTCTATAATACGTCTAGATTCATTCACTTATCATCATAAGTACTATGTCATACATGTATTTTAATAGTACAAACACATATAAGAAGATATAATGTCTCTCTTTTATGCTTATTGTCTTCATGCTCTTCTATAGACTGTGTAAAAAATAAACATTTCAACAATGACGAACTTGTCTGACTAAAAGGTTCAACGATATGTCAACAAACGTTTCATGCCGAACGTTGTTTTTTTTTTAATATTGTCCGTCAAACTTTAACTAAAACATTAAAATTGCAACCATTTTGGGCACGCTTTGACCACTTAATCAAATATGTCGCACACACAGATGTTTTTTTAGTTTTTAGTTAAAAAAATTAGTAGTTTCATTGTAGTTTCAAGTATCGTTGACATTATTCATTAAGTTTGTGACAAAGCACTTTTTCATTCAAAGAGATTTTGAATGCTGGCGGGGATCGAACTGAATTCACTATTCTTTTATATCATGAAGGTGACAAAAGAGCACAAAATTCACGAAATTAGTAAGTAGATACTGTCGTTCATATACATCTAAATCTGTCATCGAGTTATAATAAAAATGCAGATGCGTTGTTACCTCTGAGTTCTAAGATGGAATGCCGCGTTTGAAGACGTCAAAAGGGTCTACGAGTTCTAATTTTCCGGGCCACGGTTTACAAAATTAGTAGCTTCTTTTTTTATTATAACGTAAAGTTTAACTGCTGAATATTGGTCTCTACGCGTGTCGTAAACACGATCGGTTTGTCGCTATCATTCGGGAAGCCATCAGATATTTTTAGCTTATCCCATAGTTGACTCTTACAGCATCCACGATTCGAAATGAAATGATGATTCTCCTTAGCCACCACTACACGGAAACTTATTTAAAATTTTTAATTTGTTAGTCAGTTTTAAAAATATCTAGGTTGCTTGATTGTGAGTTCTTTTCAGGACAAATGCATTTTCTGAATAAGTGGTAAATTAAAGAAATATATCAAGTCAATGTAGCATTCGACATGTAAACATCTCTGTCGCACACTGCATTCTAATTTATATTCGTCAGGCAGGATATCGCTCATCCCCATTGATTTAACTAGTTCCTATGAACTGGAACACTAAAAGACATCATTCTGTCGGCAAACCTGTGATCTTCAACATGGCCCACATTACATCATAAGCGACTAGATCAATAATACTGTCTGGCTAGGGAGCCGGGAAGCTGAGGGGTAAGCATTCGCTGCATTCTGTATAATTTCACAGTACACGAGTAGTCCGGGTTCGATTCACGCAGGCACAAATGAAATTGTTAATTGCAATTCTATGTGCTGATTTATCACGTACTCGGCGGTGAAGAGAAATTTTGGTGAAGACAGGTTTGAAAATAAGAAAAAAACGTATTATGAAGTTCGCTAAGGTTGCGCAGCGGACATTTCCTCCCCAAAATCCTTCTTAGAAATGAGAAGAGGCCAGTGCCCAGTAGTGGGACTTATATAGGTTGTAACTTTACTGTTATTTACTAGCTGTCCCGGCAGGCATTATTCCGATCTTTCCGGTAGGTGACTCATTGACTTCACTCTGAATTCATTCCAGACTTTTTACATTGCAATTATTATATATGATAGTAACCTATCAACTCCTGACTTGGTGATTTTCTTTTTTGACACTAAACTAATAAATATTGCGAATAAGGGTCATTGCGGTGCGGTATACGAAAAAATATATTGTTGATATCTCGAGTACAGTACTATCCGATTCTAGCATACCTATGAACCATAGTCTCAACAAAATAACTTTTAAATTTAACCTTAATTGGTAAAGCCGTTCAGAATACCGATAATGTTATCTAGAATGACTAATCTTATATAAGTAAAGTATACTAAGCAAAGTAGCTACAAACGCTTTCTTGTTAAACACAGGATTTTATCATTTTTGAGAGGGTTAGAGACGCCTAATGATTGGCCCTAATTATTGGTGGTGGAATATATAATGTGTCGTTAGAATACATTTTAATTTATCAGGTATGCAAGTTATTTTAACAAAATTTCTCTTTTCTGTTTTCTCACGAGATTTTCTCGCGAATTACTTGTTCAGTATGTACTCATAGTAAATGAAAGGTAAGCACTTTTTTCCTTGGTACCGCTGGGAATCAAACCAATTATTGTCTGATGTAGGATATTTTGTACTGAAAAAAAAAATACTTTCAACATTCTTGTTTTAGGGTACAATTATCAAGCAAACGGAACCCCTGTTATGTCTTCCTGTCTTTCCTAATGTGTCATGGGATAAGTTATAGTTATAATATTTTTTAGTTTTTACTGTTAGTATACTATTACTGTTTAGTTATAATACTAATTTATATATTAGATGCAAGTGCACTAAGATGGACATAAAGGGTTTAGATTTTAAGCTTAGTTCAGGAGTAACAAGATTAAGTAAAATGGGTCAAAATTGGGCGTCGACGTAAGCTTTGGAATTTATGGCGAACGCCCCAAATTCAAACTTAGTATGAATTTGATTAAATTCACCTCTATCGTCCAGGCAGAAATATTTGCCATACTTCGGTGTGCGGAAATCAATCTGCAATAACCGACGTCAACCATATAATCTTTATAAACTCTGATGTCTGAATTCTGAAGTCAAGCAGCACTGCTATCGCTGAGACCAACTTACTGAACTTGAAGCTAGTTGGAGACTGTGTGAACCGTCTAAACATCCTGGTGTGTAACAACAGGGTCGTTCTAAGATGGGTTCCGGGTCATGCGGGTTTTGTAAGCAATGAACTTGCCCACAAGCTTGCACGGGAGGGCTCAAAGATTACATTATTTGGCCCCGAGCCACTTTGTGGAATCTCAAAAAGCTTAACTCGATTGACCCTCGAAACTCTTTATCACAATAAATCACTCAAGATCCGGTCCGATACACCAGGCTTAATTCAGGTTTATTATTGTAAATTGGCTTCTGAATCCCTGGAATTAAGTAAGAATAAACTACGTATTCTGGCCAGAACCCTGACTGGACACTGTTGTCTAAAAAGCACATGTCCATCTTGTGACTAAGCAACTTAAGTATGTGCCGATTCTGTTCCTTAACGAAAGAAACATCTCTTGCATGTCCTAACTGATTGCAGACGCTTAATGCGCAAACGTACGAGTAATAC
Source organism: Parnassius apollo (assembly GCA_907164705.1). Lineage (NCBI taxonomy): Eukaryota > Metazoa > Arthropoda > Insecta > Lepidoptera > Papilionidae > Parnassius > Parnassius apollo. The sequence goes on along the minus strand of CAJQZP010000160.1, from coordinate 4,482,835 downwards.
TCATCTGTAAAGTATGTACTTCGCTCGGAAGAAGTGGAATTGCTCACAGCAGTGAACTATAGTCATAGAAGCAATCACAATGGATCTTAAAGGTGGCAGTAATGATACTGGTCTTTCTAGACCTGCATAGCTGCTTGTGTAAAAAAGCGGTCAACGCTTCAAGAGGTAGATTGGAGCTATTCTATATACTTTCTTTACTTCGGAACTTTGATAGCACGATTGAGGCTTCGATATGTTTCGCTTGTGGCGCGATGACAGCGCCACAATAGCACCCCCCTGCGCAGACCGGTTGATATTGCAGTCCAATTTGCATTGCATCCTTAATGCCGGTGGGCATTCATACTGCATGTATTAGGGCAAGTGACACCAATACGAATGATATGCCGGTGTGTAAGGCATGCCATACTACGCACTTACAAGTGATACCGGTAAGACCATTAGGCCGGGACAAGTGCCAGAGGTCTGCCTTATAAATCTGCGGTGAGTCGAGATGAAGACAACTTGGACCGGAGACTGCATAAGACAATTCTCGGGTGTGAATGATAGGGGTTCTTGAGGATAACGAAAAATGTTTGAACTTGTAGTTTTTGAAGATTGTTGGTTGCGTGTTAAGATCACGTCGTTTGGTTACCAATTTGGCCGTGGGAAAAAAAGAGAGATACCCGTCGGGCAATGTGTTCAGCCCAGGGAGCGGCTAATGCTCCAGGTGGTAGATCTGAGCTATTCTATATATACTGCTTTACTTCGGAACTCTGATAGCGAGATTTATTCTTTGATATGTTTCGCTTGTGGCACGACGACAGCGCAGCTATGTATTTTTTAAATTTTTATTGATGCAACCAATAATTTAATCAAATCAAATCAAATCAAATGAAATAATTTATTCAGTATCAGAGTTTTTACATAGCAGTATTGTGAATGAGGACTTCTTTTAAGTAAATAAATACTTGTGTTAGAAATCCCCCCTCTCCGTAACATTGATTAACGAACACTAATGTGATACTTACTTACTTCAATACTTAATCTAAAAACATATTTTTAATTTACATTTTTAAAGCGCGCGCGCGCGGGTGTGTGTGTGTGTGTGTGTGTGTGTGTGTGTGTGTGTGTGTGTGTGTATGTGTGTGTGTGTGTGTTTATGTGATTTTGAGCTTTATGGGTTATTATAAAATTTCATTTAGATTAAGGCCCCAAAGGATTAAGTTTAGGTGAGTTTTATCATTCCTATTTTATTAAATAAAATATTATTTTAAAATCAAACTTCTATTGTGTGTAAAATATAATCCAAGAATATCTCAGTTTGAGTTCTGTAAGAAAGACTCAGTTTTATCATAACTACAAGTTTTTAATAGTGCTGTCAAACTCATTTTGCACTTGTATTTAGTCATTTGGTAAATGTTTAAAACTTTATTAACTTTATTATATAAATAAGCAGATTGAACCGTAAACTGCCTCCTAGCATAACCTGACTTGACTGTAGCAATGGGAGCTACATTATGCTTTCGTCTTCTAGATATTTTGGAAGGATCATATGGAAGCGTTTTGTGACATTTTAGAATTATATTTAATATATACAATTGCCTAACTGTAAGAACATCACTTATTTTGTATAGGTTTTCAGTAGGATACCTATAGGGTTTAAAGCTCATTACCTTTAGTAGTGCTCTTTGTGCTCTTTCTAAATCGAGAAACTGCGTCTTACTAGCACCACCCCAGACTGGGATACAGTAGGTCAATAGTGACTGAGCCAATGAAACATAAATTAGTTTTAATAGTTTCTTGTCAGTAACATGTCTCAGCCTTTTAAAAACCCATATAAGTTTTCTGACTCTTCCCATCATTAGTTCTAGATGGGCGTGCCAGGATAACCTGTGGTCAACTACAACTCCCAAATACTTTGTATTGTTAACTTTGGAAATGGTTTTGCAAGAGCAATTTATTCGAAGGTTGTTACACTCATGAATTTGAATTTTGAAATTATGTTCAGGTTGCGTTGAATTATATTTTGTGAATGCTATGTAGTTTGTTTTGTCCGTATTCAATGTTAAGAGGTTGGATTTTAACCAGTTAGCTACCCTGACTAGCCCCTCCTTCGTGACTTGACGTACGGAATCCCATGTGTTGCCAGTGAAAACAATGGCAGTGTCATCTGCATAAGAAAAAACTTGTCCCGCGTTAATACTCATAATGCAGAGGCTATTGATGTAAGTCAAGAATAGAGTCGGCCCAAGGACACTTCCCTGTGGGTCACATCACATTGGCTACTAATGTATTTTCCTATTTTCACGCATTGTTTGCGCTCATTGAGGTAGTCTGATAATAGCGCAAGTGCCACTCCTCTTATGCCAATACTCTCCAGCCTTTGTATAAGAATGGGGACAGAGACAGTATCAAATGCTTTTTTTAAATCCAGAAACACTGCAATACATTTCTTTCCCCTGTCGATATTGCTAACAATATGTGTCGTTAATGCTGTGACTGCATCTTCAGTTGAAAGATTTTGCCGAAAGCCGTATTGCGATTTTGAAAGAAAATCAATTTTATTTAAATAATTTATAAGTCTCTTGTTGATTAATTTCTCTAGAATTTTTGAAATGGTAATTAAAACTGAAATTGGCCTATAGTTGGATACATCTTCTCTGTCACCATTCTTATACACCGGCGTTATTATTGCCTTTTTGAGCCCCGCTGGGAAGATCCCATGTTTAAAACAGAGGTTAGCAAGGTGTGAAATTATGGGCGCTACTTGATCGTTCGCTTGTTTTAAGAATTGAGTAGATACATTATCCCAGCCTGGGCCCTCTCAGATTTCAGGCTCATCAAAATTTTGTGAACCTCTTTAGGATCGGTTTCATGAAAAAACATAGACGCTACAGGTGAGTTAAAACAACCATTGCTAGCACCAACTTGTTGTGTATAAGGGTTTGTTAGAATATCCTCAGCTAAGGTTTTGCCAACATTAGCGAAGAAATCGCATACATGCTCAACAGACAACTGTGGGGGAAGCGTGTATGTCTAACTCCAGACTATTTGTTTTTCTTTTGTTACGGCTTGTTATATTATTTATTGTATGCCATAAAGTCCGTGGGTTTTTTACGTAATGCGATATTTTCGAGAAGTTATGATTTGATTCTACCTTTGACTGTGCAACTTGGATTTTGTCTATTACTCTCAGATAATGAGAGAACTATCCATTTTTATGTTCGTATATAAAGCCGATTTTACGTACTATAAGGAATTGAATTAATTTTATTAATATTACGATTTCTTTTGATTTAATTATAATTAGGTGAGAAAAATACATAAATATTGTAAGTACGTACATTGTTTGTGTATTATGTATTTATGTATGCTTTTACATAGTGGGCATTGCCCTGATATATAGCAAATTAAATTAGTTAAAACAAATAATATAATGTAACGAGTATTCAATAACAAAGAGAAATGTTTAATGTCTACCGCATAAGGCTCAACGTATAGTCATGTTTTCTGCATCAGACTGTTTATTTGTGCTTCACTTTTAATCGTTATAACGGGGGATGTGTCATGCTCTCACAGGTACACTCGGCCATACGCAGTCCAAAAATACTTGAAGGTATTTGTTTTGGCGAGTTCCCGTGCTAAAAAGTACAGACGAGCCCCTTTGGCGGTTAGCTGCTCCGACACAAAAATAGGCGTATCTTCATTCCTTTTAAAGCCAAGATGTTTGGCACAGAGCTTTTGTTTATTTTTCCTGTTGAAGGCCTTACACATAGCCAAGAGTTCTGTTTTCACGATTGAGGACGAGGTCTCGACTATGATTGGTGACTCACTCTTCACTCCCTTTTTTCCTTTTACTTGAAAGATGTCCATGATATGTGATTCATTAAGCTCGCTTCCGACTGTTTTTGACAATGTCATTACCATTTCTATCAAGTTTCCACGGGTTTCTTCGGTTGTTTTGGGTACGTTCTTAATCTCCAAGTTGGCCTTACAGCCTTCGCGCTGCATATCTTCCAATTTTTGTTCCAGAATAGCTATTTGTTGTTTATCTTTTTTTGTTTTGGTTTTCGAGATGTTCCAGTTTTTTTTTGAGTTCTTCATTTTGCGTTGCTAAGAACGATATTGTTTTTTCTATGCTAGAATTCGTGTCCTTAATTTCTAAAAGCGCCGGGGTAATTTTATTAATTTCACGTTCTTGCACCTTAAACATAGAATTTACCCTCATTTCCTCTCTAAACGCATCAAACCTATCAGGTTCAATATCATCCTCCGGGCACTTTCTTTTGCAGCGCTGTGCAATAAAGCTATTATCCAAATGATGTCCTGACAGCTCTAGGTGTGATTCGGAGTGAGATTTATTCAATAAATTGGATTCCATTTGTGTGTGCGCTGATCTTTAAATCGAACGCTACTACTATATGAGGCGGGGCCACGTAGGCTGGGGATGGCCAAGCGCAGGTAAAGATGTTCTTAGCTGCGCGCGCGTCGATAAGTCAGTGGGCGGGACTACTATTGCAAGGACAAGATGGTGTCGACCTCGCAAGCGCTGATTAGTTTATATTAAACAAAAGGTCTCACGGTACCTTGCTAGCGTTGTACTAGGGCCCCAGATTTTACTCAGCGCTACATAGGTAATGATGAAGCTTCTTAGTCCTTATGCACTCCTAATATTTCGTGTATATTTAATGGAGTTAATTTTGAATAAATATTTTTGAATAAGAGTTATAAAGTTTCTGTGTACGTCTACTCCTAGCGGAGGTCCGGAGGGAGGGGATTAATAGACTCTTACTGCATACTTTTGACTCAAATTAAAACAAATTAAGACCAAGAATAAAAAATAAAAATAAATACTACAGTTATCGCTGCACAACGGGCCCAAACCATACGCACGTTTCAATACGCACTTACCATATTTTATTTTCTGAACATAGGGCAATTTTTATAATTTTTTATATTATTATGAGGATCCTAAGGCCGAAAAAAGGTGAAGGGAAATTGGAATCACAATTCGTGTCATGTATTTATTAACGTGAACATAGGTAGTAAGCGTACAATAAGAAAGTAAACAGGAGGCAAATCTTGAGAAACTAATTGAATCGCATACGTGTAGTTGTTGCCCATAAATCATATTTCATTTGGTACAATTTAAAATAAAAGTACAAGCCTTATTTAAACATTATTTGTGTAATGTTGGTATATCATTTTTAATATATTTGAAGTTAAATATAAAATTTGGCTACTATGCATATAATCTTGTTTTTTGCCCTAATATAAGGCTTATTAAATAAAAAATTGATTTTTAATTTTTATTACTACACAAAAAGGTAGTTTTCTTTCTTTTACGACATCCATTTTGAGCGCGCGACATCACCTGATTTGAGTCCAGGTGACGAGCGATTCTCGCGCTCAAAATGGATGTCTTGTATATGGTCGGTAGACACGTGATGGGGCGGTATTTGCTCGGGTCTGTGGCACCCTGATCTTTAGGAACCAAATGAGTGATCCCAGTAGTGAAGAGTCTTGAGAGCGACTTATGGTTGAGAGCCTCTTGAAACTGTCGGGCGAGCACAGCGTGACACACCGTGAACCCCTTCAGCCAGTAGTGATGCAGCCCGCCAAGCCCCGGGATTTTACAGTTCGGGGCCCTACGGACCGCCTCAGCTACGTCATCCGGCGTTATGATGACGGGGTCCATGGGCGTAATACCCGCACACTGACTCGCCACAACTTCCGTCCAAGGGCCCTCGTTGTGGTTTACGGGCTCTGACTACAGGCTGCGCCAGAATGCGACCGTGTCGTCCTGATTTGGTGTTGGGCCCGTTCCACTTACTATTGGTCGCTCCAATGATTTATAGAGCCTCTTCTGATCACTCTGGAAGAGACGATTCTGGTTGAACCGTGTCGACCTCTCGGTATATCGCCGAATCAGCTTTCCGCAAGCAGCGATTCTTTGCTTCAGGTCGTCTATGCGCTCCGTCAGTTTTTGCATTATATCCGGCTGGGACAAACTAACATTTGTCCCAGCAAACGCCATCCTGACGGTGCGCACAATCCTTGGTCTGATATTGCCTGACCTGAAGCATATCAGTCTGCCGATGAGGGCCCTAGCATTTGCGATACGTTCTTCAATTCTTATTCTCCAGGCTGGGATAGCACTACTTTGTCCAGTAGCGCGTTCAGCCGTGGAAAGTTTGGCGCCTATAATACGGCAGACTGCCAGTACGGCGCCAAAAAGAATTGAGTTCGTCTCGCAAAGGTCCCGGCTGGCTTCCAAATAGGTATCCAGCATTGGGTTCAGAGCCCCCGCGACAGTCCGGTTCCGCTTGCTTAGGGGTAAGCGGGGAAGTCGCGATCGATTTTCGAGAGGCGTACTGCGCGTTTCCACAATCGCCTCTTCCAATGTACTCCTCATTTGCTCTAGTTCCAGTTCCAGGGCGACTGTTCCATCATCGTCTGAACCAACCACAACTGGCGTGTTCACAGTGGCATCCACATTTGCCGTTTGCTTAGCAAGTTGTGGCGCCGCATCCTCAATCGCAGCATTTTCACCCGATGAAGGAACAGCCTCACGTCGTAGCCGTTCGAGTTCAGTAACATCAAAAGTATTTGAGCGCAAGATATGCCGAACTCGGTCTGCCAGGTTTTGCTCGGTGACGGTTACAGATGGCTCCAGCTCAGCAAAAAGTCGATGCATCCTTGCCCGATACGCAAAACATCCAGTTTCTCCCCCTTTTGCCCTAAAATACGCCCGCAATGCGTTGCTGTTCATCTGGGTTATCCAACGCATGCGGCGTACTCCACCAGAGGGGGGGCCGATTGCTGGGCCCACGAAGACCCTGCCGACACCAAGCCAGCTGGTGGGGATGATGGATGCAAGAGGCTGCTGGGTGGTCGTGCAGCACCTCGCGCTCGGCTGACGGTTTGCGTGCTGTTGCGTCCAGCGCCAGCTCCAGACGCGCCCTGGCGACCTCCATGCAGCGGCCCTTTGCGCGTTCTATTTAATTCCATCATCCATTTTTGGGGCGTCATTTAGCGGGAGACGCCCAGACCCGGCGCCGTTTCATGGTGAGGCCATGTGCACAAGCGGGCCTTTGCACCTTCAATTTTTGCCGAGGCACGGCACTAACACCTCTTGGCAAGGTGCTGATTGACTGCGCTGATGAAGCGGTTTTGTCACATAACAACATTGTTACGCCAGCGGGCGATGGGGTCGTCACTTCCCTTATATAAAAATATAATTAATTAATATTATTAATATTATTGGGGTATCTATATAATTTTCTCACCTGGTTGGGTTCTATAAATATATAATTATAAATTAAAATGAAAAGATAAATATACATAAATATCAATAAAATAAAATAAATACAAAAACTACATAAATAAATAAGATCCAACCAGATGGGAGCCCTCGGCAGGGGAGACCAAACGGCCGAGGGTTAGGGGAAAGGGAAAGAAACCGGCGGATGATGCACCGCCTTCTGCATTTGAGCCCAGAGCGGTCCGTCACGGAGTCCCAGTCGCCTCAGATGACCCGAGAGGCTGACTGGGATTAGCCCATTCGCAGAGACGACTACAGGAATAATTTCGGTCGGCATACCACCCCACATGTCAGTCACCTCGTGAGCCAGGTCCAGATATTTTGTTCGTTTCTCTGTTTTGGCTTTTACGAGGCTCTCGTCATACGGAATGGTAATGTCGATCAAAAATATCCTTGACTGTGCCCGGTCCATCAGCACAATATCAGGCTTATTCGCAAGAATAGTCCTATCTGTGATGATGGCCCGGTCCCAGTAGAGCCTGGCGCGGTCATTTTCGAGCATTATAATATTATTACTATTATTATTATTATCCTTGATTAAGAATCAAAATGAAGATGCGTTGCCTCCTCTGAATACTACACTACTACACTATAATTTTTTCCTCTACTACCTCTACCTCTGAAATTGAAAATGTTTTATACATAATAATTTCTTAAATTTTTACAATGTTTTATACAATCAGCCATTATACATTTTTGTACTTTAATTTAAGGCTTATTTTATAAGTATGTATTTCCCGATTAATTCTATATCGTGATAGATATTTTTTCTCTTCTTCCGTACGTTCTATATATGCATTATGTACTCGCATACAATATAATACATGACCGAGAAGTTTTCTACTTTTTCACGGAAATTTTATATTCCATATTGACAATACATATATAAACAATATTTTAAAATACAGTGAGCAAAGATATTTGTAACTCAGAATTTGGAATTCTCAGGTTTTTCATCAGCAAGCTGAAAAATATATACAGCCAGTCCCTTAGTCAATTAGCATTACCTATGAAACTGTCCTCATCATTACAGCTTGTGAAGTACAAGTCCACTGCTGAAAATTGACCTCACTCAAGAAATTTCACTTTGCATGGTCCTGAGCCACCTGCATTTATCGATTTCCTGCAAGTCTTAACAGGTCATTATTTCATCTAGTGTACTTCCGCCCTAAGCTTCACGGTACGGGGCTGCCACTAGAGAACCTTTCTTTACTTTTGCTTTGGTTTTCGGTTTTTTCGATCTGTATGGCTGGCCAATATCAATTTTATCTTACTAATCCATTAAGCTGTTTCGGTTACTTTGATTCTACTGTGGTTGTCTTCATTTCGAAATCTGTCACGCAGTGGAACTCCGAACATTACTTTTCCGATAGCTTGATAACCGATGTTGAGTTTCCTTATACGGCCAGTCTTTCTCAACGATAACGTCTCAGATCCAAATGTTTACTAGTATCACACACTTGTTGTACATTATACAATTTTATTTTCAAGTTTGGTCATTACGGAGGTTTGAAGCATTTTATACAAAGCTTAGTCGTCTATTAACTAGCAGTCATAACAGGTCGTTTCACATATCCGGTCGCAGGATATATTGAGAAGTTTCGATAGTTTGAAAATTAATTGTAGTCTTTCTGTCTAGGAGATCGTATGAGTAAGTAGCACCTCTTAAGTATTCGCTTTGCTTTTCGCTGTCTATTATAATATAGTTGCATACTATGAGGTTTTAGTGTTAGTTTTATTTAAAAGAAACCTCACATATATGCACAAGTGGGCAAGTCGAGTTCGATCTCTACAGAACACAAAAATTTTGTTGCCATGTGTCCTCAGTAGTGAATTAAAATATCCTCGAGAAATCTGCGTATCTGACAAATAAAATAAAAAAATAATTGGAAATCATGGAAAGTCTAACAAAACTAATTTGAGAGAGTAACGCAGCGAATTCTTCCTTGCACTAAAACCATTTCTTGTAATAAGATCGGATCTGTGGTCAGCAGGAGGACGTTTGTGTATAGTTTCCTTAACTACAATAAAAATTCCCGTTTTTAAGTATTTATCAATCTAGGCAGATATCAGTGGCAAATTTCGTAATAATCACTAAAATGACGTATAAAAGTTTGTTATAATTGTAACAAAATTCTTCAAAATACATTCAGTTGCGTATATTATAAGCTTAGTTGCGTTTTGAGACATTTCTTGAAGAAAACAGTTTTCTAAATCAAATAGACCATTATAATAAAAGACCAAATATAAAAAAAATACGTGTGGCATTCGGTGACTGCCGCGGTAAAGCTATTGCATAGCATTTTTTATCAACTTATGCAATTATAATTATTTATTTATTTTATTTATGCAGTTAAGTCTTTGATATTAAATCAAGTTACACTTTTTGAGCGTGGTGACCGATAAGAAAACAATTTTTTTTCTCTTATTGAATAAGTGAGAAGTTAATATTGTTTAAAATATTTTTAATATCTTACAATACATGTACGGTCAGGTTATTCAGGAATTTTTATCATTGAGATAGCAGCTAGTGTACACGCATACGTCTGGTCGCACGCAAACACCGTGCCGAAGTCTGCCGAGTGCCGAAGTCTGCCGAACTGAAACGACATTAGACGATGCACGGCTTTCAATGCCACACCTCCGTGCCCGTCGGAGTGGGGAGCGTGAGTTTTTTTTTTACGATACGGAATTTCTGGATTCGGTCCCCGCGCCCAAGGCCCGCGATAGAAGCTATGCAATAGCTTAATAAAAGAACTGGTATTTATTGAAATGAAGTTTCTGCTTAAAGGTCGATTTTCAAACCTAAATTATTTTATAAAGTATAATGTTTAAAATAGTAATATGATGGATATTTTAAGATAAATAACAGATATCATGTGTAGGCTGTGTAAGAATATCCATAAGAGGCGACGCAGGAAAAAAATGAGATGGGCATGTCCCCCTAATAACGACTAAAAATAATAAACTGCGAGTACAATTTAATAAGCTACCTACCCGCTTAGATGGACCAATATACAGGTCAATATATACACACAAATAATATGTATTGTTGCTAACCGTGTCATAGCCGTGTAAGAATAATATCCACTTGTTCATAATATAGTTCCGTAGTTCTCGATACACGGTGACAGCTGGTAACAAAAACAGGAGATGGGCAGCAGCATCTTACTGATAACAATGGTTAAATAAATTGTAGTTGCCACCAGGCGGGTGACCAAGCATGACAACTATGTCAAATCCCTTTTTACAAAGCAATCTTTAGCTGAGGCCTTTGTTCAACAGTAGACTTTTATTGATTCTATTTAATCGTAAGTATCGATGTTAATCCTCACTGGAGCTTTATAGCATTAAAAGTATGTTATATTCTATTCCATGACATTATATATGTCTATGCAAAATTTTATTGAAATCCGTTCAGCCACTTAAGCGTAATCCAAGAACAATTCATGAATCAAACATTCAAATAAACATACTTCTATATTTATTAATAAAAAATGACAGTAGGTCGTTGCGTTTTGTTTCTTATAATAATAGTCGAGCGTTGGTGTGCTTCTATAGTACAAGGACATCAACGCTCTTTACGGGCAACTTAAACCAACTTTTCGAACTAATGTTTCCTGATATTTTTCACGGATTAACGGATAAAATCGAACATGATATTGCACTGTCCAACTTTATTTTCTTGTTACCACAGAATGTAAGTGTTGAAGACAAAGACCGGACTCTGAGTATTCTTTCTTCAATACCAACTCCTGATTTTCCACCGTTTAATTTCTCTCCTTTCACTGATAGTGATGTTAAAAAGAACATTTTGTCCATCTCGTCCAATGCCGTGGGTGATGACAATGTTAGTCGTAACATGATCTTACCTATCCTAGAATTTGTTACTCCTATCCTCACCCATATCGTGAATAAATCCATCTCTTCTTCAAAATTTCCTGATGTTTGGAAAAGTGTACTTGTAACGCCTCTCCCAAAAAAGCCCATGCTTTGCATTTTTCCGACTTTCGTCCTATCTCAATTCTTCCGTTTTTATCCAAACTCCTGGAGAAACTAGTTTTCTTTCAGTTAAATCTCTACCTATATAGAAATTGTATCCTGGATCCTCTCCAATCTCATCATTGGTTAAAGTTACCGATGACATTCGACGAGGCGTGGATAACAAACAGCTAACTGTGTTGGTATTGTTTGATTTTAGCAATGCTTTTAACACTGTTGATTTTGACATCTTATTGAGTGTGTTACGTTCTATTAACATATCTTCTCCGGTGATTGGCTGGTTTCATAGTTATCTTTACGGCCGACGAGAGCGTATTCGCATCGAAGATGAGTTCTCATCTTGGTGCGAATTGCGGGCTGGCGTGCCTCAAGGTGGTGTGCTGTCTCCTTTACTTTTTGCTATATTCATTAATTCTATCTCTCAAAATATTACTTCTCTCTATCACATGTATGCAGACGATCTCCAAATCTACACTCAGTCAACTCTGTTAAATCTGCCTTCTGCTGTTGCTACCATCAACAATAACTTAGCGGCGATAAACCAGTGGAGTCAGCGTTATGGTCTAAAAATTAATCCGTTCAAGTCCCAGGCTATAGTTATTGCTGGTGGAGGGATGGTCTCCAGAGTTGATTGGAACAACCTACCCTCGGTGACATTAAATGACGTTGTACCCTACAGTAAATCTGTAAAAAATCTGGGGATATATCTAGATTCTACCTTGTCGTGGTCGCAGCAGCTAAAAAAAGTGAGCAAAAAGGTGTTTGCTACTATGGGTTCACTTCGTCGTTTACGTTCTTTTCTCCCCATTCCCACTAAGATTATGTTAGCACAATCCTTACTTCTCTCTATTCTCGATTATGCGGACGCAAGTTATCTCGATTTAACTGAAGACCAACTGAACAAACTTGAGCGAATTCTAAATATTGCAATTAGGTTCATATTTGGTTTGCGCAAATATGATCATGTATCCGAATATCGTTTACAGCTCAAGTGGTTACCCATTCGCTTTCGCCGGAATCTGCAAACTCTATCTCTTTTGTACTGTGTGTTGTTCAATCCTTTGACTCCAAGCTACTTGAAGGAAAACTTTAAGTTTCTTGGTCATGGTCGACCTGATAGAGTTCTTCGGTCAGCCGGCGAACTAATTCTAGAACCATGTTCATTTCGAAAAATAATTATGAAATATTCTTTTACGAGCCAAGCCATAAGGTTATGGAATGAACTTCCACTCCAAATTCAACGTGCACAAACTTTGGAAAGTTTCAAAAATGACGTCAAGAAGCATTACCTAACACTTTGTGGTTATTAATAACCATTTCTAGCAACAGATAGTTATTCTGTGTTTTTTTTCCTCTTTGTTTTGTATTTATTTATTTATTATCTATGTATATATATATGTATGCTTATATATTTGTATATATACCTATTTATATATATATATATATATATATATATATATATATATATATATATATATATACCTATTTATTAATATGTATGTTTATTTTATTATTATTTTTTATGTATTATTGTGGTATTTTAATAAATATAGTTTAGTTTATTTAGATATTAGAATGTATGTGTAACATAAAACGCACCACCTCCTATTGTTCTTAATTCCAGTTTCTCCTTAGCCCAAAGGTTGTCTGGAAGAGATCGCTCTTTAGCGATAAGACCGCCTTATTGTACATACGTATATATTAAGTTTTCTCTGTAATGTGTTTATTCGTTGTATATGTGTGGTGTACAATAAAGTATATACAACTACTACTACTACTACTACAAATCGTAAAAGTTTCATTATTATAAAAAAATAAACAATTGGGAAAAATTAAAAAATTGTACAACCGACTTCAATATAAATAAATTGCAGACATCATATTATATGTAGTCAAAGTCAATTAAATACGTCAATTATTAAGGATAACTCAAAAACCACTGATCAGATCTTGATTATATTTATATGGGACCATATGATAAGCATCAGCATTTAAATAAAAGAAGAATCCTCAAAATCGATTCACTTAGACACACATAAAAAACATACAGAAAAATTGAGTAACTTGGCTTTTTTTGAAGCCGGTTAGAAAATTATACCATAAAATAAAGTGAAAAATTTTACACATCTCTTTTCGGATTTAAATTAAAATGAAATACTTTTTGTCGATGATAATTTTTGAATATTCTATGGCTTTAATAAATTAGGTTTCTTTGTTTTAGAGAAGAAACGGCGAGATTAACACCACAAGTATATTGTTTTTGTAATTTCTAATTCAAGGACGCAAAAACTTGACAGTATTGTAAGTGGTACGGTCATGCTGCAGCTATACAATGGTTCTAGTTCGAATAGGTCGATTCGACCGGAGAAGGATCACGCTCGTCAAGAATACCAGAGTAAAATAGCAGCTTGATGCTGCTGAGTTTCAATAGTGGGTATGCACAGACCGGAAATCTTTTTTACTGAAAACGATACATTACATCTAAGTCCTCAGCGGTAACAACATATTTGCATTTTGATTCTTGATCAAGAATGAATGTAGATGTCTGTGGGCCACATCATCCATATACCATCCGTATCAGTATCAGTAAAACATTCTAATCATAACGATACTAAATTAAGTTTAATTTAAAAATTTAATATCTTACACAGTTTATCATAATATAAAAAAAATTGTGAAACTTCTGTAAATGAAATTCCCCTTTATTAGTATATCCTCTTAGTAAAATAATTATATTAATAAAATATTAAGTTCCATAATAATTAAACTACAAATGTTTGAAGTATTTTATTTTGATACATTTATTTATATTTAAAAATTAGTATTGCTTTTAGGTGTGGCGTAGACACATGATCTTTGTCTTGGCATGTTCATCTGTAGAACTATCTGTGGTAGATCAAAAAAAAAGGTAAAAAGCTATAGTGATAATGAGCCGAATTTACAGTTCGACAGGTCGACAAATCATGAAGGTACTAGTGAGGCAGGATCACCTTCAATTAGATGGAATGAAGTACTGTTAAAACGTTCAGGGGGTTGATGGATGTAAGTAGCGCCGGACCGTGCTTGTTAACATTACTTGGGGGAGGCCTGTGGTAATCAGTGAGCAGTGGCTTGTGTAAAACTATAACACCACTGATGATGATAATTGGCTTTGAGATAAAGTTTTTCGTGTGGGGTTAGAAAATCTATTACTCTATTTCGTCGTAAAGTATGAAGTGACTTATGATGTCGATGATGTTAGCATAAGATGATTAGATATTAAATAAAAGAGGGATGGAAAAGAATCCCTTGCCCTATGTAGTCCTGGGGGTTGGTGGAAGGAAGTATATCATTGCCTAGACTTAAGAAGAAAATCATAGTTTTGATTTTCATTCTGGAGCCAAGCCTATCTAAATTCAGACCAATAATCTGCAAGATTCAACTAAAAATGTGAGGAATTTGACATTGAGATTGCTGATTTACATGTCATAAATATATCAGTAAATATTTCCAAAGCTGGTGGATACAGGCTACGACAATGATGGATTTTCTAGGTGGTAGGTCAGTCTGGACGGTTCCACCATCTTCTTACTTATTTATGTCACTGAATAGAAGTGTTTTAACTGCTGTGTTTTGATCTGAAGGGTACAAATAGTCTGTACGTATTATATTATATGTATTTATATTAAATAGTATGACTGCCTCGTTGGTCTAGCGGTTGTAGTAGTGCGACTGCTGATCATGAGGTCCTGGGTTCAAATCCCGGGTCGGACCAAAAAATCAATTATTATTGAGTTTTTCTGTCAAGAAATTCTCAGTAGCTACCCGGAGTCAGGAAGTTGGCGGTGTCTTAACCCCCGTGCCTCGGAAAGCACGTATAGCCGTTGGTCCTGCGTCTGATCTCTCTCCGGTCGTGTCGGTTTACCGTCCCATCGGATTATGAGAGTGAGGGAATAGAGAGTGCACCTGTGCTTGCGCATACACTTGGGCACTATAATCCTGTCCTGCGCCGTTGGCTAGCCTCCGTTGAGGCAGGCCGCCGTGGCCGAAATTCGGTCTGGAGGACATTATTATTATGTATTATATTAGAGACTATGAGAAATTCCATTTTTGTCCTTAGAGGTGACAATGCATTTCTAGCCTTATTTATTTGAATTTGGCTGCAGGTGTCCTTATAGACTGTAATCAAGTCAATTAGAAACATAAATGAATATTCACCATTTTTTCATTTTGCAGTTCTACAAAGACATAGATCTGTGTATTTTTTTATAATGAAAAGTTCATTTATTTTGAATTCGGAATTTAATTTTGCCTATATCACATTTAACAATTCTCGTTAAAACATTGCTATCACCTGGATTGACACACAGAAAATAAATAAAATGATCAGAGAAAAAAAATACTTTGACAATTTGAGCACATAAACACAGGTTTTTAAAATAATCGAGTGTTGCTTAAATTCTGTTAAGTAGCAAAGGTAATTTTACTAATGGAAATATGGACTAAAGCGGGAAAAATAATAGGTAAAAAGTCTCCCCGCATACGTTTTGTTTATGAAGAGAGCAATTAAGATAAATATTAAATTTTGAAATCCCTAATTATATTATAGGTATGTTGATACTATTACATATACATAGGATATAAAATTTCCAAAGTAATATTAATTTAACCAATGATACGTTACCGAGAATAATTAAAGCATTTGGCAACACATGCAACACACATGTACCATATTATGTGTAGCACAGTGTTTGATACATGGGCTTTTATGTGTTGCAGTGTATTTAAAATCATTTTGTATCTATTTTTATTATGAAACATGTCTTAGTTCCTCCGTTGAGCACGCCAAGCTTTCACCAATTTAGCCTTCCTTTCCAATTGAATGCGAAACTATATGTCATTCGTCTATATGTCGATGTCAAGGATTCAGATGTTGACTGAGGCAGCAAGGGGAATTTTTCAGAGCGAACGTTTCAAGGAGAATTCCTTGAAATTAAGAAGATACTACAAAGTTCTTTTTAGCAGTGTACGCGCAAACCCACGTCTTTTAAGAATTAAACTGAACTAAATTTTGTCCTCTCCAATACGAGACTTTGTTTAATAAAGACTTGAATTCAAACGCAAATATTTTCTAGTACTCGACAACGTGTTCCCGAGAAATATTGGCACAGCTGGTGAAAAAGCATCATCAGTACTGATATTATTTTTTTTTTGTATTTTTAGTTGTACTTTTACTGTGTTGTGTAACTCTTTTCAGAATTTTAACGGTAATTGTTGTGCACTTTTATTGCTTAAAAGGTTAGAAATGGGCCACAACCACTCTATTAATGGACTTTTTATATTATATTTGAGAAAAAAAGGAGTGCACAGTTATTCGTTACTTACGCGTTTTATTTGTTCGATGCTGCTTGTAAGATAAAAATAAAATAAAAACTAACTCACGACTTGTGAAATTAATTTTCTCCTTTGTTAGAAAATTTCACTTGTTGCTACGATGTTAATGATCTTACATTAAATATAATATTTATTAATACATTTTGAATTTTTTGCTGATTTTTTAATGTTTAATAAAATAAAATCTGTTAAAATAAATAGTATTGTAAGACTAATAAATTAATTAGTTTCTATGCTTAATATAGAGTTATATGAAAGCCCTTTCTAGCCTTGAAATGAAATAGGGTTTCATAGGATAAAATATATAAAACTCGTCACACATCGTCAGGTGCATATCTTACTCATGAAAGTGACTGACATCAGCGTATTATTTTCAAAACGCATTAATCAATCATTATAAATGTCCCATGTTTATGGTTTAATAAGGTTTTTGATCACATACCTTTTTACTTAATCTTATCATTAACCTGAAAAAAACCTTTTTTTTAATCAGAAAACTGTTTAGGTTTATGATAAAATTTAAACTTAATTTAAATCTAGGTTAGGTTAGATCCCCCGAACGAGTTCAAGCCTTGTCGCGGCGGAAGGACTTAGTAGCCGTGGCTTGGTCACCCGTGGTGAATACTCTGAGTGGCCCGAGATGGTCACACTAAGTAGTGCCGTGTGCCGTAGCCGTGAAGGAAGGTGCGCCATGTATTCGGGTGCGTCTTACCTAAGATTGGTTCGGGGAGGTTTAGTCCTCCCGAAGAGGGGCTGCCATTGGGTAATCGGTGCTGGTGGGGCCGCGGATGTGCGCGAAAGCATTGCCGTGGCCCTGCCAATATATGGCGAAGATGGAACACCATGGAGTTTCGTCAGTGCGTTCTTGCCCTTCTTGCCCTCGCAAGGCAGTTATGCATGAAAAAAAGATTAGGTTAGGTTAATTTCATCATAAAACTAAATCAGTCTAGGTTTTGATCTATACACTGGACAGAGAAACAGATCTATCTTGCATTTAGACATATTTAAGAAGTTACAAATACCAGACACTTTGATATGTAAAGTCCTTTTATATATGGATAATTAAAAAAATTTGGGACTACCTCGATTTATGTTTTGTCAATTTGTTTTACTCTCTGTAATTCACAGAGTAATAGTCTCAACGAGAAAAATTCTTAACAGTTTCCCTGTCCGCGAAACTTAGTTTTTAAGCATTAATGTAATGCTAACCCATGCACCTTTGTTGTCTGAAGTAAATGAATTTGAATTTGAATTTGAAATAGATACAATATTTAAACAATTCAAATGTTACATAAGATTCATGGGACAGGGACAGGGACCCTTTCCCATATTCCTTTTTAATATTTTTTACATAACGGTTGACGCTAATGTATTTGGAATACAATCAGCTTAAAAACACCAACTCATATAAGTGGCCTTATTTGTAACCTAGATTTAAATTAAGCTTTGTTACGTGGTAGAAACACGCTGCAGCTATATTACGGTTTTAGCACGAATGGGTCGGCTTAACCGGGGAAGGACCACGTTCTCGCAGAATACCAGCGTAAAATAGCAGCTTAATGCTGTTGTGTTTCATGTGGTGAGTGTGGAGATCCGGAGCCCCTTTTTTACTGGAAAGGAGGCATTCCATCTTAGTCCTCGGGGGTGATAACGCATCTGCGTTTTAATTCTTAATCGAGGATAAATGTAGATGTCTATGGGCCACAGCATCCACTTACCATCAGGTGGACTGTGTGCTCGTGCTGTGTTGTCACCTTTATTCTATAAAATAACTAGGGGATATACGTCTCTACGTTTTGATTTTTATCCTTTACATAAATCTTACTGTATATAAATATAAGGTAAAAAGAAATTCTATTTATTTATACTTTATATGGTACTCAATAAGGTAAAACAAAGGACGGTCTTAAAGCCTTCACTTTTTCTCTCCCAGCCAATCCTGAGCATATTGAGATAATTAATTCTTTGTTTGTTAGCTATTAACAATTGAACAAATGCAAAATATCGTGCATACTCTCAAAAAGTGATAAAAATATTTTTAACAAAAGCTTAACTTATTGTTATCGATATTGTAAATTGTAGAAACATTACGTATTTTATACTATATATATATATATATATATATATATATATATATATATATATATATATATATATTTTTTTTTCACTGCGTACCGATCGACGCTTCCCCGTTAGCAAACATAGAAGTTTCTATACTTAAGGTCGATTTGTCTGGCCATTCATCACTAACTAGCGTTTTGACACATCAACCGCCATTAAAATGCATAATTGATTCAAACATTTTAGAATTACAAAACCTAGACGCCAGCGTCGTAATAGCTGGAAATCTCAACAGTAAGCATCACTCTTCGAGACGTAATGGCAATGTATTGTTCGATCCTATTCGCTTTCAGTCATCAACCGGGCATACTTGAGGTAGCGATACTCAACTTTCTTTAAAGTGTTATCAGACATCTTTATGTCCGTTTATCGATAACATCAATCGAAACAATTCTATAACTTAACTCGGACCAGAGACCAGTTCTAATGCAACTGGGCAAGCACACAGGTGTCCTTTTGATCAAATTCATTGTGAACTGGCGTAAGCTCAAGGTCAAACTCAAGTTTGTGACTTTCCAGTGCGGAAGTACAATAAACCTAAACGAACTCTTACTAATACGACACTTACGCATTTACGAGAATGTGATTACATTCTCGTAAATAGTTTGGTATTACATTTTCAATGTAAATATTGGTGTTATGAACTGTTTTGTTGTATTTAGATCTACAGAATTATCAATTTTTAAACTTATGAAATTGTAAAACATGTTCTACCTTCGCCAATAGGTCCTGGTAAGTGTGTGCGTACATGCTTAGTGGTTCTTGCTACTTTGTCCTTCAATCTTTGTCACTGAACTTAACGCTTGACTTTAATTTGAAGGAGTCAGTAGTATTTCCTACTTAGTAGCGATGAGGCAGCCAAACGCCAACCGCCGATTATTACAAAGTCCGCAACTTGAACTAGACCTTCTTCACTGGGGGTATTTATATATTACATTTATTTATTTTAATCGCCACGTCTGGCAGGCGGATAAGCGATCATATTTCTAGAGGCTTCGTATCTTAAATGCTGCTTCCTGACGCTAATCTGAGTATTTAACTTCTTGTTGTGAACGAAATGGCTATGCCACCATAGAACAAAAGAAAGATCTTTCTGTATGAGACGGCTATAAGGAATGTTAATCTTATACTTAGTCGTCTCATACGATACCCATTAAATAAAACGTGTTGATGGATTCTCTGATACCGAGACCACACGGAAAAATTAATACAAGTAGTTATTATTAGCAAAAGTCTAAATGCTTTACTAAACTGTTGTAACTTGTGACGTACGTCTCTAAAATTGGAAATAAGGACCAGTGGTGGCAATACTATGGACTGGTGTAGAAGAAAAGTAATGTTTTCTTATAAGAAGTTTTCTTGTAAGAAGCAGTAAAATGAAACATGACCTTATGAATATTATTATGAATTTATACAGTTATGTTTTCTTAACGTTATGGAACCGAAAAGAAAATCTTTGTTATGAGGAGAATATAATAAAATGGCCCATTAAGTGCCTACCTTTCTTATTATTCATTTTTACTCTTTCTTATTACGGTTGTACTTTATTGTGATTACTATAATACATGTAGGTACTTCTAAGGGTAATAAAGGTTTTAAATCATAGGGTATATTATTTCTTACTTTCTCTCACGTTCGTTTATAAAACTAGGTACACATTTGAGTAATTTAAAATATCCAAGATAAAGCTTAAATGCAGGCAGCATGCTGCAGGTAATGAACGCAAATAAACTGCAGGTGTACAAAAGTGGAATCTTGAATACAACTTTATATTTCATGTCAAAATTAGATTTTCCGTTTTTCTATTTTTTTATTTCTCCAAAACTGTTAATATGGAGTGTGAATTCTGAATTAATATGAAAGTAAACCGGCATAGCTTAGTTTTGATTAAGGGGATTAATTTTATGGTGATTTTCTAAGTAGGTAATTCAACAACGAATTTAGTTTGATGTTTATTTAAAACATAATTTGAGGTACGCATTTTAAACTTGTCCAAAAGGATCAATCAGAAAACTACAAAACAAAAATTGTAAATAGTTGAATATATTTTATTTTAATCCAAAATAATAGAAGGATAAGAAAATCGAAGGGCAATCGGTCGACGAAAATCACTCGTCTCTAAAGGTGAATATAGACAAAATTTTAAAGCTATGATTGCAATGTGATGCATTCTTGACAAAACCTGTTTCCAGCAGAGGGTTAAAATGGGTATTTAAATTCGAAGATTATAATAGAAAATAATTAATAATATATATACGCTGGTTATTTTCACACCCAAAGGCTATGTTATAAAGAGTCTTGATATAACGCTAGGTAGGATAGACATTACTCTGCAGAAGGTAGGAATAGATAGTAGTTTTAGTTTTTTTTTTTTACTGAGACAATATATTATATATTATTACGTTTAATGTCTGAAAAATTTCTCATGTACTATAAGCTCACATACAAACGTAATTCACACAAAGACACACATTCATACCTGAAACTAAGCCATATAAATGCTCGTATTCAGCGTATAAATATAACTCGCAGCCCACATCACCTCCACACATAATTCAATATACAGAAGGTACAAAAGAAGTTTATATATAATATTTTATGGTATAATATTGTTTAAAGTTTTGCTCGTTATTTGATGCCTTTGACCGAAATAATGAGTAAGTTAAATTCAAACTATTTCTAATAATAGCTGTAACGGTCCGTTTACTGGTAAAGGGGCATTCCATCCTAACTCCCAAGGGTGGCAACGCAAGTGCATTTTGATTCGACATCGGGAATAAATGTAGATGTTTAATGCTCACAGCGATTACTTATCATCAGGTGGACTTTGTGTTCGTTTATCACCCATAATCGAATATTATTTAATATACAGACAGATCACGAATTTACTGCTGTCAGTAATCGTGATTTTGAAGAAAACGTTCAGTTACTCCATGTCTATACGGAATGCAACTACTTACTTTCAGATGATCAGTTGTTCAATCTACAACGGCTTAGTTATAAAAGTAACAGAAAAACGTTACTAAACCAAAACTAACGGATTTATAAATAAAAAAGATTTTTTTAATCGTTCATTCATTAAAGTCTCCTACTAAACATAGGCCTGCCTTCAGACTGCCTCATAAATGGGATATTACCCATAGCGTCCATATTTGGTAGGCGGATTGGCAACCGCGTTTATTTTTATTTTCTTATTACTAAGATGCTGCGGTCCATCTCTTGGTTTCTTTCCCCTTTGTCGCCTCTTACGACATCCACAAGACGATTCTTTTTTGCCTTATAAATAACATCTCAAGGCAATGCTCTCGTATGCAAAGAATCCAGGAAAATTAATGAGGAAATAAAATGGGAATCAAATTCCTAAACCTATAGAGAAATTGTTTCTAAGTTTTTTACCTAAGTTAATACATAAACTATAGATGAGACACGCATATTGCTATTAGAAAAAATATAAATCAATAGAATTCATGGATCAACCTTAAGTTTTGTGCACTATTCTCCACAATCTCAAAGTACGGAATACAGAAGAAAGAATAACCTTGTTAAAAAGAAAAAAAAACGACTTATTAACGTTCTTACCCTGGTCAACAACTGTAATGTAACATATCCCTTGATCTCAACTTTACCTTGATGTGGCAGGGAGGTATTTATGTATGTAAAGCATAATAAAGTTTGAGTTTGAGTTTGAGGATACACTTTGCTATATGCCAAATATACAAAATAGTGATAGTGATACAAAAAATAGTAATAATCATTAAGCCCTTGTAAGAAAAAAGACAAAAGTAAGAATTTTACTTATTTTTTCCTATTATGATTTGAGTTCATATCTTGAGGTTATAGGGTAGGGTAGGTATCCATACATAGCAAAATTGCGCCTGCACAATCACTCCTTTTACTGAGTTATGTTGACACGTGTTATCTCAATTTAAATGAGGTCATTTTTTGGGATTGAGTGGCATTTCATTCCACCACACGCCCCCAACTTTGGTGGACTGTGAGAAGCTGGAGTCAAGTCTACGAAGTTACACTTAAAACGCATAATAGGTGAATCCACACTTATTTTTGAGGAAATGAGCACACTTCTCAGTCAAATTGATGCATGTTTAAATTCTACGCCCATTGCAGTAGACAGCTCTGATCACAGTGACCCACTTCCTTTAATACCAGGGCACTTTATTATTGGTGGACCGTTAATAGCTATACCCAAATTCAATGATTATTTGGAATCAAATATCAGTTCATTAAAAAGGTGGCAATTCATTCAACAAATATTACAGTGCTTTTGGCGGCGCTGGTCTCAAGAGTACTTATTTAACATTATGAATAGATACACACGGAGCTCTCCGGAACCATAACCGAACATTGGTGATGTAGTCTTAGTAAAAGAAGACAACTTACCGCCAAGTCGTTGGTTAATGGGCAGAATAGTTAAAAAGCATCCCGAGATTGATAATATTGCTACTTTTGTGGTCATAATACGTACTAGGTCATAGTATGTATTGTGACATAAATAATTTTTTTTGCAATAATTTTAGTTTTAAAATATTTAAGTTCAATTAAGATATCTAAGTTAAAGTTAAAATATGTTATCATTTAAGTTTTAGTTCAAATATGTTATTTTAAGTTTAAGTTAAGTATGTCAAGAACAATTTTACCATTCTGCCACGGTGGGCGGTATTGTATTTTAAAGGCCACTTCCGTCATTAAATGTCTTTGGTGGGCGGAATGTTTAAGACCATTTAATTAGTAGCAATAAAGAGGTGTAGATGGCGCTGTGCGATTAAAACTCGATCTATAATTTATCTCACCAGTAAAGTGTATAGTCAAATAAATCAAATATTTAAAGAGAAGAATTCAGAAAAGTGCATAGTGTTTTATTGTAACCTATATACTACCCAAATTAGTTTAACATAGTTCAATAGTGCAGTAGGTAAAAAATATAAAAATATGAAATGCATATTATTAATTAATTTATTTAGTCAGTAGAGTAAAAAGGGGAAACGTATTTTATTACATATTTCAAACGAATGATTTATGACGGTGCGAACAAAAACTAGTAGGTAAATATTTAGGCATTCATAACTTCGATACCAGTCTTTTCATCTAAATCGTTTGTTTTTGTATTAATGTCATCACACCATTCTGTGCTTATCACAAATTGCGCTATGACGCTTTGGCGCTATTAAGTATTAATATCTAGCAGCAACTATTTTTAGCAGCAGCGCTGTTGAGATAGGATTTTAGTAGCACGCTATTCATCGCGCGCGTCCTAATTTAGTATTAGACGATGTTTAGTTAGTGTATACTGATTATTTATAAGTGATAGAAGGACACAGTTGTCTGCTATAAAAGAAGCATAACTAATGTTTTTAAATGTAAATAAAATATAGATACAAAAATGTATATAGTGTATGTAAATAGTTGATTTTTATAAATACATTCAATAAACTTTTAAATACACAGTTATTTGATTTATAATTTATATTGAGGTTTAAAATAACGCTTACATCAATTATTATTAAAAAAAAACAATTTATTTTATTTTGTTTTAAAATTACATGCCTTATAAATATTTTTAGGATTATAGAAAGTCGTAAGCCTGAAAAATATGAAAAAGCGTTCATTGGTTTTTCTTTACCGCTTTATTTTATTTTAGTCTAAAATGACTTATTGCGAAATAATGTTCTTATATACTCGTAGCACGCGGTCTGTCCAATGAACGACATGTCATGTAACGTGCTACGAGATATAGCGTGCTGCAAAACTTAACGCGCTTGCCGGCCTACTACACGCTTTCTTATAAATAGCGCGCTATAACATAGCCTATTTAATAGCGTGCTAGAAATTTATAGTTTATAGTCTGTAGCGTAATATTGATTTATAGTGGTTTTGAACCACTTTAGACATGGTATGAGGTAGCGCGGCGGGAGGTAATAGCATTTATGAAATGAACACTTAGTAGTTGCTAATAAAGCTCACGTTTTTAAAACAGAGAAAGTGAAGTTTAATTTACTATGACTTTGATTTTAGTATATTTACATCCACTTTTTATAAAAAAAACCTGAATTAAACTACTTATACATAAATGAAATTATTATTTATATTATGTCAAAGAATTATAATAAAAAATGTAAATATAGGAATGCAATAAGTGAACCAAAAATACTAAATCAAACATTGAAATTCGATTAGGTTACTGATTCAAGTATGCATTGAATGCAACGTAACGTATGACTGAAGATTTGCATAATATAAATGTTAGGTACGAAATAAATGGCAAGAGAAACCTCGAACATGTTTTCAAATTAAAATGTTTATTTATACAAAATTTAGATGCAGAACCTCATAATGAAACATAAATAGTTAACAAACGAAGTTTTATGTTCTTACATCGAAGAAATAAATACATTCCATTAATAGTTATAAAAAAGGCCTATTCTGTATAACGCATCGGTACAAAATAGGTGTTACTATTTTTTTTACATTATTCTTCATATCCGCTATAATATTTCCCAGAGTTCCCGTGAAATTCATATAGCATGTTAAATAAATTGCCTACCGTGAGAACAGGAAATTATGTTTAGATAGACATTAGACGAGACGTAAATGTATCGCAATACATTTACGTCTCGTCTAATGTTCTCTCGTCTTCACCTTAATTCTTGAGTATATAAACTAAAGTTTGTAAAACGCAATACGTTAGTTATGAAGAAATTTCTGTTGTATTTCATTACTTTATTACTTTAATGTACTTTTTTATGTACTTTATATATTCGAACACGATTATTTTAATTTAAAATACTTGAGCAAATCTATTTTAAGACTTTAAATACAAGCTTCACTACTTTTAAATTGTTTGTCACAAGAATTGTCCTGAATAAAATACAAAAATCTATTTCAGCGTTTTTTTTAAAGGAGAAGGAGCAAACAAGCATACGGCTGGTTTATTAGTCCAAATAATTCCTCAGAGCACTTGCCGTGGCAAATTCGAAAAAATACGCAAAGAGATGCAACATCTCTTCACAGTTCAGGTCAAATCACATTATATACTTCTCATCAAAAAAATCGAAACACCTTCGTTTTAATTTGTTAAAAAATTGAAACACCTAATTTGATACAAAAGAGTTTTCATCCCATGAAAAAAAAATTGCCATTACAATGGTAAGCGAAAATTTAAAATTTGGAATTAGAATTTCATTTGTTTATCCTCTAAATGAAATGAATCACTATTTTGAGACAAATGTGCGTCTACAGTTGGAGAAATTTCACGTTTAAAAACTAAAAATTTGCGTTTATCTTTAACGTTTTTGTTTTTAATTTGCTTACTGTGACTTTAAGACGTCTGAAAAATGTTTTATTTCCTAAAACTTAGGGATACAGGGGGCCCACAGAAGCAGCCCAAGTGGTGGCATTGCTGGATTCTGGATTTAGTCAGCGTGTTGTGGCTCGAACATTGCATCTAAGCCTGTCATCTGTTCATAGAGTCTACAATAGCTATCGAGAGACTGGTATGTTCACGCTCCGTTCTGGATCTGGCAGGAATCGGGTCACTTCTGAGAGAGATGATCGATTTATTGTATCAACTTCTTTATGAAACCGGCGCCTTCATGCATTTCAACTACAGCAGCAGCTTCAAGTTGTACGAAGGGTCGCTGTAAGTGACTCTACAATTATAAGAAGGTTGAAGGAACGTGAACTGGTACCACACAAGCCAGCAAATAGACCGAAATTAAGAGCAGACCATGGAAGAGCGCGCCTTGACTGCACGCGAGCACCTAAATTGGCTATACCTCCAATGGAGCAAAGTTCTCTACTCTGATGAATGTAAAATCATGCTCTATGGTAACGACGAATGTAACAAGGTCTACAGAAGAGATGGAGAACGCTTTGCACAATGCTTCATTGAAGAAAGGGTCAGTTATGGTGGTGGTTCGTGGACGGTTTGAGGAGGAATCAACGCCGACGGTAAGACAGAACTTGCCTTCGTGTCTGGGCCACGTCTACCTGCTTTTAACTGTCATCGGTACGTGGAACAGTGCCTAGAGCCTCACGTGATGCCTTATGCACACTTTATCGTCAACGGGTTCACATTTATGCACGATAACGCCAGAGCCCACACCGCGAGCGTCGTACGTGACTACCTTACTGAAGTTGGTATCTCTATAATGGAATGGCCAGCCAGGAACCCGGACATGAATCCAAATGAACATCTCGGGGATCAACTAAAGAGGCAAATCTGAATGAGAGTTCCTGCCCCAGACTCACTTGACCAGCTGAAAAGTGCCATTCAGGAAGAATGGGACAAAATCCCCCAGCATGCCATCGTAACTCTAATCCGATTGATGAAAAACCAGATGGAAGCGGTGATAAGAGCTCGATGAGGGAACACTAGTTCTTTTTTTTATTAAATAGGGTAAGATCACTGATGGTAAACTATTTTGTACCGTGAGAGAGAGGATTAGTAAAGGTTGTTTTATACGAAATAGAGTTTTTATTTCGGGTAGTGAGAGCTGGTCTTCCGTGGTCGCATTTTTAACGCAGATGGCTCTACATGTATAACTAGTATTAAACGTTATTTAATAAAAGTTTTTAATGTTTTTTATCACCTACGTGTGTTGTTTCATTCATTGCCTTCGTTCTCCATACAAAATAAAAATGACTCATTAAAGAAAACATGAAAATTTAATTTGAATTTAGAACAATAACATTAGAATTTGAAAACCTCATAAAACTCACTATTAAGCGACATTTGATATTTATTCGTAAATCATAAAAAAAAACTGTTAATCCTTACAAAACATAAACTTGCAAGGTGTTTAAATTTTTTATGAGAAGTATATATTTGGTAACTGTGTATATCAAATGCAGGTCACTTGTTTACAGTATGACTTCAATTTTGCAATAACTTATTCAGTTATTCAGCGTTTAGTGGCTTCTTAAGAGAATTTTGTAGTTGTTAGAGCTAAGATGCAGCTACATTGTGGTTGCAGCACGAATGAGTCGGCTTGACTGGGATAGGACCACGCTCTCTCAAAATACCAACGTATAATAGCATCTTAATGGTGTTGTGTTTTGTATGGTGAGAGTAGAGAACCCTTTTAACTGGAAACGAGACATTCCATCTCAGTGCCCAGGGCTGGCAACGCATCTGCATTTTTATTTTTAATTGAGGATAAATGTAGATATCTACGGGTCACAATATCCACTTACCATCAGGTGAACTGTATGCTCAGTTATCAGCCGTAGTCTATAAAAAAAATCCATTGGTTGTAGAATGAGGTGACATCTGGGAAACTGAAACAGAAGATTGGAAGCAGCATCTGCCAGAAAATAACTTAAAATACGAGTAATTCAAAAAATATCCCGCTTGCCAAGCGTGACAACAAATATCCCCTGTGTGAGGCAATAGTCTATGTTCAATAGGTCTTTAGTAAAGGAAAATCGTGTGTTATGTTATGCACGCTGGAGGTCTTGGTGTTAAGTCTTAGTAGCGATCATTTGGCTGATCCCACAGCGAGGTATCATAAGTAACAAACACATGCTGTTTTATAATTGCAATGACCTGAGTTTCCGTTGTTCATTATGTATACGAAACGTGTCACTACGCTACACACCCTAGCGAACGCTTATAGAAAAGAATAGAATTATTTTAATTCAATAAAGATAACAATAATACTATTTGAAAGGCATTTATGCTTTACTACTAGTCCCAGAAAATACCTCTAACTTGGGAAAAACTACCGAAAAAACTCAGTGGGACTTATTTCAAACAACATGTGATTTAATATGTTGTGGAATTAAATATGGAATAGAAACAGGAGTCTAAATTCAATTCTATTCAATTTATTCTCTATTGTTGTTACACAATAATATTACATTTGCCATAGATACTCGTACATAGTATAGAGTCTAGAGGTCTTAATTATAAAATAATAGTTCAAAACAAGAACCCTGCAAGGGCACTGTAAATATTGGCAGTTAATTAATATTATTATTACTTTGACATTATAACATACTCCCTATCCATTTTGACGCTCTTGCAAGTGATGATATTAGTCGTAAAAAGATTATTCCCTTACTTGATATATTAACACCTACTATTACCTTTATCCTAAATGTTTCTATATCCACAACCTCCTTTCCTTCTCAATGGAAAGATGCTCAAATCATTCCTTTGCCAAAAAAAAGTTAATCCTTCGAGTTATTCCGTGTATCATCCTATTTGAATTCTTCCTTTTCTGTCCAAAGTCCTAGAACGTCTTGTCCAACACCAATTAAATTTACTTTACACAAAAATGACAAACTTAATTCATATCAATCCGGATTTAGGCCAGGACACAGTACGACTACAGCATTATTAAAAATCCGCAAAAAATAAGTTTCTGTTGACACCGCAAGCACATATGTACCATGCATGTGTAAGTCACATGATGGTGTTACTGGATTTCAGCAATGTTTTCAATGATGTAAATCATGATATACTAATTGGTGCACTGCGTTCTCTTAACATATCTCCAACTGCAATTGCCTGGTTTCGTAGTTAATTATATGGACGCCGCCAACGGGATCCGAACAGGATACAAGACAGAATCTCTTCATGGCTTGATACTGTTGCTGGCGTTTCACAAGGTGGCGTGTTATCTCCTCTCTTATTTGCACACTTCATAAATTCCATTACCTCCAGAATATCTTCTTTCTACCACTTGTATGCTGATGATCTCCAGATATATCTACTAACCACCGTAGAGGATCTGCCAAAAGTAATTTGTGATATAAACAAGGACCTAGCATTGGGTTTTTTTTTCGTTTTTTTTTGTTGGTTGTGTTTTGTTCTCAATTTTTTTTTTTTCTTTTGTTTCCTTGTTTATCTTTTGGGTGTGATGTATTCTTAACTGGATGTATGGGTTGACTGTTAATCCGATTAAATCTCAAGCTATAATTATTGGTAGTTCAAGAATAATCTCCAAATTAAATAAAACTTAATTAAATCCCATGACATTTAATGGTGTTCAAATCTCTTATAAGGACGTAGTGAAAAACTTGGGAATCTTTCTTGGTCTCCTCAAAACAACGCAGTGTCTCGTAAAATGTTTCCAGCCTCTGGTTTACTCCGAAGAATGAACTACTTCGAACCCATCTCCACCAAAATTATGCTTGCCCAATCTCTACTGCTCCCAAACCTCGATTATGCTGGCGTAAGTTATCTAGACATTACCGTATAAAGTTCATATTTGGAATACCGCATTAGGCTCAAGTGGTTTCCAATCCGTCTTCGTCGGAATACTCATATTCTTTCTGCACTCTACTAAGTTTTATTTAATATATCAAGTTCTCCCTACCCTAAAGAACTTTCCCTTCGATCCTTAGAAAACCTTTCCCTTCTATGTCCAATGCACCCTTATACTTTTTACAGTAAATCTTTTTCAGTTTTGGAGTGAAGCTTTGGAATTCTTTACCATCAACTATAAAACGTGCACAAACAATTGACTCCTTTAGAAACCAAGTTAAAAACATTATCTTTCCTTCTAAATTCTCCCTCCCCCTTTTAACCTTTCCTGACGTTTTATGATCACAGGTCTGTCAATTAAGTAAATTCCGACATTTTTATTAATTACTCTTATATTTTAGATGATAATATTATCTATCATGCACTCTACCCTTAAATTAACTTTTTACTTATTTTTATTTTCTATTTAGGTTGTCTGGAAGAAATTTCTGCATAGCAATAAGACCGCCTTTTGTTTTTCTCTTTGTTTCTTGTTACATTATTTGTTTTATTAGTGTACAATAAAGGTTATTGCATTATACAATACGTATTGCATTTTTTATAAACTTAACATTAAATATATTTAAAATTAATTGAAACAATAACAAGATTATAAAAAGGTAGAAAAAAAACTTTTAATTTATTCCTAGTTCCTCCTTAATCACAAAAAATCTGCAACGAGTAACGTTTTTTTCTGATTATATTTATTAATTTAATTTTTGATTTATTATGCTTTAAACATTTCTAATACATACATTTTGAAATTTTATTATATATTTTCATTTATATTGCGTAGGGGTCGGTATTTACGATTGGTAATTTTGACGTAACTGTGGTTAATTTTATTTTAGGGTCGTAAATTTTTAGGGCCAAAATATTTAGGAAACTAGTCGATATTTTTTCTACTTGGCCGCAATTTTTAAAGTAATTTCTACAACTTATCATCGAATCTGTATTTGCAAGTATGCGAATACATTTTTTCTTAATAATAATTTTTGGTCAATTAAAATTTTAAACTTAATTAAATACAGGTACATATTTTCTGGGACTTCGTTGTATATGCATAAATACCATGCCCCATAAAGGAATTCCTTACCTAATTATTACTAGCTTGTGCTGTTTCCAATTGTTTACGAATTGTTCATCACTATTTTTAATATAGCTATCAACACACATACTGGATTCGATACTAGTATTGATAATAATAGCAAGTCGAAGTGCGATTGAATTTGTTATAGATTAACTTTGATAGGAATCCCCCACATATCTGCAGCTTAATATGAATAGTGTTAAAATAATTTAAAATATTTCTCAGGGCGTATTAAATAATGCTACACTTTAGAACATACCTATGTTTTAAACTGGGTCAAGCGGATTGGCGTTCGCAAATCAAATAGTTCACACACGTGACATAATACGAACCCTTAACAGTACTCTAAATATTTGATTTCGTAGAATTTGAGGTGTCATTTGTCGGGTACAAAAAACTTTTATAATATATTCCTTTTTCAATTCTAATGAAATTTATGACGAATATAGTAAAGAATTTAGAATAAATAACATATGCAGTGTAAGGTATTGTGAATTTGAACGTCCGTGATCATACTTACCGTTAAAGCACTACAGTCTATTAAAGTCTAGTGCTGAATATCGGCCTAACTCATAGATTGTATCATAGAGGGGATGTTTGCCACAGTTGCCACGCTTGGCAAGCGGGTTGGCAACCGTAGTTTTTAATTTTTAGTCGTAACATATGCAGTGTAAGGTATTGTGAATTTGAACGTCCGTGATCATACTTACCGTTAAAGCACTACAGTCTATTAAAGTCTAGTGCTGAATATCGGCCTAACTCATCGATTGTATCATAGAGGGGATGTTTGCCACAGTTGCCACGCTTGGCAAGCGGGTTGGCAACCGTAGTTTTTAATTTTTAGTCGTTATTAGGAAGACGCTGCCACCTATCTCCTGATTTGTTTCCCCCTGTTGCTTTTTACGACACCCTCGTGATGATATGGAGTAGTGGATATGTAATAATATCCACTACACGGTATGGGTCAGTTCGCACAGAGACCCGACGCGACGCTACGATGCTGGAAGAGTCAAATGGTTTCGCACCACGCAGCACCGCTTAGATACATCGCGACGTCGCGAGGCGCATTGTGTAGTCGCTGGAAGCACACCGCCTTTGCACGCTGCGTCTACGCCCCAAGTCAACTCGAGCGCAGCACGGCGTAGTCGCCAGTATTAGTAATCGCAGTGGAGGGTCGACCTGTAGAATTTCATCATGTGTAGCAACACGGCCACGACCAAATTCTGCGTACCAACGCATTACTATGCTCAAATAAGATGTTTCCCCCCCCAAAAGCATTTTGAAAACGAATTATGATGACATTATGTAATCTTGCGGTGAGAGTGGGTTTTCAAAATCATAAAAGTTGTCTGCTGAACAAAGGTCTTTTCAAGAATATGTCACGCTGGATAGGCGCGTTGATAAGCTCAGAGTCGACATATCACCATGCCGGCATCACCAGTCTTTGCAATTTATATTTGGTAACTTTGAGTAACTTTCGCGTTATTTCTCGAGTCAGAGTCAGAACATTGTATCGTTTGCATGTTTTGTTGTTTGAGGTTGACATTACGAAAAAGGTTCAAATATCATGTCTTATACTCCCCATATATCTAATAAAATATTATTTTCAGTTTCAAGCGAGAACTAATTTCAACATCTACATAGATATAACTATAATCTATCGAATACTAAAGTCACCACGAAGCGGAAATCCCAATAGTTTTGTTTAATTAATTAAAAGCCTTATTCGCGGATAGATGCAGAGTTCACAACCACATTTGTAAAGGCGAGCGACACTATGATCTAAACAAACATAATTTAATATTCATGTATTATTCATATTTTATAATATTCATGTATTTAATTAAATATAACTGCGTAATTTATAAAGCAATCTATGACATTTTGCTTTGAATAAAATTCTTCTTCTTCTTAAGGTCAAAAAAGTTTACCTAGACTTCTCTGTTGTAGATAGGATTAGACGTTATACATGTCAGGTGGTTTTAGGATCACAGCACTTTTCGCAAATTCAACGGCTACCGGTCTGGATATTTTAAGCCAGGGATAAATGAAGTGGTTATGCCGCAATCCATCGGAAGGCGCAAGATCTCTTTCTGGTATTTGCAACAGTTTCACGACATCCACTATACATAATGGGGTGATAAAATCCCTTACGCCATCACCAGTTATTACATAAACATATTATTATATATATATTTTTTTTTTTTATTAATAATATACTTAAAATAATATAAAAAAATATAACCATAAACAATTATTTACGGTGTACTGGTTTCTCGGTACGTATCCCTCACTACTTTTGTATTACATGTATACCGACGTAACACTCGAAAGGACGGCGTTAGCCTACAATGCACTGCCAAATATAACTCGTGCATAAATATAAATTTCCGACTGATATTCAAACTCTGCATCGTAATTAAAGTAGGTATATTCTCATTACTCTACTTACCAATTAATTGAAGATACAAACTAACTTACAGTTACTTAATTACAATTGCTGTTCGGTGGCCCCACGCAGAGCCCTAGGCAATATAGGTCACCTGTCATTTGCATTATTAAAGGTATAAATACGTATTTTATAGTTTATATACTTTATTTTAAGCTACAAGTATATTTACTAGGTATATCAATATATAATATTTTTTTATCTTTTTTTTTTCAAGTTACCTCCACACAAGGATTTTCTCATGTATCGTGGAAGCAGTTTACAAACATAAATTTCACAAAAACAAACATCCAGATCCCGAACAATTACTTGTAAGGCATAAAATTGTTCTATGAGGAATTCGAACCCGCGGCTCTTAGCGTTGTAACTCATTGCTAAGTTATTGCGCCACGGAACCGTCAAATAAACAAAAAATATCATATATGTATTATATATAAAATATTCATGTCAAGTATTATCTTTTGAGACAATGACAAATATGCAAATTGTTTACTTCATATAGACGATGATATAGAAAAAGGAGTCATCTAAATTTAATATAAGACATATATTAAGCTTTGAACGTCTTATTCATGTGACAGTTCCATTAAATCGCTAGCTTTCAAGTTGAGGAGACTCATATGGCCAACAGAAATAGTAATTGCTTATTTTAACTTAATTTAATAATTTGAGAGTGACAAAGCAAATTTATGTTGCAGAAGTAAACGGCAGAGTCGGAAAGAGACGTCCTAGGCGAAGGGTTAACGACCAAATTAGCGATATATTGAAAATTGGCCAAATTAAGAGAAAACTTAACCGACGAGCATGTATGCGTAGGTATATGGATGTGGAAGAAGCGAGAGAGGTGTTTTTTTTATAGGATGGGGTAACAAACGAGCACACAGTCCACCTGATGGTAAGTGGTTGCTGTGGCCCATAGACAGATGTCTATCCTCGATTACGAATCAAAATGCGGATACGTTGACACCCGTGAGGACTAAGATAGAATGCCTCGTCTCCACTAAAAAGGGTCTCCGGTTCTTTACACTCACCATACGAAACACAGCAGCATTAAGTTACTATTTGACGCTGGTATTTTGTGAGAGGAAGTTGGTCGAGCCGACCCAATCGTGCTACAACTATACTACTATAACTGCAGCATAGCTCTACCACGTACAAAAGTGTGTCCGGATCGTGCCAAATGAAAGTCTGTAGTCTCTGTCTACCCTCTGGGTGACAGGCGTGGGTGGTTTTTTTTTTAAATTTGATTTGACCGGCATGCTACATCATATCTATTATCCCTTAATAGTATGGTGATCGTTTAGCATATATTTATATATTACTTATTCTCATTTTGTTGGTTCAGAATAACTAAGCGGAGAACGCGCAAGTATCAGCAACAGATAAGACTTATCTTTCTTATGTTTTTTTTTTATATTTTTAATAAATAAATTAACCGAATAATTAGCAAAATATATTTTTAGTTTTAAAATTTACCTGGCTTTTCATATTTCTGAATCAATATTCTAAAGTATAACACAATAAGAATACTACATACTTTTCAAAAATAGAAAAAAATTGCCCTCTTTTTACATTAATATAAGAAACTACAATTTTCCTACATTAAAATCTAACCTTCAAAAATTTTCCATACAGAATTTCATGAATGATTAACATCATGATGTGAGAAATTACGACAGACCCACCGACGAAATTGTAAAGGAATATTTTTTTCACCACAAAATAAAATATATATCTGGGATAAAAAGCTAAACACATATATAAATAAATATAACTATAACCTCTTTAAGATTTATTCCATGAAACTTCTATTTGCTCATTTATCTTTTGTTACTACGAACTTGCGGGTACTGAAACGTACTTATAAATCACCTATGTAAAGGTTTGCCGTCGACGTAATTACGTATCCCACAACCTTTTAAGGGGCACTTAAGTTCCTTACGTCGTAAAATATCAAGAGATACTCGTGTAGAAGCACTTTGGAAATAAGATCACAGCAGAAATTCTAACATGAAACACAATTTTCCCCGATAGCTTGAGGAAAGTTGTTATTCTTCATTAAATATTTTTTAATCAATATTTAATACGAAATAAAAGGACAAACGAACTTACAGTCCACCTTATGGTGAGCGGCAACTGCAGCTCATGGACACCTGTAACCCACTTATTTCAAAGAAGGATACGTATACAGATACAGATGTGTATGACCTTACAGTGACCTCTGTGATCTAAGATGGAATGCATCACAGCCTAAGAGCGTGGTACGCACCCAGGAGAACTCCTAGTATTCACCTAGTAGTTCGAATTTGAATGTTAATGAATGAATTTAAATGTATGTATATATTCCATAAGCCTAAGTTTCTCAGTGATCATCCCTAAGGTAACAATTAAGTAATAAAAATATTTTATTGGATAGGGTGACAAACGAGCACACAGTCCATCTGATGGTAAGTGGTTGTGGCCCCTAAACATCTACATATATCCTCGATTACGAATCAAAATGCAGATACGTTGTCACCCGTGAGGACTAAGATGGAATGCCTCGTTTCCAGTAATTACCATACGAAACACAGGAGCATTAAGCTATTATTTTCCGCTGGTATTCTGTGAGAGCGTGGTCCTTCCCCGGTCAAGCCGACCCATTCGTGCTACAACTATACTACCAATATAACTGCAGCATGGCTCTACCACTATAAAATGAAAGGTTTTATTAATAAACACGGTCTTACAAGTACATATGCCATAGTAGACTTCTTATTTTGAACGCGAAATGCATCGGCATCGGAAGTAAGCCTCCTCTTCCGTCGTAAATCGTACAGTATGTGTAGTGTGTGTGTATCTAGTGAATGTATAGTGTGTGTGTGTGTGTGTGTGTGTGTGTGTGTGTGTGTGTGTGTGTGTGTAATATGTGTGTAGTATATTTGCGTGTAATGTGTTGTGTGAAAGTTTTCATACGTTTCCCCTCTGCACAGCCCTACGACATAAAAGGTCTTGGGATCGGCGTTAATCCACTAAGCAGAGATGTAGGTACATGTACAAGTACATGGAGGTTATGATGTATGTATGTATGTAATGAGTGAATGATTTATACATAAATATTTTCATATCAAAATTTAAATTTTATTAGCTTTTCAACTTCAATAGATTCTAAAGTGAGTTTTTGTTTACAGTTTCTATAAGTCATAGGATATATATATCTAGTATTTTATTAATTTTATCATACGGATTGCGAGTAAATTTATTCTTGGTATAATTTAGAGTTGCGTCTTACAATCGTTTCTTCTTTAAGTTAAAATATTGGTACCAATATTATAGAACAAAATTTTTTTCAGAACTAGCATAACAAGCGTCAATAAATCTGCATATAAATACAATGGATTTGTTGAAAACTGGTGTTTTTCGAAATACGTGATTTTAAACAATCCTCTTTAAACTCGTTCTAACTGCATAAAATGGATTTTTACAGCACCACCTCATACCATTATAAAATAAATCAAAACACTCGTAGATTGTGCTGACGCAATATAGATCTCATCACGTAAATTTTTCATATATTAGTGTTTTAAAAATCCACATTTAGGTAATCTGCCAGAAACCAATTCGACATGAGATGCCCATGAAAGTCTCTGGTCCACTAAAACCCCAAGGTACTTCCTAAAAGTTTTAACACATACGTGGTAGAGCCACGATGCAGCTATAGTGTAGTTGTAGCACGAATGTGTCGGCTTAACCGGGGTAGGAGCACGCTCTCACAAAATACCAGCGTAAAATATCAACGTATTGCTGCTGCATTTCATATAGTGAGTGTAGAGAACCGGAGACCCTTTTTACTGGAATTGAGACATTTCATCTTAGACCTCAGGGGTGACAACGCATTTGCATTTTAATTCTTAATTGAGGATAAATGTGGATATTAATGAGCCACAGCATCCACTTACCATCAGGTGAACTGTGTGCTCGTTAGTCACCCAATGCTATAAAAAATGTTAATCTAGTTATAGTGGGACAGTTGCAATTTATGATAACTAGCGGCTGACAGCAATGAATCTTGATATCGCAGGTAAAGTCAGGCAGACTGCTTTTTACGGAAAACAAAATATAATTTGTTTTGCTGGTATTTAACGTTAATAAGATTTAATTTAGCCATTGCGAAATCACGGCCAAACTGTGCTCTGTATTAATCTTTAAATTGTTTAAGGAGTCACCTGTAAGCACGCTCCGCATACCGCAGGGAAGCTGCAAGACGCTTCCCTGCGGTACGCCATAAGTTACACTAGTTTTTTGATTTACCACTCGTAATCTTATATTTGAACCTATTTTACCCTCTGAGTCCTACCAGTCATGTGACTCTTAAGCAAATCAGGGATCACACCTCTAATCCTACAACTTTTTAATTTCTGCAACAGAATAGGGGTAGACACGGTCTCAAATGCCTTTTTAAGGTCAAGAAACACCGCAAGGCAGTTTTACTTTTTATCAAGATTATCAACAACTACAGATGTTAGGGCATCTACCGCGTCTTCAATCGATTTACCTGCTTGATAGTCAAATTGTGAACTGGATAAGATGTGAAACTTATTGAGGAAACTTATGAACCTCTTGTTGATAAGTTTTTCTGTAACTTTTGAGATTTCTGGCAATACCGAAATTGGTATGAAGTTGTTGATATCCTTCTTATCTCCACTCTTATGCACAGGTGTTAATAGGGACTCCTTGAGCAAAGACGGAAATAAGCCTTTGCGAAAACAAAGATTTACCAAATGATTTGTGCTCTTGCAAGTTTTTCCAAAAACTACTTGGAAACCTAGCTGGAAAGTTATCCCCGCCTGGGACACTGTTAGATTTTAAGGCCATCGGAATAGAGTGTACTTCTGCCATATCTGTATATATCTGTATTGTAGATAGCAAAAGAAGGAAAATTTTTGTTGCGTAATATTTTGCATAAATTGGCTCTTATTTGGCTGGACAATCGCATAAGCCAAGTTTTCGCCCACACAACTAAAGTAACTTTTAGCTTGATCAATGGAATTATCTGCGCAAATCCCAATTTGCAGTAACATTGTATTATCCATTTTGGTGTACTTCCTAAATGCTACTTAAGCAACAGTTTTTCAGAGATTCCTTGAATCACTCGAGATCTCCAGAAGCTTCTGTTCATATTTTCGTTTCAAATTTCTAACCATATTTTTGCAATAATATCGGTACCTTCAAGAGGTAAAAGAACCCCATCGTTTGAATTTGGACGGAGCTTTTGTTGTAGGTTATTCCTGTGCCTAATACAACAAAGCATACCTGGAGTCCTTTAAGGCTTACACGTTTACATTTACGTTTGAAGCAGTATTGTATTATCTTTTAAAGATTATATTAATTTTCCCACCAATAATTCGGTTCATATATTCGGTCCCTATAATGATTGAATCTAATAGAAGGTTAGCGGCATCAGAGGCAGCTGAATTGAATACAAAGCGCAAGTATAACGAATCTCTGGGAGATGACCATGTGTATAAACAATCTCTGCTATTGGTAATTGATATGTGGTGTTCACGTGCAGTAAAGTTTCTATAGAAACTGTATCAGCATCTGATCAAAATCGCAGGTTACAAAAGTTTTGTTTTCTTTCTCACCCAAAGGCTGTACTTAAAAGCTCATCAAAAAGTAATTTTATAATTTTATTCGTAGTTGTAAGATTTTTATTGCTGCAATCATTTATTTATGTTATATAGAGTAAAATATGAATAAGATACGTTTAATACGCCACTACATGGCGAGTCGAAAGAAAACCCACTACCCCATATTACAAATCCAGATGAACTTCATGATTTACATTCGGACTTTCCTTTATGTCCCGAAAACATTTGTGCAGGCAATATTAATGAAAATAAACTAGTCCCAAATTTAAATAATAAAGATAAATATGTAATTCATTACAGAAATTTAAAGCAGTGCATAGAAATGTGGGTTAAATTAACTAAAATTCATAGAGTTTTAAAATTTAAACAGTCTCCCTGGTTGAAGATGTACATAGATCTAAACACAAAGTTAAGAACGTTAGGAAAATCAGATTTCGAAAAAGATTTTCATAAATTAATGAATAATTCATGAGATACCTTGGGTAGCGCACGAGGTGGCAGAGGAAAACTAAAACAGGAGATGGGCAATGGCTAAACTGCCTGCCAAGAATGGCAACTACGGATATTGTCCCAACTATAATCAATCTAAGGGGGATGACGTTTAATTGTGGACTTTAATAAGCTGTAATGTTGACAATGGTTACAATATGTTCTATTCAAATACATCTAAGAAAAATGTTGAACTTTGTTTACATTCTCAAATATATTTTTGAATGTATACAAAAATATGTGTGTGCCTTACCAAATCAAGCAAAACAAAACACTTGTGCTGTTCATTTAGGTATATGTGCGTATGCTTCTTCATCAAAGGCGTTTTATCTAAAACTTTCTGACAAAATAATTTGAAATTTTGTAGTAATCAATTCAGTGACTAAAATATAATGCAAAATGAATGAAAGAAGTGAGTATACTACCGTCAAAACAGTTTACCATGCCTTAGATTGTTCTACAAAAGATTCAAAATACCTAAAAATTATGGTAACTTTATTAAATTAGTTACAGCGTCATATGTCTCAAAACTAGACACAGGCCTTCTCTCATTTCTGATAGGATTATGGAGCAGTTGGTCCTACGCGTTGCTATAGCGCGTGAGTGTGCTTTAGATTAGATAATTTAGACATAGTTACAACGCTTGGTAGACAGGTTAGCAACCGCAGTTTTAATTATTTTGAGTTTCTATGAGGATGCTTCTGCCCATTACCTGTTTTAGTTTCCCTCTGTCGCCTCTTATTACTAATGTATAATAGTTTATTTTAATATAAAAAAATAAAAGAAAACTTATATGTAATTCAGATTTTCACTGTGCCGACTTATACAAGAATCAGTTACCTATCCAAATATGCTACGAATCGAAACGGACGCAGATGTCGAAATTGAATTTTCACAACAAATTTGCCTTTCAGTAGTGATAGAAAGGAAACGCACTAATTAAGTTCATACGTTTCCTCAAGTTTAATGAAAAACATCAGAGAATATTAGTAATGTAAGAGTAGTAGTAGAGAGTTCTGTTAGACCCGCCGCAGAAGAACACAAAAACTCTCCGATCGCACTCGTAATCTCATGGCTGTTAGACGGGAGATGAGGCTGCAATCGTCAACAGATTTGACAGCATACAGGCAACTGAACAGACAGATCTCCAAATGCATACGGCACGACTTACGCAACTTTAATACTGCTCTTATTAAAGAAGCGATCGAGCGGAACCAGAGCTCCAAAGTTTTTTTTTTCATTGTTAAAGCTGAAGACTGAGTGTGGCAGCATCGTTTCCGTTACACCTGAGATTTTGAGTGAGATTGAGATGTTCTATGGGTAGCTGTACACATCATTTTTGGAGCCACACGCAAGTGTGAGTAACGATCCAAGAGCAAGTTTTATCCGACTCTATTGCGATAACACCGGTACTTAAAGTCCTTCAGAAGCTCTTCCATTCCGTCTTCCATGTTGGCACTACTCCAAAGGCATGGAGCAGAAGTACGGTGGTCTTGTTCTTTAAGAAAGGCGACAACGCTCTCTTGAAGTACTACAGACTGCTTTCCCTTCTGAGCCGCGCTTACGTGCTGTTTTCGAGAGTCATTACGAATATATATACAAACGTCTCTCATGCAGACTCGACGACTTCCAGTCTCCCGAACAATACGATTTCCGAAAAGGCTTCAGTACCATAGACCACATACATACCCTGCGGCAGATTGTATAGAAGACCGAAGAGTAGAATCTGTCACTTTGCCTGGCGTATGTGGACTATGAGAAAGCTTTTGATTCCGTCGAAATTTGGGCGGTGCTACAGTCCCTTCAGCGGTGCCAAGTTGACTGTCGATATATCGAAGTGCTGAAGTATTTGTACACTAGGGCTACGATGGCTATCCGAGTACAGAACCAGAGTACGAAACCTATCCAACTGCAGAGAGGTGTAAGACAGGGTGACGTTATATCCCCGAAACTCTTCACCGCTGCATTGAAAGACGTTTTCAATTAATGAAATACGACATTATATTTTTGGAAAAAAAACATACGACGTTAATAGAGATCCGAGTATTCGAAATTACCTAAATTATTTCAAAAAAAAAACCTGAACTGGTTATTTGAATAAAAAATCATGAGTGCAATTAGTTTAATTTAAATTTTCGTGTTTTTAAAAAATACTAAAAAATAAATTTCCTCAAAAAAAAGTACTTGAAAAAAAATTAAAAAAAGTCGGTCAGTCGGTCTGGGCTCGAACCATGGTATTACGATTTTGTGACCGCCCAATATACCAATTAAGCCTTTTGTAATCATTAATAAACTATTAAAAGGGGGACGCCCATTTTCGGCCATGGAACGCCCAACAATGTGCAATTGTTAAAAAATTATATGTTTATTTGTGGTTATTAATCGCGGTATTCATTTATCCTCAAACAATGGGAATATTTTTGCACAAATTAAAAGTACCGGAAACATAATAAAAATTAGGTAAATCATTATGTCATTAGTTTGTGAATAAAAAAAAGTGTTGCCAATCACAAAACACATTT
This sequence comes from Parnassius apollo, assembly GCA_907164705.1. Taxonomy (NCBI): domain Eukaryota; kingdom Metazoa; phylum Arthropoda; class Insecta; order Lepidoptera; family Papilionidae; genus Parnassius; species Parnassius apollo. The sequence goes on along the minus strand of CAJQZP010000160.1, from coordinate 4,440,590 downwards.
AAAAAATCGATTCTCTTTTTTCGATCGATTATTTACGGTGTCATCATTACAGTACTAATATAATTTTTAAATAATTATGATGTTACGATAATTAAACAACGAATTACTAGCTGATTTCCAATAAATTCTTTAGAGAATAACAAATGCTACGGCACAATTTAACTGTTAATCTTAACCGATCTTCTTTGAAAACAGATAAGAACTGTTATTCTTATCTGTTTTTAAAGAAGATCGATTAAGTTATTCTTATCTGTTTATAACAATACATTTAAAATAGAATCATGTTATGATAAAGAAACAAGTTAATTTCCAGCTGATTTACCATGAATCCTTTAACCTTTTGAGCGCCAAAGTCGCCTATACTTGACCAACACCTGCGGGCCCTGAGCGCCAACGACGTCTATAGTTGACAAAAAACCCGGCTCTCAAAAAATGAAATATAGATATTGGAAAATTATTACAGGTATTTTAATTCTACACTCCTCAAAATAGGAATAACCCAGCAACATGTGAGTATAAAAAACAAGTCTTCTAGAGCCACAAGTACTAAGAAACATTGAACTAATAAAAATGGATTTTTATCTAAGCAAATACTCCATGTCCAGCACGCCAAAGTCGTCTATGGTTGACCGCTAGTGTCAAACGCGGGAGGCATATATTTCTTGAAAACTATCCGAAATTCAGCTCAATGGTGTTTTTTTCTTTCTATTATTATTGATATTTGAATAAAATTAAAGGTTAGAAACATAAAACTATAATTAGCTACATGAATAAAAAAAATGTTATCAGATTATCTTCGCATAATAAATCTAATATCTCAACTCTAGCGCATCTTTAGCGCGTCATCGAAAATCAGTTCACTGGGCACCGTGATCAAGGATAGACGACACCCTGATGACGTCATAAGTGATTACCGAGAAAAGTAGAGCAATGCAACATGAACGATTCCTCAGAACTCATTCGGATTTTGGAAAGCGTCGATGATGATGAATTTTGATTTTTGATTGATGAATTGTGATGAAATGTTTATTTATTCCATGACCAAGATTTTAGTATTATAAGGCTGATTTACCTAGTGCGAATAATTATATACAATTGTTGATTAATGAATAATTATGTACCTTTTTTAATAATAATACAAAATTACAATTAATGTTTTTTTTACTTAGGGTGTGAAGAGCAATTTTTCATTTTGTGTTGTGCCATTTTCTTTCTCAGTCTCAAAATCATCTAGCAGCATCAGCATCATATCAAATCCCCATTGTCATAAGAGTGTAAGACTTTTCTTCTGTACTTCACTTGGTCTACGCCTTCCCCGACACATAAAATATTATGAATCGATGTCTGTATATTTCGGTTAGATCGATTTTGAAATCGATACACAACATTCTAAGAATGTTTAAAAAAGGAAGGTCAGCTACGCCGTTGTCGTCTAGTCGTGACAGTGTTGTCATTAGGATGGAGAGTAGTGCTGTGGTTTACTACTATTTTATTGTTATTGTTTGTTTTTTATTTATGTTTATATGTACAAAGTACATATATAAAAAGAGTGGATGACAGCACAAGATTAAATAAAACATACAGTTTATAAAGAGTCATTTATAGCATAAAAAACCAACAAAAACAAGTTATTTTACGTTATCGATATATCAACTCTTGGCAACACTATTTTGTTTTGGCGCTTTGGCGTACAGGACACGGTAATGCGTTTTTAGCGTGGCGCTCAAAAGGTTAAAGCTAAACAAAACGCTACTGCACAATTTAACTGTTCTTAAAAATACATTTCAAATAGCATTTAAATAAATAAAGGAAAATATATTTTAAAAAGTGTGCAGAACTTAAAGCACCTCAAAGATTGTTTTTTAACGATATTATTAATCGAATAAAAATCGATATCTTTTCATCTATTTTATGTCAGTTAAGTGGCAACATCGAGTCTGACAGCTAGGCCCTGTCATGGAATGAAATCACAATTCAGTTCATATTTCACAACTATATCTATACCTATTTAAATAGTCACATGTAGAATTCATTTGCGTGTTTGTTTTTATTTTTGTGAATTTGTTATCGAAGTAACGAACTAGCCTTCAAATACGACATCCAACTAGCGAACAGGAAAATTCACCAATTAACAGTCATGGACATGTATGTATCAGCTGTGGCAAGTCACTTTTGAGAATAAGATCACCACATTGTTTGGGTCTGATTCTCCACGTGAGGAACTCATAAGGAATGAAATTGCCCATCAAATTGCACCACGTGAGGTACGTATTCAACATTTTTTTAATTTATTAAGTGTGTGGGCTCATATCTGATAGTGATACATGTTTTTACTCTGATTACATCCACACAAACTATATCTGACAAACATACAAGCTTATTTATAACATGGCGATAAGATTAGCTTGTCACCACCAGATAGACTGCTACCGTTTTTACCAACTACCAAGTAATGAGACAATTGATTTTTCATTGTTTTTGGACTACTGGTAGTTTTTAGTGCTTAATTATTAAATAATATAGGCCATTAAGTCTGCTTTTGTGCAGTAACAATTAACTTGATAAATATTTTATATGTATTTGAGTTTAAAGGAAACAAATCTATTTTATTTTTATTTAGTTCACTTTTTCACTTTTTTATTTAATATTATTTCAGTTGCCATCGTCATCTCGTGTGTGTTATAATTGTTGGCGAAGGTTTGATAGAGCAGCATCACATTCAACTGCAGAACGGGAACCATCTGAATCATCTAGTTCATCCTCGTTGCAATCTGAAGTCGGTAATGTATTGCACCCATATTCAAACATTCTAATTTCAATAGAGAATGAAGCTGGGTATTTCCACCTGCTTGGGACACTGTAATTAATAAAATTAAAACTAAACCCAAGCATACCACGCAAGACTTCAAGACAGTAAGTTCATTCTGCGTAGATCGGACCATAAATAGTTATTAAAAAGCTGAAGTTACTCCAAGTTAACACTGATTTCGGTACACCAGTCACCTCAATCCCCCATGACCATGTGTGCTGGAAAGCACCCGAAAGTCGGGAATTAAAAATCAAAGAAATTAAATGCGATAACATCGGTAAAATTAGTTGTTAAAAAACTGTATTTGTGAAAATAAAAACTTTTATATCTTAAAATTCCCGACTTTTTTTAAACCAATTTCTTAACCATTTCATTCCTTTAATTGTATATTATCATATCTATATGCTTTTATATGTGGGCACCCATGGCCGAAATGTCTATGAAGAGTGGGCATTCCTCTTTACCTTCTTATTCTAACGATATTGTAGCAGTTTTTCAACACGGACAAAAAGACATTTTCTAAAAATAAATCCTAGCTAGATCGATTTATTGCCCCCGAAACTCCCTGCACACAAAATTTTATGAAAATCGTTGGAGCCGTTTCCGAGATTCCGATTATATATATATATATATATATATATATATATTTTTCAAGTATTGCTCGTTTAAAGGTATAGGATTAGGAAGTAATTATAAAGGGTCTGACATTTTGAAGTCATAGTTTTAACATATCTCTACGTTTTGATGTGCTTAAAGTCTAATTATTCTATTTTAAAACGAAGTCTTTGTATGTGTTCTGTACTTTTTATTTGTCTTTGTTTTCATCTTTGTAGGACTGTTAACTTTTTTTGATAATTTTTTATATTCATCAAGAAATTATGACGTTGAAAATTTAAACCAATTTCATTCAACGAAGTTAAGTAAGTAGAACTAACTAGTAAGGAAAAACATCGGACAAAATCGCCTTTAACAATTTATTTACTGAAAATCATAAAGATTTTCTTAGTTGAAAAAAAAACTATCACTATAGTATAAATATTTACTGGTTGTTAAAAAACTCTAACGATATCAAATAAATGTTCAGTTTCCGATGCAAAATACGAAAGTATGTGTCGCCAACTGGTTACATGTATTCTCCATTTGTAAAGTTCAAGATTTATGAATACAAAACTTTTCGTCCAGACAGTATTTGGTGCACAAAATGAAATACTTCATGAGATCCTAACCTAAACACTGGTAGAAATTTTATATAATAACCGAGTATGAAAATAATGAAATAAAATAATAAATTTAAAAAATATATATTTCACCAAATTTCTTAATTATTTTAGGCGAATGCTACAATGTATGAATTTAATATTTCCAGATTATATCGCGTTTAATTTTCTTATTTTTATATTCTTCTTAACGAATATAGTAGTAGTTCCTTGAAGTGTTATGCTAGGGTTTTAATGTATTGTTATCAATATAGAATGAAGGAATTTACCATGTAGTGTCCGTTAAAAAATACCCACTAGACCGTATCTACGTGGGTGTCGTAAGAAGCGACAGAGTTTCGTTTAAAGCGACAAAAAAAATTTTCCTCCTCTCTCTTCTTGCTCTACTCTAGGTGTATTTTTTATTATATAAGTGCAATATTTTATACGTGGTAGAGCCACACTGCAGCTATATTATAGCTGTAGCAGTGTAATGGGTTTGGCCTTACTGGTGCAGGACCACGCCCTCACAGAATATATAAAATAGCAGCTTAGTAATGCTGTGTTTTGTATGGTGAGTGTAGAGAACCGGAGACTCTGTATACATCTGCATTACAAAACGTATCTGCATTTTGACCCTTAATCAAAGATAAATGTGGATGTCTACGGGCCACAATATCCACTTACCATCAGGTAGATTGCGTACTCGTTTGTCAACCAATGCTATAAAAATATATAGAGGGAATTGATTTAAGATGAGTGATTCGCCATTTTTTTGATTTGGATAGAACACTACATCTCCGCTTCGCATTCGATGTGTGCAAAATAGCGGTTGCCAACCCATCTGCCAACCATGGCAACTATGGCAAAATTCCCTCATTGGGATGAGGAAACCCATGGAGGAGGTTTATGTTCAGCAATAGAACTTTTGTAGGCCGTAATAGATAATATATAATAGAATATATAATAGAAAAAGTGAAAAGTGACAGGTGAAAACTTTCTATTATTTTAACCAAATATTTTAATTAAAATATATTTATATTTTATTGATGAATATGTGATAATATATTTACAATTTCGTTTGCCTGAAGTGATGACACGAAATAACGATGGCCGAATACACCAAGAATATATTTTATTTGCAACAATAATGCCAGGGAGAACTTTAAAGAAATATTAAATGAGAAAATAGAACAACGTCAAAATAAAAAAATCAATGCCCACTACACTTCTTCTGATCCCAAGAAAAAAACGAATGCCGCGGTTTTATTGAGATGTTTGAGCGTTTTATTGAGATTGTCACCAAAAGAAGCTTTGAAGTAAGCGGTTATAGTTGTAGGTCACTTCAAGATGCAACGTCTGGTGATTCATCGTACACAATATTAATATTAGATTGCTTCAAGGCGATGAACAAAGCTCGAGAACTAGGTTTTTCTTTTAATTTTCAAGATTTTGATTTATACTAAATTATAGACTTTTGAGTGCTGTAGATAAATTTTTACATTTTTAATTTTTTACTTTTTCTATGAATATTATCGCTCCGATACATTCACAGCCGGATTTCTTACGGTGTCAAAAATGTACCGACAGTAGGCTATTTAAAGGTAAAAAGGGATTAAATATACACATTAAACGATTCCATAGTAACAGTATTTCGGCTTCACAACCTACCGTAGAAATTCATGACTCTTCTGGTAATATACCTAATGACACAAATTCTTCACTTTTTTCGGAACAATTATACAATTTGTATAGTAAGGTACCAGTGGTTAAAAAAATTCCCAGAGGTGCGAGGATGCAACTTGCTAAAGCATTATTATTCACTATTCAAAATTGTCTAACGAATTGTGAAAAGAGTTGGCAAAAATTATTTACATTCGCGTATTCCACTTTTCATTTTAATAAAACAATAAATAAATCAATTACGTCTCAACTAAAAGAAAATTCTTTTCAAAATTTGGATTACCCGATTAATACTCATTTCTCTCGACCTTATCCTAAATTTGATTTAAAAAAAAGTAGTTGAATCAAAAGTAATGGACGGCGTAAACTTAAAAAATGCATCCCGTATTCTATTCTCAGATGACATCCTCGCTCCTCGTAATGTCTAAACTCTTGAAGGCCTTCGTCAGAAACATCCTTCGGTCAATCCTTCCCAGAATTTACCGCTGCCTCCCAATACTTCTATGCAACCTTTACAAATTTCTGAAAAAGACACTTTAGACGCAATATTGTCATTTTCGAATGGCTCTGCCGGCGGCATTGACGGGATTACGTCTCATCATCTCAAAGATCTTGTAAGCGTATCTACCGGTGACGCCGGTAGGGTACTTCTTAATGACATTACAAAATTATGTAATTTTATGCTTTCTGGTAATGTCAATCCCAATTTCATTCCCTACTTATATGGGACAAGATTGTATGCCTTCAAAAAAAAAAAGGATAACGGTATCCGTCCTGTTGCTGTTGGTTCTACATTTCGACGCTTAACTTCAAAATTAGCTTGCAGGCACATAATCTCAAACCTTAAGACAAAATTTCAAACTACTCAACAAGGCTTTGGCACCAAAGGTGGCTGTGAGGCGGCGGTACATTCGGTGCGTACTTTCTTAACTAATTCCAATGCAGATTTTCTTCTGAAGGTTGATCATAGAAATGCTTTTAACTCTATTGATAGGATAACCCTGCTGAAAGAAGTGGCTAACAATACCCCCGAAATATATCATTACGTTTGGCATACAGTCAAAATTCAAACTTGTTTTATCAAAACCATATTATTGAGTCTTCTGTCGGTGTTCAGCAGGGTGATCCATTAAGTCCAGCTCTTTTCAGTTTGGGAATTCAACCTATTATTTCAAATTTAAAATCCAAGCTGAATGTCTGGTATCTGGACGACGATACACTGGGAGGTAAAGCAGATGACGTCCTCAATGATCTTACTCATATTTTTCAAAATTTAAAAAATATTGGTCTTGAACCAAATATCAATAAATGTGAAATATTTATTTCTAATAATTTATCTAATTCTAACAGAGATACCTTAATTCAAAATTTCAATCAGTTCGGTAGTATTAAACCTGTTTTAAAAACAAAATTTGATCAATTTCTAAATCACGTTCATAAATTATATATTTTAAACCCCCATATTGCCCTTACCATTTTAAGATATTGTCTCCTTGTACCTAAATTTACATACTTACAAGATACACGACAACAAGATACAAGATATTGATAGTAATCTTAAAATTGCTTCAGAAAAAAGTCTAAATTTGAGATTAAATACAATAGCCTGGAATCAAACCACTTTACCTATCAAATTTGGTGGTATTGGTGTAAGAACTATTTCTAGCGTCGCGTTGCCTGCTTTCTTTGTTTCCGTGCATAGTGTCAATGATCTATGTAACACAATTTTAAATAATAAAGTAGACCTGTGCTTTGCTGCGGAGGCAAGGCAAACTTGGCTAACGCTCTGTCTCGGCAAAAATGTCCCATTGGAAGTTAACCAACAAGAACAGTGGGATATTCCGTTGGTACGGAGTGTCCAGAAAAATTTATTTCAAAATCTCTACAGTCAACAAGATCAGGCTCGCCTTCTAGCTGTTTCGACTAAGTAATCTAGCCACTGGGGTTACATGCTCTACCATAAAGTAATCTCGGCACATTGCTTGATGGGGAAAGCTTGCGCATCGCCGTAGGAATCCGACTAGGAGTGGCAATTTGTCAACCTCACCAGTGCCCCTGTGGTAGCAACGTCGATGAGTTTGGGCTCCATGGACTTTCATGCAAGAAAAGTGCAGGTAGGTTTTCCCGTCACGGTTCTTTGAACGAAATCATCGGAAGGGCTCTTGTCTTCATAAATATCCCCTCGGTTTTAGAGCCTTGCGGGATATTTAGAGACGATGGCAAGAGACCCGACGGTATGACTTTGGTCCCTTGGGAGAGAGGTAAAGCCCTAGTATAGGATGCTACTTGCGTTGACACTTTAGCGGCCTCTCATCTCAGGGGTACCTCTTTTAGAGCCGGGTCGACATCAGAGGTAGCCGAATTTAGTAAATGGCGCAAATGTGAGTCTTTGAGAAATGACTACATATTTGTGCCATTTGCTGTAAAGATTATCGGTCCGTGGGGTCCACGTGCAGTGAAGTTTCTAAAGGAACAGTATCCACGACTGGTCGTCGCTGCTGGTGATAAGAGGGCTGGTTCTTTCCTCGCTCAAAGGCTAAGTATAGAGCTATTCAGCGAGGAAACGCAGCCAGCGTTCTTGGCACTTTACCACGGGGAGCAGGTCTTTTTGACTATTTAAATTTTTAGTTTTAGATCTTCTATATTATAGTTTCTTCTTTTTATATTGTATATAATTAGTTTTAATCGTAAATATTATAATTTTAATTATTATTATAGAATATAGAATCACCTGGATTTAGCCTGTGTCCACTTATAGGACGTAAAAGGCCCAGCTTTAATTTTTTTGTATCCCAAGCAGACACTACATATGCTCTAAAACCTCAGAAATGAGAGGAACACTTCAAACACAAGATTTAATTGTCTCATAAAGAGAGGGTAATTTCTGCTGTGTTTCGCATGATGACAGACAGTTTTTACTGGTAACGAAGTACAATATTTTGGTCTTCAAAGGCGACTATGATTAAGAATAAATATACATGATTATTAAAACAGATTTGATTCTTAATCTAAACCCATTGATACCGTAGGAGGTATCAATGGGTTTTAACTTCCACTTACCATCGGGTGAACTGTGTGCTCGTTTATCATCCTTATTTCATAATATATTAAAAGCTTTAACTGCGTGTTCATTAATAAAACACCTTTAATTTAACGTTATCAACAGGGGAAAAATATTTTTCTTTTTAGCGAATTTTCATTTATTATTTGACTGCATTCACAAATATTACCCTGATTTTTAATTTCATGTTTTAATTTTATTTTTGTCGCATGTCATTGAATTAAAACACTGGATGTAATTGTTAAAAATAAGTTCAAATAGTTTTTTTTTAAGGATTCGTATTATTGCTGTATAATTTTACCAAACTTTTGTCTTATATAATTTATTAAGTTACATATTATATTGTTCATATACATACGACGTTACGAATATGACATTCGATGTTAAAAATGTAGATGAAATAACTATCTCAATAATAATGGTATCAAGGGTCTCGTAAATAACGTTTGAATAGTTATAATGCAAACTAGTGAGCAGTAATTCTATCGTGACACCTGCAAAATCTCAAGGCGTCATATAATTCATGTAGACGATAGATCGTCCAACAAAATATTGTGATTGAACGATATTAAGCACCACCTACTTACTATTCGTAGCAATTGATACAACGATGTGGGGAGTGTTGATATATGAATAATGTTTGATTGTCGTTTCATTTTCTTTTATTACAAGAAAGTTACCTATTGTGTAATAAGTACAAGTTGAGAATCTTCGATGTATGTTTGTTTGTCTGTCAATCTGTCTGTCATAGAGGTTCTTCTTAGAAACAACAGCTACACGAAGTGGCTGATGCTCTAAAATCGCCAACACAGGTTGTTATTTTTATATAAAACTTTTGATCTACTTTAAATTAAGATTACTCTCAACAGCATCATAACATATGTTCGAGTCGAGATCAAGAGAGAAATAAAATTTTTATTTTGACATAAAAATCATAGATCAAGTAGCCGGATTCCGAATCCCAGTGCAATGTGTCTCTCTCTCTCTCTTTCTACTGCTTCAATCTCTTTTTCCTGATTTAGGATCTTCTCGTCAGCCCTCAGGGTGCGTGCATTAAATGTTGCTAGGTCGAGTCCTTTTAGGTGGCAACCGAACCTCCACCGGAGATTTTTAACATCTTCTATCCCGCCGTTACTATTATCGCTACCTTAGCCAAGAATAGTGGGGCCGCCGGGGAATAGAAGCCGTTTCTTTGCGTCGTTACTCAGGGGAAGATGTTTGTCACAGTTACCAGGTTTGGCAAGCGGATTGGCAACCGTAGTTTTTTATTTAAATTTTACTGTTATCAGAAAGATGCTGCTGCCCTTTTCGTCAGTTGTTGGGCGGCAATCGACACTTACCATGAGATGGTGATCGTTCACCTCCTCGTCAATAAATTAAACATTTTATATTTTAAGTTTTCTTTCACCGCCGAGCACGTTGTAAATCAGCACTTAAATTGCAATTAACAATATCATTGGTGCCGGCGGGGATCGAACGTTAACCATCTGAGCTACCACGGCTTATTTTACTACATTTTAATTATGAGCTTACTTCACGTAGTTATAAGATTTTACGTCTAGACGTTCAACAAGTAACTTTTTAATTTGGTTGTTTTTTAGATGGGTACTGCCGATTGCGATTGAAATATGAAACGGGCTCACCCACTGTGATTATAATTTAGACCTCCATCAGACATTCATTATAGGGGTTTGTTATTTTAGTTTGTAACATGTTAAAAGAAATTCTGTAGATTATTTAGTAAAAAGTAATTTCTTTTTAAATTTTGTACTAAAAAAAATAATATTTTTCCAATCCGATTCTGAGATATAAGTTCAAAATTTCAAGTCTGTAGATAGCATCAGGAAGTGATAGAAATTTAAGTTGTAAGATGTAAGAGAGACAGACAGACAGACGAACAAGGAAGTGACTTAATAAAAACGTATAACTTTTGTAAAGATATTATATTAAATCACATTAATCTTTACTCGTCTTTTTACGTTAATTTTATTGCAGTAACAAAAAGTGTAAGAAAAGAAACGATAAATCTTTTCCACAAAAGAAATGTGTAATTTGCGATTGCCGACGAGAGTTTAATCTCAAGGAAGACACTTAATCACGTAGTAGCATGTCAAATTTCGTACGCATTCAAAATCTTTATCAGAAAACAACAAGATTTTTTTTGTCCATTTTCCTTTGTCTTAGTTTTACTATACTTGGAAAATACATATGTGTATACAAATTAAATTGAACTATCTGTCTGTAATAGCGTAGCGAAATAACTGCCATATGGAGCTCAGGGGGTTACTTTATTATTTGTATATATATATATATATATCCTATACGAGCAATTCTTGTATATATATTTATATATCAATCGAATATTATCGGAATCTCGGAAACGGCTCCAACGATTTTCATAAATATAAGAAGGTAAATTTTGACACTGTGTTAATGATCGTCATAGCTCAAGTGCATATCGAGCGGTCGCGAAATCGTAATGCCTTGGTTGACGTCCTGTCTTCGATCTGACTTTTTTCCTTTTTTTTTCAAGTTCCCTTCTTTTGTGAGAAAATCTATTATTTCGAGCCCTTTTTTTTAGTATTTTTAAAAAATACGAAAATTTTAACTAAACTAATTACACTCATGATTTTTTATTCAAATAACCAGTTCAGTTTTTTCTATTATGTGAATAAGATCGAAAAATATTATTCATGTTTCATTAGTATGTAATTTGTATCTAAATGTAATTACAAAAAAAAAAACGAGCAAAGCTCTGTTTTTTTTTTGAAATCACATTTATGGTACTATATAGTTAGGTAGTAGTTTAAGTACTAAATATATTATTACCTATTATTATATATACAGGGCTAAACATCTCGGCACGCCGGGATCACTCCCCGAAGTTGCATGCATCAAGGGACTGTTGAGCTTCTTCGGGGAGATCTCATGGCTCGAATAATCACATTATTCCTGCCCACACGCAAAATACGCGCATAGACGTGGAGTTGCGGAAAACAGCCCGTCGCAAACTAAACTAAACTAAACTACCTATTATTATATTATTATTTGCATGCCAATTAGACATTAATAAATAAACACCACCTAAGAAGAATTCAGGGTGGGTCGGTAGCATTTACATATATAAACTTTGTAACTTTGTATTATTTATAAAATAAATTTTATAATTACAAATAAATATAAATTTTATTTTATAAATAATATATTATGTTGTATAGTTTGGTTGTTGTATGTTTGATAGTTTGTTGCTTAACTTTTTTATAGGATAGGGTGACAAACGTGCACACAGTCCACCTGATGGTAAGTGGTTGCTGTAGTCCATAGACATTTACATCTATCCTCGATTACGAATCAAAATGCAGATGCGTTCCAGTAAAAAGGGTAAAATGGGCGATACGTACATAATCCATCTGATGGTAACAGCATAGCGAAGCCCATAAACACCTACATCTAGCCGTGATTACGAATCAATATTATGCAGATACGTTGTCACAGTTAAAGACTAAGATGGAGCGTATTGGTCATAGTAAAAAGGGTCTCCGAATCTCATCACTCTTCATATATAAGCATTATAGGTACTGCTATTTCACGCTGATATTCTATGCGAGCGTTGCCTTTACCGAACGAACCGACTCAATCGTGTTCCATCCATAATACGCTGCAGTGCGGGCCTACTTCATGCAAATCTAAATGAAAAAATTAGCATCATATATTGTAGATTAAGGAACAAAATTCATTCTACAATAATACGGATATAAATTTTGGAAAGAATAAAATTCCAGCCAGAAAAAATTATATAATAATATTAATATACATATCTCATAATATTTTTTTAACTGTTCTGCCATATATGATATTTATACGTACCTATTATGTATGTACATGTAATAATATATACCTATATTATTATTTTTTTATCCTTACTAATTCGATTATTGCTGCACCGCCTCCTAAATGTCTGTCTCTGTTTAGCCTTATAGCTGACTGCGAGAGAATGCCCTATGGCATTAAGTCCGGCTTATGTACTACTTTGTGCATTATATTACAATTAAAATTATACATTATCATTCTAAATTTTGTTACCAAGCAAGAGTAAATGAACATTAGTTAATCCAAGACAGTGCGATCTACCGTCTAGGGCTTCATCACCGCTGGCGAGTTGGGTCAGTCAAGCACTAGCTATAAGTAAGAAAAGACTTGCCCTTATCTGCATGAAATCGATGCGAGCGAGCTCATTAGATGAATTGACCTTGTAACACAAGCAGGGAGATTAGGGCCTTTTGTCCCATTTTTGAGGGAGGTCTATATTTTCGGTTTAAATAATTTTGATAATGAAACCCAGTTTAATTGAGTGATCGGTTAATATACCCTATATTGACTTCGATGACGCCCGGTTAATATTTAAGAGGTATGTATAAAATGACGATCTGAGCATATACTGCTTATTTCTGAGAGGCTTTAAAAACAGGAAAAAGTCCACAGCCGGATTTCACTTGTCTTTGAAAAGCTGGTAACTTTGTAAGCATTCAGATTATCTCTCAATAATTTTCTCCATGCGATACTCAAGTAATTAACAATAAAAGTAGTTCTGACGGAATTGAACTCGGTTTTATCACCCAGTTTTATAAATTTGAAGGCGAATTATAATGAGTCCAGGCCTACTATGAAGTTAGACAGAGTGATAACTCTTAAGTTTTATAAAACGTCAATGTTTTATAAAACTTAAGAGTTGAATTAAACTAATTTTACGGATTTCATTCCATTTAATTTGACTTATGTTACTTATATATTTAATTAAACGCGAAAAATCTGTAAAATTAGTTTTATTTTATGTGTAATATTCGCGTGAACTTACAGTCTACCCGATGGTAAACTTTAAACAAAGGATAAGACATAGAGCACCTCATTAATAGGAGAATACTCCCTCTTATTTCCCTTGTTTGGCAGAGGGTTTGGCGTACAGAATGTTTCGCAGCTTATCAGATAGAATATTAAATATATTTTTCTGTATCTCAGTAGATTTTGGCATAAACCATAATGTAAATAAGCGATGAAGAGGTAATGAATTTTTTCGTACTGCCATTACATGATATACAGATGGGGTTCTAAATCAAACCCTTAGTGTATCTAATAATTAATGTTTGTTTTTATTCTATACGCTGCAATATCGTACATCAGATTGCGGTAAAACTTTGTCAACTTATTGCTTGCACTTGCGCGAATGTTATAGTCATTGTAATATTAACTTACAGTAAGTAGCGCGCGTGCAGTACCGACAAATTAATTTGAAAAAGTTTTTTGTTATTGAATATTATTTCTGTACTTAAATAATTTCGAACTCGGCAATTGGCAATCGGGAAAGAAAAACGGCGAAATTCAAATATTACGTCATTCACAGTTTAAGGATATTATTTCATGGAAGCGCAAATTTTTATAAGAATTAAGAAATTATTAAATTGTGTTAATTGACTCGTTAAATAAATGCCTTCCAGACGTTTGTCATTTACCAGCGCAGCTCATAATAATAAGCAAAGTTGAGCTTCTAAAACAAATGAAGAATGATAAGCGAGTAATGAAGCAGATCTTTTACAAATCGCTTATTCATATGCATCAGAATCAGAAGATCGAAAGACTAACGTACTCTTTCGAGCTACGCAGTTACGCGTTGCTAAATCAGAAAACTAATATGCAACGATAATCTAAATAGAACGTTCACTAGCTATCCAATCACGTGCCCAGAATTAGAAGACGCGATGCAGCGAGAACTGATAGAGAATTTTGAAGCAAACAGGACATGTTGAATTGAATCTTGCTGCATTTAATTATGCTGTTGAAACAGAAACAGAAACTTTTTTATTCAATGTAGAATTATAACAATACTTATGAGTCACTTTTTTCATTTACCACTGGTTCGCTAAAAAACCTCTGTCCTGGGAAGAGCCAGCAAGAAACCCAGCGGGACTATTTTTTTTTCCAATAATAGCTTACAATTATGTTTACAATAAACAACACAAGACAAATTAGAAATAGCTTGGTAGCGATCACCCTTCCCAGGGGTTATTATCATCCATAAATTCCTTAATATTATAATAACCCTTTTTATACAAACTTAGTTTAATAACATTTTTGAACTTCATGTATGACAAATTTTGTATATTTTCTGGGATTTTGTTGTAAAAGCGTATACATCGCCCCAAGAATGAATTACTGACTCGGTGGAGTCGAGTAACTGGTACTACTAGCTAATTACAATTACATTTTGCATCTCAGTTTAAATATTGATATAATGGATAAGATAGTCGGACAAAACAGTTCAGTTAAGTTTAGGAATGAAGCACCAGGAATTATAATTATTTATTTTGTTGAAAATGTGAATTTTATAACATTAACTACCTCGGTATTTGATTAAAAATTATTTATATTATTATTCATAAAAATATTTTTATTTACCAAATCCTTCAAAATTGAGTGCTGAAAAAACATCTCGGATAATTTTATATATAATTGGACTTGAAATTCTGTTTAAAATTTACACGATACAAGCTTTACGGTTAACTTTACAAGCTTTGCGATACAAGCTATTGTAACTGTCCCTGTGGTTAAATATCTTAGTGTTAAAATCAGTATCTTGCTTGGCAACAATTGGAAATATTTTTGTAAGAGGTATTCAAAATCCTTAACTGATATCTAAACAGAATTATCAAACTCTCTCGATGGCTTAGCGAGAAGTTTTGCTAACTAGCAGAACTTCTCGCCGGCTAACAAAAAAATTTGTTGTCATCGGAGCCATAGTTGATGTGAAACATACAAGGTTAAGACACAAAAAACAAACAATACAAAATTATTTTACCTTGTTCTGTTTCGACGTATTGACAGCATCCACCACCTTCTTCTTTTTTCATTTCTTTTAAATCACACTTTTCTTATACACGTAGTAGCGGTATGCGGGGAATAAATTAACAGCAAAAGCCGTTAGAGGCTCAATATACATTTAAATTCATCCGCACATTGGCCTAAACCGAAGCAAGCAGAACGACCTTCCAACGTATGCACGCCATTACAAACTCTTGGCTAATATCTTTGCCACAACATTCGCCACAATGGCCAAAGTAAAGAGCTGCCGTCACTCAAAGTCAGCATGCCAATCATTCTCTTGCGGAACATTAATCTACCCCGATTATATAGTGGAACAAGACTTTCTGTAAATAAACTGATTCCGAATGTAACAACTTAATGAAAAGTTCAAAGGAGAAGATGCTCTTATTCCACGCATTCACTTTCAAAGGACTGCAATTCTACATTCGATTTACTTTCACAATGACCATCAATAAAGCACAATTTCAATTACTCCAAGCGTGCGGAATGAATCTAGAAAACCATGTTTTTCACATGGCCAGTTGTATGTTGAATGCTCAGAAGTCGGACGGCCAAGACATTTATTTGTTTTTTTCTGAAGACGGAAAAACAAAAATATTGTCTGGATAGAATCTTTATTGTTAGAGGTTTTCATTAATAAAGTCAATAAGATAAAATAAATATCATTTACAATTTTCCTTTATATGTCATTCATTTTTAATGATAAATTCATCAATATCATTCCTAATTAAACAGTATAACCCTTCCAAATTTAAAACAATATTTCCATTATTATTTCATCTGAAACAGCAGCGCGGTTATAATTTGCTTTTGCATGAAAATAGAAAACATCCCAAGAAACAACCACAATATACTTTAGGCGATTGGTACCCAACAGGCAGCGGAACTGAGATATGCGCACAGAGGAAATTAGCGGAATGCAAGATATCGCACTTATCAAATATAACGGCGTTGGGCGGGCGGCTGAGGGTCGGTCCGGGCTGCGTCCCGCACCTTTCCGCAGTCTACCTTCGGCTTTGGTGTGCGACGTGCCTGTCTCTACGCTACTCGTTTTCTTCGCACCATATAATTGCAGAAAACTATGAATTAAAAGCTGGTTTTCAATAATAATTAAATATTTTTGTGTGCACAGTCACACAAGTGATCATCTTTTGTGTGTATAATTTTCGAACATTTTGTGATAATTTTAGTGCACCTGTGGAATAACTGTTTTGTGGGAGACCATCCAGGTTACTTCTTACGGTTTGATTGATAGAGGTAAGTTAATGGCTTACGTTTAATCTTCTTTTAAAGAGTTTTACAATTTAACGATCCCTGTTCAGGATTATAGGATTAAATAACGCTACAGAAAAAAGTTAATGTATAAATAACGCGCTAATCCATAAATAATTAGGTTTAACATGAAAAAATGAAATAAATTTTAACATGTCATATTTTTAGAAGTATTTGGTATTATAAACATAAATATTTATGCGGGCTTAAATTGTTTTTTCTTCAAAAATGTTAGGAGATCAATGGATTGAACAAAAAAGAAACAAAAAGTTTGATGTAATTGAATTTGAAGACTACATTCTACTTACATTAAATACATTTTTGTATCTTAAAATTTATAAGCTTCAAGATGGAAACTTTGACAAAAAAATTTCAGGTGTTAACATTTGTGTTTGATAAAATATATTTAAATTTTGTAGACTAAATAACGTATCAACAAATAAATTACAAGCATGTCTTGTTAGCGAAAGTTCGAACTTCCAACAATTGTTATATTTGACTGCTCGACAAGCGCACAAGCTGCTGCGCAAGGACTAAGGATTTAGATTTGGCACTAAGGGTTGCCTGCTCAAGTCCACACTGGATAACTTTATATTTCCTCCAAATGGTTGTTCGGGGCCTGGGTGTCTGTCCATGTTCAATTTATGTTCGTAAAACTCCTTCACAGTACAGAATAAGTTTCTAGTGGTGTTTTGTTTAAATAAAGTCGTGGTTAGGTGAAGGCACGACGAACTATGCTAACGGCACGATAAACTTGCTTGACCTTTTGAACCTTTGAACCTTGAAAATTTCTTAACTTATAATCATACAATTTAACCAATAACAATTCACTATAAGTTATGGTAACTATTGCATTTTACGTAATAGTAACTCTTTTTTAAGTAAATTTATGGGGGAAATTCAAAATCAAAAACACTAAAATATCTAAACCGTGAGATGGTAAGATGGCCGTCGATACGCTTAATAACGCATCCGGCTTGAAGGACCAATTTTTGCTCTTATGGTAAATTAAAAATTATTTAAAGTAAAATAATAAATCAGGCGACTTATTTATAAGTTAACTAACTTAAAATTAAATCATGCTGTTTTAAAAAACTGAAATAACAAACGAACTTTATAGTCCACCTGATGGCAAGTGACTACTACAGTGCACGGATACTTGCAGCCAACTTTAAACAAAGAACGATACAAATTCGAATCTATGTTGAGGTTTAAAATATGATAATCATACAGAATTTAATTATTTTTATGAATCTGAAGTGACAAACTTTACTTAATTGTACGTGGTGGACTGTAATCCACGCAGTGGTAATTGTAGTTAATATAAACATCAGGTGGACTACTCCAGATCATGGAAACCTGTAAAAAATTCAGACAAAGAACATACGTTGTCGCCTCTGAGGACCAACATAGAATGCCTCACTATCTGTAATTATGATAACTATATCCTTCAAACCGTAATAAGATAGCTAAGACCTACCTAGACCTACCTAAGAACCTACCTAGGCAGACTCCTAAGAATAAAAGTAGTCGTACCACCAGTGAAGTGATATGGGTAAAAATAAATGAGCACTCATCATGTTATTGCTGATTTAATGAAGAAGTTCCTTTACATGAAACGAGGTCTGGGATTATAGGTGGCTTTTACTTTAAAAGCTACAAGCGCCTAACTATGCGACCTCGAATAGAATAGGAAAACGAAAGGTTGGATGGTCGGATGGCCTAGCTGGTTACTGGGAGGTATCGATTGCACATGAAGGGGCTCCGTCTGCATCATGGGATCCCTCAACTGCATTAAGTGCTACCAACGAGGGTAAGCGCAACCAGTACGAGTCCGACATATAACGTCTTCAGCTGCCCTTGCAGTCCCTAGTTCATAAGTATTTCTTTGCAATAAAAAATGGTTCGCGAACTGATTTGATACTAGACATCGTGCAAATTGATACGGCAAATTGATTGTTGACTTTTCAGTTGACGTAATTTTATGACTGTGCGTATATCTCGTATCTGTTTATGTCTCGTGAACAGGTCACGAGCCCTGAGTCCGATGAGGCTGTGAAAGTCTATTGGAGGCTAAAAGCACTAACTTCACAGTAAATATAAATGTGACCCGTACAATAAGATGGGATTGGTAAGCACAATTTTTTATTAGAAGTCCGTCTGTGTTGGTACAACAATCTTACCTATTTCTGTCGCCAAACAGCAGTACCTGGCCTGTTGAGTATTGGTCTAAAGGACATATAAAGCTCTTAGTATATAATAAAATAAAATAAGTATAAAGAAAGTACAATACTGGCTGTGAAGCATTCCATCTTTGCTCTCAGATGTAACGACGTATGTTCCTTGTTTGGAGTTGTTTACAGGTGTTCATGACCTGCAGTAGTTCACCTGATGGTTAAGCGACCACACCTTATAGTTGAGGTGTTCACCACGTACAATTAAGTGTAATAAAAGTTCGTTGGCGTTTCATAATTATAAAAAAAAATCAAATTCTATATAATTACCATGTTTATAACCTATCTGTATGCATGTATGCAGAATTAGCTTCAGAAGTGAATAAGTAATGTAGAAAGTGAATTGATGGTGAGATACCTCTATTGTTTATTTGTATTAAAATATAAATTATGTTGAGCTCTGAGAGAGCTGTCATGCTTCAATCCCTTGTCA
Organism: Parnassius apollo; assembly: GCA_907164705.1. Lineage (NCBI taxonomy): Eukaryota > Metazoa > Arthropoda > Insecta > Lepidoptera > Papilionidae > Parnassius > Parnassius apollo. The sequence continues at coordinate 4,421,026 of CAJQZP010000160.1, read as the reverse complement.
TAATAAACGAATAGAAAAAGGTTTTGCATTATTGACGATCAGTATCTATCATTGTTTGTTCTCATACAAAAAATATTTCGTAGTTTTCTCTAGGGTATCGCACCAAAGTAGTAGCTACGACTATAAATATACAAATCTACATTTAGTAGCAAATTAAAACAAGCTAATAATTGAAAATTATTTTCAACTACTTGATTATACGATTAGTATGTAATTATAAAATATTATTAGTTTTATTTCAAAGTTCTGACAACTAAAAATTGAAAAATTGAAACATTGAAACAGCTATTTTGCTTCGTAACTATTAAATAATATTTAAAGTATACCAAAGCACATATAGTAAGTAATACGAGTATGTGTATTATTAAAAATGTATGAAAGTTCAAAGCAAATGCTACAATAGCGCTGAAACAGATGTTTCACATTTTTGTTACTAGCGGATAATTTAACGTCTAGTAAATATAGTGATTTAAACGCCTTTCATGTTATTGAAATAGGTCGTTTCAGCGACGTGGCATTAAAAACATTTACTGCAATCGGAGATTAGCATTTGAAAAGTAGCGTTATAGTCTGTTAAAAAGTTGACTTTTACGTTTATTACAAAACGTTAGATATAATTCAAATGTTTAATTTATAAGCCAAGGACTATTTAAATATATTACTTCATTTAAATAAAATTTGTTGTTGCTATCTCTACTTTTTATCGCGGCACAAACGCGTGATGAACGATAAGTCGTATTCGTGTTACAAATGTGTACCAATGACGTGTTGCGTTGATAATTAGTGTACAAATATTTAATAGTTTTCTAACTATATACGAAAAATATCTAGTAGTATAACATCGTCGGTAGGAATGACCTTGTTATTGTAATGTTGAGAGTTTGTTGTTGATTTTTGTATCTGAATTCACGTTGAATCTTTTATACTGTTACCATTACAGCCTATCTGAACATAAGCCTCCACCTTTAGGTTACAGCCTATCTGAACATAGGCCTCCCCCTTTAGGTTATAGCCTATCCGAACATAGGCCTCCACCTTTAGGTTACAGCCTATGTGAACATAGGCCTCCTCCTTTAGGTTACAGCCTATCCGAACATAGGCCTCCACCTTTAGGTTACAGCCTATCTGAACATAGGCCTCCCCTTTTAAGTTACAGCCTATCTGAACATAGGCCTGCCCCTTTAGGTTACAGCCTATCTGAACATAGGCCTCCCCCTTTGGGTGACAGCCTATCCGAACATAGGCCTCCACCTTTAGGTTACAGCCTATCTGAACATAGGCCTCCCCCTTTAGGTTACAGCCTATCTGAACATAGGCCTCCCCCTTTAGGTTACAGCCTATCTGAACATAGTCCTCCCCCTTTAGGTTACAGCCTATCTGAACATAGGCCTCCCCCTTTAGGTTACAGCCTATCTGAACATAGGCCTCCCCTTTAGGTTACAGCCTATCTGAACATAGGCCTCCCCCTTTAGGTTACAGCCTATCTGAACATAGGCCTTCCCCTTTATGTTACAGCCTATCTGAACATAGGCCTCCCCCTTTAGGTTACAGCCTATCTGAACATAGGCCTCCCCCTTTAGGTTACAGCCTATCTGAACATAGGCCTCCCCTTTAGGTTACAGCCTATCTGAAGATAGGCCTCCCTCTTTAGGTTACAGCCTATCTGAACATAGGCCTCCCCCTTTAGGTTACAGCCTATCTGAACATAGGCCTCCCCCTTTAGGTTACAGCCTATCTGAACATAGGCCTCCCCCTTTAGGTTACAGCTTATATGAACATAGGCCTCACTCTTAGGCGTTTCCTTATAGGGGCGGTATTTTCTACATTTGCCACGCTTGGCTGGCGTGTTGGCACCTCACGTTTTTTTTTGTGGTAATTAAGTAGACACCGCTTTCCATCTACTGGTTTGTTTCCCACTGTCGCATCTTACAACACGCATGGGATGATATGGGATAGTGAATATTATTACACTGCGTCGACACGATGAAATCTTTTATAAACATTTTAAAAATTCGTTTCTGACAAAGAACGAATGTTGGAAGATAAACAATAATACAAGTCCGAGAAACAGAACATAATAAAATATCTGAAATAGTATTTTAATCATAGATTTAGTATGAACTGACGTTAGATTTTAATTATGTTTAAGCAAAGGTTAAATGTAAAAGTTTAAGGAGTTCATAGTATTAACTTAAAATGAACAAAAGTTCAAGCAAGCACAAATCTTAAAATTTCATGGTACTAAAGCAATTCGAGTTTGATCCCGGCCGGCACCATACACGAGACCAAATACGAATGCAGGTCTGGCCAGCGGTGGAATATATAGCTGCTGCTTTATTTTTGGAGGCTTTTATTTAACAAACTATCAATTTTGATTACATTTCACAAACTTATATTCTAAATTATTACAAAATATATTTATGAAAACTCATTACGTATTATTTTAATTACAACATTATATGCTTATCACATCAATACCTTTAACACACTTTTTACTTTCCTTGCTCACTAGTGCTCATAATGTTTACAAGATCGACTGATGACCAAATCTTCACAGTATGCACGCCATTTGGAGTATTGTTAGAAATAAGACATTGTGAAGCAACTGACTCAGGCCGGTGAAAACTAGTTATATACTCTAACTAACCAATACTAATAGTACACAGAGATACCTACAGACAAATACAAAGACAGACAGCGACGCACACAAAAAAGAAGCAAACATGCGTTAAAAAAATCTATTGGCCTTCAATTTTTTTCCTTAAATATTCAAAAGAAGAAAGTTAAAGTATTTTTTTTTAATTTGAAGCACTTTTTTGTCAACGCATCGTATCTACTACGGAAATGTGCATGACCAAGCTGGTCCACTTCCTGGTGATATCTTTTATCCTGTCGGAGTTTCCAATGTACTACGATAAATTTTATTACTCAAATTTATTTATCCGTTATAATAGTTCTTAAGGCACATTTGAAGTATGTTTTTTTATAGGATAGGATGACAAACGAGCACACAGTTGTTGCTGTGGCCCATAGATATCTTCATCTATCCTCGATTACGAATCAAAATGCAGATGTGTTGTCACCCGTGAGAACTAAGATGGAGTGCCTCGCTTTCAGTTAAAAGGGTCTCCGGTTATTTACACTCACCATACGAAACACAGCAGCATTAATCTACTATTTTACGCTGGTATTCTGTGAGAGCGTAGTTTTTCCCCGGTCGAGTCGACCCATTCGTGCTACAACTATACTACTAATATAACTGCAGCATGGACCTACAACGTAAATACGTTTATACGTATTGTAATACTGTTAAGAATTTTGTATTTAATAAAATAAAGCTTCTTTTTCATTTTTATTAGCTCGGTGGAAATGTACTACAGCCACTCTCCCTGTAAGAAAGATTTACCTGTATCACAACGATTGGTAATCGGATTGGAGATTGCAGGGACTTTAATCCCACCTAGTAGTAAGTGTCGATAAAGCCTTAAATTGTGAATCACTGTATCTTAAGGTGATAAAAGCCTATTAACTCTTAACTTGAAAATGGCTAGGTTCCTTATGTTATAATATAAATTATTTTTAGACATAATAAAATGGATAATTTTATTAGAATGATGTCTATATATTTATTAGTTCTCTATTGTGGCTATAAACTGATAAATAATTATTGTTAACTGTCTAATGTCACGCATGACATGCAGCTCTTTTTTCAATCGAGGTAACATTTTTAAGATACTATCAGAAAATATTAACAATGTGATGTATTTAGAGCATATCAAGACTCAAGAATATGTGCTCTATAGGCACTTCTCCCACCGAATACGATAAACGAGAGGTGAGTAGAGCTAGACACTAGATAAGAGTTACCAAGCAGTGACAAGTGTGCGTGTAGTTCCGATAGTTTTGTCACTGGGCTATAAGCGATTGTACGAGTTGTTCTAAATTCATAGTAAAAGCTTGCATTCAGATCCACAATATAGAGTAAAATGACCGCTAGTTTGTCTCTCGGCGAGCGTTTTGACCGCCAACCGAACATCGCTGAGCGAGTTTTATCTTTGATAGCTCTTGTCGTTGCGACGAACTAGTGGAGAAAGAGTTCTTGCCGGCAGTGTGAACAACAAGCAATCAGCTATTAATATATTTATTTCTTTTATCACGGTTCTATTATCGGTTTTTTGTCACATGAAATTAGGTCAAACGTTTCAGATACGTTGGTTCAAAAACTTTATAAATATTAAAGATTGATTGAAATTTAAAATGAATAAATAACGATATTTTCCGTAGCACAAAAATTAGTATGTAAACGTGTTCCAGGTAACTTAGCTAAGAGTGATTTAATAAATAAGAAAGGTTTTCTAAAGTTTAATTATAACGGAATAAATTTTGTTTCAGGAATTTATTAAGTACAAGAAAAAAATAAAATTCTATGGCAGTATAATTTTCAGATAACGATAATTAATTCTACTGAAATTTAAATTATAATAACATATTATTATCAGTTTAATTATTCCGTTAAAATATTAGCTACGTAGTGAACTATTTAACTTGGATATGTTTTATCTTTACTACTTGGTTACCTTATTTGCAGTCGTAAAACTATGACCTCGTTACTATTTACAGTAAAATAGACGTGTGTTTGCATATTTTAAATGGAAATTATGCAGTGTTCGCTTGCTCAGTCAATCGAGGACTTTTTTGTAAATTACAAAATATTTTTAAGATTCGTTTTCCTTTAATTTAAATGCAGTAAAATTAGCGTAAAATTTAACTGCATTGCGTATTAAATTGAACATTGACATTTGTATTTATAATAGATATTAGTACATATATATCTATATACATACATGAACGTTTATATATATATATATATATATATATATATATATATATATATATATATATATATATATATAAACTATGTCAAACTGACAGAAACGAGGTGAATCATAATGCTTTGTCTTTGAAAATCTCCAGTAAGTGTATTTGATCAGCATTGTCTCCGTCATTATTTCAGATTTGATAGCGTGAAATTTTCGCAAATGTATATTGATTCCTATACGACAATTTAATATATAATATCATATAATTAATATAATTAACTTTAGTTTTGGATTAGTGAAATCTAAAACTAAAGTTAATTATAAATAAAATGAAAGTACTCGAAACATCAGGCTATTAAGTTGAATTTAACGTGATAAAACCTATAAAAGTAAGTAGTTTTATTTTGTAACACTGATATGTAATAAAGATCCGTATCCGCGTATCAAAATTCTTATAATCCGTATACGTTCCTCAGCTTATTTTTGGTTGATTTGACTCCCTTACTGAAAAAAAACTATGCCATCAAAACATAAATTGTAAAAAACCAAGTCTCGTAATTCAGTTCTTCTACCGTAAAAAGTTGTGAGATCCGTGTAATACCAAGTCAGTTAATTTATTCAGTCCCTACTTAAGGGTCCTTCTATTTTAAGTTATTACGAAATTAGCTAACCTAACAACATTTTATAGTGACCATATAAATGTTAAAAATCTTTTACGTTTTAAATGAATAGATTGACTTGACCATCGCAAGAAAACTTAATGTATCTCACAATTAATACGTATTAAATTAAATTAGATTGCTTAGTGCGATTGCCAAGTCAATCTTTATATTTAAAACATATAAGATTTTTAACATTGTTATGATCAATATAAAATGTTGTTAGGTTAACTAATTACGTAATAACTTAAAACAGGAGGATGCTTAGATAGGGACTGAATAAATTAACCGACTTGGTATTACATGGATCTCACAACTTTTTACGGTAGAAGAACTGAATTGCGTTATGTTTTGATGGCATTTCATTTCTTTTGGTAGATAAGATAGTCCTACTTTTTTCCTTTCTGGTACCTTCTACTTCTTGAAAACCATCAACGTACCTATCTACACCTATATACAAATACACTGATTTATTCACTGCAAATGTAACTTTGTAACTCTATTTATATGGGATTACAATGTTATTTATGCAGTTAGTGTGTCTAGATAACTGGACCGAAATTAAAAAGTATTTTAGTTTCTACTTAATTTATGCACTAAACACTAATTGCATTCTAAATTTGAAGCTTCTATGTCTGCTAGAAGTGCCTTAGAGTTTTGATGATCGGTCAGTTAGTGAGTGACAAAATTAAGAAACTTTGACTAGTTATACTTCTTAAACTACTTTGAAATATATTATGTTTGTACAATGTATACTCATACTGAAATTTCAGGCTTCTAGTTTTATCCACTATGAAGTTATAGGAATTCGAAAATGGCTTGAATTAATGATTTCTTAAATTTACGCGAACACTACACATTGAATAAAACTAAATTTACGGATTCTATCGCGTTTATTTAACTGATTTTACTTATTTTTAATTCCCGACGTTTCGGGTGCTTTACAGCACCCTTGTTCGCGGGGGGGGGAGGGGACTGAGATGTTTGACGTCCCAATGTCATTGTTAGCCCGGCTACCTTCAGTTTTTCAATATTAATTTTTTTTTGGTCCGATTTACGCAAATGGTAAATGCGATGCGATTTACGCAAATGGTGATTTGCGTAAATCGGATCAAAAATTAATATTCAAAAATTAAAGGTAGCCGGGCTAACAATGACATTAGGACGTCAAACATCTCAGCCCCCCCCCCCGTGACCGTGGGTGCTGTAAAGCACCCGAAACGTCGGGAATTAAAAATAAATAAAATCAGTTAAATAAACGCCATAGAATCCATAAATTTAGTTTTATTCAATGGCTTGAATTGCTTCGAGAAAAGTATGAACGGCGGTGCCTCTTTTTTGCTCTACTTGTCGGGGGCACTTCCGTGCCCCCAGATATGGATTAAAATATTTTGACATTCTTTCAATGGTAAAAGGATTCCTAGTATCAGGTTTTTATATCTACTCATCTGTCAGTTTTTAGTTTATTTAATCTGCATTATTTTCCAATGCCTTAAATTGTGTAAGCGTCATGAAATATAATAGGTATGCTCATACCCAGAGACTGTAAAATTATTATTACGTAAAAGCTTTTTAAAATGGTTTTTATCCTAACTTCCTGACGATAATGGCATTTAATAGCTTTAGTAGTAGTACCTTTGGGGTGTGCGTAAAACCACTGGTTATTAAAATTTAATCAATATTAGTTTTATTAAGTAGCAATTAGAATATCTAATACAAGCATAAGAAGTGCTCTGGAAACAGCCAAGTTATTCTTCGTGGAAGCATCAAATATTTTTACATTTAATGATAAAATCTACAAATCATTAATTATTTTAAGCTTAATACAAATAAAACACGATATTTTGAAATTCCGGCTGACTTTATAAGTATTAAAATCTGGATTAACATTTATATAGACCTGGCAAAGAAAAGAAGAGAATAAAACTTTTCAACACTACTCTACAACAAGCTGCCTAATGAGCATTGCATTATTTATAAGAAGCTTGATCAATTGCATATTGACATATAAATAGCATCAATTCATTTTAAACGATATATATTTTATTACATATATAATATTCCAAGTGGTTTCGTTATGTGACAAAATAAAAAGTAAATATATGTATACAATGACTTTATTTATACCAGATTTAAATTATAGCTTGCGGCCTTTCAGGCCAGAGTTAATTTATCTGAATATATAAATACATATATATTTATATATTCAGAGAATATTCAGAGATAAAACAAGCTCGCTAACAGCTCTAACGTCACAGGAAATTGATGACCAAGTTTAACATCCTCAGACCAGCAACAGAAAGGAGCTTTAAGGCGCGTCACGTCTGGTACTGCTATTATCAATCCGACTGTTAGGAGTGGCGATTAAGTTAAATCTTTATTTAGCAGAAAAGTGTTGACGGCTGGTGAGAAGATGACGAAGAAATTATTATTTATTTTAGGTGCATTTGAAAATTTTCTAGTATATACAACTTCTCTATTCTTTATAAACCAATTACATTGTCTTAGCGCAATATTTCTTTATTTAATATTACTATTCGCATTTTTCCAGTTGATGTTGATAGGGCTCCTTTTTTGACTATGAGTCAGTATGGGTTGGTACTATTCCCTAACTGTTTTCTATCGCCGAAACGATGAGAACTTACTGATGTATGAATGAGAGACATTTAAACTTAGCTCTCAAGCATTATAATAGATATGTGGTCTTCTTTATGGAGTAAGAAAGTCCAAAGGGTGTAGTAACCACTTATAATTACATGAATTGTTAGCTTGTTCAACACATTAGCGTAGTAACAGTTATAGACTAGTATGCTTTGACAGAGAATTGCCATAGATCTAAGGAGTTTGTAATTCAATACGCAATGTTACAGATTTATATATAAATGTCTACGCGTGTAAACTATTAATAGAAATTATGTGCTATCGTAGTGATACAAACCTCAAGATTTTTATCTTATAAGGGGCTAGCAGCTGAATATCAAAATCGCTATCGTCAAAATCTCTTGATCGCCTCGTGATGCCTTAGAACATATGAAGAATTACTATAGATATTGTGAAGAAATTTGTAAATAAAATACACATTGGACACCATACAGGGTGTCAGCCATTGTTAACTTTGACATTGGAACGTCGAACACCTCATCCCCTCCCCCCATATGACCATGGGTGCTGTAAAGTGCTCGATACGTCAGGAATATAAAATAAGTTAATATACGTAGTGTCCGCATAAACATATGAAAATGTTATCAAACTTCAGAAGGTTTAAGCCTACACTTACAATCTTAAAGTAAATGTACATTGACTACTAGGCTACGTAGCAATTGCACAGAAATATAAGAAAATCACAAACTACTTCATCAATTTCAATATTTTATTAGCCTTTAACAATCCCCTATATTAGCAGTGAGACATTCAAAAAGTATCACGAACGGGGGCGAGGTATAAATAAATAATCGGGTAAAATGGCGCGCCAGATTAATTATGTACCGAGATGCTGGAATAGCAAAGAGATCAGGACCGTTTTAGCTCGCTCAATCTTAAAATCAATACTAGCGCAAAAGTTACATTTATTTAATGTCTTTTATTTCTTACCTATCTGGTTATGTAAATTATGGATACTGTTTCTAATGTGTGTATGTATGTTTTTAAAAGGTATGATATTTAATAACATTTTTTTAACATTATTATATAAAGAAATATTAGCTTATTAGAATATAAGAGCCGTGGTAGCTCAGATGGTTAACACTCGCTGTAAATATGACAGAACGCGTACGGTAACCCGGGTTCATCCCTGCCGGCACCAATGAAATTGTTAATTGCAATTTTAAGTGCTGATTTACCACGTGCTCGGCGGTGAAGGAAAACATCGCGAGGAAACCTGCATGTCTGAGGAATAAGGAAAAAAAATCTAAGACATGTGAAGTTTGCCAACACGAATTGGGGCAGCGCGGCGGACACTTCCTTGCCCTAAAACCCTCTCACAAATGAGAGGAGGCCTGTGCCTAGTAGTGGGACGTATAAAGGCTGTAATTTTAACTTTTAACTTTAACACCGTTCACATTTCTGAAGTTCTGTAAGTAAATTTTGGCAAGATATTAATTATTTAAGAAAAATGCTAAAATGGTGAAAACGTCAGCAAAAATATCTTCATGAGATAAATAAAAACAAACACGGAATCTCGTGGATTACTATACCAAGGAAAATGTTTCCGCCACGCACTTTGCAATCAAAGCAGGGGTCTGTCTGAGTTGCGCTATCGAACTTATTGATTACCACTTTCACTAGGTACTTCAGTTATATTACTGCAAATAATTTATAAGGGTCGACTAAAACTTTAGACTTTCTTGTTGTATGACTACTTACATATTTAGACGACGGCTCCATGGTGCAATTGCTTTTGACAAATCCGTGACGCAGTTGTTTATTAAAAGTTGCATCGCTAGGGCCGCGGTTTTTATCTCGAATGGTAAAAGTATTTTAATGGTCTACAAATAATTGTTAATGGCTTAGATATTTAAATTAAAGTAAAGTAAATTTATAGCCTTATATACTATACCGTCTCTCATTTCTGAGAGGGTTTTAGAGCAAGGAAGTAACCGCCGTGCTGCCCCAATGCTAGTTGGCGAACTTCAAATTTCTTTGAAAAATGTATTGTCTTTTTTATCAGACATGCAGGTTTCCACACGATGCCACTTGACACTTTTACACGATGACACATTTACTGCCGTGAATGTGGTAAATCAGCACTTAAAATTTAATTAAAACTTTTATTGGCGTCAATGTGAATCGAACCCAGTCTGCTCGCGTACTGTGAAATTTACAGCGAGCGCTAACCATCTGAACTACCACGGTTTGAATCCTTGTTCTTGTGAAATTTATGCATTAAACTGCCTCCACGATACGAATAGTGTATGTAGTGGGGGGGAAGGACGATTTTTTAAATAAAAATAGTAAAAAAGGAAAGAATAGATAGGCTCGTTTGAATAGTTTTTATTGTCACAATTTTCTAATTTATATAAACTGTAAACTATAAATTATAATATACTTTTTCGTACATTTACGAGTACATAATGATCCTGAAACATTTTAAGTATTACGTAATACTTGTTTAAGTCCTTGGATATATTTGACCAAGACTTCTTGTACATTCACGTAACTATACTCGCGTTATCAGCGCGTACATAAATATAAATAGACATTTATGTGTACGTATACCTTGTGCGTTTCATCTTATCGTATTAGATTCGTCCTTCGAGTATACTTATGTATAGTTTGCTTGCATACTCTAAGGTTTTTTTTTAAATAATGCTAGATTAACATAAATATACGCCTAAGTAAGGTAGCTGAGATGTGCATAAAAATTAAGTTACAACCTGGGTGTTATACATCTAATTTCTAGGCGCAGGCATCCTATTTCTGAGAGGGTTATGGAGCAGTCAGTACGCCACACCACTTTAGTGCGTTTTAACAAACTTCCAACGTCCTTAATACCATAAGGAAACTGACGCTTAAAAACACATTGGCCCTGTTTCGAGTTATTTTTTATGTTTAAACACTTAAGTTATCTAGAATATGCAACAGTATGTTCTTTTGGCGGGTGTACTAAGTTATTTATACCTTTTATGCAAATGTAACTTGCTTCAAAGAGCTAATGTTAAAGTTTTCATACATGGTTTCATACATGTCGTCTTCAAACTGTATTAGTCTTCTGTTAAGATGGGCCTCTACCGTAGTATGGAAGATTGGACGGCATTGCTTAAATAAATAAAAACTTTAATAAAAATTAAAAGCCGAATTCAAAGAACTAAAAATATTTAAATAATTTCCGCGTAAAAGCTTCAGAAGTCGGTGCTCAGACACAGTAAGTAGTATTAAATTCGGCTAATAAATTTTATTTTTGTCTTAAGTCTTATCACCATTACCTATAGATATGTTATCAAGTTTAGGTGACTTAAAACAGAAATTGGTTGCCCAACTATGCTATATTATGTTTCAATAAACAATGTATAAACTATATTTATATATTTAAATTCAGTTGATTACGCAACTCACAATAAAATAGGTAACATTTAGGTGTAATTGAATCAGAAAACTTGCCTTTGTGTTTATTTCATAATTTTGCTCCTTTAGCGAGCAAACGTTTAAGTGACGCTTGTTTGATTATGGTGTTCGCGCTGGCAACGCAGTGACTTATTTCACGTGCGAGTTGTGTTTTGTGGAACAGAATATTTGAAGTACATTTTCTTTATGCACGTATTCACACACCACCATTACTATTAAATCCCTTTACAGATATATTTAATTGATTTGACGAAATGTCACAAATGTATGCATAAAATGAAACTATATATTTTCATTGAAATAATACTAGTTTTTACGGAATTTATCGCGTATATTTAACTTTTTAAATACCCGACGTTTCGAACGCTTTACAGCACTCATGGTCACGGGCGGGACTGAGATGTTCAACGTCCATATGTCATAGTTAACCGCGATTACCATAGATTAAAATCTAACTTTTGTTCCGATCTCATTCACGATAAATTCCGTAAAAACTAGTATTATTTCAATGTGTAGTATTCGCGTAAATATAAGAAATCATTATATATTTTCAGTTCAAATAAATAAACTTTAATTTAAGTAAACTTTAATTTAAGTAAACTTTTTGACTCAATTTCTGTCTAGTAATCCGTCTGGTTAGATAAACGCCAACATTGATATATATGTACTACCTACGCACTAGATATGTCATTCCGAACACTTACTATGTTCAACTCAACTGTACTGCAATCCGTACACTTGTTATTGTGGCTTCGATATTCATGCAGTGTGGAGCGGCGCTAATAATAATTTTATATTAAATTAGCACATATGCAGAATAAACGAAAATTTAAAAAAATGTACTTGATTATCAATACAAACTAAATAAACAATTGTTTATTATGACAATTTTCGCGCGTTTATATCAACTTACAGCTGTCATCCTGAGACAAGATGAAGCTGTAAGAGTCGCATAGACTAACAGCACTAACATCTAGATAATAGAGAGAGTCGCGCATGCGCAGTATGCGCGACTCGACTGATTCCCGCGCATGTGCGGATACAGTGTAGTGCAGAATTTTTGTTTGGAATAGCTTATCTAGTACGTAGTACATATAACTCAATGGCAGCCAAGCAGTAGGGCATGCACTGCTATGTTACGGTCTGAAGGGTCTAAATAACCAGTATAATTGCAGAATTCTAACGCCTCCATTGTGTACTAATACTTCAACGCATAATTTAGCTTTATCAACTAATAAAGCTTATTGATCATGGCGATTAAGTGCAGTGCGTGCGGTAAATACATGTCACCGCAAGATGGTACTAATGTTACTGGTACAAAGACTTTAGGAAATACTAGAAAATCTATAGCTTCGGTATACCGCCATCTATCCGAAGCATTGGGGTCACAACCCTATCATCACGCTAAATTACATAGACTGGTGACAGCGTCAAACGCTGAACGTCTAGAACTGCAGTCTTCAATCCAACTACTAAGCCCTCACTGGGTTACAAAAGAAGAGGCTAATGTCTAATAGTAGACTATAACGGGAAGAAAAAGATTTTTTATTAATACGAGTATATAATCTCTTTTGAAATCCTTGGGACTATTTCTTTAACAGCGTTTTTAAGCTTCTTGAAAATCTTTGTTTTAGTGGCAGAATTTAAAAATATATTTTGCTTGTCTTCAGATTTTTTTCTTGTTAAAGATAATCCGTTGTGCAAAGTGTGTACTAGCGTTGTTATGTCGGGAACTAGAGCAATGGTCAAAGCACGTTTGTTTGTTAGCGTATTTATCCATCGTAACCTGCGATTCTTAACAGAATATATCTGCAGTAATTTCTGTGAATGATCGCAAATTGTAAAAAATAATGCTGGCAAAAATATACCCATACAGTTAAAGACAAATGAAATGAAATGAAATATTTATTTGCGTTTGGTTAAGGTACACTGAAGATGGTGGTATTAATTAAACATCCGCTTAATTAATACCACCATCTTCAGTGTACCTTAACCAAACGCAAATAAATATTTCATTTCATTTCATGTATTTGAATCAATTTATCGGGTTTGGTTACTTCCTCTGGGGCCAGACATTCCAAGTGACGTTTTCAACTATGTACAAGATCAACTTACCACCACAATCGACAAATCGATTCACATTATTTTTTCAAGCCATCTTAACTAAGGTAGTTTGAGATATATAGGCTATTTAATATTATTTAATGTTAATGTTTTGTTTTAATTCCTTTACTAACACGTTTTTTTTATCACTGGTTTCCCATTGAGCTCGATTTCGAACAATCGATAGATAAAGCAAAATTAAAAAAAGACGCCCGTGTTTTGGTACCTAGTCTATACACGTAAATAGATAATATTATGATGGAGTGTTATTTAAAACAATTTCAGTTCTTAATTTTCCATAATCACAGATACAAGAACATTAATGAAATAATAAAATGAAAAAGTGATATTTTAAATGCGTATTTCTAAGAGAACACAAAATGACAAACTTCAATCTAGCCTGTATTATAATATAAAGACATTGGTATGTAAGTATAAATACGTAATATTTCGAGCTCATCCTCAGTTCCAGTCAGATCAGTCCTTGTTGTTAGTAGCAAATTAATTGTTTGCATGTTCGTTTGAAGTTACACGTAATCACTTACCGAGACGAGTTGAGCATAGTTTTGGCTTAGTTTTTGCATCACTTGAAATGTAGTCTTTCTTTCGTTGTTAGCCTGAGTTCATCATTTACATAAATAACATCCATGTTTCAATTCAAATCAGTTTAAAAATTATGTTGATTTTAGACATTTTCCAAAACGGAAAAAGATGTTCATATTTCTCAGATAAAATAATTTTTATATCAAATTTATTTTATCCAATTAATCATTATTTTAATTTCATATTCATCTTTCTTAGATAAAATAATTTTTATATCTTTTTATGTCGAAAATTGGGCAAATCCAAAAAAATATTTCTTGAAATTTATTAATGTATCGGAAAATAATCTCGACGGGTCTTGCTAATGCATCACACACGCAACTCTACTCCACTCGACTCTATTGAATTAAATAAAATTATAATTTACTCAGCGTACTTGTATTCATTTAATTTACTTGAAATCAGCTATTATCACAAACATCATCAGCATATGTAATGGTATGAAATGTGAAACATAAACTCCGTGCGTACGAAACGTTAACGAAAACGTTAAAATTCTATTTTGGTTTTATAGACCGCAGCATTCGTTTCGCTATGATTCATGATAGCGGAGATACGCGGATATTGATAAAAATGTTGACAACGTTCTCAATATTTTTATCTTAAAAAATAGATTAATAAGTTTTTTTTAAATGGAAGTGTCAAACGAACTTACACTCCATCTGATGGTAAGCAGGTGGTACTGCTGTCTGTGGACACCTGCAGCCGACTTCAAATCTAAAAAGGCTACAAATACAATAGAATAGAATAGAATATATTTTATTAAATGTAAATTAAAAGTAATTGTTATTGAAAGTCAATATTTCACATTACCACTGGGTCGATAAAAACGTCTGTCCTTGGAAGAACCAGCAAGAAACCCAGCGGGATGTCGCCTCTGAGGTATAATATGAAAAGCCGCACAGCTCGTAATTATAACGGCTCTTTATATGCTTCAGACGTGAAAACACTTCGCTAGTAGCATTATAAAATTTTTGAAGCAAAATATTTACCACTAATTCCATTAGTTTTAAACAATAATGTTTATGTCTAGAGATCAGGAACATGTGTGTTTCTGCTAAAAAAGTAAAGAGCAAGTAACACATTTTCAATAAACATGCCTTTTTTTTTTAACGTTTATATTTTCTGTATGTACTAGTATGTGCAGTGTTGGTGCGTCGTGAACACTTGCAATAAACTTCAAACAGAGTAGACCACGGTTGTATCATCCCTGATAACTAAGAGCTGTAGCCACACTGACTCTCTTGACATGCATTGCTTCGCGAAAGTCATTCGAAATAGTTAAGGAGGTAGCATCAACTCAGATGGATTCCTACGTAGTTCTGAAGATTGACGACTTCGTGGCGCGGTGACTTAGAATTAAGTGGCTACACTGGGGGTCGCGAGTTGGAATCCCGCACGGAAAAAGTATTCTAAGGCCTACAAATAGTTGTTCCGGGTCTGAATGTTTGTACTTGTGCAATTTATGTTTGTAAACTGTACCCACGATACATGAGAAAATCTTAGTGTAGGGTAACGTTTTAAAAAAAAACTTACTAATAAAATTTTAAATTATATATTTATTAAAAATCTTACTAAAAAAATTTTAAATTATATATTTATTAGGTTGTTATTATGCAGAGATATACATTTTATATTATGCAGAACTATGTATTTCTCTATCCGGTCGTGTCGGATTACCATTCCATTAGATTTAGGGTGGGAACAAAAAGAGTACCCGTGCTTACGTTTACACTCGGGCACTACAATCCTGTCTTGAATAGATGGTTAGTTTGCATTGAGACGGACCAACTTGAGACTGAATCAATATATTCTTGTTATTGATACTCTGTTATCGTCTTTTTTCAGTTGTTAGTTAGTAAAGAGTACTATAAGTTTATATAAAATGTTTTTGACCTTTTAAGATATGACGAATAAAATTGAAGATGATTATTAACGTGGTATAGCTATGTTCTAGCTGCAGAGTGGATCTACCCGACCGGAGAAGGACCACTTTCGCATAAAATCTCCGAATTATATTGTTTTTGGTTTTTGGTAAAAGCAGCATAATACTGTAGTGTTTCTTTTAATGAGCGACGAGAACCGGAGACTCTCTTTTAATTGATAACAGCTCAGTTACAGTTTAAAAAGAGTCTGCGGTTCTCAATTTTATTTCTAATCGAGGATAGATGTAAGTGTACTGTGCGCTCGTTTGTCACAAGTAAATTGTATGAAAACACGTCCATTAAATTCTCCGCCCATTTTTCCGCCGTTCGGGCCGGTAGAACATCGATCGATAATAATACAATAGTGAATACGTAACAATGCCTGAGAGAATAGTTGCGTAATAGCTTCGGTAGAAAAATATAAAATGTTAATACAAAAAATCAGTACAGGATAAAGTGATAAATTATCATCATCACCTGTCAAAGCTCACCGCTGAACATTGGCCGTCGCCATAGATTATAAGGGAATTCATTTTTTCTGCTTTTGCTACAGAGTACGGTCGGCAAGTGGGTTGACAACTGATTTTTTTTAATTATTTTGAATTATTATCAGCAATATGCTGCCACCCATCACCTGTGTCTGTTACTCTCTGCTGATTCTTACGGTACCTACGGAATGCTATGCAGTAGTAGATTCTCTTACCACGCAGCTACACGGTAAGTTTAATGTTAGGTTAGTGGATAATCCAAATAATTGTGTAGACATAAATAATAATAATGTCCTCCAGATCGAATTTCAGCCACGGCGGCCTTCCTCAACGGAGGCTAGCCATCGGCGCAGGACAGGATTATAGTGCCCAAGTGTATGCGCAAGCACAGGTGCACTCTCTACTCCCTCACTCTCATAATCCGATGGGACGGTAAACCGAGACGACCGGAGAGAGATCAGGCGCAGAACCAACGGTTTTACGTGCTTTCCGAGGCACGGGGGTGAGAAACACCGCCAACTTCTTGACTCCGGGCAACTACTGAGAATTTCTTGACGGAAAAACTCAATACTTAATTTTTTGGCCTGACCCGGGATTCGAACCCAGGACCTCATGATCCTCGTCGTATAGCTCGAAGAACCGACAACCGATGGGGAAAAAAGGTTCTCGAGTGGCAGCCCCGTACCGGTAGGTGAAATGTAGGGCGACCTCTCAGTAAATGGAGTGAACACCTTGTAAGACATGCAGGAAGTTGATGGATGCAGGTGGCTCAGGCCGTGCTTTGTGGCATTCCTTGAGGGAGGAATATTAATGATGATGATGAAAGTACATGAGAAACACATATTTGTAAATGTATTGAAGAGAGAAATGTTAGAAAGTCTACCGTTTAGTGGCGGCAAAGGAATAATAACCGTTACAACGGTTAAGCGTGTAAGCGTGGCAAATATGGAAAATATCCCCATATTGAGGGAATATATTGGAGAGGCCTATATTCTGCAGGGAATTTATAGATACGTAATATTGAGCACTAGAAAAAGACTTTTCTCATTTTAGGCCTCCGAAGTGATCCTTTAAATTCAGGACTAGAATGAACTATTATGGACCTTGAAAAATAAAAAGAATATAAATCAATGAAACGAAACCCTCATTTGCAAGACTCTAAAAGTAGACTACGCTACCGGAATGCTTTATCTTAAGTACGCTTAAAATATTCAATAAGTAGAGACTTGCACGTGAAATTTATGAACGAAGAACCTACATAGAAAGTTCCCTGTGATACATTTTTGTATTTATTATAAAACTGATATAAATAAATCACAGTAGTTTTTTAGTTGAAGATATTATTTATATTTTAATTTTCTAGAGTGGTTTTCATTTAGAGCCTTTGGCTAATTATGTTTTGTTAATTTTATAATTTCATTCTTCGCAGCCTATCGATCGCTAACTGCTGAAAAAATGGTCTCAACAATAGATTTCCTCATAGGGGAGATGTTTGCCATAGTTGTCAATCGTGGCACGGCATGGCTGGCAATCGCAGTTTTTATTATTTTGCGTTGCAATCAGGAAGATCCTTCAACAGATAATAAGTAATGGAAAGCAGCATCTTCCTTGTAACAAATCAAGTTACTAATACATACATAGTTTATTAAAAACATGTAATAATTGACGGCTCAGTAGCAAAATAGTTGTTTTTGCGTTGCGAAAAATAAAGGGGGCAGACGGGAGGGAAAATTGGTGCGCTCATTTTAACGTTTTTGTTTTATTCTCTTAGCATTTAGCCTGATGTTAATTGTTAAATTTAGCATTTAGTATTCAGAATTTAGCATTTCTGATTCTCACACAGTACTAGTATTTGTATAGTTATAGTTATTTATCCTTGTGTAAATTTTATACGTTACCATTCTACGATACCGGAGAAAATTCTAATATAGGGATGACATACTTTTGATTTTTGGTGTAACCATAAAGATTCGATACAAAATCAAACGTGAAACCGAAGTTGTGAACAAAACCGGAGTTTCAATTTTCAGAATTTTTGAAAAAAAAAAGTAGCTGCAAGCTTTGCATTTCCGCAGTCCTCACGCGCTCTCCCTTAACATTTCAGGCTCACGCACATATAAAAACCCATAACAAATATATCTAAAATCCATTATACTATTGGTGTCGTGGTGGTGAAGATCAAATTAACTAGCATTCAAAATCAGAAATTGAATATAGCTCGAGCTCTGGCACATTGACTCCTGTTAAGCTGAACTTAAAAAAAGTATAAGTTGCTCACAGACTATTTAACATTATCTAATGAAATAGACAATAAGGTGGCTCAAATAGCCTCTTTCAATGACTTTCTACTTAGTGAATTTTGTACATCGGAAAACCTAAGAGACCTTTATACAAAATGTGGACAAAAATTACATGAAACTGATACCATTTAAAAAAAATCGTTCTAAATCAATCATCATCATCATTATAATTAAAGCTCATCAAAACCGCAGGACCTTCCTTCCCCGTGTCGTAAGAAGTTCTTATTTGCCATAGTAGCTACGCTTGACAGACGGGTGTGCTTACGAATTTGTTTAGGGAACTGTCATATCCTGCGCCATGGAAACAATTAAATATTATTAGTTTTTGTCATAGTATAAAATGTTTAGTTTTATTTTTTTAAAAAAAAAGGGTGACAAACGAGCATTACACCATCCACCTGTTAGAAAGTGGATACTGTTTTTTTAATAGGATGAGGTTGACAAACGAGTACACAGTCCACCTTATTTAAGTGGTTGCTGTGGCCTATAGACATCTATATCGTTCCTCGATTACGAACAAAAATGCATACGCGTCGTCGCCCATGAGGGCTAACATGTAATGCCTCATTTTCTGTAAAAAGAGTCTCCGGTTCTCTACACTTACCATACAAAACACAGCAGCGTTAAGCTGCATTTTTACGCTGGTATTCTGTGAGAGTGTGGTCCTTCCCTGGTCGAGCCGACCCATTCGTGCTACAACTATACTAATTATATAAATAGACACAGTATGATGAAAATGCAGATGCATTGTTCTGAAGACAAAGATGTCATGTCTCCTTACTGCTAAAAATGGATCTTCTATTTTCATCTCTTACCATACGAAAATTTGCAGCATTATTACCTCCTATCTCATTATTTTATTCTGTGCACGTTTCCCGTTCTAGCCGACCTATTTGTTGAGCAGCCATATTGTTAACTGGTGTTAAGACTGCCAAGGAGTTCATCTGGTATAGAGGTACCACCTTCATCTACATCTGCTGACAAATAGCAGTGTTTGTACTGCTGTTTCGGTCTGAAGGGTACAGAGAGCCATATAATTACAAGCTGGGAGGCATTCCATCTTAGTCCTAAAAGGTGACGATGCATCTAAAGACTTCTTGGTTTGAAGTTGGCTGCAGTTGTCCATGGAATGCAGTAACTAATTATCATCATGTGAACCAAAGGTTCGTTTGTAATTATACGTTTAATAGAAAAAACATCATACAGCTACTATCAACATGAACCTAATACGTATGAACATTGAACATTCTTTTTCATTATTACGTTCAATATAAAACTTTGTAATCTATTTCATTAAATTAAAGGTGTTCTTAAAGGTATATTGCTTCTGTATTTATTATAAAGCAAACAAAGCCTCAACAAAACAGCCACGTTCGTATTATTAAAATGCAAATACAGGCTTAAAATAGATGGGTAAGTTTCATAAAGAGGGCATGTAAAACAATGCTCGGCTTTACGAGGGCGGATCGATAATGCGTCTCGCAACAGGTGCGCCGACTAAGATGTTTTTACAATACGCCAGTTTGCTCGAAACTAGCTGTTTTCTCTATGTTTGTTTTAATTCCAGTTTTGTCCAAAACATTTCCTGATATCATGTTTCAAATTAATTAATATCTAAACGTAAACAAATTAGAAACAACATACGTTTCATTACATTTATTTATACGACACAATATAAACATTATTTCCCCTTTATCATCATCGCAACCTCCAATCCACTACTGAACATAGGTTTCTCCATAGATTGCCTCATGAGAGGGATATTTGCAACAGTTGCCACGCTTGGCAGGCGAGGAATCAACGACAAAATCATTTTTACTTTCTATTTGTTATTAGCCAGACGCTACTGCTAATATCCTGGTTTAAATCCCTGTGTCACTTGTGTGTTTTACGTGGTAGAGCCATGCGGCAGCTCCATATCAATTGTATAGTTGTAGCACGAATGGGTCGGCTCGACCGGGGAAGGACTACGCTCTCACAGAATACCAGCGTCAAATAGCAGCTTAATGCTGCTGTGTTTCGTATGATGAGTGTAGATAACCGGAGACCCTTTTCACTGGAAAAGAGGCATTCCATCTTAGTCCTCAAAGCTGACAAAGCATCTTTATTTTGATTCTCAAACGAGGATAGACGCAGATGTCTATGGGCCTCAGCAACCACTTAAAATCAGGTGGATTGTGTGCTCGCTTGTCACCCTTTTCCTATAAAAAACAACCTTTTACGACACCCATGAAAAGAAATGATGCATGATTTATCATTCATATATTATGTCACAGCCAACTAGCTTAATTAGCCTTGCTGTTACAGCCTAGCCTTTTTACTAAGCGTCGCCGTTCAACTAAACTAAACGAACAAGGATTAATAAGTTTTGTGATGTTTAAAACTCATCTCTAGCACTTCACAAAGAATAATTTTATAATCATATCGGAAACTAAGAGCCGTGGTAGCTCAGATGGTTAACGCTCCCTATGAATATAACAGAACGCGAGTAACCCGGGTTCGATCCCCGCCCGGTACCAATGAAATTGTTAAAGTGCTGATTTACCACGTGCTCGGCGGTGAAGAAAAATATCGTGAGGAAACCTACATGTCTGAGGATTAACACTAGAGTGCACGCGCGGGCTACATATGTAACCCAGCGTGTAATATTGTCGTATATCATTTTAACTTGCCGCACTATAGCGCAATCGTCTAGGTGTATTCCTCAAGTATTACCCCCCGCTACCACCAGCAGCGTGCCCACTCCCGTGGCTCAAGGATGTCCGCAAAAATCGTCCTTGAAGTTGGTGGGCTACGCCTGTAGCCCGCGCGAGCGTTGGAGGAAAATAAGTGTTTAGTGTGCAAGTGGTGAAATTGAGGTAAATATGACACATTTCTTGCAGTATTACTACAAAATGTACAGTTAATTAACTTTTAATTGTTTTTTGTTGGTATTTGTAGATTTTTCATGTACCTTTATACTGTTTTGTTCACTTTTTTAGGTGACGAGTAACTCGATCAGATTGTGCGACTAAATACAAAGATGGCTGGAAGGATAATGAATACGACGACATTTGGAGCGGGTATTGTTATTGTCTAGCCTCTACAATGATGACAAAATTGATGCTGTGACTGGCGATGCCAGAAGACCTGAAATCATCACATTTTATAATCACGTAAATACGGCGTTGATATTTTTGATAAAGTGTGTAGACAATATGACGTTTCTCGCAACAGTAATGGCCTCTCACGATATTATACAATTTTTTAAATATGGCGGGCATAAATAGTTTGGTGATATATCAGATGAACAACCATCAAATGGAATTAATCCGTCGTCAATACCTCCTAGATGTTGAATTTGATCTTGCACGACCTTCTATTGAGCGTCGTATATCCCAACAAAATATACCCAGAGGTATTAAACTGAAAAGGCAGACTACTTCTAAGATTGGCAGAACAACCCCTACAACAAAATATGCCTTTGGATCGACGTGCTTTTTACAGCAGGGCTCGTGACCGTAGCACGCGCTAACAATGCAGCAAATGTATGAGGCGTATTTGTGACGAACATCAGACAGTCGTGTGTCCTGAATGTAAGCCAATAGACTGATTTTTTACCCGTTACTTTGATTATAGACTCAATTAGGCCAAATAAATGCCTTAAATGATAAATATTATGTTCTTAAATGAAAATACGACTTAGAGATATCAACTCTTCCAAATATTTCTTGATTTCTAAGAGGTTTACGTTTAAGTTTCAAATTATATTAAAGAATCAAAATTTTGTTGATTTTATAAACCAATTTGATAAAAATAAAGATTTTTAGTAACTATATGCTGTGTTTTACTCATTGTTTTTTTTGGCCTACTGGCCTGGCCCGTTGTGAAGTGTTAAGGAAAATAAATATTTCGAAGACATGTGAAGTTCGCCAACACGCATTGGGGCAGTGCGACGGACACTTCCTTGCCCTAAAATCTTCTCAGAAATGAAGGGAGGCCTCTGCCCTGCAGTGGGACGTATATAGCCCGTAACTTTACTTTACTTTAACTTTATCGAAAACTAGTCTGTACCGGTATAGAGTACAGCTGCCATATTTTTTCTATTGTTTTAATTATATTTGAGATATAACCTCATAGTCCACCTGATGTTTAAGTGCATATTCTCACCAATACCCGGCAAAATTATTTTGCAGTATATTTAAAAAAATATTTAGCAGTATAAATTACTTATTTATTTGTGACTTATCACATACGTATATATATAATATGATATTAGTACTGAAAAATTGCGTACTATATAATTTAACGCGATCATTTAAGTCCCTAAGCGCTCGGTGTAAATGTAAATGTCGAAAGAAAATAACGCGGATTCGATCCCCCTGACATCAATGTTGTAGCAAATTGCAATTTTAGGCCCTGTTTTACTACGTGCTCAACGGATAATTTAGGAAAGCTTACATACGTGGGGAAACCCGCGTATCCGATTTTTTTAAATAATAACGCGGATTCGGTCCCTGGCATCAATGTAGTAGCAAATTGCAATTTTAGGCCCTGTTTTACTACGTGCTCAACGGCATTATATATTTAGCAGTATAAATTACTTATTTATTTGTGACTTATCACATACGTATATATATATAATATGATATTAGCACTGAAAAATTGCGTACTATATAATTTAACGCGATTATTTAAGTCACTAAGCGCTCGGTGTAAATGTAAATGTCGAAAGAAAATAACGCGGATTCGATCCCCCTGGCATCAATGTAGTAGCAAATTGCAATTTTAGACCCTGTTTTACTACATGCTCAACGGTAAAGGAAAACATTGTGGGGAAACCCGCGTATCCGATTTTTTTTTAAATATTTCGGAGATATGTGAAATTCCGCAACAAAACTTACTTTAATATCTAAATGCATTGTGTCAGCGTGGATGACATGCTTTAAAATCCTCCAGTAATCAGGGGAGGCCCGTGCCCGATTGACGTACGAGTATATAGGCTGTGACTTAACTTTTTTACTTTTACATAAGCAATATTATATATGTATACATTTAACTACAAAAAGAAACATATAAAAATGCTTGAAACATATTTAGTTAAATGATAAATATTAAATAAATAAAGAACCATATCGAAATAAACGTAAGCAAAGCAAAAATATTTAAAAGAATTTAACGTTAAAATATATTTGTCAAAAAATATACATCTATTGTGACCAACCCAAGCTGGGCTTGACATTCCTTTTCTCGTTCATGTCAATGACGTGCTTCAATACACGTCTAATGAAAGAGCCAGTACAATGTACTTAATACTATTCGAGTACCCTCAAAACTCAGCAAATTTTCAGGAGTGACGCTTGACCCACATTATTGCAAGAATTCTCTACACATTCACTGCTAATATTTGAATGAAAAATGAAAAAAAATATTGTCGAACAAATATAACCGAAAGAACTTCTATTTCAACAGTAACGAATGATATGGCATGACAAGTTAATCAATTGGTACAAGTTTAACAAAGTGAATCAATTACTTAAACACGTTATTAGCGCAGAAGTCAGGATATTAGGTTTAATGTTATTTTTAATGTGTTTAGTTTATAATTCCAAATGTATACAGTACAGACTGTTACCGAGTCTCTGGCCTAGTTTAGATTATGAATAAGATCGGTTACCCATAACGGTAGACAGAGAGTAAGGATAATTTCCATATGACACGTTACTGGTACACCTCTCTTGCTTCTTTCACATCTATATACCTAAGCATATAGATGTGCATACATGCTTGATGCTTTCAATATACTCTACTTAAATAACTCCAT
The DNA here is from genome assembly GCA_907164705.1 of Parnassius apollo. NCBI lineage: Eukaryota > Metazoa > Arthropoda > Insecta > Lepidoptera > Papilionidae > Parnassius > Parnassius apollo. The sequence goes on along the minus strand of CAJQZP010000160.1, from coordinate 4,396,265 downwards.
GAAAATATAATTATTGTTGCTAGAGATTTTAATATAAGTAGCATGACATGATCTCTAGTCACACGGGTATCTTTGTGCAAAATACTCCAACAGCTGTCTACATTATTTCTTAACAGACTTTCTCTGATGCAATGAGTTGAACCAATTTAATCAAATCATGAGTTATAAAAATAAAAAGATCGATCTTGTCCTGTCTAGTATTAACATTATTGATTTTCCATCACGTCCTGGTTCTTTTTACGGATCTGGCATCACTAGTACCTAATAACATCATTATAAAAAAAATGTTTTCTTAAAGATGATTATGCACATATAAGGAAATATCTGAAAATTGACTGGTGGGAAATTTTGGGTAAACGTCTTTGTGTTGGCGACATTTTTGAAATGTTTTATAATAAAATTCTTAAGTTAATACGGAATTATGTACCTAAGGCGAAATCCCGCAGTTTTAAATACCCAGTTTGGTTTACTTCGTGCCTGATCAAGTATTTTAAAGAAAAGTGTGAATGTAGGATGAAAAGTCTCAAATATAACAATTCTCGCGATGAATTTTCCTTTGCCTTACTGAAAAGAAGATGTGAGAAGATGCTAGCATATTCCTATGCTAAATATACAAAAAGATTTGAAATATCTCTAAAATCAAACCAGAAAATGACTGAGTCAATCCCAAAGCAAGAGAATGGCAAAAATTCATGTCTTTCAAAACTTAAAGACGATAATACATCTGTTTCCATGGATCGGACTTTTGTAATATTTTCCCAAATAATTTTTGTCAACATACTGTTGTAAATGCATTCAAAATTTAATACTATTCCTAATCTTATGAACCCTGGTTGTAGTGTGCACCTTGATTGTATATATCTTAAACAGTGGACCAGGTATACAATGTTTCTATCGATATTTGTCCGTAATTGCGCTGGTGTATTGGCCTTGTCAATTGAACTGACTAAGAATAGTTCTCTTAGGACTTGTACATATCCATCCTTTTGGAAAGAAGCTCTTGTGTTCCTTTGTCCGGAGACAGAGCGGAAGCTAAAAATTAAAGAAATTTCCATTTTATTCGTTTTTGTAAAAGTTTTTGAGCTACTATGTCTTGTTATTTCATGATACTTTAAACAATTTGGATCTGAAATCTGAACAGCATTGGTTTGTGAAAGTACGATCAACAGCTACTTACCTTGTTTCCTTTGTGGAAGACCTTTTTGAGAATTTCAATAGTTCGTTTTATACGTGGTAGATCCATGCTGCAGTTATATTAGTAGTATAGTTGTAGCACGAATAGGTCGGCTCGACTGGGCAAGGACCACGCTCTCACAGAATACTAGCGTGAAATAGTAGCTTAATGCTGCTGTGTTTCGTATGGTGAGTGTAGAGAACCGGAGACCCTTTTTACTGGAAACGAGGCATTCCATTTTAGTCCTCACGGGTGACAACGCATCTGCATTTTAATTTGTAATCGAGGATAGATGTCTATGGGCCGCAGCAACCACTTACCATCAGGTGGACTGTGTGCTCGTTTGTTACCTTATCCTATAAAAAAGGATCGATGTGAATGTCTATGAGCATTCACTTAGCATTAGGGAACTGTGCGCGTAATACCCTTTTTAAAAAATACTGACAGTGTTTTTTTTCTTCAATTTTATTAATTTATATTTTAGGGAATGTGCGATAAGAATTTTAAACACGAGTTTTTGGGACAAGGATTGTATAATCCACATAAGCATCAATAAGCTCATGAGTTAATTTCAAAGTGAGGCGTGGGTGAAGATATCCTTATCATATTAAATGTGCGCTTGCGATAATCAAGGCAAGCAGTAATATATTCACAGTTACTTCATACACTTTAATTAAAAACACGGTAAAAAGTAATTTGAATATCTGACATAAATTACGAAGAACTAATAAATTAGTAATATTTTTTTTAAAACTAAAGAAAGTCACAAATGAACCTATAGCTTTACTAATGGTAAATCGCTAACTGCTGTCCATAAACACCTGTAACTATCTTCAAGAAAAAAGCCTTATAGCCTGTAATTACTGCCGTATTTGTACTGTATTTGTACTCCTGTAATTGTACTGCAGGTGCTGTCGTTTGGTGTCTAAAAGAGATAATTGAAAGATATGGTAGCAAACCTAGACACCTACCTAAAAAAAGCCCTACCTACATAGTTTTAAATTTTAGCTAGCGTGGTTATTTTTTCTTTTTTCTTTCACTGCCCATTTTCTATTTTTCAGTTTTATATAGTAATATCAGAATGCGTACTGCTAACAGAATTATGAAGTAATTTTATTTCTTCTAAGATTAAACTGCCATTATCATATAACGTGATATTTCTAGGCAAATTAGAAGATAACACTATAACACGATGGGAGTAGCGTCTTTGTGGCAATTTAGAACAATATGTCGTAGATTATTACTCCTTCGTTTCTTACTTACTGCAATTACTAGGTAAAAGTAATATCGGTTCAAGTAGTAATCATCCTGCTATTTATACACAAATATATATCACGTTTATGTTGTACACCTACATATTGTTATATGTCCAATAAGCTAAATAAAATGTCAGTTTTATTGGTGCTCTACCAATTGAAAACAAAAACTATCAAAGGTTAGTTGGCAGAGAATGTCATTATGGTATATATGGTATAAATATATTTAAAAAATAATTGGGAAATAAAAATCCTTTTTATCTATCTGTACATATAAATAATAATGTTCCCCTAATATTGTAATATACGTTTTAATATAGCATTTTACTTCAGTGCATAGCATTGCGTCTGGGCTAAATTCTTTATTTGTTTTAATGAACAACATCCGCTATAAATTATTTGAAAAGTGATAAACACAATATTAAACAAACGTTTAAATTAAATTGCATAATTTACGATCATGAAACCATAACGAAAGTATATATTTTCGATACCCATTCATCTACGAGCGTCGATAGGCACTAAATGCTTACTATCGTCCATAAATCTCGTAACTCCTATTCAGAAAACGAGTACCAAGCTATAAAATGACTTATAATAATGGATATACGCGAGCAGCTTTTGATTATACGCCTTTGTGTTCGTAGCATTATCTGGCTCATAGAAATTTCTATTCTAATAGTCTCACTTCATGATATATTTATAGTAACAAAAGTTTACTAATGATAATTGCATTCATATTATATAAATAATAGCATTCATTTTAAAACTTTACCAACATCATCATTAAAGTTCATCACAAGTCCATTGCTGAACAGAGATCTCCTCCCAAGTATGCCACAAAGTACGGTCATCATCAGGTCATCACTCCATCTAGTGGGAGGCTACCCAACACTACGCTTGTCGTTACGAGTCTGTCTCACGAGAACCTTTCTTCCACATCGGTTGTCGATTCAAAGAACTATATGGTTAAGGAAACGGACTGAAACTCGAAAGTATTGGTTTCGAATACGAATGAGAATCAGTAGTGAAACAATTCTATTGCATTTTAAGGTTGTTGGAGTAATTAACGAGAGTATTTTTAGTCACCAGCATTACTATTTTTTAATAGCTCACTTCTGGATAGATCTTTCTTAAAATGTACCTTAAGCGAAGTACTTGGAATTATTTAATTTAATTAATTCTTTGAATCCATAAGAAGCACGCTAGGCGGGAAGAAGCGTGAATGCCGTTTAATATTAGTAATGCTTCCCCACTAGCCTGTGAAATTTGGTTTACTAACACATTCCATACTGTCAGTATTGAAAGAGATGTCAGGTCGAAATGAAACAGGGGATGTGCAGAACCATTTTCTGATAACAACTCAAATACAATAAAAATACTGCGGTCGCTCGTAGGCCAAGCGTGACAACTGTATCGGGCGCCAAAGTTAAGTTTAACATGGTGCACCACGTGCATTAGAGTAACAAATGAGCACGCAGTCCACCTGTTGGTAAGGGGATTATGTGACCCATAGTTCATCTATCCTCAATTAACAATCAAAATATAGATGCGTTGTTACATTTAAGGAATAAAATTAAATGCCTCGTTACCAGTATATAGGATAAGGGTCTCTAAGGGGCGGTTCTCTGCACTACCCATACGAAGTGGTAGCAGCTTAAGTTGCTATTCTTAGAGAGCATGGTCCTTCCTCGGTCGAGCCAACAATTTTTGTTGCAACTATAATAGAGCTGCATTGGTTACACATAAAAACTTTTTGGGTAATTATTTATTACATAACATTATGCATCTAATGCAATATAATAAATAATTAATATAATATGTATATGTATCATCTAGAATGAAATTCAAAAATAAATATATCCAAAAAAAAAAGATTATTAAACTCGTAATAAATGTTATCACAAGATTAGTAATAAACATTTCAGGAAAACAAACATAAATATTTGAATTATTACAAAATAATTGAACATTTGTTTCTACAGCTTTGTATCGTTTGACGATTAAATCTGACGTCAACGAGTTTTGTTATTTTAACGTCTTATATCAAAATATAGGTTTATAAAGTCTAAGCTTTTTATATTATCAATTATGTATAGACTGTTTTTGTTATGAATTAAAATTTGGCAGAATCACAAATAAAACAGTAATGTCTATCAAAATTATTTATAAAATATTAAATTTAAAATAAATTTTCCATTTGCAAATCATATATACAACAACTTTGGTTTAAAAATATTAAAATATCGTTATAGTTCAAATGGTTTTGGTTTCACTTAATTTCCACTTAAATTTAACTCTGCCTTAAAACCATTAAATATGTTCTTATTGAAATTTAAATTCATTTATTTATTGCCAGAATGAGGTACATAATATTATAATGATTTTATTTATTAATGAGTCCTTACATTTTACCATTATATTAGTATGCAATTAAATTTTACAATATAATATAAGTAATTGTTACCTAAAAGTAAACACGCTTTATGAAATTGCAGAATAATGTAATTTAGCAGGATCAGCTGTAAATTATGTATAAGACTTTTCCATAATAGCCCATATAAGAGGTTATTTGAGTTACTTTCACAACGTCCATATTAACCTCTTTTAAATTTATAATCATTACATAATTAAATATATTAATCAGTTTGTTGCTAAATAACAGAAAATGTAAGTGATACATTTCTGATTTATTTATTTTTCCCGTATATAACTTAAGACTAGCATGCTACAATTGTTGATGCAAAAACACTTCACCTTCTAAACGCCTAGTTAGTTACAGATTATTTAAGCATGAATTTAAAAAATATTGGTCAGGCCTTCCATCCATTCATTACAGCCTATAAAACTTCACTGCTGAACACAACATGTTTCTTCCATAGATTTCCTCATAGGAGAGATTTTGAGCGCGCAACCGATTTGCGTCAAAATCTTCGTGAGTTGGAGTTTTTTCAACGGCAATATCAATAACTTGTTTTTTTTTTTTAATGATCGGCGGTAAAAGAAAACATTGTGAGAAAACCTGCATGTCTGAGAAATTTAAATAAAAATAAATAATAAGACATGTAAATGTAAGTCCACCGACACATATTTGGGCACCACATCTATAGCAACAATTTTACATTGACAGCACGATTTTTAACCGTCTTCGAAAACAAAAAGAATTTTTCATTAGCATGAGATATAACGAAAGTTTTAAAACAATATTTCCGTGATGACTTAGATCAGGCCTACTTTCTAGATGTTTTACTATATATACCACGAAAAATATTACTTAACATTTGGAACCCTATTTAAGTTTTTACGGAAATTAATTCGACGTTATACAAAGATTTTATCTCTACAAATATAATCGCGGTTTCTAAGAACTTAGGAATTATATTGAGAACATGCAAAGAAATTTAGGATAAGACTTTTGTAACATGGGAAAGAGTCCTTTCACGGCCTCTCCTTTGAAAAGTATTTCTAATAAGGGTATACAACATGATTAAGGATTAACATTATAAACCGAAATAAGAAATTGTACAAATATTACTTTTTGAATGATGAATACGTATTTTTGACCTTTTTTTGTAGTAGAAATCGGTTTGTAGAGTCTACGCGCGATAAGTTTTTAAAGAAACTATAGGAACGATTGGTACCTTTCTCACTACGTCAACGTTCTTGGGAATATTCCAGGAGTAGTAAGGCCAAGACGATATGTTTTTTTGTTAATTACATAATATAAATATATAAATAATGTAATAATATACACAATATATACACATATGTTAATAACATAACGTACATATTTGAGCAGTGGTAGTTCAAGTGGTTAGCGCTCGCTGTTAATTTCACAGTATGCGAGCAACCCGGATTCAGTCCCCACCTGGACCAATGAAATTGATAACTCCAATTTTAAGTGCTGATTTACCATGTGCTTGGCGGTGAATGAAGACATCCTAGCCTGCGCCCAACAGTGGAACGTATATAGGCTGTAACTTTATCTTTTGCCTACAGAATGCCGTGGAATGGATTAATTGGAGCCGGGTGAGGTGAGCGAACAGTGGAAACGCGATGAGCGCACCAGACCCTTTAGTGCTTCAAGCACTGCAAGGCTACACACAAGAATGTGACAAGTGGCCTGGAGCTCGAGTGGTTAAAATTTACGTCGCATCTGTATACAATGGTAAGAAAAATATTTCATATTTTCGTGGATTTTACTCTATTTCTGTTCAGTCATTATCTTCTGACTGACCTGTCTCTTAATAATACGATTTCAAATTATTCTGAAGTAAGATTTTCGTTTGTATGTAGCTTTAAAGTGACAAAGAGCTAACTATCCACTTGATGGTAAGTGGCAAATGTAGCTTTTTTATATCTGCCACCAACTTCAATAAACCAAGTTATTTGTACATTGCCGCAAAGGATACTATGTATAGACTAACTGTACACCCTTGAAACCGAAACACAGTCATATATTGCTGCTTGGTTGCAAAAATGAGTCAGAAATAGGTTACCTACTTTGACGAACGCCTAGGCAGAAAATAAATTATTTTTGTTTGTAATCTATACATTGGATTCTTTCTGTTGAACTAATTTACATTTCTTAAAGGATTATTTTGACAAGCATAGATAACTATCCTACATGGATAGACTAGCCTAGACAGAGCAAACGTTATTTCGAAATTCCAAATAATTTTAGATCAGACTCTATCTATATGTATGTATATATTATGTAACTCTAACGTCAATAAATAATAAATAAATAAATTTGGTATTTATTTTCTATCACATATGATCAGTACATTACAATAAACTTACACAACTAAATAACAGCTATAAATACAAACTAAATGAGATCTAGGTGGGAGCTGGTGCCCAAACTAGGTTGCCTTGTGTTATGGGATCACTAGGCCACCATTAAATATGTCCCTCAACAGAAGTGATATTGCTGTAAACACTTAATAAGCAGTGCAATTACTTGCATTAAAAGTACATAACAACATTGTACTAAGCATCAATATTTAAAGAAATTTTAATATAAAATGATGTTTGTTTAATTTTCTTTAATAATTTTGGTGTGTCTAAAAGAGACATGAACATTATACTGAGCATTATTACTAAACTGATTACTGTTACAGAAAGCAATTTATTAATTTGTACACTACATAAATACAAACTTAGATTTTGTTAGAACTGAGTTCTAATAATTACAACATCTTGCTATAATATGCTTAAAAAATATAATGTAGTGTATATGATAGGTGTTTTTAAGAAATAGTCTTGGCTATATTTACTTTTACTTGTATTGTTTTTATTTATTGTTCTATTGAGTAAAACTGAAGCAATAATTTTACGTTGAAGTAAACAGAATATTTTTGAACGATTTAATTATCTTGAAGTGAAAAATTGTGATTTCGATCATATTTATTATTAACTTAATATTCATTGATAACATGTGTGTCAAATGTATTCACACTATGTATACACATAGAGCATGAAATTTTACAAATAATTGATTTTAGAATTTCGAGAAGAAAGACGCAATCTTCTTGAGATGGTTGGACCGGAGCTGCAATCAACATACGACGATCGACATATTGAGGTAGGAATTTGTTGTAAAGTAGATTAGCAGGAAAACTTACGTTCCGTATTAGAACTGTAATTATATTTAACATTATACGTCTTATAAGCTAATAAATATGAAGTCTTTATTAAAACACATTCAAAGAAATGACGGGATTTTTTTTTAATTTTCTTAGTTTATAATTACAATATATGTTATCCGTATTAGGATTTTGATTGAGACATTAACATCATCGAAATTATCTCATCGTTAGTAGTTAATGATAATTATACTAAAGAAGACAATTTATTTTTGTATGTAGAATGGACCCACTACAAAATGTGGTGTGCAGTTTATTTAAGAATACTTAATTTCAAAATATTCACATCATTTTCCATACATTTAATTTTTTTGTTTAAAGTATAGTTTTTAATAACGTCTTAAAACACAAAAAGTTTATATGCATATTTTTTTTATGTAAGAACACACTTATGCTTATCACATATTAAAAAGAAATTTTTTATATTTGGTGATATCAAATATAAAATGGTTTTCAGATCGAGTTTGTTGATATGCACTACGGTACCGACGGTAAAGATGAAACTAATCCTGCGCTTTTACGATACCATTTAAAGGAAATACAATGCTGTAACCATACATCAAAAGCAGGATATTTTCTTGTAAGTCGATTAAAAGTAATTATGGCAATACGGTGTAATTAAAAATAGCATCCTTTTATACTTTATTTTAAATGCAAACAAAATTTTATATTACACTTATCAATGAAATACTTTCAACTGAAATTATTTTCAGTGTTTTATTGGAGGTGAGGCATCAATGTATCAACCTGTTCTTCCCTTTAAAATTCCTATCAACACGTTTGAAAAATTAGTCAAAATTAACTCGGCTCAGGCAGCTCTTATTCGAGAATGTTACAAGTTGAATGGCGACAATATCTACCAGTTAGAAGGTGACGAAAAATGGTATGATATTAAAATATATGCTGATATTCATAGCGTTCACACAAAAAGGTCAAAACCAATTCATAATCCCCTTCAAGTGAAGGGGATTTTTTTGATTATAAACAAAAATCATTGAAATTTTAGTCATCTACAGTAATTTAAAATCATCAATAAACTACTACCGGATCCTTTCTACTTGTCTTCTTTCTCTTTTTTGTGTGATTATGTTACATATAAAATACATTAGTTACCTACTTATTTAAATATGAAGTAAATATCGAATGTATATTCTAAATACAATTAAAGAAAAAGTAAAATTATCCTAGGTTTAGCGACTTAATAGAACGGGAAGAACAACGAAAGCACCTGTCGGCAATCGAAAAAGCTTTCAAGACACTGGCTCTAGAAGCTTTAGAAGACAAAGATGGCGTCGCTGATTTACTACGAAGTCCAACCGAAATACAATGTGAGCTGGCTTTAGGTAAATCTTCTTGATTTTTCTGTATATTAACAAACCCATTTTCATTTTCAGAAAAATACTTTAATAAATAAACAAAAATAATTTAATAAATATAATAAAATAATAAAAATAATTTACATTGAAGCCATGCATAAATTTTCTGAAAATAAGAAAGTTGTTTTCATTTTATGCTTTTGAAACTGTCTTTAGTATTGGCCGTATTAAATTATTTCTTATATGTAACGGATTGTTTTTATTTTAGAATTACTATCAAATGGAAAACATTCAAAAGGCATGATAGTTGTTTTAAGAGATATTCCAGATCTCGAACACGATGATTCTAAATTGACAATCATAGCACATGATCGATTAATAAAATTGCAAAGAAAACTTGAAGATATACTACCAGATGGCCACATCATAAGATTGGAGTAGGTATTAAAATTAAAAATGTTATTACATTTTAGGGAACTTTTGCAGCGAAAAAAAATATAATGTCAAATATATTTCTGTGCGTTGGCATTATAATAGGGTTTTTATTCTTTAGGACGACTTCAGCTGATTCATCAAGGACTGATGGAGCTTCTGATAATGACGAGAAACTGTCACCATTCAGAGATCGAGTTCATGCTGTAGTCAGTGCATTGATAGATGATAGCTTAAGTACTGAGCCTGACCAAGGTAGAGGAAGGAAAAAGACGGTACAGGTAAAAACAAAAACTATCTCGTCACAAATTAGCATAAAAGTAACTTAAAGGTATATTTTGAGAGTAATTTTGTGTATCGCCAATTAAATGTGAATTTTCTCTTTGCAGGAAGTTTTCCTAGAGCATATTACTCATCTTAGGATATGTATAGAACATAATAGTCGTTATAAAGTAACTGCTAAACAAATTGAAGATATTGCTAAGGACATTTTAACCAACGTAAAAGAAAATTACGAAAACCGGTGTCGCCATCCTCCTGTCCTGATATATGGTCCTGATGCTTCAGGAAAAAGCACTTTATTGACGCATTTGTATTTTAAATGTGAAGAATTTTTTTCGAAACCCGTTTTGAGGATTATACGGTTTTCGGCATCTACTCCAAGATCGGCCTACAATTTGGAATTGCTCAGAGTAATGTGCCAACAAATATCAATAATTTTAAATATTCCAGAAGGATACTTACCAAAAGATGCTAGTTTTGATCCCTTATATATAAATAACTGGTTTCAAAGCCTATTACGAAGGTGTGAAGATATGGAAAATCAAATATTGCTAATTTTTATTGACAATGTTCATAGAGTTAATCCTTTGGAATGTGACATAGTTACTGGATTGTCATGGCTACCAATGTCCTTACCAAGAAATGTATTCCTTATTTGTACAAGTGCTGTATCTTTAGAACTATTACAATTGACCCCAGCCCAAAAGGAAAAATTTAAAATACAAAACTGTTACTATTTGCTGGATGCTGTCGAAGAGACATGCGACAACCAAAGCTACGGAGATTATATTGACGGTGCCTTTGATAATTTAGAGATAGTGTTCGGGGCCAAAGCATTTAGTAAATTAGCTGGTAAATTATTAGCTAATAATTTGCAATCTGTTTAAATCGTGATAATAAGTTTTATTTAAAATAACCTAATTGTGTTTTAGGTTACATAACCTGTTCTGAATTTGGCCTTACGGAACTTGAACTTTTGGAGCTTTTAATGCCTACTAGTAACAGTGACGCAATAATAACATTACAAGATGCTAATTTTAACTTTTCTACCTTGTGCGTCACCAAGTATATGATGAGTAAGGATATTTTAGCTCTAAATATTAAGATTTTTATTGAGACAGTTAATAGTGATATGGTTTATTTACTTAACAGCTATACACAAAATAATTTGTATAATTTATCAGAATCTTTGATCGTGGAGAACGTTGTCTCTGGACGATGTACATGGCGATGGCGAGCGGCCGCGGCTGGAGCAAGGGCAAGGCGGCGATACGTGCGTGTACAAAGCGCTTTACGAGATACACATTCCGATTTAGCTGCCCTACATTTTGCAAATTTTTTGCAAGAATCTGATGATACCGATACCTCTGAGGCTCAGGAATTAGGTATTTTTGCAATAAGGACAATATGGTAAAACAAATGTAAATAATAGATATAACAATCTTAATATAAGACTAGATCAACAGAATGAATTGTCTTGACTTTGTTTTATTATATTTAGCTACTACTTATATGAAACAATAATGTTAAATTTCTATACGATATGTTAGTAGTTATATCTTATTAGTGTCCTAATTATACTTACATTTGCATTATGGCAGAGACATTTACCAGCCTTCCGTATTAAACGAAGCGTGTATCCGCCTAGGATTAAATGGATATATCTCCTTTGAGTGAAATAAGAAATTATTTTAGGTTGTGTGGATGATGATGACGCTCTTCTTGACTCAACACCATTCCACTCAGGCAGTAGAACTGCTGCAGCATTTACACAGCGCCACGTAGAAGAGTCGTGGTTGCATCTCTTGCTTGCAGGAGATTTTTCAAAGTTAAAGGATCTCACAGTGTGCAATTTTGACTTTTTGCTTGCTGCTGTAAGTATTGTATTATGTATAATGTAACGCTGTAATGTAATCCATAACGGATGTAGTATAAAATTATACATCTTTATGTACAGTCGGAACGTTTTAAATAATAACGAAAACGTACTAGTTAGAATGTTTTTAGATGAAATTCCATCTAATAAATAGAGAAAGAAAAGAATTACCTAGTATTATGTAAAATTATCAGGTATTTCAAGCAGAAGACACTCTACACGTTTTATAAGTTCACTCGTATCACTCCATTTTATCGTAAGGATTTCCATGTGGTGGAGGCTTAAGAGAATCCTTCATCTAATTTCTTCATATGGGTTTCGTACGAGGTGACTATAGAAAATGAAATAAAAATATCGTGTCGTAGCTTCTGATTGAGGGTGATATAACTATCTCGTTAACGCCAGACGTAAAATACCTCGATCGTTGACGGGGAGCAGAGTCAAAGACGTCCGGTACTACGATAACCAGTCCACCTATAAACGTGACGATGGAGGTTAATCTTCTTTACAACAGGAGAGGGTTCATTTCAAGGAATGGTAAAAAGTGCTGATTAAGAAGAATAAGAAAGTACCTAAACGTAGCATTAAAATTATCTAACCTTTTTTTTACTTTATCGTATTAATTTTGTGACATCATTTTATTTGTGTAGGTTCAAACGGTAACTATATCGTATCTCCGCTGTATATTGGAGCATGTCCGGTGCTATATCCTGGACCGAGATGTTGAGCTAGTTTATGGGGCTGTGAGGAAATCGAGTGATATTTTGACTCGCGACCCGATGCAATTGGGAGCGCAGGTGACAATTTACAAACCAAGTGTGGGTTTTTTATTAAATTAAGCTGATCATGTAAAATAGAATAATACGGAACAATATAATTATAATATTAAGCGATTCCGAAATTAATAAAAATTTTCAAATTTTTTTTTTATTGTTTACAGTGCTCGTTTTTTTCTTCCTATTTTAAACCTTTTCTAATCTTTTTAATCCATGTTCAGTCAATTCATGTCCATTACAGTAAGGAAATAAGTGTCTGTTTAATTATTGTTATCACCAAACGCATAATTATATAAGGGATGGTACCAGTGCACGCTTGTGGGTTTAGGTGCAATGAAATGTAATAAAAGCAGGTAATTACACCGAATTCAAATGAGAGATCCTTTACAATTAGCAAAAAGCTATACGTGGTAGAGCCATGCTGCAGTTATATTAGTAGTATAGTTGTAGCACGTATGGGCCACGCTCTCAGAGAATACGAGAATAAAATAGTAGCTTAATGCTGTTGTGTGTTGTTTGGTGAGTGTAAAGAACCAGAGATCCTTTTTACTGCAAGCGAGGCGTTCCATCGTAGTCCTCACGGGTGACAAAGCATCTGCATTTTGATTCGTAATCGAGGATAGATGTAAATGTCTATGGGCCACAGCAACCACTTACCATCAGGTGGACTGTGTGTTGTCAACCTATCCTATAAAAAAATGCTGTTTTTCATAAGTATATGATGGATTTTCACAATGTAACAAATGAATATATGATCTAAATTATTAGAAAATTCACTCTAGATATTTTTAACGCAGATTATAGCGTGGTTGCGACCTGCAATAGCCCGGCGTGGAGTACTCGCTACTTTAGTCACAGCAGCAATGGCGTGGTGTGATGGTTATGATAAGCCTTTACTCGTGCCTCTAAATGGATGGTAAGTTGTTTTTTTTTTCTTTAACGCTTCACTGAAATCATTTTTCTTGCGTTGTGTTGATGTTTTACAGAATCTCCTGATTTTCTTATACTTAGCGTAGAGTTCAAGTTGAAATAAATATCAAATACTAAAATCTACAGCCCCTTGAAGAAGTACAAAATTATAGCTTCTAATTCAACACAATAGAAGAATAATGCCATTTATAATATTTTCGTACTAGGAAACTCACTCATCAAAACTTCCCGTTTACATACAATCATGAAATTTGGCATGCAGCAAATTATAAAATTGACGGCTGGTAAGGTACAAGTAAACAAAAACAATCGAAAACTTATATCACATAATTTTTTTCTGTGATTACATCTAAAGTATTTGCATTTTTTCTTTAAAAAAGCGTTACTCTCGCAGTAGGAATTTCACTTGTGGCGTGAAGGCGGTTGACATACTCGTAAATACATTTCACAAGGACACACATGTTTTGTCCCGTAAAAATAAACAAACCCGTAAAAAAATTCACTTGTCCTGTAAAGGATTCGAACCCGTAACATTTGCTGTTGGAACATCGACCGTGATGTACACCGATATATGGGGGAATATTTTATCCTCTGTCAAATTAAGTTTATCCCCTTACCTAATGTTCGGTACATTGCCGCAACAGAGGTAAGGGGCTTGCCTTACCTAATTTCACTAAATTATTTATTTTATTGAAAGTAGGTAATTACTTACCAATGTTTATACGGAACCTTAAGGGTACGTGTGCTACCGGCATTTGTGCGGGATTTTAAATATTTTATATATTTATAATTAAAATAATATTTTCGTGTGTAATTTTATCGAAGTGAATATACTTTAAATAAATAATATTAAACATTTTTGTTTAACTTCTTTTAAAAAAAGCCTAAGTGACAAACAAACTTACAGCCCACCTGATGGTGATGAATAATAATGTAATTAGTTACATCATTATTGTCATCACACGCGCACACGCACACGCACACGCACACGCACACGCACACGCACACGCACACGCACACGCACACGCACACGCACACGCACACGCACACGCACACGCACACGAACACGCACACGAACACGCACACGCACACGCACACGCACAGAACGCATGCACATGCACACGCGCACGCATACGTACACGCACACGCACACGCACATGCACATGCACACACACACACACACACACACACACACACACAAACATACATACATACATACATACATCCGTACGGCCGCACACGTGAAATTAGTCAGAATAGCTTCCTGGAATCTCAAAACGCCGAGATGTGATGAAAATTTGATTTTCGAAAATCGGGGTGAAACCAATAACTTCCCTATTTTTAAAAATTTTCAATTTCCTGAGCGAGAAGTTAAAGTTAAAAGGAATCATTAAACATTGCCAACACAACATTGATCTTCTTTACGTTATCTTTAGTAAAGGACGTCCTACACGGTGTTAATCTTCCTACATGTTCTGTTCAGCTTAAACTTCTTGCACGTTTAAGCTGAACAGAACGAGTCCCCGAGGTGTTACCATCAAGACAGCGTATTGCAGTTTTAAAAGAATTTTTTTCCAAACAGAGATAGATACCTGATGACGGTAAAGACAAAAATAAAGATATATGATGACGGTATTATTTCGTTTTTTTTTTTCGAATTCTGAAATTAATGTACTAGGTATATTGATATAACCGAGCTTTCAGAATTGATGATCTATTTATATTGTCTTTCATCATGAGTTAGTAAAGGTTTATAAATATAAATACTCTATAATCATCACTTTTGGATCAGCCTTGTAATATTCTAAATAATAAGGACAAGAAACATATTTTATTTTAATTGTATGTGTAAAACGCTATACAAATTATCAACTGGTTTCTACACATATAAAAAATTAAACTATGACGTACAGCCTGTATTCATTCCTTCTCTCGGAGGGTTATAAAAATTGTTTTTTTTTTTTTAAATATGTATCTAAGTGTGTGTCGAACTTGGGTATGTCATGATCGCTTAAAGGTCTTAGCTAGCGGCGGCGTTGTTTGGCGGCATCTCAAATACCTGTCCCACATGGGTTTAAGTGCAACTTGTGAGGCCTGATCTGGGTTTGCTATTCGCTGATAAGCACCAAATTTTTATCGGTCTTTTTAATAAGTGCATCATAGTATTACGATATAGTTACTGACCGATTTATTTCCGTTTTCAATTATGTATATACAAATAAAATATTAACTTAAATAATTACAAAATATATAGAAATTTCTATCGCCGTTTCTTCTCCGGTCAGAGAAACCCCATTTAGAAATGGTAGTTATATTTATTATGTTTAAAAATATACATTTGATATATGGGATTTTAATCACTTACCTCGAAGATATGTATATTTTTGGCCGTGGAAGGAAAAGGGAAGATTTCCCACCGGGCGAGGTGTTCAACCCGGGAAGCATCCAATGCTCCTTGTGTTAGTTACAAAGTTGTGCTGTGATTTAGGCTACGGTGCATTCTTGGCTTGGTGCGAGGCTTGTGGCGCGATAATAGCATCGCCACATATATCATTTCATTTCATCGCTGCGATTCTACGGTGCGTGCTAGCAGACTTCATAGTGCGAAATATTTTAATTTCCAGACGTACAGACCAATAATGCACTGGTGATATTTTTTTTCAATAAAGTGAAAGATCATCTCCTTAAAAGTTAGCATGGGTACAAAATGAAGCTCTAATTAACAATTTAATTGGTACTGGCGAGGTACCAATGAAATTTAGTATCAGGTTACACGCGTATAATGAAATTTACGGCGAGCACTTAGCATCTGTGCTAATTAAATTATAATAACCTAGTTAGTTTTTACATTTTATCCAATGCTCATAAATTTTCTGTTAACTTCTGTCAAATTAAAGATGTAAAAGTTAATTATTTAAGATCCACGTAAAACTTTATGTGTTTTACCTAATTTCTGGAGCACCTCCGACCCTCCCTCAATTACGTGCACTATCACCGTTACGACAAATCCCAACATCACTACACTAGGTAAGACACACCACCGTCGATAATAATATACTAGAATGTTACATGTAATTTGTGCAATTTCGATAGCGGTGGTCTTTCCAACTATAATGGTGTTGAAGGTAATGATAATGGGATTAGTCGTGACGGTGATAGGTGATAGTGCAGGAGGTGCTCTTCAAATAAGGTAAATCAAATCGTTTTTATTTTGTTTTTTCTTTAGTAGGTATTGCGGGTTTTTGCGGATATTAGCTGACAAAACTTTAACGTCTGTAATATAATGACTTACCGCAAATATAACGCCTGAGAATAATTCTATTGAATGTCTTTTCACAACTGATAATGTCTTACCTTATATCCTTATTCCCTATAATTATTGTAATAAATAGTTGAAAATTCTTAAAAAAACTACAACTCGAAAAAACTTGCTTTTCTAAAGAAATATATATATTTCATATACATCAGGCTTCAACCACCTATAGCATCGACCGTGCGAGTAATGTCCGTGGGAGGATCAACTGGAGCTGGAGCCCGCCTTTTGCAACTAGCGCCATCTGGTCAACATCTCGTACTTGCACCATCTGCTGGCGACCCACAACTCTGGCATGTCATGTCTAACTCTCGAGTTCACACATTTAAAGGTATGTTTAAGATTATTTTCCTCGCTTTTAAAAGTTATTAAGTGTTATAAAAAAAATCAGGCCGTACAAATTGGATTGCATGCGATTGCAAGCAATTATGAAGTAAAACTTTTATACGTCCGCTTTAGTTTTGGTTTTGTAGTAACTTACATAATTTTGATTCTTTTTTTTTTGGATATTATAGGCATAGGAGCAAAAATTATAAAACACCAATTATTACTTTGGCTACCACTTATCCTGTCAAATTCAATCTGAAAGGCTCTATTTTAACAAGCTCTTATTAACTTGACCTGAATGTATGTATGTATGTGTCTGTATATGTGCATATATACAGACAAATACATACATACCTATATGTATATATGAAAACGACTCGCGAGGACTTACGAGTCTTTTGCGAGCTATTGTATGCGCCGATCAGACAACTGCAGTTCCGAAGCGGCTTAGCCCTTGCTTTTAGAGTAAGGCTCCATGGCTTGAACCACTATCGGAATAAGGGAAAAGGGTCGTAAATTAAAAGCGCCTCGCATTACGGATAGTAAAATTTGTTTTCGCTACTTTATCTGGATATGTGTGTGGATCAGATTCTCTTTCCTATAGAAGAGGGGGAAGGGATCAACCTATTTATCCCTCTCTGGGGGTAGGTACACGCCTCTGCCACCAAAGGATTATGACGTTCATTTATCGAATTGTAATAATCGCAGAACCTGCACGTTCGCTTTAAGCTCCCAGTAAGCTGCCTCCTTACTTCATTGCAAAAACAATTACCAGTTTGAAAGTAATTTTTATAATATGTCATATTTAAAATGTGCTTATCTAGAAAATTCTATCCACCGGTTCATGTGTGAAATTCTTCTTAATGTTGATACCCTATGACATGCTGAGTGTAAACTGTGTAAAGCTACATAAAATTACCTATGAAATGAAAAAAACAAAATTGCTTAAATCGTAACCCTTTTTTGGCTTTGTCGCAGTACTGTAAAAGAGAGCGAAAATTTCACTTTATTTTATAAGGTTATAAAAGTATAGCTAGTTAAAGTATAACAAGTTATTTGTTTCGAATTTTTAACTGTACAGCAAACAGTCAATTGGCATAATATTCCAGGGCAAGAGAAATAGGCGAATCCATTCTGAAAATAAATTCACTAAAGTACGGAAACCGTTGTGAATGTCTTATTGGCTGTGTACAAATGAATCGTCAGCTTAAACTTTGTAATTTATTGATATCTCTGACAAAGGATGTCTGCATTTTTTTCCTATATGTAAAATGTTGATGATGACTTGGTGTTTAATTTATTTTCTTAGTTACTTAAAAACCTAATATTAACTTAATCTTTTTTACTAACTTACGTATTATTCATAATTCTTAATTAAGCATGTTAATCGAATAGCATGTCTGCTAATACCATCGTGTGGTTTACTCAAGTTCCTATTTTCTATAGTTTTCACAGTCCAATTTTAAATAACGTAAAATAAGACATGAATTTTAACAATATTGTACTTTTTTAATGTTTCTAGTAGTAAGCCGAGGTAGATCAGTCACACCGTAAATTTTGTAATACGTTAACCACCCGGGTTCGATCTCCACCGGCACAAATGAAATTGTTAACTTTACAATTTTAAAATCTGATAAACCACGTCCACGGTGGCAAAAAAACATCCTAGATGAGAAAAAATCCTAGATATGCTTTAAAATAGAAATGCTATTATTATTATTAATATTCCCTTTAACCACCCCTGTTAGCTTAAATTAGCTTAAATATAAATGGCGAATTTGAACCGACAACGTTTGCGGTCCGCACCCTGCCATTAGGCTACTGTCGCTTTACCATTATTAACTAATTTATCATAGTTAACAGAGAGTACCTTAAACCTTTTAACATATTTTTTTATTAATCGTCCTGCGTAACGAGTTTAAAGTAGCTTGGATTCTTGCAGTAGTATTCTTGGGTTTTGATTTAACTTTATTTATTATAGAATCACAAACAGATTATAGCAACCAGCCATCTTAACTATTGAAACCGGGACTTTCCTTTAGCAGAAACGGTTTCCAAACAAGTAGACGGTAGTCGGCGACCAGAGTTCAGCAATTTTAATGTTACAGAACTGTTATACTGGTATAAAACTCATCATTTAAAAAGTAATGAACATGCTCTAAACAACTGGAACAAGCTATTGATTCAGTTTATCGACTCCACAGAGTTATTAATTCATTGCAATGTATGTATGTACATGCATCATGAATGAATGAAGTATGTACAACAATTTAACAAGGAAATATGCAAGTTCTCTCTATTACCAAGTTTAAATCTTTTATTAAACACAACTGTATTAAAAAGGGTCATTATAATATAAGTTAATATATGGTGATAAATGGAGTACCAGTTTCGAGCAGTTTCCTAAATAAGTTTTGAAAGTATTTTGTAAAACCTGTGTTTATTATATAATTTGTTTTAATTGTATGATGTACGTGGTAGAGCCATGCCGCAGTTATATTAGTAGTATAGTTGTAGCACGATTGGGTCGGCTCGACCGGGGAAGGACCACGCTTTCACCGAATACCAGCGTAAAATAGTAGCTAAATGCTGCTGTGTTTCGTATGGTGAGTGTAGAGAACCGTAGACCCTTTTTACTGGAGACGAGGCATTCCATCTTAGTCCTCACGGGTGACAACGCAATTGCATTTTGATTTGTAGTCGAGGATAAATGTAGATATCTATGGACCACAGCAACCACTTACC
Organism: Parnassius apollo; assembly: GCA_907164705.1. Lineage (NCBI taxonomy): Eukaryota > Metazoa > Arthropoda > Insecta > Lepidoptera > Papilionidae > Parnassius > Parnassius apollo. The sequence continues at coordinate 4,376,190 of CAJQZP010000160.1, read as the reverse complement.
ATCAGGTGGACTATGTGCTCGTTTGTTACCTCATCCTATAATAGAAAAATCTAAATAAAAAGGTCCCGCTGGGTTTCTTGCTAGTTCTTATTTTTCGAACCAGTGGTAAAAGTAAAAAGCTTTCAATAAGAATTACTTGTAAAAATTATTCTATTTTATTTATAAATGTGAAAAAATGGAATTAATAACAAACTTAAATATTATCTCACACAACTTGTGTATTTTTGGTAAATACTATAGAACATTCATGACTTCCGGTAGATTAATAGGCTGACTTAACCTCGGAATAAAAATGCAAGTTTGTTTTTTTATATTATTTTCATATTTTAATTACTGAATATAAAAAACAAAGTTGATTTTTGAATTCCGCTTGTTTTTCTAGTTTTTTATGGTTTAGCCATTTCGTTTACGTTATATCGGCGGCAAGAAGCAAGCGTCAAAAGTGAGGAATGTCATGTTTCGATATCATCAATTCGCCTGCCAAGCGTTGAGTTTTATGCAAATCATCCCTACAAAGGTAAATGCTCAACTCCAACTGTAGACTATTGCAGGTTGGTGATGAAAAAGAATTCGTGTAGTGGCGATGTAAGAATATACTCTACCCCATATCTACCGTGGGTGTAGTAAGAGGCAATAGTGAGAAATTGAAATAAAAGATGCAAGAAGCAAAAACATTTTCTTAATAACAATCTATTCTCATTCATCTCTCTTCATTTTATTGTCATCCCGTTTTTAGTCTAACGGGGTGCGCGGCATGCGCGAGTCTATAAATAACAAAACGTCAATGTCAATCAAACGATTATTTTCTCCGAACAACACCTATGTATAATATGTAAAAAAAAATTGTTGAGAATTGTAGTAATATGAGGCGAAGTAAAGCGCGTTATGTATCAAATCGCAGAAATGCGCAACCAGCTCCGTACGTGTAATAGTTATATTAAAAAAAAAATGTTTAAAACAAAGCGAAACTTGTCTGTGGAATCTGACAATATACTCCCTGTACCCTGTGTGTGTGTACTCTGCGGCGGAAATCATAAAAAAAAATCTAAAATAATAATGACACTGCGGTTGCCATCCTACCTGCAAAGCATGGCAACTACGGCGAATTCCTCCCTTTGAGGCAATCTATGTGAGAGGCCTAGATGTGATGGTTGGATGAAGAGGAAGTAAGAATAAAACGATTGTTCAGGTCTAAATAAAATTGCAGCATAATAATTTTATCTCATCTGCACAAGAACCGCAATGCGGAAAGAATACCTACTGCTCTAATCTCTAGACGATTAATAAATGTCTAGCTATAGCTCAAGAACTCCGGACATATAAAACCTACGAAATCAATATTTAAACTTTTTCGATTTTAAATCATTTCGCCAAATTGTGTTTTTGAAGTACTTAATTGAATTATTAATAGAAAAATAATGTAAGATTAAAAGTAAAATATTTTTGACTTTTATTCATGTAATTTAAAGAAATGCCCATAAAAGCGAAACCAGTTCTGGCGTGTTCGTATTTATCATTTAGTGTTCTACTTTTTTCATCAATATAAGTATGGTATACCGTCAATAGAATAAAATACCAAATCTATAATATAAATAAAATTGAAGTGACCGTCTGTAACATTGAAGTAATATGTCTGTAATATCAAAATAACTGTATTTTATTGAGATGAAGAAGGTATTTGCATGATATCAAGATATGATTAACCGTTTTTAACTATCCTTCCACGATTATCTTTGGAATGGCTAAAATGATTGTAATGAAACTTCACGAACCGATAGAACTTAGAGAATCGTATCACTCTATATCGTCTCGTAAGTGTCGTAAGTTGTTAGTAATCTCTCATGGCCTTCGAGAATTGGCAGTGTAACCGTCTCAGATATTATCAAATGTAAAATATCCAGCCCTACAATCAAATCGTAAAAGGAATGGAAGCACCATAAACCTTGCGAGGCTTCTGGTACTCCAATTACCACGGCCAAGCGTGGCCAATTAATTTAAGGCAAATCCTCCCTAATACGAGAGAGTCTCGTGACGGGCAGTGAACTTTAATGGAGTAAAAAAAAAGTCTAATAAATAGTCGAAGTAGTATAACATTATTAAACTAAATATATATTAATTTAGGACACTCTGGACGGATACTGTGCATGTGCGTGACTCGAGAATCACAATATCTCGTCACCGGCTCTGAAGATACAAGTGTCGTTGTTTGGGATCTTCACACTCTGGCAGTTAAAACCAAAATCTTGTATGTACCTTTTTTGAGCACTATATTTTTTCACAATGACTGAAATGATAACATTTTTTTGATAATACTTGTATTAATTAAACGTCTAATTCAATCTTAAAAGTCTTAGGAAGTGCTCACTAACGTCGATATTAAATTCAGGGAACATATCGCACCCGTATTATGCGTCGCTGCGATTGTGAACCGGTCTTTGGTCATCAGCGGCGGTGAAGACTCTGCAGTAATTGTCGCGTCGTTAGTTGACGGTGCTTTGGTATGAAATTTTTATTCGTCAGATTAGATGTATATGACTTATGTAGACATCCTTCATTTTATTTTTATTTTTATTTAAGAATATGATGTATTGTTTTATGACGTGGAAGAGCCATCTTGCAGCTATATTATGGTTGCAGCACTAATCGGATGGCTCCACGGGAATAGAACCAGGCTCTCTCGGAATACCAGCGTAAAATAGCACCTTAACGCTGCTATGTTTCGTATGGTTAGTGTAGAGAACCGGAGACCCTTTTTATTGGAAACGGTGCATTTAATCATAGTCCTCGGGGGTGACGACGTTGCATTTTAATTCTTATCTGTATGATAAATCCAGTCTATGGCAGTCTATGGTTTTTCGCTCTTATTCTTTAAAAATGTATTTATATTTTTACTGTATGTTTGTATGTGTGTATATAATATATGTGTGTATTTATATAAGGATTTATGTACTTATAAATATGAGATGTTGATGAATCATTGAAATCTGCACCTGCCATTAATTTTCTTCAACATACAGGGTTGACATAAGGCATTTTTGAGGTACAACAGTATAGAGTAACGGTCCCCATAAAATCTATGTTAATTTGAATGCTCAAAGTTATTCTTTTTCTTTTTAATAAATGACAATATAAAGATATGTAATCATCATCATCATCATCATTACATCCCTTCACAAGTCCACTGCTGAACATAGGCCTACAGATATGTAATAGAAATAATTAATACCTACTTCATTCACTTTAAGTAAGCGATAACTAATGATTTATATGTGATTTGGAATAGTTCATTATGTGAGAATATTTAAGTACCAATTAACAGCGCATACAATATTTAGGTAAGAGTTCATACTTTCCCGCATTAATATGATTCAGCATAGACTGGGTGCGTTTGGCAGAAAAAAGCGCTAGCAAGCGCTTACTAGCGCTAAAATAGTTTTCGGCCAGGACACGATTGCTACTTCAGTAGCGCTGACACAATCCGCCATTTTGTTTATTTAATTTGTTTGTTTTGAAGTAGAGTTTATAAGTTGTTTTTTTGCAATATTAGTTTTAAGTAATATAATGACATGAATAGACATATACGTGTTATTAAAAATTCATGATTGGTAAGTTTTTAATATGAATACTTCACAAACATATATTTAAATTAGGTTAGGTTTCCCAGTTAAAACTAACATCGTGTCTTAGAGGAAAATAGCTACTTACGATTTGACAGCGCTTACCGCTTACCATCGCCATTTTGCTTACAAGCGCTTGCTAGCGCTTTTTTCTGCCAAACGCACCCACTGTTTTAATGGCTCATTGTTCTAGATATAAAATGTTTTTTTTTTCTATGTTATATAGTTTCATTTTATTAAATCAGATGAGATTCTAAAATTTATTTTAGACTATTTAAATTTTCTTAATATGAATTTGATACAAAATAGGAATACTAAATTATTAAATTGACACAGGTAACTAAACTCGATCATCATAGAGGACCGGTTACATCTGTGAAAGTGATATTAGATGGTGAAATATTAGTAACTGGATCTCAAGACGGAACTGTATGCACATGGAACGTTGATAATTTTACTCTATTGAGCACTGTATCTGCGGGTGTGCCTATACATGTAATGGATGTGACAGATGATAATGTTTTTCTTATAACGCTTCAAGGGGATAATGAATTACATTTGCGAACTTTTATTACTGGCACTTACTTACATCCATTAAAACGACCCAAGGCAAAGGTAAGAATAACCAATAAAACAGCTTTAAATCAAACAAAACAGGAAATATTTTCTTGTATATACAGGTACTATTAAGTATATTTTATTATTATTATTATTTAAAATACTAATACAGTATATATACTTGTATATACTAAAACTATTTTCTGTTTTATCAAAAGGTATAACTAAAAACCCTAGGCCGAAAACAAAGTTTTCCTACATGTATGATACATAATTAGTAAACTAAATATCATTATGTTTAATTTATCATTACTTTCCATGCAAAATACTAATTTTCGTCTAATATAAAATACCCATGGTCACGTGGGACTGCGGTATTTTGCGTACTGCCATAGAACCGGGCTAATTTCAGGTTTTAATATAAATTTTTGTTCCAGCCTTAGCAAAACAAACTAGTTATATCTAAAATTCTTGCATTCAATCAGATTTGGATATAATTTTATTATTTATAGAATTTAAAGCAGATGCTTGCATCAGTCATTTTCTTTACTGAAACTATGAAAGTCTACTTCGGAAATTAAAAATAAGATAAAATTAAACACGACAGAGTAGTAAAATTTTTTACGTGTGTAGAGCCATTCTGCAATTGTATTAGTAGTACAGTTGTAGCACGAATGGGTCGGCTCAACCGGGGAAAGACCACGCTCTCACAGAATACCAGCGTGAAATAGTAGCTTAATGCTGCTGTATTTCGTATGGTGAGTGTAGAGAACCGGAGACCCTTTTTACTGGAAACGAGTCATTCCATCTTAGTCCTCACAGGTGACAAGGCATCTGCATTTTGTTTTGTAATCGTCGATACATGTAGATGTCTATGGGCCGCAGCAACTATTTACCATCAGGTGGACTGTGTGCTCATTTGTCACCCTATCCTAAAAAAAAAATTAGTTTTTTTCAATGTGTCCACGTAAATTTAAGAAACCAATATGATAATTTACACTGTTCGATCTACTGTAAATATTTTTCTATTTTCGTTTTTTATGTTACATAAGTAACAAAATTCCTTAATTGTTCTAAGATAAAATGTTTCTGCGTGGCCCACGATTCATCTCGGGCAGCTGTTGGTTGTGCTGATCAGCGCATATACATATACAGTTTGCATAGCGGTCAACTTCTGCGCACATTAGCAGCTGCTCACGACCTAGCTGCACTGGCCATCGCTGACAAAGACCACTTCTTGTTCGCTGCAGGTTATAAAGATATTAATTACTAATTCTTGTCCTCGGATTTGCTCAGATGCATTACGTTTAGTACCTAAAATTAAGAAACGTGTAAAACAAAAAAATGTGCGTTAAATCACTTCAAAAGAAAACCAAGGTATACATTAAAAATTAAAAAATAAATTATTAGAAGTACACGAATTGTACATCACATAAAAATAATTATATATTATAACAATGCACAATGCTACTAACTACCACTATGTTTACAGACAACATCATCATCATCATCATTACAGCCCTTTACAAGTCCACTGCTGAACATAGGCCTCCCCCAAGGTATGCCACAAAGCACGGTCCTGAGCCACCTGCATTCATCGACTTCCTGCATGTCTTACCAGGTCGTCACTCCATCTAGTGGGGGGTCGCCCTACACTTCGTCTACCGGTACGAGGCTGCCACTCGAGAACCTTTTTTCCCCAACGGTTGTCGGTTCTTCGAGCTATATGGCCGGCCCATTGCTACTTCAGCTTACTAATCCGTAAAACAGACAACAGACAAGTCCAAAAATATTTCACACATTTGCGTACCGATAGATAAATGAAATTGCTCCTCCATTGTCCCCAATTTGCGTTCCGTGATTCGCTGCATTGTGTTTGGTGAAAAGTGAAAAGACGCATTGACCCGCAATATTAGCTGTTCTAGAAATAGTTTGTGTAAAAACATCGCTTTCAGTTTTAATGCCAGAGCCATCAATATTTTGTTTATTATAAGGCATTAATAAAATAGAATTGTTACAGAGTACGACAGCATGTATCTGTCATCATAATTTTCGTTATTATAGTCTATTGAAACCACTGCTGAACATAGGCCTCCCCATAGATTGATTTTAAGGGAGAATACTTGCCATGGTTGCCACTTTCAGCAAGTAGATTGGCAACTTCATTTTTTTATAGTTATCAGGAAAATGCTGCTGCCCATCTGCTGTTTCACTTACCTATATCGCCTCTTACAATAACCACGGTATGTGGTTGTGGATATTTTTACACCGCCATTACCCGATAGTACCAAACCATAGCCCTAATTATAATAGATGTGTATGTGTTATAAAACAATTAAAATAACATGATTTTTAATTATTATAATGACACTGTGACTAAATTAAAAATGATATATAATTAAACATTATCGATGCACGTAAATGCGTCATTTTAACTAGTAGGTTAATTATATATTCTAGATATTATTTTTGCAAAAAGATTAATAATACTAATGTATTTACAGATTATTTAATTTTTTTAAATAAAGAATTGAAAAAAAAACTTACAACGCAAACCTCCGATATGGTCTCCATTTCAAAGGCCTATTTGTTATGCCTATGAAAACCTAAAACCAGAATCCATTATGAAAAGAAACTAGTTAGATATAAAAATTAAAACATCTTTTTTTAAACGTAATCAAAATAACGTAATCAAGAACATCATTTTTCATGGATCATGAATCATAAACTACTTTTATGATTTTCTTATAATCTGGCATTACGTATTTTATACGTAGATCTTAAATCTACTAATTAACAAAATAAAATGTATGAAGGAGTTATTGTCCCCCTTATTACCTTTTCGTAATAATTTATGTGAATATGTTTAACAAATATTAAATTTCAGGTGGTCACAGAGTTACTATATATTCTTTCCATACGGAAGATAATTTAACAAACTTCCGGCCAACTAAACAAATGAAAAGACGTCAAACAAAATCTACTACTAATATAACTATACTACAGGTTATGTTTCCATATATAAATATTTTCTCCATTATTAATTCGAATTTACATTTTGTTAAAAATATTTTTAATATATTTAATAGGCAGAGCAAAGTGAGCTGATACCTATAAGCTGTCTTGAGGTGTCCCGAGATGGTCAGTTAGCAGCCAGTGGTTGTGCACGTGGCCTCGTCCGCGTTTGGCATCTTTCCACGCACCGATTACAGACCACTCTCAACGGTCACATTGGTCACATTACATGTGTTACATTTTCGCCTAATAATTTGCTAGTGCTAAGTGGCTCAGAAGATAGAACGGTGGTCGTTTGGCAACTGGCAGATAACTCACCTTCTTTAACCTATAAGGTTTGTACATTAAAAAAAACATTTAATTTTTTTTTTTTCGAAAATTGTCGAATTTGTAGCTCTTTCTAATGTAAAAGTTTTTCGATTGCTTGGCTTCGTATTACATTTCATAACCTATTTAGATATAATATTTATTATAGTTGCTGCATTTTAGGGCCACACAGCTGCGCTTCAGACATTATTGATGATGTCCGATGGTCGTCGCGCTATGTCCGGTGACAGAGCTCGCAACATCCACGTCTGGCTTGTAGACTCCGGCATTATATTGCACTCTACTAACGGCCCATCTGCTAGCGTAGACGTAACATTAAATATGAAATTTGCAGTAAGTGTTTCTTCTAGAATTTAGTTACATTAGAATATTTTAATACTCTTCTAAAAAGTGGTCCTTATGATTCATTTGTTAGATGATTTGTGATATAAATATCTTACAAAAGTAGAAATTTTCACTTTCTACCTTATTAATTTAATATAATTTATACTTTGTAAGCCTTTTCAGCTGACTTCAAAAAAAGGAGGAGGTAAACAATTCGACGGTATATTTATTTTGTATGTATATGACGCGATATCCTCGTTAATTGTGAAAGGACTTGGATGATTAAAATACAACCTATTAAATAAAAATGAATTTTTATTTAGTAGGTTATATTTCACTAATTTTAAACAATCATTATCTACCAGCTCATGAGATACCTTAAGGATCACCTGCTGATTAGTGAGCTGAGTAGTTCCCCTCGGGGTCGCTCAGCTGGTGACCTTTTGGGTTACCTAGCTCAGAGATGGACGGAGGCAGAGAGGCGGAGTTAGAGTCCAAGAGTCTTTGGACTCTACTGCCTCCGCCGTTGGCCGTTAATTTGTACATAGCAAAGGCCTTCAGTTGGGTATGGCACAAAGTGCTTCTTACAAAGTTTCCTTCCTGTAGGCTTACCGAGAAATTGTGCTATTGGATCACCAGTTTTCTTACAGATCGGAGCATCAATGTCGTAATAAACGGTAATGCTCCGATTACAAGCCTATTAATGCTGGTTTTCCACAAGGCTATCACAAACGTTATTTCTTTTGCACATCAATGGTACGCGTGGTAATGGCGGTCCACCACTGTGCTATTTAAAAGAAGTTTTCTTCCTCGCACAACTTCCTTGTGGATTCGACTACCACCAGATATAAGGACCTTCAAGAAAAGAGCTTACTTCTTTTAAAAGGCTGGCTACTTATCTGCAATTACCTTGGTGTTGCAATAGTTCATGGGCAATGGGGTATTCACTTACCATCAGGTGAGCCGTATGCTCTTTTGTCCTCTTTCCTATAAAAAAGAGGGCATTCCATGTAAAATAAGAGAAATTGTACAATTTCTCTTATTATACATGGTTGGCAAAATTTTTGAAAATTTTAGTAGAATTATTTAGACAACATTTGGGTTGTGATATTGCTTAGCCCATTAAAATTAATTTAATTTTCAGTAAAATAATAGTATAAAATAATTTTCAATAAAAAGTAAAAGCCGACTTCAGAATGAAAATATATAAATATAAAAAATACCATTTAATAAAAAATTAAAGTAGACTTCATACAACAGTATGCAGTCTGTTTTAACTTTTTTATTAAACGGTATTTTTTTATTTACTTGCGATCCAAAACAAAGAAACACATTTCAGGTTCTGTCAGATGGTGATAATTCGATCCGAATTTGGGCACTTACTGGTGGTGATAGTGGAGAGGAACGACGTTCGGTATCACATGCAGAACGAATCACGTGTTTTGCCCTAACAGCGGATTCACAACATGTTGTAACTGGTTCGATGGATATGTCGCTCAAAGTATGGAAATTAGATGGTGGAAAATTGTCTCAGGTAAGTTAGTAACATCAATAATATCTTGTAACTCGTAACTTGTAAGTCTAGACATTTAGTAAGTAATTATAAATAAACAATAAATTAATTGCTCATAGGAGTATCTAGTTGATGGAAGAATTGGTGATAATAGAGTCCAACCAAAGCTTCAGTTTCGGCTTCGGGTTCGCCCAAAAACTGACGTTCGATCGGACACTAGAGATCAGAAAATTTTACACTTTTTCACTAATCATCTGTGGCAGTCCTGATAGAAAAGAAGATGACAAAATTATTTTTGTTGTATAATAGATTTTTTTTTATGTTACATAAGAAAATCTACTTTGTTTATTTCAAACATTACCAAACCGTATTTTGTAGTTAATGTACAGTCTAATTGGTCAAACTCGACAGTTGTCAAAGCTCTCCATGAAAATGGAAATGGAAAGAAACACTCGGTCAGTGTTTAAATAGATTTTTGAATTTTATCGTTTATTTTACTTCGAACTTCTAATTATTTAGTTTGAGGTTTATACTGTAATCATCAATCAACTTACGCTAAAGTAGGTACACTTTACTGATATATATACAACTACCGGGTTACACATTCAGTTGTCAGCTGACTATTCAGTAACTGATTATAATACCCAAAGTGTTTAATCTGAATTGCTAGGTGGTCTCAGAGAAAGAATCTGAAAAATAATTAAAATTCTAGAGCTAAATTAGATTTTTTATGACGTCGGCGTTCAATTCATCAAAGCGTGTCATAACTTTTTATATTTTCCTATTTAGGGAGCGTTATACAAATTCTTCACTATCAATAGCCCTACATTTTGTCTTTACATTCTTTTAATAGCTTTTGTACTTATTCCAAATGTTGGTCCAACGAGTTCGTCGTCTCTCCAAAAAGCTCACTACGACATGACACTGATCCTCGTTTAAAGTACAAGCTACAACGTTGGCGATTTAGAGTATTTTTTTGTCACGATGACAAAACAAAATTAAAGTTCAAATAATGTACGAAACTCAAATTTATGAAGTAACATCACTCTATACATTATATAATCTAAGCGTAAGCCAACAAAATAAGCAAAAACAGATAAATAAATGAATAGGTTGTTATTCATGAGAGGAACCTCTTCATACTCGTATATTCCTAAGTATGGATGTTTACGAGATGAAAGTTATATAGAATATTATTAACTTTTTTGTTATATAGCGAAGGTGAAATGTTATTTCAAAATATCTTATATAAATCAATTAATTTTAACAGTGTAATGTCTAGAAACAATAAGCTTTATTCTCCAATCTTATGTCCCAAGTGCAAAGGCGCCGTACTGTTAAATTGGCACCCAATTGTTTACTTCCCGAAGGGTCCTTCTCAATATCTTTTCGAGCACAACCTTTAATCAGCTTTATTTCTAAATTCACTTCGTTCCTGTACATAAAAGTGGAACAAGAAGATCGGTTGAAGTTAATGAACAGTTTAGTAAATATTGAGTTTAACTTTAGCGATTTTGATCTCGCTTAAGTTTGCGTACGATGTAAATAGGAATTTAATTTTACGATAGCAAATCCAGTTCAAACCTGCACTATATTACTTAGATATATACAATCACTAAATCTAATTATCTGCAATTACTAAGGATTTTTATTGATATTAACTTACTAGATATTCAATTGAAATCATTTATCGCTTACATTATTTTTATTCCACGCAAGACAGGGTCGTCCATTTCAATCGGACTCGAACTGCATGCATGCATTTGTTTTGCTCTATTTAGCCAATCACTGAATGCTGATTAGTAATAACTCACGATCGCTCTGTTGACACTGTACATTCTCTGTTCATGCTCTTAATAATATAGTATCTTGGAATCTGTTAGTTATTAAGAACGCTAATTAAACCTCAGTGGTTTCAAGCAACTTTTACCACGTTCACATTACACTACGTTCTCTGTAATTGACATGTCATATATACCGATCGTTACTACTAATCTTAATCTTCTTCTTAATATATATAATTTACGTGTCACGTTTTTGTCTGCGATGGACTCCTAAACTACTTAACCGATTTTAATCAAATTTGCACACCGTGTGCAGGTTGGTCCAAATTGAGAGATAGCATAGTTTTTTTTTTTTTTTTGCTAATGTATGATCCATAATATTTTTTGCTTATTTAAAGATTTTTAATAGGACATGGCAAAAGGTCGTCGAAAAGGGCAGGACAACGTCTGCCTGGCAAGCTAGTGGTAAATATATTTCTCGAGAAATGATTCAATATTTTACAAGAAAGAAACCTTGCCTTGCTTGCGTGCTTTAAATTAGAGTTTACGTAATTTTCTGCATTTTTATATATTTATTTTCTTTCTTTCATGTCAGGTTCTAGTAGGTCATACAGACATTGTGACATGTGTCGCTGTATCTATAACAAACAAGACTCAAGTTATATCGGGATCCTGGGACTTTAATCTAATTGTATGGGATATTAACACTGGTTCGGATTTACATTTGCTCTCAGGACATATAGGTAAAGTTACATGTGTCAAGGTCACTGGAGATGGTACGATCGCTGTTTCAGGTAAATTTAATTCTTCCATTCCCATAAAAATCCCATGCAGTCGCATGCGTCCGGCATATCCCGAACGGTCGCATGCGTCCGTCCGCACCCACCCACAGCACTTTAAACCATTAAAACTTATATTTAGAGAGTACTTTTCTAGAAAGAAGTTTGGCATTATAAAATCAATACATAATTCTCTATCCTGTGATGTGTAAAACACTAATAAAACACTAGAAAAATCCAAAAATCAACACAATAACATTCACACGAAAATGACGTACGTAATGAACGTAGAATATAAATTAATATCTATAGATTAACTGTTTTTTTTTTTCATTAGAGGATAGAAAATGTCATATTGATTCTATAATGCCAAACTTCTTCATAGAAAAGTAGTCTCTAAACATAAGTATTTATAGGTTAAAAATGCTGTTGGTGGGTGTGGTCAAATTTGACCTATTGAATTTTGACGGAATATCGAAGCGGTCAAATTTGGACGCTTGCCGTTTGAGAGGAATATTCGAACCAATCATTTCTTTGAAGTTTAGTTCATATTATTTACGTTTATTCTCTGATATTATATGCTTTTTTAACCCTGTAAGTAAAGTAAAGTAAAGTTAATATATAGTCACTGCTGGGCTCAGCCTCTGAGGGCATAACCCATGTCTTCGAAATATTTTTTTCGGAACCTGTGTGGCAGTTAACTGTGTAAAAGCGGTGTAGTAATATCCACTACCCCATATCATCGCGTGGGTGTCGTAAGAGGCGACAGATGGAAACAAAACAGTAGATGGGCAGCAGCGTCTTCCTAATAACAACTAAAACTAAAAAACTGCGGTTGCCCACCCGCTTACCAATCGTGGCAACTATGGCAAATATCCCTCCTATAGGACAATCTATGGGGGAGCTCTATGTTCACTATTCTGTTTTTACAGTATAAGGGTGTCAAGGGAGCACACAGCCCACCTGATGGTAAGTAAATACTTTGGCCCGTAGACATCTACATCTATCCTCGATTAAGAATCTACCTTTAAATGCAATGAGTTATCACCCTTGAGGACTAAGATGGAATGCCTCCTATTCATTAAAACGGGTCTCCGTTTCTCTACACCCACCATACGAAACACAACAGCAATGAGCTGCTATTTTACGCTGGTATTCTGTGAGAGCACGGTCCTACTCCGACCTGATCGATACCCCTGTTCGACTTTAATAGACTGTAACATTAACGGTATGATATGCCCTTTAAATTTATGTTTTACGAAAAATTCTACATTTCAAATTTTATTTAACTTTTTTAAAACCATGAACTGTTTTTTTAGGCGCCGAAGATAAGACATTAATTATATGGGAAACGAAACGGGGATTGGCTCTAACTTCATTAGCCCTTCATGTACCATTACTAGGATTCCAAATTACAAGCGACTGTGCTCGCATCGTAGTCCATCTTTTAGATAGAGGTACATATAATATATATTTTAATAACTTTTAGTAAACTAACGATTTTTTATATATCCTAACTGTTATTTTAACAGGTTGTTTGCCCATCATATGCCTACATAATACTCCTGCTACATACGTTAAGATACCAACATATGCTGCACCAACAAAAGACACAGATGGTTAGTAATCACTGCTTATAGATATTATCTATTTCAAAACATAATACGATTAAAGTATCATTTTAAATTTTGTTAGAACTACGTCCATTAGCCCCTAAGCGGCCGATGAGAAGATTGTTGAAGAAAGAAGTATCTCTAGATACCTATACATGGCAAAAGAAGTATGGTCATCTGACGTCCGCTGCAATGATGGCGCAAGTCGATGAACGATTGAAAAGAAGGTAGTTACCTATTTCAATTATCTATACGGCGCGTAATGTCTAAACGCATTCCCGTTTTTTTTTATTTATTAAAGCCCCAGATACACTAGAGGGCATTTTGTCCCGCAACATGACGCGGAACACTCTATCTACGTGATGATGCAACGTTGCACAGTGAACCGCAACACGGCCTGCAACATTGTACGTGACGCGGGACTTTTGTCCCCAACTATATCCAAGGTTTTATTTATTACAAGCGACCCGTAATTGGCTTTGCCTGGTTAGAGTCTATTAATATTGTGTTATTTATACTTAATCTAAATATTTCAAAACAAAATACAGTCATTCCAAAGATTATCCCAGACATACTAACAAAAATAAAAATAAATGGTTATCCTTGACTTAATGGCATGCAAGTAGGCTTCTTAGCTCACATGAAGGAGTTATTTCGATATAACAGACATTTATTTATATTTATAGTTTTAATATTTTTTTCTTTGGTTTGAGAAATTGTGCCAGGCGCACACAATATATTATGCATCAATAAGTTTTGCCTTTATCACAATATACAACATTTTCAGTGGAGAATATGCCTGATTTATATTCCCTGCAAGTAAATTGTTAGAGAACAAAACCAATTTTATTTTGTAGTACTCATAAATCTTTTACTATAATGACCCTTCGTTTATTCTTTAAGGTTTTCAGTATCAGCTTCAATGGAAGAAATATCAAAAATACAGGAAGCTAAAAATAAAGATTTGGGTTCTCAGGTAAAAATTATTTATATTATAAAGTAAAATTGTTTTTTTTTTCATACAGATAATTATAAATATTTTGCATTACTTAAAATATCATTTCAAAATAAGGTGAATTTTTTAAGATAAACGTAAATTTAAAGTCATTGCATTTTAGGTGAGCTTAGGCCCCGAACAAGCGGCCATTGCACAATCGCAACATTTCGATCAACTTGAGGCGCTTTGGAATAAAATTTCGCCTCCACGACGTCGCTCTAACAAGGTATCCTTCTGAACAACGAACATTCGTGTATCGTATAACATGTTTTAAGAAATAGTAACGCCTTAAAAATAAAACCTTATACATGAAATCATCTGTAGTTTAGTAGTAACTTTTGATCACTGTCCTCAAAATTTCAAACTTCACGCGTATAATTTTTTTTGATGTTATTAATGAAAAAATGTTTTCAGTCTCTGTCTAAGCAAAGTTCGTTGATCGAAAGTCGATTCGACTCTTCTGATGAAGAACATACACCTGTTGAAGAACAAGGTTAGTTTTAATGATATCTTTAATTATTATGAACCAACTTTTATTTAAGCTAAGCTGATAAACCCACGTCTGGGATGGGTATCTAAAAGTGAGAACTCACGAAAGTACGAACGTCAATAGCGATGGTTATCATTGGCTGCCTGTTTCTAAACAATAATTTTCTGTTACTAAACAATAATTTTCTACTATTGCCATAGGTTATAATACGCCCTATTGCTGAGCATCTCAGACATGCAGGTTTTTTCACGACGTTTTTCTTGAACGCCAACCACGTGGCACATGAAATTGCAACTATCTTTGATAAGAGCGCGATCGGACCAGGGTTACTTTCATGCTTCAAAAACTTAGTCTCTAAACCACTACTCTTACTACCATTTCGAAATAAAATTACATTAATCATTAACAAGACATAAATAAAAAGCGTAAGAAGCTTCGCTTCTATTGATTGTCCCACGAAACTCCACTTTTTAACTTACAAACTAAAATATTATACAAACTATAATACTATTATATTTTATCACAGAGCATATCGTCGAGTAAAGCTGGTGCTGAATACAAAGTGGAAGATTTCATAAACTATATTATTAATGTTAAATTTATAAGTTTCAATGAGCTGGTCTCCCTAAACTAATTTTATTTTATGAATTCCATTATTGTTTAGATTTAACAACTAAGTATTTTAATTCATTAATAAAATGACGTTAATTTAAAAAAAATCTATTTATAAAATATATGCGAAAGCGTATTTTTTATAAATAGTGCGTTAGTGCACATAATTTATTTGTATTATATTTTGACGTGACAACGTCTTATAAATTGGTTTGCCGGGTGACACTTCAAGAAACTGCGTTACGCTCCGCTCACGTTATGCGCTCACAATGAGAGCGAGTGAGAGGCACGCGTCCCTTCCACTCGGGCATGGTTAGCCCGCCTAAGAGCGAGAGAGACAGACATAAAAAGTGAAAGGCACGCGTCCCTTCCACTCGAGCACAGTTAGCCCGCCTAAGAGCGAGAGAGACAGAGCGAGAGAGAGAGAGAGTGAGAGAGTCGTTGTCACGTAAAACTTTCGCCCGTACTTTACAGGCAACCAATATTTTTATTATAAGAAATTAAATGTAATTGTTTTAAAATTGCAGAATACACATATAATTTTAAGTAATACAATTATTGAAAACATTTTAGAATAGAAGTTTCTAAACCTCTAGCATCTATTGCATTGTGATCTTGTAGTTGTAGTTTATTGTAGATACCGGACCAATTTCTTTGACGGTCAACTTCTTGAACTCCATAAAAATTGTCAAGAACTATTTCCAAACAAAAATAACACTAAAAGAAAGATAATTATGGCATTGATTTAATATTTAAGGAACTGGTCCGTTTCTATGATATAAATTAAGAATTGTTCACGCTATGAATTTATCATAGAAAAATTCTAAATAAGTGTTGTTATAAAATAAGTAGCATTCAGTCTAGTTAAATATTTAAGTATTATTTTGGTATATTGTTTATCTTCAGTTTGTGTATTTTTATATGAATTCAGTCATATCAAGGCCCAGTTTTAATTGTATACGTTGTTAAAATATTTTGTTGATATTTGTATAGGTTGTTTTGTATTTGTCCCATATTTCTTTCATAATCTACTTGTAAATGGGTTGAGTCTACAATTTTTTTTTCATTCAATTTGTACAATGTTTTATTGAGTTTATTCAAATAGTCAATAAAATCATTTTCCCCGTTAATGTATTGAGCTAGTTTTCCAAACTGTGATCCCTTTCAAAGACTTCTACGTAGGTAACATAATTATATTCTATATTATTAAATACCACGTCTCAAATAAGAATCCTTATTATATTGTCATTGTAGGTTATACGTACATGAATATTATATATGTTAGATATAGAACGAAACTTAAGTTACTTTACTCAAAAGCTTATAAATGTATCATGTTCCCAAAATAAAAATGTTTTATGCTATTTATGAATATCATTTAAAAAGTTTTTTTATGAAACTGTTTCAATTTTATGTTTGAAACTCAATATGCTGCTTTTATTTTCAATAATAGTTGTACAATAAAACGATTACAACAAAACTCCTTTAAATTTTAGTGAATATATTAATTTAATGTTTAACATTTAAATTAGTTAAAAGTTTTTAGAAAAGAAATGTTAAAAATATTCGGCACAGAATTAAATGTTTAATGCACTAAGATTGTTATTACTTTTAAATAAAAAAGTGATAGATTGCATTGAAAGGTTAAAACCTACAATTAAGTTACTATTTACAACATACATCTATATAACAGTATACATAATATGAACCTACTAAAGAACTCTTTGATCACGTTTAAAAACATGTTTTCATAAAAATTTGCTATCTATGTATAACATTAGAAAGTAAAAATTTGTGCTTAGTAAATGTTGGTCTTAGTGACATATTAAGGAAACGCAATAATATTAATACTAATAGGAATTGTAGTTGCACTTAAAAATGAAAAGTTTTAGAACTGAATCTTCTTCGTTAATATACTAGCGAGTTTGCTTTATAGTATCCACTACCTAACTACGTATTAGCTTTAACATTGATACAGTGTATTTCATAAACATGCCACGTTTTTTTTTTGCTAAATAAAACCTTGAGACAACTATGTTACAATAAATAAAAAATAATTTTGTTTATAGTACTGAGACAAAACTTTTGTGTGTGCGATTTTTAAATAGACCTGTTGAAAACCACAAATGTAAAATATAAAACCATCAGTATTTAAAGAAATACTAAAATTCAAACCAATAAAATAATACATTGCATTATGCTTGTTTTTTCCTGAAATTTATAGAAATATGTTAAGATTATCAAAAATTCGTGCGTAAAACTCATTTTTTATTTGAAAAGAGGGAAGGAATGAAATTTTCTATTTAGTTTACTTAATTAATTTACTTTTTTTAATTTAACATACTAATAATTAAAACCTTAAGTTAAAGACGTAAGCCCATAAACGTAGTACTTTTAAAAAAGTGTATTACATCTATTATGACGTAATATGTTGCATATTTCTAAAGGAATATCACATGAAAATTTTCCCGCCCGTTATAAGCAGCTATTGTAACCGACTACCTGATACTCTCTCGCTTCGCTGGGCGCACGATAATATTTTATTGCGGAACCTAGATGTAAAATATCAAGAAAACATTTTTAAATGGGACTATTGTGAAGTCCGTTGTTACTGAACGTAGTTACATATATTAATATAAAAAAAATGTAAAATATCAGTGCCGTAGGCTTCTATACCGTTCACCTGTTACTCCCTATTTTGACGGAAAACACACACACACACACACACACACACACATATATATATATATATATATATATATATATATATATATATATATATATATATATATATATATGCAATAATTAAACTGTTGTTTGATTTGGTTGGATATCTGTTTGATTATATGGACTCCTATTTTTTCTTTAATATCTTTTAGAGTTCTTCCTTTATTATATATATATATATATATATATATATATATATATATATATATATATAAGCATGAGTATATAAAAGATCTAGACAGTGACCAAACTTGATAAAAACGTACTGCGATGAATGCTGCATTCACGTAATCACCTCTTTTGGAAAAACCAGTTTATACTAGCTCAGCCTCAGGACACGTTCCGCGGCCGTGTAGTGCATTTTGTGATGCGGCAATTACCGTAATAAACGGCATTCGGGATTTCTAGACATAAACTGAAACAAATTCCTTTACCGTCCGTCTAAAAATACAGCAGTTCACTTGAAAAGAAAGTGTAAATGAAAAGTGTTTCTTTTGTTCATGAAACAATACCTTAATTGTTTCATGAAAAAAAGAAAATAATGTGAGATCTCTGTTACAGAATTATATTTAACTTGACCTCCGTTATTATTTAGATAAATTAATAACCACCTTTCGTAACAAACTACTATTTCAACTATTAATGCAACTCTAACCAAACACGCGATTTGTTGTCACGAAAATTGTACACAGCTTGAAATGCGAAGTAAAATTACACCAATATAATATTTAAAAAAATAAGATCAAGTTATGAAGAATATAAAATATGTAAAATACATAAAATAATATATCCTAAAAGTAATGAAAAATTTGTAGGTCTTTTTTTCAACTTCGTGCTAAACGTCACTATTTTAAAGTTACTGTAATCACGGAAATTTTATACAAGAAAAACAAGGGCTACGCGAGCGTTACGCATATTTTCTTTGGTTTCTGTGTGGCGATTCATTCCATTACAACCCGTCACAAGTCTATTGCTTAACATAGGCCTCCCTCAAAGAATGGCATAAAACACGGTCCTGAGTCCCCTAAACCCATGGACTTCTTGCAGGTAATGGGGGACCTGACTACACTTTACGTACCTGTACGAGGCTGCTTACACAGGAACCTTTTTCCCCTCGGTAATTGATTCTTCTAGCTATATAGCCGGCCGATTGCCACTTCTTTGGTCCTATAATTCTGACCGTATGAGAAACTCGGTCGCTCAACTAGTAATGGAGAGGATGTGGTGATATATTTAGAATAAATTCGATTGTACTTACTCAAAACTAAGACATGATTTGTTTTGTATATCAGGCTATTTTTACAAAATAATTCGATCAAAATTTCAAGATTACGTGATTCTTTATTCAACAATAGCAAAGTATTTTACGATTACGGTGTAGTAGTTTTTTATACATTTGCATAATTTTGTAGCTTTTACTGGATTAATATTCAAGTCAATGTCAATAAACAAAGCATTTAAGTTTATCAACTAATGTGTGATATATTTGCTATGCCTTGCAAGTGCTAATTTCTCAGAGTAAGTACATAAGTATATTATTACTCTAATTAGCCTTAAAGAAAATTTTGTCTGTTTTAAATAATGATTGCCAACCTATTAAAAGAAATACTTAACAAGTCTTTTACAAACAAAATACACAGTGTAAATTTTTTATTATTACATATAAATTAAAGTAAGAATTTTAATAAAATTATCTACCATAATATTCGGTATTGAATTATTCGGTATTTCAGTACTATGTACTAAAAGAGAAGTCGAGTCTTGTTGTTTGCCACACGCGTTTGAGGTATATAAAAGCTCTAAAAGGTACTGTGTGTGTCTGACCACGCAAGCACTTTCGCTCAGATTTTGTACGCGATGTCTGTTCTAGTACGTAGTAAGTACATATTATTACTTCAATGTATGTCAGTTGTTTTATTAAATGCTCGTACGACTTTAGCAACCTTTTAAAAAAATTTCACCCTGGGCATGGAATATATATTACCCACCCAGGGTAATATAATATATACCTACTCATGTCAGGCTTACTTATTTAATCAAGCTTTCGACCGTGGTTATTTTGTTACAATCCAATAAATACAAAAAGGAAGTATAAATGATTAGTAGGTACAACTAAAGTGGATTAGAACAGCTGAAATCAGCTGTATAGTATTATAACTGTACTAAGTAAAAACGTTATTTCTTAAGAAAGTAAGAGGAAAAATATGAAAAACTTAATACAAAGATGTTTTTTATTATTCAATATTTATAATATATTATTATTTAGCACATTTTGGTGTGTGCAAAAATTAGCTTTGTAGGTGAAATAATGAATCATACAGAATTTTTCTGCCAGAGGTCTTGACTTTTTTTTATTTTTCTAACTTTAACAAAACTTGCTACTAATACTTTTCTATTTTTTAACAAAACGTCGTATTTCCAAAAATTTTGTCATCAGTAAAAATTACATAAGAACGGCTAACACAATGATATGAAAAAGTAAACAGTTGTAAGAGTAAAGGACTCTAGAGTATTTATATAGAGTTTTATATTTCTGACGATTCCTATTCCCCACAAGGGAAAGTTTTATTTTTGATCTGTCGTGATATTATATTTGAAAATATATTCTCTGTGTTTCCTAACTGGTGTTTTATTTCTTATTACGTAATAGATATACTGGAGGTATAGGAGAAGTACTTCTCAAGGGTCAATCTCACTTGCATGCCGTACACCATACATTAAATTACCCTACTTACTAACTTAAAAGGTCGAGAAAATGAGATATTTAATGCCTTTTTACCAGACTTCCCCAGAAGGTGGGTTATGTTTTTCGACGGTATGTACAAAGTATATGTGTTTGTTTATTTAGCCTAAACGGCTTGGTGAATTTTAACATATATGAGGTTTTTTAGATTTCTCTTATTTGTGGGAGTTGCATTAGGTACAAAAAAATATCTTTCCTGTGTTTTTTACGCTGCCAGATTTTTTAATTACTGTGTTAACCATTGGTCTTGTTTAACGATACGATAAAACGTAGAGGAGTTTGACATAAGGACAAACATCCAGACCCAAATAAATTGTTTGTTTATGTTTCCATAGTTAAATTGATGGCCAGCACTTCGTCCGTCTTTAAAAAATGCATGCCAGCTGGTATATTATTCTAAAGATCTACATCTTATAGTGACAGTAGTGGCGTAGCAAGGGAGATGGGAAAGAGGGCATTAGCTCTGACGGAGAGAGGCGGTATTTTGTACAAAAAGTCAATTCTCTTAACTTATTTAATAATGCCGGTAAATATCTCAAAATAGCTCTGTTTGAATACTTTTAATTAAAATGTAATGAACATTGTAGGATTAAATATTCTGAAAACATAAATAATTTTCACACACATAATAATATTTGAGATACAATAGAATATTTTATTTATTTTCAAATTTCTAGGTCAGGCATTTTTGGTACTAGCGAAACGAGTATCTATTTGTTTAGTTTACAATTAATTATTTCGGAACTGGGTGTCCTTGTGTTACTTTTATATGTAAAAAGCCTTTGCAACGTAGTAGAAACGCATAATTTGAAAGTAAATTTTTGTTTATAAAAAAGTACAAGACCGAAATTTGACAGACGATACGATAAGACATTCTTTGATGCCACCACAATACAACTCAAAGGAAACTTTAATATTTCAAGCTATCGCCGACACAAAGAATTGTGGGTCACTCATGGGCAAAAAAAAACTATCCTATCTCTCAAGTCGGAAAAAACTGCATTTTGATAACACTGAATTATCTCTCCACTAGATGGAGTGACGACCTGGTAAGAGATGCAGGAAGTCGATGTATGCACATAGCTCAGTGTGGAATTCCTTGGGGGAGGTCTATGTTCAGCGGTGGACTTGTGAAGAAATACAAATAGAAACTTTTTTATTCAATGTAGATTATAACAATACTTATTAAAACTCACTTTTTTAATTTACCACTGGTTCGAAAAAAAAAACCTCTGTCCTGGGAAGAACCAGCAAGAAACCCAGCGGTACTATTTTTTTTTTTTCAATAATAGCTTACAATCATGCACAACTTGGATACGGACTGTATGACAAAAAAAACCAGAGGTGCTCACAAGTTTTATACTTGATCTGGTTTATTAGATAACAATAAAAATTTACAGTTCACGCTTATTGCAAATGGCAACACTACCTTATATCGCAATCTATATATTGCTCAACGCCATCTACACTAGAAAAATCATACTAATTTAAACAAGTCAACATGCCGCCCCCCAAGGACATATTGACCAATTGTCCTTTATTTTACTACCCACCATAACAAAACAATCACTTATTAATATTATCTTATTATGTAACTAACATCATTTAAAGATCTAAGAACTTAAAAACCCACATAAAAATATAAATACAACTTATAATTATAACTAATACAGTAACACACAAATTTCATTTTACATTAAAGGTAAAATACACAATTTAGACGTAGGTCTTTTAATCACAGAGGCCTTTGTACGTAACGTGACGACTCGTGTAAGATTGTCTGGGCCAGGATGTTTCTGAATCACCCTACCAAGAAGCCAGCGACAGGGCGGTAGATCGTCCTCCTTTACAATAATAATATCGCCTATATTTGGTTCAGCGATTTGGTTTGTCCATTTATATCGTTTCAGGCAATGAGATAAGTATTCCTGGGACCAGCGTTTCCAAAAGTCCTGGGTCATTTTTTGAACCTGTTGCCATCTTTTCAAATACGTAAAGTTAGACGAATCGAAATTGTAATCCGGGGCTGTTAACATTGGTTCACCAATTAGAAAATGACCTGGTGTCAATGTTTCTACTGTTTCATCGTTATCATTATATCTTGATGTTAAGACAAGCTTCAATTTGACTCAGAAGCGTTGAAATTTCTTCAAAAGTTAAAGTTGACTGTCCTATAACTCTTTTTAAATGATGCTTACAGGACTTAACGCCAGCTTCCCAAATTCCCCCAAAGTTTGGGGCATGAGGTGGAATAAAATGCCAACTGGTACCGTTGTTGGCTAAAGCTTCGGCTATATCCTTGGCAATTCTAGACTGCTCAGATTTAAATAGTTTTTGTAAATCTCTCGAAGCTCCTACAAAATTGGTCCCATTATCACTCCACAGTTCACTGCAATTACCACGTCGTGCGACGAAACATTTAAAGGCTGCAAGAAACCCTTGAGTGGAGAGATCACTGACAACTTCAAGATGCACAGCACGAGTAACCATACATACAAATAAGCAAATATATCCCTTGTACGCATGGTGTCCACGTCCCTTTGAGGTCCTTAGACTAATAGGGCCCGCATAGTCTACACCACTTCGTTTGAAAGGTCTAGTAGGGGTGACTCTTATGGCAGGAAGTTCACCCATCAGTTGAGTCTTCGTTGTTGCTGCAAATCTAATACACGTTATACATTTACGATAAAAAGCCTTAACTAATTGTTTGACTCCTATTATATAATATGAAGATCTTAAAAAATTCAACATTAGTTGTGGGCCTCCGTGAAGTGTTCTATAGTGAGCATCAGCAATTATAAGGTTAGTAAGACTTGAGCACTTTGGTAATATAATAGGATGTTTTTTGTCCCAAAGGATTTTGGCGTTTTCTAACCTTCCCCCGACTCTTAATATACTGTCATCATCCAAAAATGGGTTGATTGGTTTTAATGGACCATGAGTAATATATTCTTTTAATTTTTATTTAGGAATTTCCTTCTTAAATATTTTATTTTGAAAAATTCTTTTGCAAGTGTTCGATGCTTGTTTCAGTTCAAAAGCGGTTAAGTATTTTTTTATATTCCTGTTTGTCTTTGTTTTCCTTAATTCTAAAAATCGCCTACAATATGCTATAATTCTAACAAGTTTGGTAAGTGTGGACCAATTTTGCAAAATAAATTCATTTTCTTCGAATTCATTACAACATTCTGATGTTACAGTATTTGTACTTAGTATAGTACTTGCATCCGTATAGATATACCTGTACTTGCTCTAATGAAGTCGATATGGTTTTTGGTTTTACAGGTTTCGTTTTCAACTGATATAAGAAATCTGGACCACGAAAACATAACTTTTTTCGCACAAGTTCGGATGGAAAAATACCTCTAGAGGCACAATCAGCCGGATTTCGCTTAGATTGAACATGACCCTATTGCTGAAGCTCCATTATGTTTAAAATTTCGGAAACTCTGTTTGCAATGAAAGTTTTCCATCTGCTTGGCTGACTTTATCCACGCTAACAGTATTTCAGAGTCAGTCCTAGCAAAGAGGTTAGTTTTATCTATCTTTAGTACTTCTGCGATTTCAATTATTAATTTTGCTAGCAAGACTGCGCCACATAATTCTAATCTCGGAAGTGATATTGTTTTGATAGGGGCGACCCTTGTCTTTGCGGTTATTAAATGAACGTGTACCTTGTCTTTAGAGTCCACTATTCTGACATACACGACAGCCGCATGTGCTTGTTTTGACGTGTCACAGAAGCCATGTAAGTCAATTCTTTTATCAGATTTTTTCATTCCCATCCACCTCGGTACAGAACATTCAGTTAACCTGAGTAAGTCAATTCGGTAAGTCGTCCATTCATCTTTTATGTTTACCGGTACTACGTCATCCCATCCAATTCCTGAAATCCAGAGCTTTTGAGTGACAATTTTTGCTAATATTACGAGAGGAGCGACCCAACCAAAAGGATCAAAAAGTCTACAAATATCTGAAATAACCTTTCTTTTTGTTATCGGTTCAGTCAGAGGAAGAAGTTTTACTGCATACTGAAAAGAGTCAAGGCATCGGTTCCAGGTAAGTCCCAGTGTTTTAATTATTTCGTCTTTTTTAATACTAAATGTTTCGCTCCTATTCTTATCCTAGTAATCCTTTTCTATTATTTTTAGCAGATCATCGCTATTGCTTGACCATTTTTGCAACTGAAACCCGCCTTTTGCTAAAAAAAGAATTCATTTCATTGTAAATTTTAGGCCTGTATCCACATTTTCACACCCTGTCATGAGATCATCCATGTAATAATCAGTCATAACTCTTTCAGCTGCAAGTGGGAATTCGTCACCTTCATCTTGAGCTACTTGTTGCATTGCCTTTACTGCTAAGTATGGAGCTGATGCAGTACCAAATGTAACTGTAAGTAATTTGTAATCCTGTATACTAGAATTAACGTTTTCTCTCCACAATATTTTTTGGAAGTCTGTGTCTTCATCAGCCACTCTTACTTGCCTATACATCTTTACGACATCCGCAACCAAACAAATTGGATGCCTTCTCCATCGCATCAAGACGTGCCTTAATTCAGATTGAAGAGCAGGTCCCATCAATAAATCGTCATTTAGCGACACTCCATTCTTTCCCTTGCACGAAGCATCGAATACAACCCGAACCTTTGTAGTGTCCTTATCATTACGCACTACGCATGATGTGGCAAGTATACAGCAAACTTATTTTGTAATTGGGATTGATCTACCCTTTCCATGTGTCCAAGTTTGATATATTCATTGATTAAATTTACATACTCATTCTTTAATTTAATATTTTTATTCAATTTCGCCTCTAAATACTTAAATCGTTGCAGTGCAATATCCCTAGACTGGCCATCCTTGCAGTCTGGATCGTCGTTCCGAAAACGTAAACGAACTACGTATCTACCATCTGCATTTCTTGTTGTAGTTTGACGAAACAGATCTTCACACCAAGATTCTTCTTTTGTGAGAATCTTTTTGTTATTATTTGGCTCTGCTTCCAATTCCCAAAATTTTCTTAATACCTGATCTTCATTCATGTGAACATGCAAAATTTTAAGATGCGATGTACCAACATCACTTGATCGAATTGCTCCAGACAAAATCCAACCTAAACTAGTTTTTTGTGCTATTATTGTACCTCCAGGATCCCTTTTCACACCATCTTGTAGTATTTTAGAGTAAACCTCTGCTCCCAATAGCATATCAACCTTACGAGGTGTATGTTATTTATTTCCACCCATTTTAACTGAGTTATTTTTCTTGCAGGAAGAAGAGATGTAATTGACTTCAAGACGTAAGCCTTAACTACAAACTCGACAGTCGGATCATATTTTGATTGAATTTTTATATAAACCATTGATTTTGATATTAACTTATTATCACCGCCAACTCGGGAAATGATTCCCTTGGTAGGTTGTTTCTTTAAACCTAAATATTGCAATATCATTTCAGTTACGAAGGACGCTTGAGAGCCCTGATCTAGTAGCGCCCGAACTGTGAATTCAGCTCCGCTTTTAAAGAATGCTGTGAACAGTGCTGTAGCTAACGACACTTGACTAGCGTGCCCTTTCGAAAAACAGGCAACCATATCACCTTGTTCTTCAACTGCCTCATATGATATTTCTGCATCCATATCATCATGCGCTTGGACCTCTGTATGATGAACAGATTCATCTGTGTTTTTTTGGGTGTAACAAAGAATGATGTCTGCGTTTGCAAATTCTGCATGTTATTGCATTGCGGCAATACCTGGCAGAGTGATTCTGGCCCAAGCAATTAAAACACAAATTATTGTCCGGCACAAAATTACGCCGAGTGTCAATATCTTGTTTCGAAAATTGTTTACAAAAGCCTAATGTTTATTAACATTATGTTCTTCCTTGCAAAATTGACACAACATAAAATTATTTTTAGTTACTTTTTGCGTTGAATCAGGTTCTAAAAACTCAAAAGCTCTGTATCGACCCGTCAAAAATTCTTTAAATTGTGCAAATGTAGGTAACTTTTCAGAATCGACATTGCTAGTGACATTTATTTTTCAATCTTTTCTTGTATTATCATCTAATTTTAGTGTAAGGATATGAATTATAATTATATCCCATGAACTTATATGAATGCCCAAGTTTGATAAGGCACCCAAACAACCAGAGGTAGTATCCATCAACTCCTTAAGCGCTTCAGATGATTCGCTTTGAATATTCTTTTGACCTTTTTAATATACAATATGACAAATATTTTTTGTTGTTGTACTGTGTTTCAAGCTGAGACCAACATTTGTCATAATTGCATTCCGATATAGGAATATGCCTCAGCAATTGCTCGGCTTCCCCGGTCAGATAACTTTCTAAATAATGAAGTTTCTGAACTTTAGCAAGCGAACTATTTTGTCAATTAAAGAAATAAATAAGTCTCTAAATGTCGGCCATTCATTGTACTTTCCCAAAAAAGTAGGTACAACTATCTTAGGTAATTTAATGCCCATATTGCTAATTCCTAATTTATTTGAAATTGACTTATTAGGTTGTTAATGAATATCGCCTTCTAAACTAGATAAAATAGTCTTCAATTCACACTTTAAGTCTAAGTAAATAGTTTCGGTATTATCGTACACATCATTCCTAACATATGAAGTTGAGTTTATATCCATAGAATCATCTTTTATAATAAGAATATGTGTAGATGTAAACTGAGACCACAATTCTTGTATATTCTCCAATCTAGTTTCAACATATTGTTTAGTAATCCTATCTTTGGGCGATTTCTTAAAATTACATTTCTCCTTAGACAATCTATTATAAATATCCTCTTGAATCTTAATAAGTGTTTGTAAGGACATCTTTGATAAAAGCAAGTAACAACAATTTAGTAAATAACAAAAGTTCAGAGAGTATATTGGAATAACTTTCTCACAATTGTATTAACTGTTTTAACTACTCACATCAAACTGAAATAAATTACAAGTCCCAAGTAATTATGAAATTTTACAAGTTAGTGTTTTAACAACTAATATCTGAGAAAAAAATCGGGCATAGGTCATAGGTCAATCAATCATCGACTTAATCAAAATTTACTTAAAATTCACTAAGTCTACAATTTACATTAAAATTATTTTCTAAGTTCTAAAGCCTTATAATCACTAGCACTTTTTCTATGTTTAATTTTTCTTATAAATAAAGTTCAAATTTCAACAAAATAAATGAAATCCTTTAAAGGTTGAAATTTACGCTTGCTTGGTAAATAAGGCTCACTTTTCCACAATAATGAATTTTAAAAATGTACTCACAGTTTTTTTTTGTTTTATGATTACCACTCAATTCTGCTCCGCACTTTTCTTACTGCAATAGGGTCAAAATTGCCGTCTACATAACACTGCTTGACTTCTTATAATATGGCTGTTTCCGTTTGCTAATGTGGTCCACTATCTCCTTTCCT
Source organism: Parnassius apollo (assembly GCA_907164705.1). Lineage (NCBI taxonomy): Eukaryota > Metazoa > Arthropoda > Insecta > Lepidoptera > Papilionidae > Parnassius > Parnassius apollo. The sequence goes on along the minus strand of CAJQZP010000160.1, from coordinate 4,347,649 downwards.
CCCGCCGTACTCTCGCGTCTGATTCCTGTGTGTATACTGACTCACAGTGTAACCAGACTGTGCCAGGTATCACTTAACTGGAATACGAGGGTGATAACTTTAAGGTTTTATTCTGTTCCTAAAATCACCTGTTCAGATATGAACCACATCCGGCTCGTAGGACCATGCACAACTTGGATATGGAATGTATGATAAAAAAATACCGGAGGTGCTCACAAGTTTTATACTTGATCTGGTTTATTAGATAACAATAAAAATTTACAGTTCGCGCTTATTGCAAATGACAACACTACCTTATATCGTAATCTATATATTGGTCAACACCATCTACACTAGAAAAATCATACTAATTTAAACAAGTCAACAATCATGTTTACAATTAACAACACAAGACAAATTAGTAACAGCTTGGCAGCGATCACCCTTCCCAGGGGTTACTATCATCCATAAATTCCTTAACATTATAATAACCCTTTTTATACAAACTTAGTTTAATAAAATATTTGAACTTTGTGTAAGATAAATTTTGTATATTTTCTCGGATTTTGTTGTAAAAGCCCCAAGAATGAATTACTGACTCGGTGGAGTCGAGTAACTGGTACTACTAGCTGGTGTCTGCTCCTAGTATTTACAGATTGAATATCACTTATTTTCGCAAAACTACTTTTATTTTTGTGAACGTACATTACATTTTCATAAATGTATTGAGAAGCCAGAGTTAATATATTAATTTCCTTAAATTTTGTCTCAGTGACTCTTTTGGTTTTAAATTATATATTGCTCTAATGGCCCTCTTCTGTAAAATTGTAGTGTTATGCTACTTACATATCATTTTACACTATTTTAAATTTATTTTTCCGTTCTGTTTTTGATTTTCTGCATTCACCTCAAAACTGGATATTTTGCATCACCTTTATTTCCATAGGATCCTGTAACATTTTTAGACCATAAGAACACAATAACAAATCATTTTCACTTGGTATTTTCACGCTATCAGCGCTTTTTAAATCGGTGTCAATGGAGTCTTCCTTTTTCGATCTTTTATTTAGTTCTCCGTAACTCAGCAATTTCGGGCTTCGTGCGCGCTGTTGCGCTACCTTTTTTCCTATATCAATATCTCATTTTTCACTTAAATCTTGCCGTTTCTCTATTACGAGCCTGAAACCAAAATTTGACATGTTTTGACATCGTTGTTTATCTGGTTGTCATGGCAATTTTTATTCAAATTCGTTACCGGTCTGATGTTTTTACTTCAAAACTTCCACAAAAATACTCTTTTCTTCACGGCCATTTACAAAAATTTGCTTTTAATTTAAATAATTTCCCGTTCTTTTCACAAATCCGTCGTCGAGCGCGGAGCTCTCTAAAAAAGTATAAAAGCCGAACAATCGGCCAATAAAGTGAGTCTCGCTTCAGCTTTCAAACTAGAAGCATCTCCTAAAGGCCTTATCCCGGGGCCGCACTGCCCCGGGATCCTGCAAGCCTCTGCCTTCATCTGAAGTCGTCGTCTAGCCACGCCTACGCCTCCACCTACTGGTGCCCGCGCTATCTTTAGCCGCTGTGCGTGCTTGCTTCAAGCACTGCGTGTGCCTACTCCGGGCGCTGCGTGTGCCTACTCCGGGCGCTGTGTGTGCCTACTCCGGGCGCTGTGTGTGCCTACTTCAAGCGCTGGGCTCCAGACGCTGCGTGTACCTACTCCAGACGCTGCGCGTGCCTACTCCGGGCGCTGTGTGCTCAAGCGCTGCGTGTGCCTACTCCAGACGCTGCGTCTGCCTAGATCAGGCGCTGCGCACCTACCACAGGCATACCCTGTGCATACTCCGTGAGCGGTGAGCACCACTGCCAAGCGCGGTGTGCCACCTTGGTCTTCGGGCTCCGTTTCAGTACTCATTTATCTTTGTTATTTTTTTAAAAAAAATTGTAATTCACGTCACCCATCACCATCTTCATATTTTTTATATAATAAAAAACTGTAAATATCTTTTAAAATTTTAAATAAATTATTCGTTTTCTTTTTTGATGTTTCGTTGTTGTTAGGTTAGGTTCTTTTGTTTTTAATTGTCGCTTTACGACAAAATAAATATAATTTCAGTGTCAGTCGCGTGCCCCCATAGCAAAATACCATACGACATAATGCCATGGAAATAACTAAAGTAAACTATTCTAGCTGTTTCAACACTGGTAAGAGTCCTAATCTTTTTTTACAGCATATGCTGCAGAACTAAGTCTGCTAGTTTTTGATATATGGGGGAGCCATTGAAGCTTTGCGTCCAATGTGACTCAGTTCCTCCCCATTTAAAATTACATTAGTATTGACATGTTTAACATTAGGAGTTACGAATTTCATACATTTATGAGTAGTTTTAGTTCCATTCAAATGCAAATTATTAACATTAAACCAATTGATTTAATGTTAATAATTTGCACTTTTTTTACTTAGCTACTTTTACTTTTATTAACTTAGCTACAGCATTATTTACTTCGTCGTAATTTAATAACTGTCGTTTTAGTTTGAAAATTAATGAAGTATCATGAGCAAATACTACTATATCATGATTATCCCCTACTATGTAAGGTAAGTCATTAATATATACAAGAAACAGAAAGGGGCCAAGAATTGAGCCCCGAGGCACGCCCATTTGTACAATCAACCCGGAAGAACTGATACTATTAATGACAACTTTTTGTGTTCAGTCACTTAAATATAAAATAATTAATTTAAGAGCATCGCTTCTTACACCATAGTGTTGAAGTTTTCTGATTAATGTTTCATGGTTAACACAATCGAAGGCTTTGGATAGGTCACAGAACACACCCAAAGCGTCCTGTGAATTCTCCCATACATTAAATATATATTTATCAACTCAACACCAGCATCAGTTGTCGAGCGACCGAAACCGAATTGATTTTTATGAAGTAAATTATTTACATTAAAAAAATTAACAATTGATCAAGAATAATTTTTTCAAAAATTTTACTAAGTGTTGGCAGTACAGAAATAGGTCTAAAATTAGCGGGGCCCAATGTACTACCAGTTTTAAATAAAGTTATTACTTTACTATGCTTCATTAAATCAGGAAACACACCAGATTTTATACTACTATTAAAAATAATAAATAGTTGAGGTGCGATTGTATCTATTATAGACGCAATAACTTTAACAGAAATTCCCCACAGATCAGCGGTTCTCTAATATCAATAGTCTTAAAATATTTTACAATATTTTTTGATGACACTTTATTAAATGTAAAATTCTTTGTACACACATTAACATTTTGTTTAAGTAATGATTCGGCGACGGCAGGAGAAGAATTCAGTGACTTAGTGGTTAAGATCGGAATATCAGTAAAATATTTCTCAAACACCATTGCAACGTCCTGATCTGATTTAGTTAATTTATTGTTAAAACTTAACTGGTAGTTTGAATTGCGAGAGTTGACCTTACCAGTTTCACTATTAATTATACTCCATGTCATTTTAATTTTATTCGAAGCAGTCTTTATTTTGTTGCTCAAATACAATGACTTGGCTAAGGAGTACACTCTTTTAAATATTTTGGAATATTTTTTTACATATTCCCTAAATTTAACGGTAGGATTATATGACCTTCATATAAACTTTGTCTACTCTTATGAACTCCTACTGTCGCCCATTCATTAAATGCCTTGCGATTTTTCAAGGAGAATGTTTTAGAAGGGCTGTAATGATGATGATGGTGATGACTCCGTCTACTCTTATGACACCCACGGGATGACTTGGGGTAGTGGATTCTCTTACGATGCCACTGCACTTCGGCGCTTATAATATATTATTTTATATTTTCTCAATTTATCACTTTAAAAAAACTAAGTTTTTTGGATAAAGTATAGTCTAGATTCCTTCTGGCTTTGCTTTCTATCTGTATGTACATTGTACGAAATGGCTTAACTTATTGTAATGTGCGTGTACATTACAATAAGTTAAGCCATTCCTAAGATAACGGAGAAACAGATATACATATAGAATAATAATATTTTTTTATGTCTTCGTAGCATGAAAATAACCCCCTGAGCTTAACAGAAGCCAGTTATTTCAATATTCTATATAGACACGTCAATATCTGTATGTTAAGTTACATTAAGATCTGTTAAGCCATTCCTAAGATTATCCCGGAGAAACAGATATACATACAGAATAAAAATAGTTATTTATGTCTTAATAGCATGTAAATAACCCCCTGAGCTTAACAGAAACCAGTTATTGCAATATTCTAAACAAACAGATCAATTTTAATTATTATTTAGAGATTAATTAAAAAACTGGGACGATTTATTGTTAGCCGTCTACCTTTTAATATTTATTAGCAAAATTTGTATATTATTAGTCACTGCACCTATTTAAAAATATTACCCATTTGATAGTATTACGTAGCTAGATTTACATTCGATGGGCTAAATCGGATTATTTAAATTTGTTTAAGCAAACAACACGCCCTTGCGATTTAATGCCAAGCACTCAGTCGTGACTTTATAGCGCCTGTCTCCACGACGTCATGTTCTGAGTTTTGTATTATATGGAGTAATTTTATTGTAAAATTGTAAATCCATCACGTGAGCTTCATGATTGCTTCGCTTCTTCGTCTCATTTATAAGAGGATTATTGGTTTATGGAGTAGTTAGTCCAGACTGCTGCAGTGAATATTGGTGGACAACATGCTCTCATATTTTTTTGCTAATTGAACACACAGTCAACCTGATAGTAAGCGGATGTGCCCCATAAACTTTTTCATTTATTCTCCATTAAGCATAAGAATCCAGATGCATTGTCACCGTTGAGTATTAAGATGGAATTCCTCGTTTCCAGTAAAAAGTGTATCCAGTTCTCTGCACTCACTATAAGAAAAACAGTAGCATTAAGCTGCTATTTTACGCTGGTATTCCGTGAGAGCGAAGTTCTTCCCCAGTCGAACTGACCATTGTCGTGCTAGAACCATAATGTAGCTGTATTTGAATTTATGAAAAACTTACTATTAAAATACAATATATATGTTATATTTATTTATTTATTTTATTCTTTATTGCACCAAATATTTTGTACAAAAGGCGAGCTTAATTCTATAAGGCTTTTCTACCAGCTAATCTTGGCTAGAACAGAGAATGAGCTGTGGGCAGTTAGATTGTCATTATCAAATTTAATGATCTACATGCAACAAATACATAAAATATACCCTTTGGTTCACCCGATCCCAGTTTTAACGTCTTTTGCGGTACTCCTATTCTCAAGCCTTAGCGAATTCATGGAAGACAGCTTTGGTCCACCCGATCCCAAAAAGGCGACTGCTCAAACCCTACCAACTTCAGCTCTATCTTCATCACAACCTTGTTCTCCAAAATCAAGGAGTCCATTTTAAATTGCCAGCTTATGAGGTATCTTGAGGATCATCAGCTGATTAGTGACCGCCAACACGGTTTCCGTCGTAGTCGATCATCTGGTGATCTTCTGGTCTATCTAACTCATTGATGTGCGAAGCGAAAGCCTTCAATCGGGTCTGGCACAAAGCGCTTCTTCCGAAGCTTCCTTCCTATGGGCTTTCCGAGAATTTGTGCAATTGGATCACCAGTTTCCTTGTTGATCGGAGCATCAAGGTCGTAGTAGACGGTGCAAGCTCTGATAACAAGCCTATTAACGCTGTTGTTCCACAAGGTTGCTATCACCAACGCTGTTTCTTCTGCATATTCTGACGGCCCATCATTATTATTAATAATTATTAATCAATTTCTATTTAAGGGGGCATCAAAATAGTCTTAAAAGATATATATTAAACAATAAAATTACATTAATAAGCATAGAGTTAAAAATAAATACATTTCAGACATTAAGTATTTGGTAGACATTAAGTAAGCTCGCTACCGTGAGGTAAATTTAAGGCAAAACATTGTCTTTCAAATAAATAAATTTATTAAAAAACTTGTAAAAATATTTAAAATATGATAAATAATAGAAATACAAGTCGAAAATATTTTAAAAATAAAGATAAATAACATTTATAAGATAATTAGAAAATTGGTTAAAAATTGTCTAAGTCTTGGACGGAGTTCGTGTATAAAAGAAAGAAAAATTTTCTTTTATTAGTTATGGAGGGTGTTCATGTATAGATGGCTTGTATGGAGGAGCTGCCGAAGACACATAATCAATGTTGTACATATAGATGGAGTGGTCGGGTGCCCAACTGCTTGAAGTCCTGTAGCACAATGACTAGTCCTATATTAGGTACTTATGATAGTAAGCTCTATTATACTAAAGCATTATTATAGAAGGTTTTCCTGATGCATAAGCATTATGATACTAGAGTTATGGATTGAAGTCCCATATATTAAAGACATATAATAGTAAGTTCTATGATACAAGAGCAATACTATAGAAGGTCTCTATGACGTATACGTATTACAATACTAGAGTTGTGGGTTGAAGTCCTATATATTAATGACTTATGAAAGTAAGGTCTATGATACAAAAGCATTATAATAGTAGGTCTCCTAGATGCATAAGCATTATATGGGGTGGTCGGGTGACCGACTGCTCTTAGTACTGTAGCAAAATGACTAGTCCTATATAAGGGACTTGAAAAGGATTATTATGGTGGAGTGTTGCTTCACGAGCAATTGGTCCCAGATAAACTTGAACTAAGAGGTGTAAAAAATCTACACGCAATAATATCTTTGGATAAATGAGTGTATTTGTACATTACAGGCATATTCAACTTCTGTCTTAGTTCTCATTGGCACATCGCTTGCAACTTTACATAGCGCAAGTTTAGCCTCTCATAGAATACTGTTCTCATCTCTGGACTGGGGTGCTCCAGTGCCAGCTCCTTCCGCTTGACAGCATCCAGCGCAGAGAGTTTCGAATCGTTGACGATCGAGTTCTTTCTGTTCGGCTCAATTTACTGGCGCTGCGTAGATATGTTGCATCCCTTTGCGATCTCTATCGCATTTACCACGGGGAGTGTTTTGAGGAATTGTTCGGATTAGTTCCAGCCGCCAAATTTCACGAACTCACATCGCGTCCAAATTCACGATACCATCCTTCCCTTCTGGATGTTTGGCGGTCCACCACTGTGCATTTTATTAGAAGTTTTCTTCCTCGTACAACTTCTGAAATTGTTTACCATCGTCGATTTTTCCTGATCGATACGACTTAGAGATCTTCAAACAAAGAGCTTACTCCTTTCTAAAAGGCCGGCAACGCACCTGCAATTCCCCTAGTGTAGCGGTTGTTCATGGGTGGTGATAGTCACGTGTCATCAGGTATGTAGGTTGCATGCTCGTTTGCCCCCTCTTCTAAAAAAAAATTACAACTCAAAGGGCTACAAACTACCGAATAACTAAACAAAAAATTTTAAATTGAAAAAACACTCACTGCACACAAATACTTACCGCAAACGATAGATCACCTCAATAGCCGAACAAGGAAAAACAACTGTACCAAGAGTTGACAATTTTTGATCATATCATTATTATTATTATCATTACAGCTAAATACTTGGTGAAAATAGGTCTTACACTAAAAATACCACAAACCATGGTCCTGATCCACCTTTTTTGATCACATAAAGTATAATATATTCTTTTCTAAGAACCGCAATTGAGTAAAAATTAAGTCACCTACTGTTTTTAGAATAAGAGTGGCAAGCGAGCACACAGTCCACCTGATAGTTAATTGGATGCTGTTGCCCATAAGCGTCTATATCAGTAATTGATTAAGAATCAAAATACACAACTAAGATGAAATGCTACGTTACTTACCTGTAAGTCTTCGGGGTACACTCACCATACGAAACATAGAAGCATTAAACAGCTATTTTATGATGGAATTCCTTAAATTGAGAATTTTTATTTCTGTAATGGAATATTGTTGAAGTCACAACTCTTTATTAATACTGAAGTCGCGGGAATGTATAGCAGAAATGACACAATGTTTTATAAATTTAAAAAATTATTGCTACTTATGTACTTTGAAAAATTTTTTGCCAATTACGTGATGTGAATATTTAAGAAAAAATGTTAGAATAATTTCCTTGCGCATACAAGTTACTAAACAAAGACATTTCTCCTACAGATCATCCTAATTAATATTCAAAGTTTCAACTATATTTAAAAAAAGCTATTATTGCTTTTTAAAGTTTTATTACACAGAGAAAATAGTCAATTTGTGTGACTAAAATCGAAACACCAAATCCAGGTACTAGGTGTTGTCAAGAAACAATAAAACATTCCAATGAAAAGTTGGGTTGAGACAAGCAAAAAATAACGGAAAAAATTATTTAACCTTAAAAAACAACAACACGATAAAATCGTGCCAAGTTGACAATTATAGGCATATTTACGTTGTTGATTGCTTTTAAAAACGAAATCTCTCAATGCGTGCTCGCTACCGTGAGATCCGTGCAATTATTTTTAGTAAACTATAAAATAAAATCTGGTAAAATTCAAAATAGGTAAAATATGTTTGTATAATGTGTATTTGCACGTACCATAAAGCGCTTACAAAGTATAAAGTACGTTTTCTCGAAATAACGTACGTTCGTTTATTATAAAATACGGGTGGAAACAAATGCAGTAGCATCTTCCTGGTAACAGTTTAACGATTCTTAAAAACTGCGATTAGCAACCCTATTGTAAAAATCGGCCTATGAAGAAGTCTATGCGGACAGTTTACGTTCAGCCATGGACTTGTGGCTGTTATAATGATAGTGATGATGATAATATTTTCATACTACTTATTATTAAGCGAAATTATTCTATTCTATTCAACTTTAAGAGATGTTGTGAAAGGTTATAAAATTTAAATTTTAGATTAGAAGTTTAAAAGATCAATAAGGTAGGTGTTATGAGTATGTTAATTATTGTTATTGTAACAATAAAAATAGTTCATAAATCAAAATCTGAAATACTGTTACTTAAATATTGCAGTTAAATAAATAGCTATTATAATATTATATTCTAAACTTAGTGTTAGCTAACTATAAATTCGACATAATCTTGCAGAGGGAGAGCTGTAAGTTCAGTACCCAGTGAAGCGTTAAATTGCCGCCCTGCATAGCAAATTTGCATATTCTCATATTCTCTGCAAATCACACAACATATATATATAGCTTTGACATTAAGTAAAAGGTAAAATTCAAAGTTACAGCATTTATACGTCCCACTGCTGGATACAGACCTACTCACTTTTCTAAGAGGATTATAGAGCAAGTATTCCTCCGCGCTGCTCGATGCAGTTCTGACGGACTCCACATTAGATATGTAGATTTTTTCACGATGATTTCTTTATCACGGAGTACGTGGAAAGTCAATACTTAAAATTGGGTGAGGATCGAACTCGGGTTTTTCGCATACTGTGAAATTTACATATTGACATAAAATTACCCAATGGATGCCACAAACACGGTCCACACCCATCGACTTCTTGCATATCTGGGGCATTGGGTCAATGACTCTCTGAGCGATGACTTAGATTTAGAAAGAGAACAAAGGGCGCTGACTGTTAGATGAAACATGCTGACCCACAGGTTCGTTCGATGCACTCTTGAAGTAAAAAAAATTGCACTTTTTAATTCATACTGCCAATCATTTCATACCTGCAATCTCTAGGTCAACTACACGCAGAAGGTACACAGTTTTTAAAAGTTTAAACAGTTTAAGTTAATTAAAACAGTTACACTCAAACAGTTTCAGTGCACTGTTGGGGCTGTTTCGATTTTGTAGCGCATCGAGAATGTTCTCAAAAGCAAACACGGATGGTTTTCACGCAATTTACGAAAGCGGATATCACCCCTGATGACGCGAATAAGGTGTAGCACTAATAGTCTCCTGGAAACTGTTGTAAATTGCTTAGACAGTATTTATGTAAAATACTGGATGGAGACAGTTCTGCCAGTGTTGAGTCATATCTCAATGCTAACCGTAGTGTTTAAGATTTTATGTTTAGGTACGAACACATATGGAATTTCTTCCGAAATAAAAGTTATTATTATTATATCTTACCAGGTCGTCACTTTATCTAGTGTACTTAACGCTAAACTTCGCTTACCGATACAACCCTGCCGTCCGCAAACCTTTCTTTCCCATCCGTTGTGGGCAAATATGTAATAACATATTTTCCGATAAAAGTATATGGCTGGCTTAACGTAACTACTACTATATATAGCATATTTTTTATTTTAACGTATTTAAGTCTTTAACTATGCAATTATCGTTATTATGAAATAAGTTAACATATTTTTTATTTTTTTTTTATTTCTATTATTCAAATTAATCATCCATGCAATCGATGATCTTTGCCAACGCAGTAGTAGTTTATTGATTGCCCTTCTTGCAGAAATCATCTAAGCGGTAGGCAACGAAATCTTTAAAGATATTTTGTACTACCTCTCGGGTATTGAATTTTTTCCCCTCCAAAAAATTATTTAAATTCTGGAAAATATAGAAAGCTGTAGGTGCAAGGTCTAATGAGTACGGCAGATGATGTAGAGCTTCCAACCCCAGGTCTTGTACCTTGGAGACCGTCTGTTGTGCAGTATGGGGACGCGCGTGTTCGTGCGGGAACAGCGGAGACGGGCGATTGACCAAAGCTGCTCGGAGATCGGCAAGCTTCTCCATCATTGTATTCATTTCTTCACAGTACTCAACTTCAGAAATGCTTATCCCAAACAGTGACCATCACATTTTTAGCGGTAAGTTTTCGTTTAGGGCATTTATTTGGCGCTGAACCATGATCCAACCAACTTGCCGAGCGCTTGCGATTGTCAAACAGACACCATTTTCGTCGCAGGTAAAACAATTCCTTCGTTTGTGTGTCTATTGAGCAGAACAAGGAACGTCCTGACTCATATTTCGTGCAAGGGATAATTGAGTTCGTGGGGTACCTATTTGTCAAGATTTTTTAATTTTTCAATTTGACGTAAATAGACCAATATTGTTTTAATGCTAACGTCGAAAGCTGCTGCTAATTAAGTCGTAGATCGAGTATCACCAGCTTCCACAGACACTTTTGTTTAATTCGTCATTGTTGACCAAAGTTTACGAATTTCATTTTTCAGGTCAAAATTTCCAGAACGTAAGCGGGAAAATCAATTAGAGGTAGTGCGTTCGTTTGTAGTATTCGCTCCGCAAACGTCGTTGATGCACTCAAGCCGCTTGTGCCGCGTTGCTGCCGCGTCGGAATTTATTCCATAATTACGCGAATTTTTAATGTATCATTGATGACGTAAAAGATTCAAATGCGATGAAACTATAATAGTAATCAAAAAAAAACGACTAATTTTGAATAAATAAATCCATGTTTTTCAAATTAATTTGAACAAAACAAATATTATGTTGATTTGAAACGGCCAGTACCGCATACTATTACAGAGTTTTTATCAAAATACAAAATCATGTTTATGATGGGGTTTATTTTACCCTTTAAAATAAACAAAGGCTTGTGCCCAGTAGAAAGACAAGACGAGATATGGATTATACATCAAAAAATAATAATATTACACGTTTTTGTTATATATATATATATACATATATGTATGTATGTATATATATATATATATATAAATAAATTAATTACTTGGTTCAAGATGCGCCACTTAGCTCAACATTCTGCTTTACGGTCGATGCGTTGCTATTAACCGTTTAGCGCAGAGGATCGCTTCATTTTGCCAGGTTTCCCAGCTCTTAAACATTTTTCTCAGTAGTATTATATAATAAAATTATCCTTTCTGATTCGTTGGGCTATATCGATTGCTCTAGTTCTACTGCGGATATCCTGATTTTTAAGTATGTCACGCAAAGAAATTCCGAGCATAGTCTTGTCCGTAGCTCACTCAGCTATCTTGTGCTTTCTCAAACGGCAAAAAGTGTGTCAGTAAGCTGAAGTGACAATAAGCCGGCCATATAGCTAGAAGAACCAATAAGCGAAGGGCAAAAATGGGGCTGAGTTGAAAATTTATGTCCTGATAAGAGATGCAGGAAGTTGATGGATACAGGTGGCTCAGGACGGTGTTTAGTGACATTTCTTAAGGGGGAGGCTTATGTTCAACAGTGATTGTAGCGGCTGTAATAATAATCTAACATATTATTTTATCTAAGTTAAGTAACTATCACAAAATTAACCATATATTGCAAAGTTTTTCAAGTGAATCATTATTCAAAAGTAAACTACTAAAATTAATACAAGCTAGTCATTTTTCAAACGTTCCCTAAAACGACTTACATAGGTTTCGTTAAAGAATCCTGTTATTAAATAAAGATAAATGTTATCAAAAGGTTAGCTTTAAGTGATCTTAGCCCGGTTACGGTTAAACGTGCTATTCAATAAATTGCTTTACGTTCCTTGTTACTTACTGTTGCGTATTCGATCAAATGAAAATTAACTCAACCGTTAAAATACGAGTTGGTTATCACTATGCTAAGCAAATATTTGATTCTGTATCTGTGATTTATGAATTGAAGAGTTTTATATATATTACTCGTAAATATGGATTAGCTAACATCCATCCACAACCGCAATGGAGCTAAAACAGAAACCGTATTCGTGTTCTTTTTTCGCAGTGTGTCAAAGTTCATCAAAACGCATTTAGACGTTTATTCGTTCTTGAGTAATGGACATTCGATCATCTTCACAAACTTTTCCATATCTATTTACCATTCATTCCATTACAGCCTATAAAATTCTACTGCTGAACATAGGTCTCCCCCATTGATTTCCTCATAGGGGGGATTTTTCCATAGTTGCCACGCTTGACATGTGGGTTGTCAACCGGAGTTCTCTATTATTTTGAATTGTTACCAGGAAGATGGTGCTGCCCATCACCTGTTTCGGTTTTCCTCTGTCGCCTCTTACGACACCCAGGAGACGATCTGGGGTAGTGGATAGTCATACACCGAAAAAAAAAACAATCTATAGATCCTTTTTTGCTGTTATTATAATAAATATTTAAGTGCCGTGTAGTGGCACTTAACTATATAATATAAGAACAGCAAAAAAAATCTATAGATTCTTTTTTTATATATATTACATATAGTTCTTATTGAAAGTCACTTTTTAAAGTTTTAGTTAGCTCTGGCTCAAAAAACACTCTGTCCTGGGAAGAACCAACAAGAAACCCAACGGGAATTTTAACTGGGATTTCTAGTAAATTTTCGGAATATTTATCATGGCTATTTATTTCGGATGGTGATTGCAGAATCGAAACCTTGATGACTGTGGAATTTGGATTCAGCAATTACTAATAGATTTCTCAGTCACCGAAAGCAAGTTAAGCGTGGAGTTTTGGCGAGAATTTCGTGAAAGCGAATCAATTCGTTAACTGCTGTTTTATCGTTTAAAAATCATTTTAAGTAGATTTTGATACAAGAAATATTGTGATTTTGTTTATTTTGTGTCTTGTAACCTAGTGTAGTGAAATTGAGTGAACTATTATTGCCTCGCCTGACACTGTGCCTTTTTCTTCCATGGCCAAATATTGGTGGAAACGATCACTCGATAACTTCGTGAGATTTGATATTATTGAATGTCTGATAGCTTATGCTGCCGTCGAAGTCTTCTAAAAAACACAGCAATGTGAAGCATTTACATAATATTGTGGGGAAATGCAAAAATACTTAAAAAGAAGGTGGAAATGACAAAACTAGTGTTTTGATCATTCGATAACTTCGTGAGATTTGATATTATTGAATGTCTGATAGCTTATGCTGCCGTCGAAGTCTTCTAAAAAACACAGCAATGTGAAACATTTACATAATATTGTGGGGAAGTCAATGCAAAAATAATTAAAAAGAAGATAATTTCCAACCGTGCGAATGAATTACTTAAAACTTAAAAAAAAGGTGAGCGTGTTCACATGTTCACGTCAAACATTTGCCCTTCCCTTGTGTAGAACGAATGCTGGCAAAAGAGCACCATTGTATCGCTTAATGCAAAATTATAATGATCACTTTTGGAACATTGACATTTTTAATAACCGTGCTAACTCCTTTAGAAGCAAAGTTATTAATACGCTTATGAGTCTTATTAACTAAAAACTAAACAAAATAAATCGAAATATATCAAAACATAATTTAAATTATATAATTGTTTGAAATCACAACTAAAATATGAAAATTTTTTTGTATTGTTGTTTGTACTAGATTGTAGTGTTTTTAAATAGTTGAATATTGCTGATCTGTTTAAGTAATTCCAACTAATGTCATTTTATAATATTGCATATTATGCAGTAAGTCTTCCTTCACAACTCTTACTTTTGTAATTTATCCTATAAATTATTAACTGAGGCTCGTGGTGTTGGCTTAATTAAATTCAAATTTTAGAATTAAGATTAGTTATTAAGCCTCTGTTGAAGTTGTTTACTGGTCCTTAAATAAATTTAAAAAAATGCTTTGCTTTTTCTGCCTCAGTTTATTAAAGTGTACTGGCAGGATTTCTTTTATTTTTAGAAAATGCAATTGACCCAGACGGACTAGGCAGAACAGTCCCACCACTTAGTATAAGAAGTTATCGAGTTGGGGCAACCAGGTGGTGATGTGAATAGAAACAAAAGCAATCCCGATAACGTAATAGTATTCTAAAGTGCAACTACATAACGTTTTATCCGCTACAAGTCAGATATAATTCGTCCTTGCCCCTGATCCATTACAAATAACCAGTCTATTAAAATAATCATACCTTGAAAGAGTCACACTCGTTCGTGTTTCCATTGTATGTTCCCTCTATCGATTTTTAGCCTGGGTTTCCCGAGGAACAAAATGAAATCACCCCACGGTAAGCTGCAATAAAGTAATAATTATTCTCCATTGAGCATATCCGCAATAACCCTTTCAACCCCTTTATACTTTAATTCAAATTTGAATTAAATCAATAAACCGTCTGGAATTAATGAAGAAACAACGTGAATATTTTGCGTAAAGCTGGTTTTGCCTTTCAGGATCGAACAATAAATTCGTTAATTAAAATCTAAATATTCATTAGTTTCTAAATAATCCTCTTCATTGCTTGTTATGTCTTAGAAATATTTCTTGTATTATCTATAAAATAATCACTTACAATCAGATGAGCCGAACGCTCGTTTGCCACCTCTCCTATAAAAAAGTTAATAAAAACGCGGCCTTATATAATACAACATAATTATTTTATATAATTTCTCGTTTTATATTATATAAGACCGTTACATTACATTTCACAAAGGTATCGAGTAAGGTAAAAATATCCAGGCTAATATATTATTAGTTTTCATCATTTTATTAGATTTAATAGAATTTAACTACTGGAAAATATTAATAAAACGCAAATGTCTACCAACAATATTATTTAGCTGCTTCAAATTGCAGAAAGGATATCTATATACTATAAATTTTATTAACAATTCACATTCTTGATAGAAAAAAAACAATTCATACTAGCTATAATACTAATTGTCGTAAGCTTTGCCCACGTACAGGTCGGAAAATTAACCTATATAAAATATAGATAAACCCACGCACACGACTTCGTCCGTAGAGCGTAGTAGTTTGGGTTACAATGAATGTAATAATTTCAAAAACGATCTGTCTACTATTGATTTTTCTTGTGCATGGAGATCAAGTTGCTTTTTTTATTTATTTAATGACATTTACAGAATAAAACATTACATAATTTTATAACTTCGCCAAACTGTAAAGACAGTTTGTTGGCGAATAAATGCACTCTAATATCCTAATTACATAATTAAAGTACGTACTCAACCCACATAATATAACAAACAAATAGAAATTTCAAACATAACCACTGTAATTTTCACACTCTATCCGTTCCAAATACAACAATCCACCCACATAACATTGCAACAAAATAAAAAATAAAAATTGTAAAAAAAATCGGATATATTTTTCAAATATTACAAACAAATAACAGTTTTCTAACTGGTCATACATCTAGCATTTTATCCAAAAAATAATTCCCAAGTTTCTTTTTAATTGTTAATTTGCAATTAGGTCTACCTTGCCTTAGCCAATCTATTTCATTAAAAAGCTTTGGTATTAAATATTTTGTACATCTTTTACCATAGTAGTTTTTAACACTAGGCTGAAATAATTTCCCTTCTCTAACTTTCCTGGTTCTATATTTATTATCCAATTTTTCGTTATAATGATTTTTATTAATGTTTTCCAAAACTAATAGCATGTTAACTTTGTGTTCTACCGGTAAAATTTTACAAACAGAGAACTTATTATAATCTTTCTTACATTTTTCTTTAACTTTTTTATTTATAAGATATTTTAGAAATCTTGTCTGTAGATTTTTAATGTCCTTTATATAGGAAGAAAAAGTACGACCATACACACAAAGTCCATAGGTTATGAGGCAATCCACCAAAGCATAGTACAGAAGATACATAAATTTTTTGTTCAAAATATATTTTAAATGACATTTTATACAGTTAAATTATTACCGTTAAATTAGTACCTAAAGTAGGTTGTTTATGTATCTCGTTTTATCTTTATAAAAGTAAAATAGGAACATGCCGAAAAACTGGCTGATTGGAGTAATTTAAAGCTGCACACGCCTCAGTAAAAGAGAGGACGTAAAATAAACTTGAACTGTAAAACAAATTGTGTGCTTTAATATTGAGTCAGTAAGTGCAAGATTTCGACGCTCGGTACTTTCCAACAGTCAGCATACAGCTTACTAAACTAAAAGCACGGAGTGAAAATACGAACTCCCGCCACTTCTAAAGTCTAAACGAATGCGAGTTATTAAAACACATCTTCCTTTAGCAGCTTCAGACAGAATTTTGGCTTTTATAACATTTTTTCTACCTTGTGATGCGTAGTCTGGTGCCGTTACACAATCTTGGTGAACTCTAGCTTCAGCAAAGGCAGGCCCGTTAACTCCAAAAAGTCTCGCGTAAAAATGTCACCTGAGTAGTCAGTACTATAGTCACTAGTATTGTCATCGATGAGTAAATATTATACCAGAGAGGAACCATTACGGGGCTTGATATTTAATGTTTAATATATGTGATTTCGGAATAATATAACCAGATTAGTCGACGTAGCCCAATAGATCATAGGATCCCAAGTAGATCCATGGATCAGTAAGCAATAGTGGCAATGGGGTATAGCTAGTACCGACAACCGATGGGTGAGAAAGGTTTTTGAGTGGCAGCCTCGTACAGGTAAGTGAAATGATGGTTCCCTACTAGATTGAATAACGACCTAGTGAGAGGTGTATGAAGTCGATAGATGCAGATGGCTCGGGATGGAATTCCTTGAAGGAGGCAGTAGACTTGTAAGTACCGGAATGATGTTGACGATGTATGGTGTCATTTCTTTACACATACAATTATTTTCATTACTTTTTCTATAATATTTAAATAGTGAAGTAATAATTTATTTCACTAAATTTAAAACACACACTTTTATTTATTATCGAAATATTTTACTAATGTATGACATGTAATTAGTCTTCGTTTCTTTTCTCTTCGTTTCATCGTTTCTTTAGCGCAACATAAAACGAGATTTTACATACACAACATATCAAAAGAAATGTTGAACTGAAAATGTAATTTTAGCAACGAAATCGTATTTTCTGCGCTCCAATCCCCAAGTTTTATACTCTTAATTATATTTTACTTCGTCGTGC